>CM067485.1:1131483-1185662 GCA_034552555.1 Semaprochilodus insignis
ACGAGGAATAAAGAAGGCTACCTTTGGAACCCGCTTTCTGGGCAGTGATATGTTCATTAAGTTGTAAACAGAGTTAGTAGACTTTGATGAATAGTCCTCATTGTTCTCGTCCGCTTCTCTCACCGTTCCTGCAAGCCAAGAACATAAGCTTGTAGCCTAGAGAGCCTGGTGTACGATTTCCATAAATCATGCAAACTTTAATTCAGCAGTGCCTTATTGAAGGGAGGTCATCTGATTTTACACTACGAGCTCCTTGACAACAATTCATGAGTGTATTTTCATGACTGTATTTGCATAAATGCTAATGACGGTAGTTTTCACTGTGATACTTTCCTCCCAAATCAGTTTGGACCATTGGAGTGACCTTAGAACAGGTAGACTTTTTATTCTTTGAGTGCAGAATAAATGTATGTATATGCACGGCTATATCAAAAGTGTGGAAGCTGCCAGATCAAATGGCAGCCCTTCAAGGTATGCTGTTATTAATGACATTGCGCCTATGAATTGTGATGTGATTCTGTCCCTTCCTCCAGGTGAAAAACACATCAATCAGATGCCTCCATCATGACAATATAGACTGGCACATTCAGTGCACTCAGGACATGAGCTAAATGATTTCACACCCTATATAAAGCTGCGTGTGGTTCTGAATTACAGTTCTTCTGCTTATGAAACACAGTATCTTAGTAATGTCATGTGAATGACAGACCAAAATCAGCTTATTGATAAGTTGTTTTTACTGGCGGGGAATAAAGCCTTTATTTTGTGTATTGTTATGACATGCCTTAAAAAGGAGGGACTACACAGACCCAGACTTCAGTTCATGGGGTGTCACACGCCCTATAAACTGTAGCCTGTCCCACCCGTCTGAAGTATTTCGCAACTAGGTGGGGTACAGTACATGGGACTTCAGTGACAAGCAGGAAAGCAACTACAGGCTTACAAATACACTTACACTTACAGATACACCCCAGTGTCTGTCTGTGGATCACAACAAATACATTTCTCAAAGATTTTTCCGTCACTTGAGGAGACACAGGGCTTTGTGACTGGAACTGGAAAACCTTAGTTACTGCTCTCTGATCAATGAGTCAATGACATTCATTGAGAGGAGAGCTGTGGTGTAAAGAAAGTGTACCTGGGGCAGGTAAAGAGGAGTTGCGGAACATTTCGTAGAATTTAGAGAGGTAGAGCACCATGACCAGTTTGTCCGGCTCCTGTTCTGCCGCCATCTCCTTTCCTGTGATTAACGGCTGGATACCAAATGCGCGCTCGGCCACCTCGAAAGCCAACTGGTTGTTCCTAGCACAGTCCGCCTCATTCAGAGAGTCAAAGTCACTGAGAGAGAGGGAGAGAGACAGAGATAGAGACACAGAGAGAGAGACAGAAAGAGAGAGATAATATGAATAAATGAGAAACACAATATGAATAAATGAGCAAGCAGTGTATACTCAATGTATGACTGATTAAGCCCCTTTTATTTCCAGTTGTAATGCATTTGAAGACCAGACAATTCAATGCTTACTCCAAGCCGCAATCAGGCTGCCACTGAATTAGCACTTTCCAGTGTACTCTTACTCACACGAAGAGGGAAAAGCTGGGGACAAAAATCTAACAAAGCTAGCAAGCCAAGTCTTCCATCATAGGTCATGGAGCTGACTTGAGAAAGACACCATCTGGGGAACCATTTTGAATGCATAAAAACATATCTACAGGCAGCAATAAGCAGTTAAATACTTAAACTTGTGGATGAATTAATCAGACCCTGTGCATCCCGTTAAGCCAGGATCAAACTACTCAATATGTTTCTCATTTGATGTTTACTACATCAGATTAGGCAATCATAGTGCCATTTATTTTTGCCCTGTCGGGAGCCTGGAAACACTGACATGTCATGTCCCCTGAGATCATGGGCTGTCAGGGAAGAGGGTCACGAGACTGTCAGTCACACCGTCAGTGTGGACCCATAGCCTATTCTTCAAAGAGAAAGTAACAAATGTATTAACATTAGGGATGCACAGAAATTAAAGTTTTTCACCACTGCATAAATTACATAGGCTAAATCCCAGATAGCAAGTGGATGTGGGCCACACCTGGCAAAGATATGGCACTGCTGGCTCACTGTAGGCACTGGCAATCTGCTGTGAGTCAAAGACGAAACACATATTTGCAATATGGATTTGGCCCACCTGTCCCAAAACAGATCTGGTCCACTTCTGGCACAGATACAGCAGAGTTGCCTGCTTCTGGCTGAGGTGTGGCCCTAATGTGGTGCGTATGTGGTCCACATCTTGCTACTGGGAACGGTCCACCCAAGCGCTGTCAACCCATCTGGCAAGTGGGCCAGATGAAACTGGGGAATGTGGGCCAGATTTGGGCCAGAACAATTTTGCTGTCTGCTTTACTGTTTGTATAGGTAGGGATACTGTTCCCACAGCTTGATAAACTCTTCTTCTGGCAGCTGCACCAGCAGCATCCCTCTTTCTCTTTGTCATGTTTGCATATGTATGTCAGAGAGCAATCTGTCATCCTATTGGTCAATGTCAAGGAACACGCTGTAGGAGACTTCAAACTAGACTTGCTCCTGACACTCATAATCAGGTCTTGCTACTGCTGTTGGAAATTTGCCGACTACAATAAAACTGTAAAAATCGGGCCAGGTTTGTGTAGTATGATCCCGGCATTACCTTGTTACGATAAAACAAAAACAAACAGTCATACAGGCCAGTGTATATACTGTTGAGGCAGACAGGAAACAACAAGCTGTCTCACTCTAACCAGCCCGTATGTGTGAATCTGAATCAGTCGTATCCAGAGTTCCCCATAAACACAAACACATCTCCAGCACTCACCCTCTGAACAAATAAAGCCCTGGAGAAGACTGATCAAGTCACATCTCCCTGTGATCAGCACTGACCTCATTACCAGCACAGGCACATTCGTTCACACTCACAGAGGTGAAATCAGGAGAGATGACAGGATCTACAGCAGTCAGCAGCTCTACAGAGAGCCCCAACTATGATGAGGTAGGTCCTACATAGACTTCAAAGCTCAGCAGAACCTTCTTGACTGTGTGTCTGTTTATGTTTATTCATTAATCACAGGAACTTTGATGTTAATACATGACCAACCACCAAAGAAGGGATGTGAAAAGAGCTAAAATGATCGCATTGTGCTTATTTGCAAACAGACAACTTGTGATGTTAGTCTAGAGGCAAAATCTGTGATTAGATGCGTGGGAGCAGTGAGGGTGCTTACGGCCAAGATAACGGATCATTGCTCCTTTTGTGGGTGAGGTTTTTGTGAGGACAAACATCTTTGTGTTGAATGCACACACACACACAGACACACACAGACACACACAGACACACACAGACACACTCTGCAGTTAGTGATTTACTGTACTAATAGTATTTACTGTAATAGACTTGTACTGCTCTGATAATTACCTGATTAATTAGTAGGACCTTTTAAAGGCAAACCCGACTGTTAAGACATTTATGATTCAATAAGGTGTACATATCCAGTGCAATTCAAACATGTTGGATATAAGAAGCAAAACGTCTTTATTTCTTAATTATCTTATTAATTATTAATTATTTATTGATTTATTTTACTAGTAGACGGTCAACTTCTACATCAAATGGTTGCCTCTCTCTCGTCCATTGATTCATTAACAGCCAGCTAAATATCTCATTTAACTCTGATACATCATCCAGGCCTTCCAGCTTTAGCTGCAACATGACATCACTCAGGAGAACCACTATTCTGGAAAACCTATCAATATCAGATGTTCAGGCATATTCAGACCTGTTTAAAAACTGTATGGAAGCGTGAATGGGATTTGCAGATTGTTGCTACAAAGATGAACCGGAATCAGCCAAATAATCTGATTTCAGCAAACTGTGCTGCAGTTTTATGGTGTAAATAATGAGTCAGAATGTCGCTGCTACACCAAAATGTTGCAGCATATCTACACAACTTGTTGCGCTAAATTGCCAGATGCCACTTGACTGCAATCCACCACTTTATTTTAAATGGCAGTAAATGTATCAAATTTCATGTAATTAATTTGTAAGTTATTTATATTTCAATTTTCAACTTTCTATAGCACGATTGAAAGTCCTGAAAAACGTGGTAGTATAAAGCTGAATAGCAGGTTAAACTACAAGAGCAATTAAGGATATATATGCACGCACACACACACACGCGCACACACGCAAATATACTCATATAGACCCACAAGGGCAACTACTAGTCCTAACACTATACACTATGCGTCTGTGTGTGCACACATTTGACTCTCACATGAGGTCAGGGCGTTGGCGGTGGATGAGGGCACACAGGGCCAGGCCGCTCCTCCAAGACGTGGTGAGGTCAGTGACGTTCACTCCTCTGTAGCCCTGCGTCTGCTTCTGACACCACAGCAGCAACCGGCTCGGCCTCACATCCGACTCTGAGACACCAGAAACCAGACAAGTTAAGCATCCAAACAGCTCCCTGAATAAGGCTCACTCTACTCCTAACCCAGCTACTGTAGTCGTGGCGATATCTATTTAAATATTCTGTTCCATGTAAATCATCATGCAAATTTAAGATGCTCCACATCTCATTGAGCCACTACGGAAAAGGAACACTGCTCCTTAAGGTCAGATGTGATAAGAACATGGGAGAACTGGAACAAACTCTCTGACCCAGTGTCATAACACAAGCCCCATGAGTGAGCTGAGGGTGTGGAACTGAGATAAGCCGTTCTGGTTTTGTATTTTTCTGCCGTGTCCAAGCGAGGCGCACTGCCATGTACACAGACTACACTCAGGTAAGGATCGAGTAACTGATCTGAAATAGCCACAAGCTCCATCAACACAAGCAGGCAGTTACAAATCAGGGGCGAACATGAGATGAATGTGGCCAGAGACATCAGTTTGGCTCTTCTGGGATATGACATTAGTGTTGGTGATGAGAGATATGCAGTGCTGGAAGGGCATCTGAGGACATTACTGATGCCAACAGGCAGGATTACAGCACTCTCCATAGTAGAAGATCAGGGTTCTACTATACGGCAAAGCTCAGTTAACATACCTGACTCATCTCAACACTTAAAGGGGAACTCCACCCATTTTGCTAAAATTGTACATAATTAAATGGTTTGGATATAAAACATCTAAAGTCCTTTAGAGTGGGTTTGGTGTGAAATGCTTTGTTCCAAAAAAACACATAGTCCAAACTGTTCCCAGTGGTGGGGATGGGAAGCGGACGTCCACCGCTAAAAGCTCTCTCGCTTAAAGTTATTACATGAAAACGTGTTATGAAAGTTTTGTTGGCTTATAGTGTAACTGTGGGGAGACACGTAAGGCAGTGTGCAGCAAAATGGTCTTAGTTGTTCAGATTTGTTTACTATTTCAATCATCATTATCAATGTTACAGATAAAACCTCAAGGCGTGTGTAGGTTCATTGATGGCTCTGGAAAGTATCTTTAATGGCTATATGTGTGTTGTATGACCCTGGTTCCCATCACCACCACTGCAAACTAGCATCTGTATGTTTATTTACATTGAAGCATTTCACATAAAACCACTGTTTACATCTCAAGGACTCACTTATTCAGGAATTTTAAAACATTGGTGGAATTCCTCTTTTAATGCCATATACTGTGTTTCAATTGCGCGCTAAACACAATTCAAACCAAATGAGTATAGTGTGTAACACAACCAACCTCCTAAATTTGGCATACTCAGAAAAGTCCAACATGCATACTTTGAAGAAGAAGAAGAATGAAGAAGGCATTCTGTCATTTTGATCTCAAAACTACAACAAAACTACAAAACCGTTTAAAGGAAGGTTCTAAGCAGGCATGTAGGATTTCTAGAGTATACTCGTCCTTATTGTCCCACAGTGCAACGAACAGACTGGGTGGAGCTACTCACACTGAAACACAGTACAAAAACATGCTGGATTCAGAGCGGAGCGCTCTTACATTGGCTTCAAAAACAAACAAATAATTCATGTTTCGGCTAAAGTCGGGCATTCCAAATTCAGATGCCTGCAAGGATATAGTACATGCTGGCAGAGCAACACCACTTCGTCCAATATGTTAATTAATATTTTGCCTCCTGACATATTAGAAGTAGTACGCAGCATGTTCCCTAATCAGGGTATAGAACTGACATACAACAGCACTAACCCTACATTCACACTAGCAGTCGCCAAGCCACTCGCGTCGCTCCAGGTTTGTCTCGGGGGTGTGTTTGAGGTCACTCAGGTAGTCGTGTGTGTGGGTGTGTACGAGGTCCAGGAACGCAAGCTAGTTTTTAAGGCACCCATTATTATTACTGACCAACAACTTTGTGTGAAAACCTAACTGCTTGCCTTTGTGGTTAGCTTTACTGTCTGTTTAGCATACTGGCTAACCTAGCTAGCTAACGAGTGACTTAACTTCCCAGAGATACCAACAATATCCGCTACTAAATGTATATGTGCAAAGATGCATCATATAAACTGGGGAAAGAAGAAACAGCGGTTATGAGCTTCTCCTCCATGTTTACCACCACACTGCTGAGAACTGGAACCAAATGCTGGTAGGAACTAAAAGCACCGTGGACCCCTGTGTCTATGACTGGTCCTTAGAATTTGTTGGAGCCAATTGCTTAGAAAGTCGTTTTACTGTGCCATAAATCATATGCAAAAAGCTGAAAAAAATCTCAAATTGGTTTGTCGCTTGTCACCGTCACCGTCTCACTCGTCGCTTGTTCCTAATTTGCGGCTAGAAACTGCGTACTCCCGCAGGAAATCACTTGTCGCTTTGTCGCCTGCTAGTGTGAATGCTGGGTAAAAGTTTAGTTTTGAGGATTCTGAAGCAAGGGCATTAATAAACCGAGTTTCTCCTGTTGGTTTGTTTCCTAGCACTGTACATAAAGTGGCTGCAGCTCACCTTTTCTGGTGATGTTGACAGACCTACGTGTGGGTCCACCACGCTCCGGAGGACACGAGTTCTGCTCTCCATTAACGTAGAGATGTCGAACCTGATGGAGGAATTTATAGGCAGGCATAAGCAGCTGAATACGGCAGTGCTCAAACTATAAAATCTTATTAAAGTGGACGCAAAACTGTCACCTGGTGAGGTCGGACACAGTTGGAGTTGAGGTTGGGGTAACGGGTTGCTGGGTCTATGGTGTACTGCTCAAAGTTCTTGGTGATGTTTTCCGCTGTGGTCTGTGGCAGCAGCCTGTAAATACTTTCCCTGTGGATTAGAATTGGAAGGCTAGCTATGTTAAAGATGCATGATGGTGTCCCAGTGGTCGGAGTACTTGACTATGAATCAAGATGGTTATAGGTCCTATTACTGCTCCTGGGTTTACGACAGATTTATTTATTTACAGAGCAAAATGACAGCGAAATTACAAAAACAACTCTTTGTATTCTCTTGAGGAAGGAAATCACAACATTTCATATCAAGTGAAACCAGATAAAGCTGCTACTTTAAAAACACAATCTGTTTTCACAGCAAATATCAGTTAGAAGGTTTATTCTGACCTCTCAGACAGGATCTCCAGAGGCTCTTTGCCCTGAGCCCAACCCTGCACCATCCACGCCGTGTCAAATGCAGCCAGGAAGCCCCGAGCACATCCTGTTCCCATGGGCCAAAAGGGCTGAGGAACAGACGACACAGCATTTTAACGTTTCCTCAAGATTATCTCTTGTGGGAGATTAAACAACGGTTTAACCCTGTGTGGGAATTTTAGACTTGTTAGATGGTATAAGTATCAGTCAGATGCATTATGCAATATCTACACATGTTCCATAAAGGGGAACTTCAAAGGGCATGAACAAGCAGATCAGACTGACAAACGAAAGGAATTTAATCTGTTCCTGATCAGACGGTGAACCTAGCTTTAAACTCCTGCATGCTAGAATCTGAAACACTGCAGAAGAAGACACTAAACTGTATTACAGGGCTGTTATTGTCCATCAGTGAAACTTCCCTGTACTCCAGCAAACACACAGCAACAGTCTAAAGGAAGTATGGTGATGATCCCTCTCTCTCCAGATATAAAAAGTGGGACAATCATTCCCTTAACAAGGAAACACATGCTGTAAACAGTCCAATCCATCACTATATGGCCATATATACTCACTACCTGGAACTCTTCCAGGTAAAGTCAGGTTAACAAGGTAAACAGGCAACTAATACAAACAACAAAGAACACGGACAACTAGCAGGGAAGTCCACCAACAAATCTCGACCTGGCCTGACAAAGCAGTGGCTATGAAATCTCAGGTGGTCGCTAAGGTGTTGCTACATTATACCAGGTTGTCACCAAGGTGTTGCCAGCGGGTTGCCATGTTATCTCTGGTGATTGCTAAAGAGTTTGGTAGGCTGTTGCTATGTTATTCCAGGTGGTCGCCAAGGTTTTGCCAAGGCGTTGCCAAGTTATCCCAGCTGGTCAATAAGTTGTAGTTAGGAAGTTGCTAAGTTATCAGAGGTGGTTGCCAAGGTGTCACTAGAGCGTCGCCATGTTTTCCCAGGTGGTTGCCAAGGTGTTACTGGGGCGTCGCTACGGTATCCCAGGTGGTCCCCAAGGTGTCGCTAAGACATCTTTATGATATCTCAGGTGGTCGCCAAGGTCTCGCTTGGGCATTGTTATGTTATCCCAGGTGTTTGCTAATGTTGTCACTGTGTGCAAGCCTGTGCACGACTCTGGACGCAAGAGCGTGAGTGCCTATGTAAAATCTATAAAGGTCAGTGTGAAAAAGGCCTTTGTGACATTAAGACAGAAGTGATTCAACCAACCTCCAGCAGGCTGTCTCCAACCAGAGCCACCAGCAGCTGACGGCTGCTCTTCTCCCTGACCAGAGCTGCGTTCTCTGAGGCGTACATGCAGGTGAAGTCAAACATGGCTACGTCGGGCTGCCCGTAGTGGTTGATGGCATAATCCAGCGAGGGCAGTTGGTAGTTGGTGCCGAAGTCGGCGGCCTCACGAGCATACGAGAGCAGAGCCTCCTGGTTCACATTGTCACTGTGAAGGAGCCGCTCCGTCTCTATAAAGTCCTGCAACAGGAGAGGAACAGGTTTCAGCTGAAAGGCATTCAGATTTACGATAAGGTGGTGTTTCCTATAATATGTCCATGAGAGTTATTACATGAATTGGTTAGATACATGCTGTCTGATGTCTGACATATTGTTGGGTATAGTTTTATGATAAAGGTTTTTATGTTTAAATAAATTCTAATCCATTTATTTAAATCCATTCATGCCACAGGAGTACATGCAAGGTAAAACAGTCCCCAAAGACTTTCACCATAAATCAACAAAAACAAAAAACTCAGAAGACACATAGCAAAGACCCTATGACCCTATAACCCCTACAAATAATTGGCGTTTGGTCAACGAGAGAGCAGGATTCTGCAGCTTCACACATGCAGTGCAGGACATGATGCAGTTGATGGCATTTGTTTAAGCTCTAGAATAACTGTGGACTTTGATAGGGCTCCTTAAGCACCCTCTGATACATTCTGAGAATAAAACACCGTGCAGGATGGAGAGAAACCCCATGCTGAAGCGTGAGCGATGCCGAGCTGAGGGACTCTAATAAAATGTGGCCACAGCTGCCATTCCCCCCCCTCACACATACAGAGCTGGACCACTACTGGAGGAAAATGACACACCTCTCTTTACCTAGCAACACTTTCCCGTGTGCTTCATCATTACTGTCCCATGAATTTCATCGCCACAGTAGCCCATGGGCATTAACGACACTCTATACTTAGCTCAAAGACACAAAGGACAGACTAAGCTGTACTGATTGACGTGTGAAAGTAAAGAGATCACACTACTTACATGAATGATAACACCCTTGTCCAACAAACTCTGCTTCTTTGCAGTCATGACGAAATAGTGTGTGTCGTCCTTATAATACACAATGTTCTCCAGATCAATCCCTGTAAAAAATAAGGCACATGATGAGTCCGTTTGTGTTTATGTGCTAGCAACAGGGCTTTAAATACATTATAGTTTTTGGCCCATATTCTTTTCTCCTGATGTCTACACTGCAAATAAATGAGACCTTGGCAAGTAAGATTCTCTTATATCCAGTGGAAATATCTCAAAAGTCTCATTTTGCGATTGTTTTAAGCTATTTTTTCGTATTTCCAGATGTTTTTACTGGTTTAAGTAGTTTCAGTAAGCCACATTTTCTCATTATACTGGCAGATAAGTTGGATTGTTTCAAGCACGCTTCTTAAAATAAGCAAAATTATCTGCCAAGCCAAAATTCTGGAGTAAAATGACCTATAACAAGTAAAACATATGGAAATAAAGTAAAATAATCTTAAAATTAAATTACAACTACACAAACATAATGAGTACACTACATAAAAAATAGATCTCGGCAAGTAAAAATTATTATTATGTCTAGTTTATACATCTTAAATTTCTTATACTGTGATTGTTTTAAAGCAACAAAACATGATTAATTCAATTTCCAACTTTATACCTTACAATTAAACAGGCTGTTTTATTGCTGTCTTTAATACTGATATGTAAATGAGCTCTGATTTGATAGGCTCTCAGTATTGGGCCAGGTTCAATGCTAAACAGCTGTAGGCTAAATAGATATGAATGCTGTAAAAAGCTTATTATAAGATCACTAACCCTTAACTGTGTGCGTTTTTTTTTTTACTTGCTTGAAGTGATTTTAGTAAGCCAAATTATCTCCCTATATTGACAGATTATTTAATTAATACAGTTTTAATGTAGTTATAAAAATAAGCAAAATTATCTGCCAATAAAACAAGTAAAAACCATCTAGAAATAAGTTAAATGATCTTATAAGCTTACAACTAACTCTAAATGGGAAATACAGGGTATATTGACTAGATAAGATTTTCCTTGCAAAGATACAATTTTCTGCAGTGTAAATGTGACGGTTCTTGTTGCTTCAGTTCAGAACAGGCAGTTTGTCCTGCTGATCTATGGACTGTATGGGCTGTGGACTGAGCAGAAGCGCTGAAGAAGAAACATTAATGTTTATATAAACCCAAAAAAACCAAGGAAGATTCCGTTATATGGGTCCTTTAACAGTGGATTGTGTACACAGAGATACATAGAGCAGCAGTCTTATTACCTTTGATGTCAGTAGGGAATATAAATTATATACACACATAACGTAGATATAAAATCATGATACTGTGGTAAGAATGCTGTGATCTTCACTCATAACCTGTAATCACTACTCTTGTGCCAGATCTATAACATTTCCTGCAAGTTGTGTTTATTAAGAAGGTGTTGGCCCGTTTCACTTCCAGGTTTAGCGGAATACATGCAAACATTTCACACCAGGGACGACGAGAGCTCCACACTCATCAAATATAAACGTCACAGAAGAGACAGAAAATATACGCAAGGCATAGTTATAAAACAGAAGCGCTTATGATTCAGATAGTCCATATAAACTCTTCAATCTATGAACTGCAAAAACTAATATAAAACCTGAGCATGATCTTAGACTCTGAGCTCAGTTTTATCCTGCATGTCAACTCAGTCACTAAAATAGCCTTTTATCAATTTAAGAAATACTGTATCGCTAAAGTTCGGCCTTTTTGTCTCAGAGTGATGTAGAGAAACTTGTTCATGCGTTTGTACAAGCAGAACTGATTACTATAATGCTCTTCTTATTGGGGTTCCTAAGAGAACCGTCTATCCCCTGCAACTCGTACAGAACGGAGCAGCTCGGATCCTAACAGACCCTAAACACAGAGCTCATATCCCTCCTGTTCTAAACACAGAGCTCATATCCCTCCTGTTCTAAACACAGAGCTCATATCACTCCTGTTCTAAACACAGAGCTCATATCACTCCTGTTCTAAACACAGAGCTCATATCCCTCCTGTTCTAAACACAGAGCTCATATCACTCATGTTCTAAACACAGAGCTCATATCACTCCTGTTCTAAACACAGAGCTCATATCACTCATGTTCTGAAAGAGCTGCACTGGCTGCTTGTATCTATTAGAGCATAGTTTAAAGTTCTGCTGCTGGTCTATAAGGCTCTAAATAATCTAGAACCTGCTTACATCACAGAACCTCTCTCTGTTCATGTTCCAGCTTGTGAACTTAGATCTACAGAAACACCTAAAAATGTATGTCTTTAACTCAGCATTTAGTTAAAACTACATTAACATGGTATTTATGTATATGTATATACGTGTGTGTGTGCATGTGTATGTAGTAGTAGTAGTAGTAGTAGTAGTAGTAGTAGTAGTCGTCGTCCTCCCCATTACTGATGTCAACTGTCTGTAAAGCACTTTGAGCTGCCAACGGTATGAAAGGTGCTCTATAAATAAATATTTGTTACTATATTATTATTATTAAAAGGGAACAATTTAGGAACTTAAATATTTGCAGTAAGCAACATTTGAAATTCAAATACGTGTCAAATTCAATGCAATAGTGCACATTTGAATGCTAGAAAACGCCATTTGAATATTAAAAGCTACCTGAACTATGGCCTAGTGTGTTTCAAACATGACTCCACAAAACAAATATCCAACACTCAATATACAATTGTTGCCCATTAATAAACAAAAGACATCCATTATCCATATGGTGTGCATATGACCAATTGCCTTTATTACTTTAAGGGTATAATTGATGAGCAAATAAAATGTCTTCATAACCGCATGCGAGAGTGTGAAAGTGCAAAATGCCACAATGTGTGAAATCTAAGTTATAAAGCAGGTGATTCATTTCTAAATCATCATCACAGACTTGTGAACTCAAAATCAGCACTCCATCTGCTCCTCACTCAATCGTAATCCAGAACGTAGTTTTACCTTCAACACATACTGCATGTTTGTGAGTGGGACAAACAGAAAGCCAGCAAGATGAGCGCTCACCTGTCTCCTCCTTCAGCTCCAAGAAGAACTTCTGGTTAAAGATGAAGGCCACTCCACTAATCTCTTCTACTTTAGCCTCCGCAGTCGTGTTACGGTTCACAAAGTTGGCTGTGATGGCTATAGCCAGCTTCCCTCTGAACTCTTTTCTCCTAAAGCCTAGAGCAAACAAACAAAGAAAGTATGAACATTCACTCACTCATCTTCTAAACCGCTTCAGCTTTCTGGGGAGTTGGTGGTGCTGTGCAGAAGGCAGGAAACATCCTGGACAGGTCGCCAGTCCATCACAGGGCAGACACACAGACCACCAACACCAGTACCAAGATCTCAAACCGTTCTGCGCTTTTCCACTGAAAAAAACTGGAACCTGGTTCTGGATGGTGAGATATACGCCCTTAAAGCAGGAAGTACAGTTAGCACTTGAAGAACATGTTCTGCCGTGTTGTTTTTATGCACTGTCCGCCGACTTCTGCTTATGGACTACGGACCGCTCACCTCCAGATCGCTCGGCTCTCAAACCAGTGGAAAAAGGGGTCCGCCGTTCTTAACGGGTTCAGTAGGGCACAGGCACAGGCACAGGCACAGGCACAGGCACAGGCACAGGCACTTTGTTGGTGGAAAAGAGGTAACAGACACTGGGAAAATATGCAAACTCCACATAGAAAGGACCCCAGACACACTGCCCGGGAATCAAACCCAGCCACTTCTTGGTGTGAGGAGAAGGCACTACCCACCATGCCAATATGCCACCCCAAATTACTGACAATTACATTTTTAAATATGCATTGTACAGCTAGGCAAGGAATTCGGCCTTTGTGAAAACAGACTACAGGATTATTGTCCCAGACTATACATATCTATTTAGCATTAGTAGTAAGGAATTCTACCTTAGCTAATGATGCAATTTCCTTCTATGTTTTTATTTCAGTCATGTAAATGCACTTTTAAAACTCTTAAAATAAAGGGTAAAAAATAGAAACACACTAATCTAATAACAGCAGGCATAGCGCTGTTATTAGAAGATAAGATTAGTAAGAACGTAATAAGACAGAAATTTGGCACACACTTCCGAAGTTCTGTGTGTGGGCAAGTAACACCCCAGTGACACCTGCACTAATGAACTGTTTACTGAGTAATCAAGCCAAGTAATCTTTGAACTGTCTACGGGGAATGACAATAAAACTATGTTCATCTCCTTTAATGGTTACAATCACACTTGCATAGCAGTCAATAACTTCCTCTGTCCTTCAGTCACGTGATTTTTCTTTCAACGTAAGGCATTAAAGGCTGGACATACCTTACCCAACATATGGGCTAAATGCCATTAGTTGAATTCACTGCAATAAAGCCTGCCTTGATGGAATATTCGCCTTTTAAGGTTGTGCTCATAGAGAGACACTCTGACTTTGCAATGCACCAAGCTAGAAACGTGAGGAGAGTTTTAGTGAAGTAGCATTACACCAAACTGCCATCATTACTAGCAGTCTAGACATTAAAAAGGGGTCATTTTGGATATAATGGCCTCCATGAGCGAATCTGTGCATCATTAACATGAGCAAAATATACACTGCATCATATTATGGCCAAAAGCACATGCACTGCTCGGTTATGACTGGCCCTGTTCGGTCACAAGGTCTCCTTTTGAGAGACGCTCGTGCTGAATTAGTGGAATGTGAATGAAAGTGCAATGTGAATGAAAGCATATCTGTGTCAACAGGAAGCACTAGACAAGCTGAAAGGAGCACCATGCTGGCTGGGACAAGGCTGGCACACACACTTCCTACCACAGACAAAGAGCCGAGCGGGGGTTTGACAGTCAAATATGGGCCAGATTGCTTGAATGAGTTTGAGACACCGGGTCATCCTGCCTCACTGGGTGGAGAATTGAGAGTTTTAACCAGGACGGTTCCTCAAGTGAGAGTACAGCAAAAGTGGTTAACAGCAGTCTACTCACTAGGGACTCATTTCTGCTTCAGAATTCCTTACAGGCAAACCTTTGGGACCAAAATGTCCATTTTTACTAGCTCTCATTTTAAGCTCACTGCTCAGACTGCATCAACACATGGGACACATTTACACATTCCCAATATATTCAACTTTTAACGTTTGGAACAAAAACCTGATCAAATGAGAAGAAATGCCTGGATGACAAAAAAAGAAACACATCACTGTTGTGATTAAAATCTTAATGAACTAATTAATTAATTAATTAATTAATTTGAAAACAGTAGCTGTGCGACTATTTAATGACAAATGGACAAACAGAAACTGTCCAACCTTACTGTGCATTACAGAGAAAAATGCTTAACCCTTCACCTACGCAATTACAATTTTGGAGGTACCAGTTTCATTATGACACGACCGTATGCTTCTGTTCAGTCTTGCATGGTCTTGTTTAGGCCCTTTTTAGCTTGTTCAGCATTTCCCGCTCTTCTGGACAGGATTAATTTTGGCCACAGGCTCAAGTGGAGACAAAGGGCCGCAATTAAACTTCCAGTAAAGACGTTTAACTCTGAGGATCAGCCACGGATATCATAGTTTAACAAGTGGAGCAATAGCTTCTTCAGCAAACCCTGCAATACTGATGTACACCATCTCATTTTTGAAGTTCCTGGAACAAACTGTAATTAGACTGGAATACTCCTCTGACAGGAAACCCCGCTATGGCGAGATCCATTTCTAGTTCAGGAGGAAATACTCATTTGGCACGGGAGGGTTTTGTTTGTTTACAAAAGTCCTTAAATAAATCTTCTGTATGTACAGCTGGGACCAGTTCATTCAGCCATGGGCCGCTTCCTGTATTTCTCAACATACAGAGCTAATGTGCTGTAGAACAATAAATAGGTCTAGGTTAAAATGTCAGGCTCTGTGAGGCACGTATTGCATTTTGTTCCCCGTGTGAGACTTGACCCAGAAACAAAAAACACTGACCAAATTTTGAGAACCAAGTCCAGGTGTGTGTACTGTGATAAGCTAAAGAATGGAGTGTGCCGGCCTCACTCCAACAAAGTTCATACAGAGCTGGAGAGGCTCATAATGACCTTCAACTGATCAGAACTGTGGGAGACTGGCAGACAATGAAACTGCTGGACACTGACTTCTGTGGTGGTGGTTAATTAAAACAACAATTCACTGAAGATCACATGCAACAGTGATTGATGAATCACAACGTGACAAAAAAAAGAAGAAGTCTACTGTGTTTAGAAGCTGGTAACAATATACACTCCTCAGACTAGGAACACCTGTACACCTACTCTATAATGCAAGTACAGACACAGGACACCAGCGTCAGGCAATGTTCATATCAGAATAGGGGGGAAAATGGGATCTTGACCGTGGCGTGACTGATTGTGCCAGACGGGCTGATAACTGCTGACCTCCTGGGATTTTCACCCAGAATAATCTCTACTCGGAATGGTGAGAGGCAGTTCTCCGGACAGGAACACCTAGTTGATGGCAGAGGACAGTGGAGAATGGCCAGACTGGTTTGAGCTGACAGAAGGGCTATGGTTGTGGTGAGCTGAAAAGCATCTCAGAATGCACCACCACATCAAATTCCGCTTCTGAGGCTGCAGTGGACCAAAACTGGAAAGACTGGAAAACCGTGGCCTGGTCTGATGAATCTCCATTTCTGCTGAGGCACACAGATGGTAGGGTCAGAGTCTGGCACATGAATCTACGGACCCAACTTGCCTTGTGTGAAGAGTCCAAGCTGGTAGAAGTGGTGTTGGCACACTTTGGACCATTAATCCTGATCAATCGCTGATTAACGAACATAGTCTAATTGAGTATTGTTGGTGACCATGTCCATCTCTTCATAGCCACAATTTACCATGTTCTAACGGCTACTTCCAGCATGAAAGTGCACCATGTCACAGAGCCACATGTTCTCAAACTGGTTTCATGAACATGACAAGGAGTTTGGTGTTCTTTCCTTCCCAGTCAATGTATCTGAATTCAGTAGAACAACTTTAGATCGTGGTAGAACAGGAGATTCACAGCATGTAAACGCATCAGGAGTTCATGCCATGAGGAACTAAGGCTATACTTATCTGGGATCCATGCCATAAAGAATAGAGGTTTTGAGAATGAAGGGAATCCTACCTGGTACTAGAGTGTCTGATGAAGTGCTCGGGGAGTGAATAACACCACTAATGAAATGACTTAAAACAGTGTATTTTGTTATTAATGATGGCAATAAACAGTTCTTCCACCAAAGTCTACTTTGTTAATAGCAGGCTGACAAGCAACGAACAGCCCAATTGTTTGACGAACGAATTCAGAAGTGAGCGGCTATGTGAGGCCACATGACCACCAAGTACTTTATAATGTCTTTGATCAGTCGTGTTTGTGGACCTGATTGTTGACATCAATATGCATTTCCATTGATTGGATCATGATCAATCTTTACTTGACCACACAAAAAGTCAAGTCAGGATGAATGAATTCCGATCGGATCAACAAAGACCACATGTATCACATTCATGCCAAATGTAAAAACATACTACCATACAACTGCACAAGCTGAAATGTGTCGCCCAGTGCTGACCAGTAGGTTGGCTAATCAAGGAATCACAAGATACTCAAGATTAGGGCTATCCCCACCTCAAGAGGCTTCTAGCACTCTGGGCCAATGAAAGCATCTAAGCCAAGTCTGTTGAATTTAATAATAGGAGGAAAATGTAAACAGAAATAAGACGTAAATGTAAAACAAACAATGTATTCGTTGTAGTGTTGTATTTTTCATGTGGCAAAGTCAAATCTGATCCCACCTGGTCACACAGAGGAAACATTTTAGTGAGAGGTTTAAATGGAATCTGACCAAAAAAGTGACCATCTAGATATGATCAGAACACATCAATGCAAGGTGTAAACATCCTCCAAAGGCTCTGCAATACACCCCATGCTGTTGGTGTCCCGTTGAAAAGCTTATCAGCTTACCATCTAGTGTGGTTCTCCGTCCATCTGCTCCTATTAGTACATCAAACTCATAGTCGGAGATAGGGTGACCAGCAGGACGGATTTCCGCCCTCCACCCAGGCCCTGCATTAAACAGTAAAGCAGAATAAATAATAAGAGCAGGACAGTTAAAACAAAGATACGTGAACAACAAAAAAGACTGCATTAAATTTACACAGATTGTACATCACAGCAGATGAACATGTAATGGACGGCTTGAAAAATCTAAGGGAATATTCATTCACCATGATCCTCATCAGTCAACTGGAAAATACAGGCTTAGTATTCCACTGGCGTATATCACCTCTGTAATGCAACATTAGCTGGACAGGCTTTTGTTTTTGAGAGCTGCATAGCTAAAGAGGTGCTGTATGGACCCTGAACGGCCCATGGTCTATATATAGAGAGGAGCTGAAAGCTCATCATTTGTACAATGTGCAAGTGCGAGTGGCAATGACGCTAAAGAGCATTGGAAACCTTCTCGGCATCATCGCTCGCCATGCAGCAGCCGTAGGTAAAAATATAAGAGCATGATTCCATGGAGCTTTTTTAATGAATGTACAATGTGAGGAGGGGGTAGAGTGATGTGCTGGGACACACACACACACACACACACACACACACACACACACACACACACACACACACACACACACACACACACACACACACACACACACACACACACACAAATAATAGAAATATTTTAGTTTTAAAATAATTTTGGAAAATCAGATTCTATTATAACGATGCCACAGTCATGTGTAGGGCTGATTCCATCTATGGGCAAAATATCTATTATTATTTACCAATATATATACACACACACACACACACACACACACACACACAATTGTGATGAGGTCTATGTGGGGTTTTTTTTCCTTGGCCTAGAAAACCAGTGTTTTTATTAAAACCAAAGTAATTTTATTAAGCCAAATTATCTTACTGTATTTTATATCACTATCATCCGTCTTTACAAAGCGCTAACAGCCCCACAGAAGCTACGGATGGGGTTTGGATTAAGTGATCAGAGAGGTTTCAGGAACGTACAGTCTGCAGTTGTACAATATAGAATGAGTCATTGAGCTGCTGTCATAAGTGGTGTTCACCCAGCACAACGCAGCAGCTGCTGCTTCAGTGATTCCATAAAAGGCTTTTATTGAACTGATGTTGAGACGGCGAGCCAACGGTTTATCACTTCTGATTAGGAGGAGCTGATTGGGTGGGCAGGGCAGGCTAGCAAGGTGTATCGCTAGCTACCCAAAGAAGGAAGCATAAGCACCCAGCTGTAAAACACATGACTATACGTGAAAAGGCTTGTTCTTAGGTTACTGACCATTTATGTCCATATAGGTCATTAGTCTATGCTGCTGAGGATGTGCACAAATAAAGGAGTTTGTTACCACGTTAGCGGTGTGCATGTCATAACCATGCACATCTGAAATTCAGGTCTGAATAAGCAGTTTCACAAGCCCCGAGGACATAGATCATTGATTCATCTGTACCGCTTGTCCTTCTGGGTACTGGATGGAAATAGATATCTATTTGCATTATCACCATATTTCAAAAACCACTTCACATAGACATTAATAATAAAAATGTTATTAACTGTATTTCTTAAAATAAGCCAAAATATTGTCCAATATATTGAGATAATGAACCTAAAACAAGTACAAAAAGTCTAGAAATAAGCTAAAGAATCTTAAAATAAGCGTACAGCAATCTTACAATGTGAATCTACTGGGATCGGTCCACCCAAGTGCCGTCAATCCATCTGGCATGTGGGCCAGATTTGGGCCAGAACAGTTTTGCTGGGAAGTATTTTTGTCTTGCTTTTCAAAGAAAAAATTACTAAACTGCAGATTAAACACACTTGGCTTGAATGCTTGAAACTGAATAACACTCTAGATCCTGTCTACTTAGGAAAAAGGGTAACCTTTTTGTGCGGTCCTGGCTGTACGCGACTTATACAAACACTAATTAAAGCCGTGGCGTACGAGGTCATTCTCAAGCCACATTCAGGCTGCTGTTTGTACATGTGCATATGTGTGTATATGATAAGGTGAGGGCTTCCAACTCAATAGGCTCTCTGGTTTTAAAAGAGCTGAGTTTGTTCTCTGTGTTGAAGCATGAATAAAGCAAAGCTAGATGTGATAAACTAGGTTCTCAATGAGTATGTTTATTTACAGAAGCCTGCCTGCAAAATGTTTATAGAGTGACAAGACCCAAGTCTTCTTAA
Source organism: Semaprochilodus insignis (assembly GCA_034552555.1). NCBI lineage: Eukaryota > Metazoa > Chordata > Actinopteri > Characiformes > Prochilodontidae > Semaprochilodus > Semaprochilodus insignis. The sequence goes on from CM067485.1 coordinate 1,151,578, forward strand.
GAGAGCCAGAGACTAAGATTACTCAGCATGATCCTTCAGAGGTTTCAGGGTCAAGAGGAATTTGCTCCAACCCAGTGGAGCTCAGCTTCTTAACAGTAAGCATAAGGATAAGGTGCTGTGCTGTTTGGGAACAAATATCTGCAGAAGCTTTTTGCAGACGTACTAAAAACAGGCACGGGATGCCGGAACGGTGAGTGCCAGGACGTAGTGGAGTGAGATAGCAGTCAGCAGCCAGTATCAAATAGACAGCAATATTCCAACTATGAACTGGTTGACGTGAAAGAGCGAAAGAGACCGACATGGCATCAGCATTTGCCATGATGTTGGTGTGGATAAGATTCTAAGACTTGATCCCTCAGGTATGTCCTTGCGAGCTGGACGGTTGGGGACACCATTAAAAGGTACAATATCAGCCACCAGCACAGCTGCTGTAGCGCTGTAACAGAAGCTGAATGGAAATTCTCACCATCACTGCCCTGTTCTTCAGGTGGCTCCAGAAGACTGAGGAACTCCACGTTGACGTGCACCTCCACTCCCACGATCAGACTCACCTTCAGCAGGATCAGCTGCAGCTGACGAATACCTGGCCACAGAACAGCAGGAGAACTAATAAGGACCAACAAGGGTACTGTCAACAAGAACAAGAGCCCCACCACCACCACCACCACCAGATGGCAGGTGTATTTTTAGGTTTGGGAACATGGTTGCTCAAGTGTGTGACCGAAAAAGATTATGCTAGGATTACCTGTGTTTTAAAAAGGTGCCATAGAATGGATTTACATTATTGTAGTCGAATAAGGAGAGTTCAGTACACAGAACTGGCATCCTGCGAACTGTGAAAGCATTAAAATGGGCCTATTCCAAAATCTGTTATGCAACAACCTTGACTCTTGACAATCTTGATTAATATTTAAGCTCCTAAAATTTACATGCATTGACAACGGAGTGACAGAAATGAAAATGGCAGCCTACGTAGAGTAATTTACTGTTCCAGGCTATAAAGGCTTGTAGCTTTTCACAGCCTTTCCAAGTAACCAAACTGTCAGTGGAGAAGACTGAAGCTGAAATTGGCTTCCTATTCACCAGCTTCTTAATCAAAGAACCTTTAACCTACCTCGACATTAAGTGCTACAAAAAAAAAACAAAAAAAAAAACACATTCACTTTTGCACTTCACGCTGTCCACCTCTACACTGCAAACTACTGTAAACTTAAATTTCATATGTATATCTATGTATATTTAGCGTATATATGCCAATTATAATTAATTTCTTTATACTTTTTATTAAACGTTTTTCGATACATTTTTAATAATCTGTTTAATTCTATGCTATTAATATTATGTTATTAATATAATAATATTATTATAATTCTATCCATCTTAATATTATATTATTGTTTACTGTAAGCAGGCAGTTGTTGAAGCATTTCACTGCTAGTTGTACTGTGTATGACTATGTGTGTGTGTATGTATGTAACAAACATTGATTTGACCATGTACCAGCACCACAGTGTATCCGTGGCACCATTCAAGTGGAACAGAAAACAAGCTGGCAACTAGCAACTCCAGCTCCAGACAACTTTAAAGTTGCTACTGTGCTCTGCACATTTCACTCCGGACAGTTCCTCAAACTCTTGGACAATATGGAGCAGCTCCGCTCAGCGTTTGACCTTGAAGAGACTGAAGAGAGGAGCAGCTCCACCTTTATCAGCATCACAACCCCAACAGCAGCCTGTTGGTCACTGGGGCTGCAAATCATTTTTCATGCAGACCAAGTACCTAACATAGCTAACTAAATAGTATAAGGGCGGAGCTGATTTATTAGCTTATTTCCACATGTTGCTACTGTGTGACCATCGCGGGAGATGTCTTGCTGCAAACCAGCCAATCAGAGCAGAGCTCATCTAATTATTCATGAGCTCACCAAACAAGGGAAAACAGCTCGTTTCATTCTAGGACTGAATCATGGGGTGTAAACTGGGGTGTAAAACAGCAAGTGGCCATTTTTCACCCTGAACAAACTCGCATACCTTCTATGTAGAACATCGGAGAACCATCTAATACGCTAAATAAAAGCATTCTATGGCACCTTTAAGCGTCCATAGAAACAGGATGATTCACACTTACTTATATGGTCTATGGCTCCAGCACAGAACTTCCCACAGAACTTCTTAGCTCCGAGGTTCCTGAGGTCATGGATGGTGAAAGGCCAAAGGTGGAGAACATTATTCCTGGAGAAGGTATCTCTCTTCTCAATCACCACAACCTTGGCTCCTAGCAGGGCCAGCTCTATGGCTGTACGCAATCCACATGGACCACTACCGATGATCAGACACTGCAGAAACAGACAGATAAAGGGATGTAAGTCAATGTATGAGCACTGGATAAATGTACCTTTGTCAATAAATGTTGTGCACTCCTTGGGGAATTCCCGGGATACAAAGAAAAACAAGACGATGAACCATCTCTGAATTTGCGTCAACTCACATGCGCACATGTAAATCATAAAAAGGTTGTGCTGGGTTAGTCCGAGTGTGTGTACACGCTTTCAAAACAACCTGAATGAGTTCATTCACCTTTGGACCAAACTTTGTCAATACTCTGACGACGTTCAAATAATTCCTCAGGTTAATCATGTGCAGTACTAATCTGGGCAAATCCAAACATGTTCCTGGTATCACTTACAGAACCATTTCAGAAGACCTAAGCGCTGCACGCAACCTTTAAACAGTCCACGATGAACAAGCAAGATGGAACAGACTGAAGTACGGTTCTCACAGACGAGGGATCTGTCTTTACAAAGCGCTAAGAGCTACACAGAGGCTATGGATGTGGTTCGGATTAAGTGATCAGAGAGGTTTCAGGAACGTACAGTCTGCAGTCGTACAATATAGGATGAGTCAGAGCTGCTGTCATAAGTGGTGTTCACCCAGCACAACACAGCAGCAGCTGCTTCAGCGATTCCATAAAAGGCTTTTATTGAACTGACGTTGAGACGGTGAGCCAGCGGTTTATCGTTTCTGATTAGGGGGAGATGATTAGGTGGGTAGGGAAGGCTAGCAAGGTGTATCGCTAGCGGCCCAAAGAAGGAGGCATAAGCACCTAGCTGTAAAACACATGACGATACGTGAAAGGGCTTGTTCTTAGGTTACTGACCATTTATGTCCATATAGGTCAGTAGTCTATGCTGCTGAGGATCTGCACAAATAAAGAATAACCATGACCATGCACACCTGAAATTCAGGTCTGAATAAGCAGTTTCACAGCACCTGAGGACATAGATCATTGATTCATCTGTACCACTTGTCCTTCAGGGTCGCGGGGGAGAACACTGGGTGGAAATACATCTCTACTTTTCCAATATCACCATATTTCAAAAACCACTCTGCATAAGTAGACATTGTGTGCAGGTATGTGATGGTATGATGCACGTGATATTTCACACTGTATGTATTGAAGTTTCAGCAGTATGATACATTACATTAAAATAATTCTGCACTTAAAAACTCAAAGAGAACTATTTACCACAACAGACAGATTCATATGAACTTAAATAACTGCAGATAATTTAGCAACCATGTTTTAAAGCATGACTGTAACTACTCTCTGCTTGAAACTGTTTAAAGGTGACATATCCCCTGTTCCACAAGTAAACACAGTCAAAATATCACAAGGATGATGCAACACTGCTCCTTCTCCCTCGTCTAAACAGCTTTGTTCAGAACTGCCCGTTTGAGTGCCTGTTCCTTTAAATGATAATGAGCGCTGCTGACTCCGCCCCCTCTTCCACAGGGCGTGTCCCTGCACCAGTACACATCCTCTCATTTCACTCTCACCTTATTCACCTGCTGATCAGATAAAGTTCATCCTACAGACATTCAACTCACTAATAGCGTTAAAAATGTTACTGTGGATCCCGTAGCAAGCTCCACCGAGAACTATCTAGAACATTACATCTCTGTTAACATATTACCTCAGCTGTTAGCGTTAGCTTCTGTTAAATGCTAATACATTGCGTCAGCTAATATATTACCACAGCTATTAGCGTAAACTGGCACTAAACGGCAAGAACTATCTCTGTTTATATATCACCTCAGCTGTTAGCGTTAGCTTCTGTTAAATACTGTTCTGTTAAACTATCTAGAACATTACATCTCTGTTAATACATCACCTCAGCTGTTAGCGTTAGCTTCTGTTAAATGCTGTTCTGTTAAACTATCTAGAAGATTGCGTCAGCTAATATATTACCTCAGCTATTAGCATAATTTGGCACTAAACGGCAATAACTATCTCCGTTTATATATCACCTCAGCTGTTAGCGTTAGCTTCTGTTAAATACTGTTAAACTATCTAGAACATTACATCTTTGTTAATATATAACCTCAGCTGTTAGCGTTAGCTAGTGCTAAACGGCCAAAGACACACAGGGCGTAATTATTTCTGATCTAGGCTGGAAAACCAGTCTGACATACAGAGCAAAAATGTTCTTGTTCCATCGAAAATGGTGCAGCAGTTAACAGCAGCATCCCGAGAATGTAACTGCTGCACCATTTAAGGAGGAACTGGAAAATCTGAACAAGAAGAATTAGTGTTGCAGCCCCCTTAATTGGGGAAAAGGAGTATTACTATGCACATTATAACTCTTTAATTGTGAGTCACTTCTTTAAAGTCACTTCATATCCAAGCCAAGATGACATCCGCACTGTGGTCTATATCTCTGCACTGACATGATGTGGAAGGCTTCCTGTGAGGTGCAGGCAGATATGAGTATGTCCCAGTTTCCTGCTCTCTGCTGGGCACCCACACTGGAGGAAGCACCCCTCCGTCTAAAGGCCACTAATGTGTCTCTCCAGGCTGGATGGCATTTAGGAGAGAGCTTAATACAGAAATGCTAACAGAGCCTGACCCTGACCCACAGAGCCAGGCTACAGGATTAGGCTTAAGCTCCCTCAGGCCTAGGAGGCTACCAGGTGTACAGAGACGGGAAAAGGTCCAAGACAAGAATCTGGGTGGTGGAACTCAAACAGTAATGGCTTAAAGGAACAGGGTTCTGAAGCTACAGCCATCACTGTTACAAACAGGGAGAGCATTAATTTGTGGGTTAAAAACCTTTTAACACATATGTTCAGTGTTTGACGCTGAAGAGAGGAGCAGCTCCACCTTTATTAGCATCACAACCCCAACAGCAGCCTGTAAGTAGCAGCCATGCTGTGTGATTGTATCCGTGTTTGCCGGTTGAAGCAGATCATCTTAAACTGAGAGCTCCATAGTGAGGAACAGCTTTAATCTACTGTGTGTTGATGTCCAGATGGAAAGCCAGTAGCTAGTATAGCTAATGTTAGCTACTAGCACTAGCTCCAAGTAACTAGCATAGCTAACTAAATAGCATGAGGGTGGAGCTTATTTACATGGAGGCTCCTTTTATTTAGTCTACTTCCGCATGGTGCTTCTGTGTGATCATCGCAGGCGGAGTCACGCTGTAAACCAGCCAATCAGAGCAGAGCTCATCAGATTATTCATGAGCTCACCAAAAAAAAGGGAGCACAGCTCGTTTCATTTTAGAACCAAATCACCCCAAATAAACGCTCATACCTTCCATGTAGAACATCAGAGAACAATTTTAAATGTTGAATAAATGTATTCTATGGTACCTTAAATTGTGACAGCCCTAAAGGAGGCTTTACATGAGGTATTATAACCTATGAGGCACAAGAACTATACTCTTAGAACCCTAAAACTGTTCTAATGATGTTTCTAAAAACAAGCCCAACACTTTCCATTGACTTATATTGACAAACACCTCGACTCTGTTCGCTGGATCAAGGTTAAACATGCTTAACCCAAAGATAAACACCAACAGGAATGAACATGTGGGCATTCAGGCATTCATACACAAAGCTGAACTATGACAATCTACCGGATAATTACCACAATAATACCAAAACTACCTGTACTTAACCTACTTCACTCACTACTCCAATGAACTGAACACTCACTCAGTACTGTAGTAACGTAACACCTGCAGAACTTCACTATGGAGCAATAAAACTTCACTACAGAACTCTCCCTCAGCAGTATAACCGTGGTTCCCTTCCTTTATTGCCCTCTATCAGCTCGTTATCAAGGCCCTGGGGAGAAATGAAGTCATACTAACACAACACAGAACGTCAGCATTAAGTGATTCAGATGTTCTTGCAAGTAAAGCTGGTAGTGTTGTTCTGCATAAGATGGTTGTTTGGGAGTGTAATACTGTAGACAGTCGTTTCTATGACATGATAAGACAGCAGCCTAACATAAATACCTGAACATGAACTAGTTTACAGTTAGAGCACAAAAACCGCAGATAGCCCCCCCCCCGGACAGGGTTCTGAGAGTGCTGCCTGATCTTAATCCTGACTTTGATAAGCCCAACAGGCCACATTGCAGCATTGTGTCTGTTCCAACACACCTACTAACCGTCACCTGACCTAATTAACAAGCCCTTCATGGGTTACAGCAGGGAAACTCTGTTAGTGGGTCAGTTTTATGAAAGGCTTAGGCAGATATGCACAAGTAGTTTGGTGATGAAATAAAGGACCCATAGCCATGTTTCCTGTTTGATAACACTACACAAACACATAGTTCACTCTATAGTTCGTCTATTCTCTCATTTTACTCTCACCTCATTCAAGAACTATCTAGAACATTACACCTCTGTTAATATATTACTTCAGATGCTACTGTTAGCTACTGTTAAATGCTAAGAACTACCTAGAACACTACATCTCTGTAAATCCATTACTTCAGCTGCTAGTGTTAGTTCTTAGCATTTATATATTAATATATTAACAGAGACGTAATGTTCTAGGTAGTTTCTAGCATTTAACAGCAGCTAACACTAGCAGCTGAAGTAATATATTAACAGAGATGTGATGTTCTAGATAATTCTTAGCATTTAACAGTAGCTATCTTTTTACATCTCTGTTAATATACTATTTCAGCTGCTAGTGTTTGCAGTCATGTTAGAGCTGAACGATTAATCAAAACCGCAATTTAAAAGAGTGCAATATTCAATTCGCAAGAACTGCAATTTTAATTACAGGCTATTTCATCAAAGCTGTGTCTTGTATGGGGAACGTTAACATAATATCAGAGCTTGTAAACTGCCTGTAGATGAGTTGGACCAATCAGAGCCAGCCACACAACCATGTGTGACATCACAACCACAGCTAACTGAGAAAGGGGATGCTCTTATTGACCAATTAACAGGCCTGAACTTCAGTTTCCAGGAAATAACTACGATTTACCTCGCAGTCGCAATACAGGTCAGAAAAATCGCAGTTAGATAATCTTCCCAAATCCTTCAGCCCCAAGTTACATGCTTCAGATGAGGTGTGAAATCCAAAGGAGGTCAAGTGAGGAGCCTGTACTGTGGTAGTTTAGGCGATATTACAAGAGAAAGGTACGAACAGAATCACACATACGTTGGACGTGATCCAGAGTAGCTGAGGAACTGAACTGTACTGAAAGATTAACTGCTGTCAAAACAGCAACAAAACTGGATGAGAGCATACAGAGGTACTGTTCGCGGTTAGGTCGACCTCGGAACTACTATGCTCCCCAATGACTGTCGTTTGGTCTAAGGTTATTGTCCTGTGGATTAACCAAGCAACAAACATTCAACTCCATGGAGTTTCACAACATCAACTTCACTGCTGTTTAATTAATGTAGGTTTTAAATGTAGTACACATATGAGCCGTGTACAATACAACACTCCGCTCCTCCTGATCGCACAAAGCTGAAGTCAGTTTCTAATTCAGCTGGTTTTTGCAGTCAGGAGGAGCAGAGTACTTTCCCCCGCTCTCTCCGCCTCACAGTTCATCTGTGCACTGGTGACAGATTAAAAACAATAGCTACAAGCAGCACCGCTAACACTTACATCACCACTAACACTTGCACTCCAACAAGAAGCTAAATTCAGCCTCATGCCACCCACAGACGAAGGCACACCAGCCGTTTTTGCTGGTGTATTTTGGTCCATTTATTGCATTTTTCACTTTTGGTGCTGAGTGAAAACTCTTTTTGGTTTCTTGCTCACATGGACTTAACAACCATGAACAGTGGCATTCTGAGAGCTTGTAACAGTGCTCACTTACTGCTCTCCATCTGCAGAATAACCTGACGTCATTTACTAACAACCTCTTTAGCCTACAGCAGTTTAGCACCACCCACTAAGAGTGAAATTAAGGAGTTCCCAGCCTCAATTCCTTTTTGAATGAAGCATAATGCAGAAGAGCCAATCAGAACAGAGTTCAACTGTAACACATGCTGCTTAGTGGATCCACAGCCTCATCTGAAGATCAAGCTGTGGCGTCCAGGTCACGTTCATCCCCAAGGCAGCATACGAAAAGGTACATACACGTAAATATTAATTTTAATACGTTCTGTTTAAACATGTCCTACATGCTTTAGGCAGACCCGGGTAAGTACTGACGCTAAAAACAAGCCACTATGAACCTCTTAAAAGCCACAGTCTTAAAACAGTACCTTGACCTTTTGACCTCTGACCCCCTGACCAGTTCAGAGGTCTCTTAAGAGGCATTGGCAGCCAAAAGTGACCCCACCAAATCTAGGGCTGTGTCCAAAATGGCATATTTAAGCAGTGCGTACCGAGTTTGATCTAGTACGCACTGCTCAGCCGTTAAAGAAGTACGCACTGTTAGTATGCGAGTGTGCGGTACGCACACGTCCTCGGACGCACTACATCCGTCATCTTACCTGTGTCCTTTGACCCGGATCTCCGCTGACGTCACGTAACAGCGGCAAACCCCATTCTTTAAAAGCCAAAAGTCGGCTAAATCTTTACCATCTGTTAACGACAGTAGCGTTCGTTGTGGTTAGTTTTGGCGATGAACACTTCTACATGGAGGCAGCGTCCAGCAGGAGGTCGCAGAAAACGCATGCTGAGGAATTTATTCACTGGTAAACAGCTGCCTCGCTTTCCGCCATTTTTTTCACCGCTTCGAACAGCTCTGTAGCTCCCGTGGTATCATGGGATAGGACAGTGTGCTGTGGTCGTATACTTCAAAATCTCTCCCGGTGTAGTACGTCATCAGGGGACTTTACGTATACTGTTTTATGAACACTACGTATCCGGACATACTAACTATTCTCGTGTACTGCTTTCGCGTACTGTATAGTATGGAATTTCGGACGCAGCCTAGAACAGCACTCATTTCCACTTCCTGTAGCCGCAGAAGGGCAAAACCAGACAACAATCATGCGTGTAGATCAGCTGAATCCCACCAAACTCATTTGACTAACAAAACACTACATGGAAATGAGCTTGTGTTTGACTAAAGCTGCTGCCTCTCCTTTCTTACTCTACCTCCTTACGTCGTTAGTATTCCACATCAGGGATGTTTGTACAGAGCTCTGGTTAAAGCACAAATGCTCAGTTTTCTTAACATACAGGCCCAAAATATCACAACCACGACAGTACAGTGAAAGCTATTGTAGTGTTCATTACTGTCATTTACAGTATAATTTACAATGGCACTGTCCTTTTAAAAGTTATGGAGTAATATTTTGCAAAAATGCCAATTCTTAAAAGCTTACAGTTTAATTTAAGAGCTTTTACAGTTGTTATCATTTACAACATTAACGGAAAATGAGAAGACGAATATTTAAATGCTGAAAAACCTCACACATACTGAAACGAGATACTACTCAATACGTAGATGTAGAAGTGGCTTTGATGGTCTATATGAACACAGTAATTGACAGCAGTCACTATTTGTTTGTTGTCACTGTGAACACAGTGTATAATGGCATACTACAGTTATGGATGTAAAACATATCCAGTATTATTACAGAAATAGCATTTATGATTTTAAGGATGCAGAAGACTTAAACACTAATGGCAGGCTTGATAAAGGAAACTATTCCAATTCCGTGTGAAAAAAAAACCCTGTATTTAAAAAAAAAAAACTGTATTAACTGGATACCATACTTGCTTCTGACGAAGAATTGCTCCCATAATATTCTATAGAGAAATTCCAGTACACACAGTGCAACAGTTATCTATATGTAGGCCACGTCTACTGTTAGTTAACCCTTTATCATTTGGTAAATATAAATGTGACCTAAATATGTTCAGATCTTCATCTAACAACTGACAAAGAGTCATAACAACTGACAAAGAGAACTAACACAAATAATGTTATAGTTTTTCATCCATTTATTTAACCCAGTAGAAATGCTGAGGTTGAACCCAAGGTGTGGTGTTCATGTAAGAAATAACAGAACTGCAGCAGTCCGGGGTAAGGAGTAACGGGCCAAGATTGCTCAATGTGTAGCACTGATCAACATTTTAGGAAACATCTTGTCAGTCATTGCCATCCTAACACTGCAAAAAAATAGATCTTCACAAGTAAAACTGTTTTATATCCAGTTGACAAATCTTACAATTCTCATTTTAAGATTGCGGTATCTTATTGTATCTTAAGAGTGTTAAACTTATTTCCAGAGTTTTTACTTGTTTTAAGGGTTTTTAGGAAGCCAACTTTGCTCTCTACATATATATAATCTAACTTAATGCAAGAAACGTGTTTGACCAAATTATGTGCCAACATAGTGAGAGAAACTTGGCTTACAGAAATCACTTAAAGCAAGTAAATAATGACTAGACATCAACTTGATACAACATCAGCTAGAAACAAGATCATTTTGCAAGCCAAGGTATCGTTTTTGTTGCAGTAAATGGGGTCACACCAGCTCACATACTTTTTTCAAAACATGAAGTATATAATCGTTGCTGTTATTTGTCTTTTGTTATTCTGTTATAAGTTAAATGAAGATATAATTGTATTTTATTGATTATGTTTGATATGTTTTATATACTTTTACTGATTTATATTTCATTAATTTAATTCACTAATGATGACGGTTTAAAAACTTTCATGCAGCACCGTATGTGGTTTGGAATAGCATGACCGAGGTCTACACAAAGCTCTCACTGGGAAAGTTGTTGTGATGATGACAGCTTGTGATTAGGTCAGAGGGATTGGATGACAAGAGGTCAGATTACAGTACAAGTGCCTTATTTGAAATGTGGACAATACACAGCATATTGTGGGGGTGTGATGGGTAAAACATATTATCCAGGTCTTCCTTCTGCATTTGTCCTGGCTTAAAGTGAATCAGTGTAGGAAACAGCTCATGCAAAAGTAGCTGGTATAAGCTTTGATTGTGGCAGGAATGTAAACAGCTGGTTCCTGGTTAGTTTTTGTTATTAAATGGTGGAGAAAAACCAGGGTCCTCAACTCATCATCTCTAAAACCATGCATGTCATTCAATATATTCTAAGATGCATTGTACGTAAATGTAGAGACGCTATAAACACATCTAGAAACATTTTTAATTATTTTTAAACTCTGGATTATATTGTGGGAACATTTAATGACAGATTTACTGAGATTTAATAAGTTGGAACAGACGAAGAACTTTAGGAGCACCTTTTCTTCCTTCACCTATAGAGCTAGTGTTGGAGATACAAAGTGCTAGTGACATACCCTGGTGTCTGAGCATGCTCTGCCTTTCTTGTACTCCTTGTGGCTGGCTCTTTTGTCCAGCTTGGTCCAGAGGGCCTTGGCCTTCCAGGAGGTGACTGCTGCTTTGAGGTTCGTATAGAAGTTTTGATGGTCAGCCAGGTCCAGTTCCAGCTCCCTGCACAAGAGATTGAAGGCCTGGAGGGTACCTTTACATGTGGAGGCCTGCACGAAGTTCTCAAAGAGCTGGCTAGCCTGAGAATTCCTCTCATCCTCCGTCTCCCCCATCACTCCTCTTCTCGCTCGCACTCTCCCTCTGTCACACAGGGAACGAGTTCAGTGAAAGGCTGCTTCTGGCATTCCGGGCCAATCTGGAAGAAAATAAATCAAAGTTGTTGTTTTATTTAGCCTGAAAAGCACAGACAGACATACAGGGAGTGGAAATCGGAGAGTCTAAAAAAAAAAGTCTAAAAAAAGGTTTTAAGGCTTTACTTGAGGTTTTAATTTCAAGTGGGAACAGGAGTCTGGAACTCTAAGGAACTGACCTATCCATGCTATGGCCTTTGAACCTCATGAGAAACTGAAGTGCTCAATGTTCTCGCAAAAAACTTGGAGTGTTTTTTTGAACACTCATACAAACATAGTTGTTTTTGTTGTTTAATCATTAGTGATGCATCAATACCAATACCTGTATCTAGTACTGGGCTGATACAAAGCTGAGCAACCCCTACTTGTACCTATACCAACACACCGATACCCAGATACTAATGAACAAACGACTGGAGCTGACAGTGAAGGAGAGTCTGCTGATGCTGGGCAATCGGACACAAAGGTCACTTTAAACATTCTGCCTTGGTACATTCCCCTTCAGGAACATATTCATCTAATATGGGTGGAGGTGAAATAGAGGCAAAACTTGCTACCAACATCTGTGTATGTGACTTTGCTGACTGAAAGAATATAACAGCGATGTCTAAACATTAATATGTCTTTGTACAGACACACAGTGAGTTATTACAAATTAAACATCCTCATTTGAAAATATTCGTAGGGTCTGTGCTTCACGTAGCATGCACTGAGCATACCGGTACAGTGCGGTACAAGAACAAGATTTATGAAAGTCACACAACGCATGTCTGACCGAACTACAGCTCAACCAACCAGCCAAGACAACTTCAAACACGAGTTCCTTAAATACATTAGCCTCAGTAGCTTTGGATGTGATTCCTGCTGTGACTGCAGAGACTGCTGATGACACATATGAGGAGCGGTTGTCAAAGCTATGAAATGTACTTTACTTACAGCAGTCCTGGGCTGGAGGACCACAGTCGTGGGCTGGAGGTTAGGGAACCAGCCGTGTAACCAGAGGGTCATCGGTTCGACTGAAGTGCCCTTGAGCAAGGCATCTAACCCCCAACTGCTCCCAGGCAAGTGTCCTCACTGCCCCCTAGTGTGTGTGTGTGTGCGTGCGTGCATGCGTATTCACTAGCGTCTGTATATGGGTGCTTCACTTTACAGACGGGTTAAATGCGATAGACAAATTCCTCTCTGTGCAAGCAAAATTGACAAATTCTAAATTCTAGTGTTGAACAAAACCCGCTGTTCTCCCTGCAGCACTACTCGAATAAAGGTAACTAATATAGTTGGTATAGCTGGCTGATGGACGTCATAAATCAGCCAGGTTTTAATTTAAATCATGGTATAGGACTCAGTATTGGTGAGTACTCAAACACATGTACTCATATACTCTGTCTGAAAAAAAATATGTATCAATGCATCCCTAGTTATCAAGCTAACATTACCATGATGCCAGATTTTGTTGCTGCCCTCAGCACTGTACCATTTTAAACTTAACACCATGGTGAAGCATGGATAAGTTAACCGACTAATTCACTCAAGCCAGTAAAGTACAACTAACCTGAAAATTTTACCTTTATCTTGTCAAAAGTTTAATTGACTGTCTCGGAGTACATTTAGACGTAAGGATGAAGTAACCTATATCCATTCTAGATTTCTCAAACACAACAACAGTACAGCAAGTTCAGCATGTGTGCTAAAATAGGTCAGAGACTGTATTTCTTCACCGAGTCCAGTCACATCAACTCGGCATGAAGCATGAAGTGCTTGATAGGATTACTGCATGTAGCGCAAAGCCCAGAAACCAGAACAGAAAGAAATTCTTAAGCCCAAAGAACAAAAAGAGAGTGAACTTTTTTTTTTCCCCCTACATAGTCTCCAACAAACAGGAAATAAAACAGGTTAATTAACAAACACCAACTTTTTTTTCACACTACAACATGTTCTAAAACTGAAATGACAAAATAGCCCACAAAATAGCCCACAAAATAAATGTCAGTTCCTAATTAGACCAGTCAGAAATGATTCGATGTGGTTTTAAGGTCATGTTAAAAAGATTTATGCTGGACAAAAAGCCATCAGTTTTGGCTAAATGCCCTCTCGATCCCTGTAGAGAACAGACATGGAAAAAGGAGCCCATGGATATGTGACTCATTTGGACGGGCGTGTGCGGAAGGATGAGTGAAAGGGTTAGCAGAGATATGCAGCTCTGCAGCAGCCCCTCAATTTGCTGCTATATGGTGGCCCTGAGGGGGGCTGCTTAATCAACGCTGGCAACTAGCAGGACCTTCTCATCTAGCAGCCAGAAGCCGGTATACAGACAGCTGCACCCCTCTGCATCCAAGCACAGTTGGTTTCACTCACACGTTATCCTTTCATCTAGCTTACTGCGCACTCTCTCCCTCTGTCCAGTTTTTTGAACCATAACAAGTTTAACCTGACCCAAGTCATTTGCCCTTGAATTCGCAGAGGACCCATGAATGCAAGCTAGAAACTGACTTTGATCAGAGCAGCCTGAGAAAGCCTTCTCCGTTATATTTAGTCACACACTAAAAATGGAAGTGTGGGACTTGGTCTAAAGTAGCAGGAATCCAAGATTACAGCCACATTCTGTCTCTGACTGCGGCACGCATGTATGGCTGCACTTGACAACAGTAGAAGCCATGGGCAGCAACCTACGTACTTGAAACCTGTTGCTGCAATGGCTGCCAGCATGTGGGCCTATTCCAGGGGGCATAATATAGGGTATCTGGTACCTTTAGCAGTCTGAAACTACTCTTAATCCAAGTCTGGAACAAAAGTGATCGATCTTAAAGGGCCATACAATGCTATAACTCTTACTCTCATTCTTCCAGACTCAAAATGTTCATTGCTTTAAGCTTGTACACAAAAAGCATTAACTGCAGACAAGAGATCTAATCTTTGTCTTTACACACACAGTTAAACAAATATTGGACTGCTCAACCTATTCGAAGATATTTTGTCTACAAAGGGACCTCAAAAGATACGTTAGCTGAGCTTTGAAGACGATAAATGAGGTAGAAGAGCAAACAGATAAAGGTATGGAGTTCCAGAAGAACATTGAAAGACTTTAGTGGAAGGTCCATAGTGGAAAGCTTAAACCTAGGAAGAGCCAGGAGACAAGAATCGGAGGACCTTAGCATATGGCAGTTGGGCATCAGGATGCAACAAAGCATAGAGGTAAGTAGGTGCAAGGCTAACCTAGATGTAAGGAAAGCAGCACCGGGGGGGGGGATATTGCACAAACGGAAAAACTCATACTTAACATGGGAAACAAAAGGTGAGACCTGGGACAAATAGGACACCAAGGTTTGCTCAACAGAGCAGTGTTCCTCAACCCTGGCCCTGGAGGCAACCTGGCCTGCACATTTTAGAGCTTCCCCTGCTTCCAACATACCTGATTAAACTAATCAGCTCTTTAACAAGCCCTTTCAGAGCTGCAGCGGGGGTGTTAAAGCAGGAAGTCCACTAAAATCTACAGGGCAGGGTGCCTCCAGGACCAGGGTCGAGAAACACTGCAATAGAGGTTGGGCTGACTGGACTATTATCATCAACAAGAATGCAATATGAATAGGTAGAAATGGCTGACTTGGTAAGACAATCAGAACAACAAAAGACAATCAGAAATTCAGTTTTATTAACATTTAGCTTGAAAAAGAGTTCAACCAACATGTTGACCTCTGAATACAGAACAACAGCATGGATGCTGGGAATGATTCTGTGGGTCTAAGGCCAAGACAGAGCAGAGCACTGTCAGTATAGCAATAGGAATTGAAGACATGGGAATGAATGATGTTGCCAAGGGGCGATATATAGATAATAAATAGCAAGGGACCAAGAATAGAGCCTTGGGGAACTCCCTGAGTAAACGGAGCAGTTTGTGCCTCCCAATGTTATCAAAATGAGACATATCAATATAAGGTGAACCAAGTTTTAATATGCCTTTACTAGCCAAGATAGCATCTTAACATTTAGCTTCTTTTAGTACCTCACTTGTTTTTCTACAGCAGTAGGGTTTTTGCTGTTGCTGTGAATTCTCCCATTGTCAGCACATACCGAAATGACCCATGGACGGAATGTCATTGACAGCTACATTCTTCTTCTCTTGGCCCATGAGCCACTATTTAACACAGTAGCCTGTACTTAGAGGTTTCACCAAGACATCCACGTGCATGTTCCAGTGGAGCAGTAGCAGATACGGCACCAAGTCCACTTCAGCCTGGAATTCACATGGGTGAACCCTGTGAACTCAAAACACGGTAATAGGAGAACACGTTTAAGTACAGCATCAGAAACCTGTAGTGCATATACAGCTGTAGCATATTAGAATAAGAGGCTAAGGTGTCTGCAAAGTGGGCTCATGCTTTGGATGTTTTAAGATTAAATACATTCAAGAAAACTGCCTGAAGAGAAAGAGCTGATGAATGAGATGAGAAAAGAGAGAGAGAGAAGAAAAAAAAAAACCTAACCTGATAACAACATGCTCAAGTGTGCTGTTCTGGAAGGGAAACGAGTTAAATTACATCAACATAGTCTGCTGCTGGTAACGGACAGCTGACTGCCCTGGAAGTTGAGTATGCAGAATTCTTCTCCCATAAAGAGGAATTCGGAAACTAATCATTTTCATAGCGTCAAGGTCAACACAAAGGAATGCAGAGAACATCACACTCAGAAAAGGATTTTAAGGAACCTTCTATTTAAAGCTTCTTTAGCGCACCAAAAGTGGTTCTTCTGTGGGTTCAATGCCATGAACCCTCATCAGCGCCTTCATTTATCAGGGAGTCAAGTCTTTTACCATGCTTTAAAATTGTACTTAAAGCTTTAACACAGCACTCATGCAAACACTAATTTAGAGCAGTGTATATCTGTGCTACTCTTCACTTCCAAAAATGCTGGCCAGAAAAACGAGACAGAGGAAGGAAAGGAAAGAATTTGAAACAGAAAGTTCTCTCAGCATGAAAGGAGGAATGCTGACAGGTGCCTGTGCCAGGAACACCTGAGAAAAACAGGCAGATCAAAGAAGGAGAGTTCAACACCCAAAAGACATTTCACTGTAGGGACGCTAATACACACTATGCACCTAATTAGAGCTGTTTGACTGAAAACGTGTAAAAAATATAAGAGAGCAACATGTGCTTGTTCATGAATAAGCATTGCAACTTTAAAGGACCCATTAAGCTTGTCTGTTTTTTCTCTTTCCTTTAGTGTGTTATGCAGCTTTTAGTGCATGTAAACGTTCTGCAAAGTTCTAAAGCCCAAAGTGCAAGCCAGAGGGAGAAACTCTACCATAGCTGCCTGAAACACCTTACTGGAATTCCAATGAACGCAACACATCACACAAGTCATCACGTAACACAGTCTGTATTGCCCGTCCACTGACAAGCTTGGCACGCCCTCACACAACACACAGAGAGCTAAACCAGTAAGAACTGACCACTATGAAACGTTCGGCTCCTATAGCCTGCGAAAGTACATCTACCAACTTATTCTAGCTAACTTTCAGGTTCGGACTCTGGCTAAAACTGAGTCTAAAGGCCTTCAGGATGTGTGACGTGTGACAACAAACTGTTTATCTTGCCGCTGACCACGGTGCCTCCACACTCGGATACGTTGGTCGTCTCTACCAAGACAAATGTGGGACTCATCACTGAAGATGACCCGCTGCCATTCTGGGTCACTCCATGACAGTCTGGAACGACACCATTGAAGTTATTGGCGACGTTGACGTGGTATTAAGGGCAGACGTCGTAACGGTCTGTGTGCATGTAGTCCTGCGTTGTGCAGCCGTCTGCCAATAGTGCTAGCACTAACAGGATCATGGAGGGGATAACTGCTGCTGAATGCCCGCTACCATGGCCATTGGGTCAGTCAGGCACAGCGATAAGGCCCGTCCTTGCTTATGTCACATGGCCGAGCGTGAACCCTGAATCATTCACATGTCTCACAATGTCAAACCTACCCACCAAGCTTCATTTCTGTGGGTTGATTCCTTCTGGGTGCAGCTATTTGTGCAGCTATTCTTTTGATGATGAGTGCATATTATGGCCAAAAAAAAAAAAACACTGATAGTAGAATAAATCCAAGCATTGACACAATGATTTTGCATACATGTTTGTTCAACCATTTCCAAACTTCATGGCAGCCTAGTATCTGTAGTCATTATTTTCCATCACCTGGCTTGGCAAATCAACAGCACACTAAAGTGTGCTGCTGATGGAACTTAAAATCTATGCCATGGCTGGGGGGGCTTCCAGCAAACATCGAGAACCCAACTTTATTCTTCTAACTAGCACACACGAGATTGACAGCCTTTTGACTAATGCTTTTAAATGTTTGTTTGCATCTATTCTAATAATATGGTGTTTTTTTTAACTTTGTGTAACACGTTACTGTGTCTAAGACATCTACACATTATTGCATGCATTAAGCTGGCTGTATAAAACACAAACCTGTACTGATGACCACACAAATGTATTTAATATGTGAATGAGGTGCCAGCAAAAGGAACCACTAAAATAGTATCTTGGAGATACCTTCAACGATTCTAGTCACATTAATTTGGTTTCCTCCTGCACAAATCCAACCTTGGTATGAATGTACATAACTGAGTTCTGGGGTTATGATCTTAAAAAATATGCCTTAGTGTAACGGGGGCCCCCAAATCAAGTTCTTTTGATGTTTAGAGATTCTGTGGTAACACAAACTACTCCTGGTTTGTTAATGTACATGAGAATTATAAACATTCCTGCTGTTGCAAAGTTGCAAAAATAACACCTCCAAGTTCATGTATCACTTCAATTCTAGATGCCCTCTGTCCATAAAAGGATCCTAACCTATCCAAACAATGCCCTGTCTAGAGACTGGTCATACAAACTCAAACAAACGATCCAGGCCTTCCACAGTTGCTCAGAATGGCATCTACTCCCTCTATTCTTCACTACATTATAACCTCTCGTACGTTATGCTTAATGAGGCTGGAATGTAGGTCATGCTTACACCCGTTACTGGTCATAATGACTTCTCTCTAGAGTACCTTCTGCTGGGATCTGGTCTAGTTACAGTTAAACTGGACAACACCCATGTTTCATAGAAACTTCCTTCACATCAGTGCTTCATCAGCATCTCCTTCAGGCTCCCCAAAGGAAGCCCAACGGAGAGATTCCTGGGGAGGAGGGATTGTAAGGAAGTCCCTCAACCGGAGCTCGCACATGACCGTTATGACCGTTATCTCTACACAAGACAGAGCTCACGCTACAGCCTCAAGGGGACTTCCAAAGCTTCAGGAGAACTCGGCATCTGATCTTAGTACTGCCACAATTACATCATGTAAAACAAACAAATCAAATTTATCTTCTGAGTAATCAGCAATAATTTGTTGGTAGTTTGCATGATGATCATCCACATTTTATATTCTTCTCGTGGCCTCCCTCTTGCAGCAGAAAACAGAGCACGATAAGCACTATTAAAATGCATTTTTACCACATTGATTTTTTTCATTGATATTTTTCACTTAACTGGTGGGCACACATATAGGAATTCAGGGCTGATGCTGATCCGTGATGTCTTTCATGTACCTGCCATATTATGTATCTTCCATAGCGGATACATAAACGCTAATACACTCATAATCAAAAAAAATTGCTGCACCCAGAAGGAAGTGTGGGATTGCAGTGCTGTTGGGAAGGAAGATAAAGGTTACCAGGAACAATAAATGATGATCAATTTAGACTGATATGGGCAATATTTATTGAGCTACACATACAGAAGTAGTGTCTCTCAGTATGGCGTCGGGCCACCGTGTTTGTTAACGCAACATACAGCCAGATGTCTCAGCATGGAGTTGTAGAGGTTCCTAATGGTGTCCTGTGATAATCCATCCCATGTAGCTTGAATATTCTCACACAGTTCCTGCAGATGGTGCAGTAGGGGTGGAGGTGGAGTGACACCAGGCCTTCTTGACGTGTGACGTGCGACAACAAACCGTTCATCTTGGTGCTGACCACGGTGCCTCCACACACAGATTCACTGGTCAAAAGCGTCTTGTCTCGTCACTGAAGATGACCCGCTGACATTCTGATTCACTTTATGACAGTCTGGTACGACACCATTGCAATCTTTGCCGATTTTGACATTGTGTTAAGGGCAGTAGTCGTAGTGCTCTGCATGCATGTAGTCCTGCATGGTGCAGTCGCCTGGCAACGGTGCTGGTGCCAACAGGATGACTCGTGGACTGCATCACTGCTCACTGAATGTCCGCAATCGTAGCTGTTGGGTCAGTCACGTACAGCGATAAGGCCCATCCTTGCTTACGTCAAATGCACAGCCAAGCGTGAAACTGTCTCACAATGTCAGACCTACCCACCAAGTTTCATTCTGGTCGGTTGATTCTTTCTGGGTGCAGCTATTTGTGCAGCTATTCTTTTGACGACGAGGGCATCATGTTGCAAAAAGATCTACCGATGTTAGCATGCCAACCAGCTTACATCATTTTACAAATTGCTCCTTTAAAATCACGTATGACAAAAGTTTACCACCACTTCATGGCAGAAGACTTGCAATAGCCATAACATGACCATCCCAACTAGAGGGTAACCTATACACCACACCCTCTGCAACCAAACACTGAGCTAATCTCAATGAAGTCGTATCAAGATTAGCCTTCAGCGGGTCTTAGCACTTAGCCCTCAGTTCTGAGAGTCTGACTTTTCCAGGAGTGTTCAGATGGTCGCTCGGCTCAGAATAGCCAGGTGTCACATTTCAGCTTCCAGCAGTGAGTGATCGTATAGCTGTCCACCAGCCTACAGAAGGTTAGGGCCTAGGCCCTTGTGTCACACTGATGAAGACCAATGGTATATAATCACAGCAATTCAAATAAGCACTTCATGTATTAATAATGCAGCAGTCCAAGCCAACCTAGCTATTTAAGAATGGTCTCAGAGAGCTGCAGATCTACAACAGCATGTATGCTTTTTAAAACACTAGCGAGAAACCATTATGGCCTTCAGCCCACTCTCTATACTTCTCCTGCTGATAAAAGTAATTTCCCTGTTAACAGAACTTCCTGCCTCTGCATTTGCACCCTTTTCCCTTTCGGAAGCAGAGAAATGTGAATGTGGCACTGTCCTATCTTAACCACTCACAGCAACGTATGTTTTCCAGCCTGGGGGGAGCTGATGCAAACTGAAATGCAATGTTTGTTTACTTTAGAACTGGGTATTTCCGGGACGTTGAGACGTTGAGTTTGAACATGTGGCTGCTGATTGTACACCATGCGTTTGGCAGGCTTAGAATGGATTTGGTCTGCCGTGGCTTATAACCGTTCCATCCAATCAAAGGATCTGTAAAGAAACATGTAAGGTGACCAATGGCAGATTACTTGGTGTGATCACAGTGAAACAGAAAAAAGCGGTCTTACAGGAAAAGATTCAACTCCTTCATGAAAACGGATTCTTCCACTGCTTTGGCCATTCCAGCATCTAAAAAGCAAAGTGTTATACCAAAGCTGAGAAAGGTCGGTATTCAT
Organism: Semaprochilodus insignis; assembly: GCA_034552555.1. NCBI lineage: Eukaryota > Metazoa > Chordata > Actinopteri > Characiformes > Prochilodontidae > Semaprochilodus > Semaprochilodus insignis. The sequence goes on from CM067485.1 coordinate 1,173,008, forward strand.
TTCAGACTCTCCTTAATAGGTCCATCAAGAACAGGAACTGTTCGATATCTCAACTACTGATCTATAAAACGAGCCATTTTTAATAGAAGTGCCACACATAGGGTTAGCATGTGATGCCAGGGCCAGCCTACACAAATCCAGCCCGGTTTTGGTGTAACTTTTTTGACGTGGACAAATTCTGAGTCAATCCATGACAGTCTGGCACAACATCATTGTCTTGACTGATGTTGACGTGGTGTTAGGGCCATCATCGTAGTGGTCCGAGTGCATGTAGACCTGTGTTGTGCAGCGGTCTCCCAACGGTGCTGGTTGTGCAGCCGTCTGCCAAGGATGCCTATAAAGGAGTTGGGAATGAGTACCAGCCTGTGCAGCGTGACGTAACCAAAGAACAGCTACGTGGCGTCTGAGACACCCCACTTCATCGCAAAGAAAGGTCTAGCATGTCAGCCATGCATCTGATTCACACATCTTCCCCCTCCAACATACCATACAGCATCAGGTCAATGGTCAAGCAGTAGTCTCCAAGCCTCATCCTTGAGAACTACTTCCTTGCAGAATTTAGTTCCAACCTGTATGGCATAAGCAGCCCCACCCCTTACTTAGCTCAAATACATCTGATCCAGTCAATCACAGCCTTGGGAAGAGGATGATTAGCTTATAGTAATCAAAATGTTCAACTACTCAAACTTACTTTCAAGTCCTTATGCTTCCACAGCATACAAAACATCGAAGAGCATATGAATTAGGAAGGCAACATAATCAAATGAACCTGAGCCTTGAAACCAAAGTGTCTCCAAACAGCGGAATTGGTTTTATCTTACCTATTGGCCAACGATTCTCTGAACCAAACATGCCACAGCCTGGCTGAAAGCAAGTCTGGGCTTTTAGGGAGGTGCTAAAGCACACTGTTGTGAAGGAAAAGTGGGCTTTGGCTTTATAACACAAGAAGCCGTCATCTGCGTACCGCTATGAGGTGCGGAATAATGGTTTTTCCAATGCGAACATGTGAAGGCAGCATAACAGTCTAGTCCCACCCTCTCACTGTACCGGCCGTTAGCAGACATTACCGCAACTTTCATCATTATTAAAAGCTCTCCTGTACAGACATTACTGAGGGGCTGGGAAACGACTGGGCGAAAGCAGAGTGCCTTCATTCACCATTATCCAATTGAAAGGCTATGCTGCTCCCACAGGAGCTTATAGCTTTCCACAGTGGACTAATATTCTAATTGCGGCCTTCAGCACAGAGCCAAAGCTCTCACTCAGCGTTTTACTGGGAGTCTCTTCTCATGGCTGTGATTAAATGGTGCTACCGCTCTGACAGATCTACACTAGACCTGATGGCGAGGCCACTCTGCTGGTGTATTTTTGACATCCCCTTCACGAATCCTCAGGACTGCCCTTATATGTCAGCAGCACAGGCCAGGGAACAGCTAGCTCCATGACTCAAGTCAACAGGAAGACAAGGTATGCTGAAAAAAGTTCACAGGAGACAAATGTTCCTGACGTGGCAGGAATAAAATAACACAGTGACGCTCCAGGGGTTGGATCTACATAGTTTACATGGCAAACATTCCACCAAAAACATTTCATACATGACTCCAGCAATCCCTGTTTACATCCTAGGCCTTTGGTTTGTTTGGCTGACAAAAAAAAAAAAAAAAAAAAAAAAAAAAAACTTAACCCAAGTTCTTCCTCATTTATTGTCTGTAAACTTTATAAATGGCAACCGAGAGAAACTGCACTGATCCCAGAATATATAGTGATGATGGCGACTTATTAAAAGGGGACGGACATTCAACATTCTGTTCCCAGTGAGTTGCAGCCAGCGGGCTAAGCATTTGATCCTCTGTGGCTTATTACAGCAGCCAAAACAATAAACAATAATCCTGCACAAGGGAGCTAATAAGCCGTCATTGATGAACACGTGTTGCAGCCTGGTGGGTTATTTATCTTATACAGCAGCATATAAACTCACCAGACCCCTTTAAAAGTGTCACAGGTGAATAAGGAGAGTTCAGTACATAAAACTTACCAACCATAACCCTTAAACACTGTTGTTCCTCCTTCAAAAATCCTTCCAATCCTGCATTTCCATAAGAAGAGGGTCCGATTCCAAAATCTGAACTGTTATGGAACAGACTCAATAATATTTACACCCCCAACATTTACATACAACCACAACAACGGAGCTACAGCAACCAACATTGTGTACTATGTGGAGAATTCCAGAATTCTAGCATTCCAGGCTGGGAAGGGAATGTCAGCACTTTCCATTCCCTTCCCAAGGAATCCAACTGTCGGCGGTACATGGCTGATGCTCATTTTTAAACCAGGCTGAGGTTGCTTCCTATTCGCCAGTTTCTTAATCCACTGTTCTGTTCCGCCTTAAATGCTGCAGCTTGTACAGGTGCCAAAATGTAACTCTGACTCTATTGAAGGTGGAAACTTGTAATACAAGCCACCTTCACCTCCCACATCTTTAACAGGGTCCCGGACAACTTTAAACCTGCAGTCTGCACATTTTACTCCGGACAGTTTCCTAAACTCTTGGACAATATGGAACAGCTCCGCTCAGCGTTTGACTCTGAAGCGAATGAAGAGAGGAGCAGCTCCACTTTTATTAGCATCACAACCCCAACAACAGCCTGGGGGTAGCAGCCATGCTATGTGATTGTATCCGTGAGCCATTCAGAGAGGTGAAATGGTGTGAAACCCTCCATTCTAGAGAAGCTCACTAAGTCAGAACTGTTTACAGTGGTGGTGAATGGAACCAGACGTCCACGTCTAAAAGCTCCCTCACAGAGCTGCCTGATGTCTGAGACGTGTCAGGAGAAGTACATTCATTATACTCATCATATATTCACTATAGATTTCTACAGAATTAAATAGAGACTGAAGAGAGGAGCAGTTCCACCTTTATTAGCATCACAACCCCAACAACAGCCTGTAAGTTGCAGCCATGCTGTGTGATTGTATCCGTGTTTGGCGAACCACTTTACTCTACTTTGTGTTGATGTCCAGATGGAAAGCCAGTAGCTAGTATAGGTAACGTTAGCTACTAGCATTAGCTCCAAGAGTGCAATTTTCAGTTATAGCCACTTTATGAACAGTCTTGTCTTAACTGGGGAATATTGACCTAATAGTTAACAGAGCTTATAAACTGCCTGTTAGACCAATCAGAAGCAAACAAACAAGTATATATTCTGGCATCACAACCATGACCAACCGGCAGTCTGGCCAGCAGGCAGTCTTAAGTGGATGTCCCAATAAAGTGGATGTTCTGGCGTTATTGGCCAAAATAACAGACTTGGACTTGAATATATAGAAAATAGAGTGGAATATCAATCTGGAAATTTAATCTATTAGACTTTCTTCCCAAATTATTCCTGTCTGTATCTATTTTGGCATGTTACTTCTGTGTCATCATCACAGAGTCTCATTTTAAACCAGCCAATCAGAGCAGAGCTCATCAAGCGCTCACTAAAAATGGGGAAACCGCTCATTTCGTCCTAGGACGGCATCATAAGGTGTAAATGGGTGTGTCAAATCGCATCGGGCCATATTTCACCCCAAAGAAAATCACATACTTTCTATGTAGAACATCAGAAAACAATTTAAAGCACTGAACAAATGCTACAGGATCTATAAAGGGCCAAAAAAAAGAAGCACAGGTGTGTAGAGGAGTCTAAAACTACACTTAGGTGAAGAAACTGCCATTTCAACAGGGAGCGAAATCAGGCACTGTAGAATACATCATACACCCAGTGCTGATCAGTGGAGGAAGAGAAGTCTGTCAGGCTCATGTTTTTGTGATCCCTGGTCTGAAATAAAATTATCCAAGCTTCAAAACAGAAAACAATAAAGCACTGATCAATAAACGAGACCTACACATGAAGGGTCCCTTTCCTAACAAGGTACACTTAGAAGTACACTTGTAAGGCAGGCAGTAGAACCAAAAGCAGACCTCTTACCCTTTACCATCACCCAGTAAAGAATAAACTCTGCAAACCTGTGTTTAAAGTCTACTAAGTCAGTAAAACGATGACTACTTCACACCCAGGAAGCAGAAACAGTGATATGAGCTCCATCCAGCAACACTAGCCTAGACTACTGTACAAATACAGCTACCTGATCTCCCTGATCCCAGCTCTGAAGACCGCCCAGGTGAAGACAGTACAACACGAGCAACATAAACCTACACAGAAAGACGTGACCGAGGCTCAAACAAGCAATCATGGCTCAGATGGTCAGAAATGAGCACGTTTGACTGAAAGCTGTGAAAGGACACTCAAACAGTCTCCAGCAGTGCTGAAATATTTAGCACTGTATTTGATACCACAGGCTACAGATGGTGGAATCAGACACCTGGGTAGGTAGTGGTATAGATATCTGATAGGTCACCAAACGACACTCACTCGTGGACGACTAGTTCTCATTATCAGAGCTGCTTGGCTAGTGAGCCAAACTCCGAGCCCTCTTGCTCTAAAAGCTAGGCTAGAACTTCAGGTGGCTAGTAACGACTAAACCGAGCAGCCCGTTTAAAGCAACGTTAGCTTAAAGCTAATTAAAGTCCTGTCAACTTACCCACCACAGACTGTCTGGCTGGCTGTATTTCAACTTTCTGCGACAGCTGCTGCGACCCAAAGCCTTCCGTTCGCCGGCTGCCGTATGTTCGTGTATATTCCGTGAACTTTATTTCAACTTTTAGAGTGTTTTTGCCTCAAAGTAAACTAGCCTACATAAATATAGATATGTCTCTCAGAGCGTCTTCGCCTCAACCGTTGCCAGCGCGTTCGACCGCAGCGCGTGAGCCTTCTCAGGATTTATAGTAGAGGGCGGGGCTTCGGCGGAGCGGTGGCCAATCAGCAGTGCGGCACGGTGAATAAATCAGAGGGACCGCGTTTTAAAGCGATTTTATTGTTTAATATTTGTTTATGTGTTTATTGAACCTGCACACAGATGGACGTTTCCTTATTTCATCAGCAACCTCTTTCCAAAGAATCATTTATTAGCCAATGTGGCATAATTTGGAATTAAACCCTCATTTTTTTAAGAAAGTGTTTATTATTAGGAGAGGATATATAGTCTCAAAGGGGAAGTCCACCCACTTTTCAAACTTCAAATTCTTGACATAATTAAATGGTTCAGATGTAAACAAAGACATTCAGAGTGGTTTGGTGTGAAACGCTCCGTTCTACAGAAGCTGTTTACAGTGGTGGTGAATGGACCAGACGTATGAAGTCTTTAAAGGGGAATCCCACCATTTTAAAATGTATGCAGAATTCATTCACCGAAATGTTAACAGAGCCATTCAGAGTGGTTTGGTGTGTACCCCTTCGTTGTAGAGAAATTTGCTAGGTAAAAACTGTTCACAGTGGGGGTGAATGGAACCAGACGTCCACCTCTAAAAGCTCCCTCTCAGAGCTGCCTGATGTCTGTGACGTGTCAGGAGAACTACATTCATTATGTTCATCATATATTCACTATAGAATTCTACAGAATTGAAGAGTTGAGATGTAAACAAAGTGAAACTTTGTTCTAGAGAGACTTACCTAGTCAAACTTACCGGATTATTCACAGTGGTGATGATAGGAACCAGATGTCTGAAATCTTTAAAGGGGAATTCCACCATTTTTAACTTTCTGCATAATTCAGTCATATAGATGTAAACAGAGTGATTCAGAGTGGTAAATTGGTGTGAAATGGACTGTTCTGGAGAAACATAGTAAGTCAGAACGGTTTACAGTGGTGGTGAATGGAACGAAACGTCCACCTCTAAAAGCTCCCTCACTGAAACTTATTATATGAAATGGTTATGAATACGCTGTTCGTCTGTGATGAAAGTTTGGCTTTGATGTTTTTGAATCCCTTTTAATCTACTTGTGGCGGAGGGATTTTGCCTCACAGGGCGCGTAAGGCAAAGTAGTGCCCAAAAAAAACTTCCTTTATTTTACCGTCATCAACATTTCATATATCAGCTTGGAAGATACTTGTAGGTTCACTGGTAGTTTTGATTGTATATAAAATGTCTATATGTGTGTTGTAGACATGGTGACCCCTGATTCCCATCACCACCACCACTGTAGAGAACACCAGAGTCTGTAAGCTTCTCTAGAAGTGAATTACTTCACATTTAACCACTCTTAATGACTCTGTTTACATCTCAACCACTGACCTATTCACAATATATGTCATGTAAAATCCATAGTTTAGAAAGAACGCAATTATGTCAAATTTAAAGTCCATAAAAGGCTTCATCATAAAACACAAACTACCCTTCCTCATAAATATGCTTACAGGAGAAACAGAGTCATTCTGAGTGGGTTTGGTGTGAAATCCTTTATTCTAGAGAGACTTGCTCACAGTGGTGTCAGAATTGCTCACAGTGGTGGTGAATGGAACCAGACGTCTGTTTTTTAAAGATAATTTCCATTGTTGTTTTTTTTTTTCTAACTTAAATCAGTCCGTGAGGTGTAAACAGAGTCATTCAGAGTGGGTTTGCTGTGAAATGGTTGATTGTAGGGACTCAGATCTCTCTTTATAGTGGTGATGGGTACCAGGGGTCTCCATGCCTACAACACACATACAGACATTTTATTTACTTATCNATTGTAGAGACTCAGATCTCTCTTTACAGTGGTGGAGATGGGAACCAGGGGTCTCCATGCCTACAACACACATACAGACGTTTCATTTACTATCTAAACCACCAGTGAACCTACACGTGCCTTCTGAGTGTTTATATATGGAATACTGACGGCCGTACATATATATCTCTTTACCAAGAACAGAAATATTAAACACCTGAGGTATTCATCATGATAGTAGTGAAAGTTCTTGGTGGAGGGATACATACAGGGCACTATGAGTCAAAATAGTCCCCAAAGGAAACTTGCTAGTTTCTAAATTTGCTATGAGTTTTGATCATCAGTTACTTACCAAAGCTCAGGAAACACATGGCTATATGGGTGATGTAGATGTGGTGACCTCCTAGCTCCCATCACCACCACCACTGTAAAGAAGATCAGAGTCTGTGAGTTTCTCTATAGCGCATGGCTTCACGTCACACCAGTCTAAATGACTCAGTCAGTGAGATTCCCCTTTGAGGTTTATCATTCGGCCATAAATGTATATATCCATAACAAACTGAGTAAATGAGACTAATTATCAAAAGGGAGGTATTCACTCAGAATGAAAATGAAGTGTAGTGATGATGGTCACATGAAGTTAGTTAAATAGACTCTAAGGCCTAATCCCATTTCTTATTTTTAACCCTCCTTGAAACTGAGTTACAAGGGCTAGTGGTTGAAATCTTTCCCCAATGAAATGGGACAACCCTTCAAGAACCGGATACGTCATCAGTTGTCTTCAGCTGCTTTTATGTAAACAGACGAAAAGCATGGGCGCTTCAATCTAACGAGTCACCCAATTATAAAAAGAGCACAAACAAAAAAACTACACGACTTCATTAACAGGCTGCTAGCGGTGACAGCAGAGGAGGGTAAAGTTCAGCTCCTCACTGCTTAAATACCTTTAGGTCATCATATGCCTTCAAAGAGGCGGATGACCATTATTTATTATCACCACCAAGAATTCTTCGGTGATATGAAGCTGAACTTAGCTTTTTAAACACCAGCTTCATGATCGAATTTCTCTGTTCCACCTTAAATGGTGTACCAGAACATAACTGCAGCATTTAAGGTGGAATGGGAAATTTTGCTAGGTAGCGCTGAGACATCAGAGTATTACTAGTGATTTATATGCGTGTTATGAAGAAAAGGACCTTAAACACTTTTACAGTGGTGATCTTACAGTACAGCGGCTTTTAAAAGAAAAGACTCATATTTATGGGTCTCTTTGGTCACTTGTGCAGCCATCTTGCCGATGATTCGTAGGGCATTCTGGGAATTTTCTCATAACACTCAGTTTGGAGTGTGCCTTTGAAAAATCTCCGTTTGAAGGGCCATGTAGCCCTAACACTTCGCCCTACCCCTCCATCTCAACACCAGTCGGGACAACCCTACCCCTAGACCTGAACGTGCAAAACGGAGGGGTAGGGCCAAGTGTTAGGGGCAAAGGGTGAAATGGGATTGGGCCTAAGTTGTTTTCCTGCGCTGCCTCTAGGAGGTGTATTACGTAACATACACACAAACACACACACACACAGTGAGGGGGAGTCCTCCACAGCTCAGCTTTTATTACTACCCACCAGCTGTCATAGAAGAGCTTCGGGTTCCAGAGGCGCGTCCCTCTGAGGAAGGACAGCACACGCTTAGGCCTGCAGCTACTCTACAGTTCCCACCCTCACCTACACTGTACGTCCCTTAAACTGTCCATTTCATGAGCTCCACCCTCCTTAAAGGTCCACTTATTTATTTATTTATTTATTCATTCATTTGTTTGTTTGTTTTAGTTCTGTTAGTTAGTTAGTTTGTTCCATTTCTTTATTCATTTATTGGTTTGTTTGTTTATTTGTTTATTTACACATTTATTGTCCCATTACTACCAGCGCTAACTGCACTATTTGTCAGTCATTCTCCACTCAGTCAGTTTCTGATGACTTGGCTTTTGATGACCAGGTATTATATGAGTGGTGGGACTTTCTCAGAAAGCAAGGTAGATTCACAGTCTTCATCTTCCAAGCCGCTTATCCTTTTGGGCCACGAGTAGTACTGGAGCCTATCCCATTGCTCACTGGGCGTAAGACAGGAAACACCCTGGACAGGCCGCCAGCCCCTCACAGGAGAGATACATAGACATACACACTCACTCACACACACACACACACTTAGGGGGCAATTTTACCCTCTCCAGGTCACATGACTGCGTATCTTTGGACTGTGGGACTGTGATACCTGGAGCACCTGAAGAACCCCCACACAGACAAGGAGAGAACATGCACACAAAAAAAGACCCCAGACGCCTCAACGGGAAATCGAACCCAGACCCTTCTTGCTGTGAGGCGGCAATGTAGAACTATGAACAAAGGACCCTTTACATGATTAACGGGCTCTTCAGATTGATGGTTCTATATGGAATCTTTTTTGAAAATGGTTCTATGCAGCACCAAAAAGCGTTCTTCTATTTTAAGCTTGACATCAGAACTATAGCAGAACCCTTTTTGGTGCTATATAGAACCATATACAACACATTCTTCTGAGGAACCCTGTCACGATGCAAAGAGCCCTTTAATCATGCAAAGGGGGTTTTAAGTGCTCATGGTTCTATATAGAACCGTTATCTTTACTAAAGAACCCTTGAAGGGAGTTGTGAGGGACAGTGCTACCCATTGTGTCACCGTGTGGCCAGTTTGACAGCTCATATTCTGGAAAAGCTCTTTCCAGGTTTGGCAGGTATTCCACACATTAAGTGAGATTCTACTCATCATCTCTTCTCCTGTCCTCAGTCTGAGAAACGAGTGACAGGTCTGTTTATCAGTCCTCTGGGAAAGCGGGCAGGTTTTCAGATTTAACCACACACTAAAACGTTTACAGAGGTATCCCGGCTGTAGCTATGTAGCTTATGAAGGACCTACCGGTTTGCTACAGTGCCACCCTGAGACATACCTATGAGAGTGGATCAGACACAGCAGTGCTGCTGGACACCTCAGTGTCACTGCTGGACTGAGAAGCATCCACCAACCAAAACTATCCAGCCAACAGCGTCCTGTGGGCAGCGTCCGGCGACCACTGATGAAGGACTAGAGGATGACCAACACTGCACCGTGCAGCAGCAGATGAGCTATCGTCTCTGACTGTACATCTACAAGGTGGACCAGCAAGGTAGGAGTGTCTAATAGAGTGGACAGTGAGTGGACACAGTGTTTAAACACTCCAGCAGCACTGCTGTGTCTGATCCACTCACCAGCTACTGAATTAGGCAGAATTTGAAAGAAAGTGGGTGGAATTCCCCTTTAAATAAGCTCTAACAGATCTGTTACTCTACCGCCATCTACTGGACAAAAAGGAGACGTACCAATGTAATACGGGCGATCTGTGAGATCTGTGCGCTACCACCTTAAGATCGCCTCAACCAGAGCTCAGGTTATTACCATATGACTAGAACAGATGATAATAATATGAATGTAATGTTAATAACTGAACTCGCTACTTATATAAACAAATAAATACACTTTAGAATAAGACTACCCCATAAAGCATTCATGAATGGTTCAAAATTAGTTTATTAATCATAGATTATTAAAGGTCATTAATCATAAATGCCTTAAAATCATTAATTAGCAGTTATAACACATTAATAAGAAGGTAACAGAGACTGTGGTTAGTTTAACAGTGAAACTGTTATATAACTTTTATACTGTTAAAGCTCAGATTCTGATGCTGTCTTTTCAGTCAGGCAGCATTAAACCCGTCAGCTTCCATGTATACTCACATTCATATGGAAGAGCTTACTTTTGACCTTCTTATTAATGTGTTATAATTGCTTGTTAATGCTTTGTAAAGTGTTTATTACCTACTAATCACGTTAATAAACTACTTTTAAACCATTCATAAACTCACTGGTTTGTAAGGTTAGCCTTATTCTAAAGTAGTACCAAAACAAACAAACAAACAAACAAACAAACAAAGGTAAATGGCAGCCAATAGCAGTCACATTTGCTACAGTTTAAACAAGCTGAGCAACATTTATTCCTGAAAGCGTTCCTCATTTCTTGTTCCCTGGACAGGACTCTGGAATTGCGCTCTGTCTCTTTAATACCGTGGCCATTCGGAGTCAATGGAAGCCAACACTCTTTTTCCGGTCCCTTTTTTTTCCCTCTCTGCTTCCTCAGTTTCCAAATAACCCAGTGCAGGCTGGGTGTGCGGGACAGGGCAGGATGGACAGGCACGGGAAAAGCAGCCTCCTCTTGGCCTTTCTGCCGCTCTGTCTGGGCTTGGTGGTTGAGGCTGACCCCGTGGGGCTGGGGGTCAGCGTGGCCCGGGGGCAATTCACCTTAAACGACATGCTGAGAGAAGTGGAGCAGCTGATGGAGGACACGCAGCACAAGCTGGAGGAGGCTGTTCTCCAGGTAGGGAGCAGCCCTGGAGACTTTCACACAAAGGAAGAATACTTTGGAGCTTCGGGGGTACTTTTAATGGGCAGCAAAGCAGTCAGTGGCTCTGATCCAGGTGCACGTTGACTGGGTAGATCATGGTAATTGTAAGTAGTGATGGTCAGCGGTCATTAGTCTCGTTTAAATAGCAGTACATACTGAAAAAGATGTTTTTTTCAGGGCTCTTTAGTAAAGAAAATGGTTCTATATGGAACCATGAACACTCAAAGAACCACTGGCATGATTAAACGGCTCTTCAGACTGATGGATAATAAGCTGTAGATGGTATAGTTCTATAAATATGGAACCTTTTTAAAAAAACGCATCTATGTGGCACCAAATAGGGTTCTACTATTGTTACAAGCTTGACATCATTATAGCACTATAGCAGAACCCTCTTTATTGCTGTATAGAACCAAATACAACCATCAATCTAACCATTTCACAATGCAAAAAGAATTCTTTCATCATGCAAAGGGTTCTTTGGGTGTTTATAGAACCATTGTCTTCACTGAAGAACCCTTGGAGCGTGTAAGTAAGCTCTAATTGGTCTCTATTTTTAGGGCTCTGTTTACATGCGCTAAGTAATGTCGCTGCCTCAGCTGAACTGCTGCTTTGTCCTCGCTGTCACCATGCTTAGATGGAGAACGAGACGTCCAGGGACATGTATGGTTACACTCTGCCTGACAGCTACCAGAAGCACAACGCAACAGGAGTCCAGGTGGGCTTTCTCACTCACAGTTATCTAAGGCTTACTTACTTAAAGGGGAACTCCACCACTTCCTCTAAAGTAGCGCATAATCAAACGCTTCGTTGTAGAGAAGCTATCCAGTTCAGGATTGTTTACGGTGATGCTGATAGGAACCAGACGTCCACCTCTAAAGCTTAGATAGAACGACAACAATGTTATCCTGGTGCTACAGGAATGAAACCTGGTGTGTAGGTTTGACATTGTGAGACACCTGAATGATTCAAGTTTAACGCTTGCCGGTGCATGTGACGTAAGCAAGGACGGCCCTTATCTCTGTACCTGACTGACCCAACAGCCACGATTGCAGACATTCAGCGAGTAGTGATGTCCTCCGTGAGTCATCCTGTTAGTGTGACCTGTTAGTGCGGCCATTGGGAGATGGCTGCACAACGCAGGACTACATGCACGCAGGCCGTTATAATGACTGTCCTTAACACCACGTCACCGTCACCAAAGACTGCAATGGTGTCGTGCCAGACTGTCATGGAGTGACTCCAAATGGCGTATTGCGGAAACCGGTTGTGCGGAAACTACCATAGTACGGCATTGGCGGCAGTGGATAGAAGAAGGCATGCACCAGCGACATGAAGGATCTGGAAGACCAACATGAAAGACAGAGAACCACCAAAGACTGCAATGGTGTCGTGCCAGACTGTCATGGAGTGACACAGAATGGCAGCGGGTCATCTTCAGTGACGAGTCCCGCTTTTGTCTTGGTGGAGACGACCAACGAATCTGGGTGTGGAGGCACCGTGGTCAGCACCAAGATGAGCGGTTCGTTGTCACGCCTCACACGTCCAGAAGGCCTGGTGTCTCTCCACCTCCACTGCTACCGCACCATCTGCAGG
>CM067485.1:1188817-1207441 GCA_034552555.1 Semaprochilodus insignis
CCAAAGACTGCAATGGTGTCGTGCCAGACTGTCATGGAGTGACACAGAATGGCAGCGGGTCATCTTCAGTGACGAGTCCCGCTTTTGTCTTGGTGGAGACGACCAACGAATCTGGGTGTGGAGGCACCGTGGTCAGCACCAAGATGAGCGGTTCGTTGTCACGCCTCACACGTCCAGAAGGCCTGGTGTCTCTCCACCTCCACTGCTACCGCACCATCTGCAGGAACTGTGTGAGAATATTCAAGCTGCATGGGATGGATTATCACAGGACACCATTAGGAACCTCTACAGCTCCATGCCGAGACGGCTGGCAGGTTGGATTAGCAAACATGGCGGCCCGACGGCGTACTAAGAGACACTACTTCTGTTTGTGTATCTCAATAAATATTGATCATATCAGTCTAAATTTATATCATTTATTGTTCCTGGTAACCTTTATCTTCCTTCCCAATAGCACTGCAATCCCACACCTCCTTCTGGGTGCAGCTGTTCTTCTGATGATGAGTGTATTTTCAGACTTATGACTACTTCACCATCATCAACATTACCAAAGACACGTGTAGGTTCACTGCTGATTTTGATAGTAAATAAATGGCTATGTCTGTGTTGCAGTCATGGTTAGCCCTGGTTCCCATCACCACCACCCATCAAACACTCTGAATGAATTTGAAAAAATCTGTGGACTTCCCCTTCGAAGTTTTGGACTATAATTTGCATGTGCATTCACATGTATCTGAGTACGGGGTTGGTAAATGTACCACACGTTTTCCTAAGCATACAGTAACAACTCCCTGTACACAGATCAACTCCAGGGTAATTTAGCTGAGGCCTCAGTTCAGCCCGTACTGCACATCTGTAAGTTATTAGTGTTGCTGCCTTGGTTTCTCTGCTGACGGCACCTGATTCCGTCCTCTCAAGGAAGCAGACGGCCAGACAGGAGATACTCCCTTCTCCAGAACTCTCTTTCAGGACGGACGCTGGAACGAGGTGGACCATGTGAGTGCATATTCACCGTTACAACACGAGTGACGTCTTCAGCACAAAATATAAACAGAGCAGTCTTAGTCATAGCACCTCAGACACTGAGACACATCTGGATTTGTTCTGCACAACATGTTTTTATCATTGTTCTGATGTTAATTCGTTTTATGAGATCAATACGGGAGGCAATCATCAGCCTATAGGACAGTTATCACTTTCTGAGTGTTGTGTGTTAAAGCCCAAATACACCAAGAAAAAGAGATTTTATATACTGCACAGTAGTTCTTCTACATCATAGACTAATAGATTGTAGACCAAACACAAATTCAACCTGGTGCTAGCTTCATTAGATACAGGACTAAAGGTAACATTAATGTGAAGTAATGTAGTAGTTAATGTGAGGTAATGCATTAGTTAAGGTGAGGTAATGCATCAGTTAATGTGAAGTAATGCATCAGTTAATGTGAAGTAATGCAGTAGTTAAGGTGAGGTAATGCATTAGTTAAAGTAAAGTAATGCATCAGTTAATGTGAGGTAATGCATCAGTTAATGTGAGGGTAATGCAGTAGTTAAGGTGAGGTAATGCATTAGTTAACGTGAAGTAATCCATTAGTTAAGGTGAGATAATGCATTAGTTAATGTGAGGTAATGCATTAGTTAATGTGAGGTAATGCATCAGTTAATGTGAGGTAATGCATTAGTTAATGTGAAGTAATGCATCAGTTAATGTGAGGTAATGCATTAGTTAAAGTGAAGTAATGCATCAGTTAATGTGAGGTAATGCATTAGTTAATGTGAGGTAATGCATCAGTTAATGTGAGGTAATGCATTAGTTAATGTGAGGTAGTGCATCAGTTAATATGAGGGTAATGCAGTAGTTAAGGCGAGGTAATGCATTAGTTAATGTGAGGTAATGCATCAGTTAATGTGAAGTAATGCAGTAGTTAAGGTGAGGTAATGCATCAGTTAATGTGAAGTAATGCAGTAGTTAAGGTGAGGTAACGCATCAGTTAATGTGAGGTAATTTGTTCCTCTTAGAACATAGCGTTCTCTCTTTAACAGTTTTGGTATTGGGCATTTATGAGTTGCACACCGTTTGACTAGTTCAGTTGGTTATAAATTTACGGCTCAGCGATGTCAGCTAGTCACTGGTCACATTATTATGACACTAACAGTGAAGACACCTCAGAGAATGTGTGAGGCCTGATGAGGAGCCTGGTGGGGTCCATGTCTTCGTTTTCCTGAAGGCTAGCAATGTGATTAACAGTCATCCTAAACATTATAACTTCACTGGGAATGGGCGGAGCTGCACTACTGTAAGGGGATATCTGTAAGTGTGTTGGTTTTTGTGACATCACAAAAGTGTTCTGTTTTTGCTGCTTAGTTTCCACATAGGGACGGACTGTATGGACTGGGCAGTGAATGGTGCATGACAGTTTCCGTTTTCCAGGTACCTTTTGGTCAGTAAAGCACTGTTCTGACCTCAGCAAGATCCTGCGGTCATTCACTTTTCGTAAGGGGAGCCGTCAGAAGTTCGACATAAGACGTTTTTGAGGGATGTGTTCAGTAAGGCTGCTAATACAAGCTCATTAGATTTTGCATATGCGCTGTGAGAAGCTGTAGACCTCTGGACCGAATGGCAGATGGTAGATGTCCGGCCTGTTTGCTCTTCATTGTCAGTGCACAAACACTTTCCAAATATGAGTCACAGGCTGCATGATTCAACGTCTACCCCTCACACGCGTCTCACCCAGGGGCTGTGTCTCTGCTTGTAAACTCTTAGTAGGTTTATTAGGCTAGGAACATGTATGTCTCAGACTAGGGGCGGAATGTTACTGCCACGGCTTCAACAGCGAGTGGTTTTAATAGTCCTGGCATGTTCTGACACTTCAGGATACTCTAAGAAAGACAGCTCCGTGGCCGGTATAAGAAGGGTTTCTAGCCGTTTGGGTCATGTGCCGTAAAGTGCCATACAGTGAAGGGGGCAGTAACGTGATGCCGCACGCTGCCAGTGAGCCCAGGAGCAGAATGGGTTTATTCCACAGCCGGTGGTGCCATTAGAGCTGTCAGTGGGCGTGTTGCGGTGTATCCGCTGGCAGCGGGAGAGAGCATGGCGGGATTAGATAGAGTGGAAGGAATGTATGGAAAGCACAGGCTGAATAAACGTGGTTAGGACTCGTGGCACTAATAGCCCTGCCGTGATGCCATTCTCTGCGGATCTGCCAGCGCTGTATTACAGTGAGGTCTTTATTATTTTCCTCACTTCATTATTCCCATCCATGTGCACTTTACATCCCTTTACTGCCGGTACAGTGTGGAACTGGGATCAGTGAGGGATGAAGGAAGTTCATTTTGAACTAGAAAAGTGGATCTCCTGAAGAAACTGCAGAGTGACTGCGCAGCTGATGCTTGTTGCCAGCCAGTTGCTAAGGTGTTGCTAAAAATGAATGGGAGTCTATGGAAGGAACGAGGGACGAATAAAAGACACAATAAACGAGGAGGAGTATGGATCAGTATGGCTGTGGATTAGAGTTTGGGAATCTGCCCTGAGTGAGTACATGCAGTTTGGTGGCTGTAGGTTAAAGGAAACAATAGGGTTTGAATGGGGGTGAAAATCAATGGGACTCTATGGGATCAAAGAGTGATTCATTAATTCATGACTGGGGAGCTGCCCTGAGATAGCACGTGTGAAATGGTGTCTGTCAATTGAGCAGAAGTACAGTACATGGGTGTATACTTTTCCATCCCGTTCATTTTTAAAAGGAAAAAAAATCGGAATTAAGTTTTTCCGAAAACTGTAAGTCCGATCAAAATGTAGTATACAAGCACAACGTTCCCAATCAAGCCAAACATTCCAGACATGGTATGGGGTCAATATCTCAAAAACTGTGGGATGAGTTAGCAGACAAAAATGTGTACCAAGAAGAAGAAGAAGAAGAAGAAGAAGAAGAAGAAGAAGAAGAACCATATTGGTATTGTCAAAGATACTGGCCCTTAGTTGCGGTATTGGTGATGGGGATGTTAATACATATGAATGACACCGTGACTGACTGACACCAAGACAATGCAATTTCTAACATATGCATGTAAACAGGACTCACGGGCACATCAGTGGTGTGGGATGACCAGCAGCAGTAAAAATGCTCATGGCTAAATCTGTACTGGCCGTATTTGGTGGTATAAGCATGCTAACAGGAGTCGCTAGCCTGAATGTCTGAGTTGCTTCTTTCAGTAATCACTCGGATGCTGCTGTGGAGCTCCTACAGTCGGAGTTAATGTTATTCCAGATTGTTGCTCAGGGGATGGAAGGAATTGCCAAACTCTCAGTGCATTGTTGGCATTCAGCCTTGATTTAGCCTAGCATGGCAGCCTGCTAGCTGGGCCTGTGTGTCGACTAGTACCAACTGTGCAGCACGTCGAATACACACACACAGCATGTACAATAAGAACCGCCCCCCCCCCACCTAAATCTAGTTATGTGTTCAGTGTATTCTGGCAATGTAAACCAGCTGATCTAAACGCTGTAGCTGGAGTGGTTTTGTACCGGCTGTTTTGTCCGCTCAGGGGTTGTAAACAGTGCTGTAATCGACGGGCTCGGGAGGTGTAGGAAACGTTTGCCAGACTGCAGCTTTTCTTCAAGTGACTCATTTGGAAAAAACCACCCACATCGGTCTAGACTCTGTAACTCGATAGGCTGCTGTGATCTCGGTTGTGCAGCAGGACGGTACCTCCCTGTGACGGCTCACAAACTGCTTTATACACATCACATACAAACCGTATCAGTGAATTCCAGCACAGCTCAGCTGAGGCAGTGTCGAAGTGACTCCAGTAGGTCTGATAAGCACTCCAAGCAGCTGGAAAAGCAAATTTAGGAAACTCTTGCAAAATACCAACAACTGTGTGGTGTGCTGCTAGTTAGATTAGATTGGTCCTCGTGCAGCTGTGAAAACAGAGAGGGGAGTGTTTCGGCACACCTGGTCCCACTTAATGAACTGATGAGTTGAATGAGTCGTGCACATGGGTCCCCATAAAGAGATCAGAGTCGAGTTACCACGGTAATCTAACCCTTCTGGCTCCGATACTCAGATATTAACATGATAGATTGGGGAGGTATGTAAATTCAGTGTAAACTGTGGAAACGGGTGCATAACAAATCAGAACGTGCTTCAAGCCTTATGACACAGGTTCTGAAAATGACTCACTAAACCGATTCTAATACTCACTCACTCACTCACCTTCTAAGCTGCTTATCCTTCTGGGTCATAGGGAGTCTCTATCCCAGCTCTCATTGGGTGGCAGGCAGGAGACACCCTGGACAGGCCAGCAGTCCATCATAGAGCAGACACAAACAGTAGGGGACAATTTAGCATCTTCTGACTGCATGTCTTTGGACTATGGGAGGAAACCAGAGGACCCAGAGCAACCCACACAGATACAGGTCTCAGAGGGAGAGCACGCCCAACACACTCCCGGACCCCTAGGCTGGGAATCAAACCCAGACCCTTCCTGCATTGAGGTGACAGCACTACCCACTGATGCAGTTGTGGGCTGGAGGTTAGAAAACCAGCCTTGTAACCAGAAGGTCACTGGTTCAATACTCTGAACCAACAAGACTGAAGTGCCCTTGAGCAAGGCCCCAAATCCTCAACTGCTCCCCAGATATTGTGGTGCTCCCCAGGTGTTGTGGATAGGGCTGCCCACTGTTCCGTGCAAGTCTGCTTACCGCCCCCTAGCGTGTACGTCCTCTGTGTGCGAACACAGTTGGTCAATGGTTTTTGCACCACCGTCCCGGCCGGTTCAAACACTTTCCTACTTTTCAGCACCTCAGACGTGGCAGGACGCCGGGAGGCAGTTGCTTTCTGAAGGGGGAGAACAGTGTTTTACTCTTAATGAAAGTGGGCTGTTGGCCTGAGTGCGAGTCCCTCTAGAGTTTCGTTTGGGTGGAGAAAGGCTGCTTTGGAATTTCCTGACCTGGAAGCGTAGGCTAGTACATGCATATCAATGTGCTTGTCAGTGTTGTTTTCCATTGCCTCTTCCTCAAGCCTCCCTGATTGTATGGAGTGATAATTAGCTACGCAGCACCGAAACAAAGGCTTCAGTGTGTGTTTGACTACAGTGTGTGTGTTGTGTCTCCGTAGGAGTGCCTAATTGATGAAGACTGTGGGCAGGACAGCTATTGTCTATACAACGTTAGCAGCTCCAAGTGCATTCCCTGCAAGTCCGCCAGCACGGTGAGTGATCTTCCAAGTCAGAAACAAAACACAGCCTTCTGTCTTTACACTTCTGCTCCCTATCTGCCCTGTGCTTACAGGAGTGTGTGAAGGACGAGGAGTGCTGCGGAGAGCAGATGTGTGTGTGGGGTCTCTGTGCACAGAACAAAACCAGAGGACAGTCAGGCACGATCTGCCAGGCCCAGAGCGACTGCAGCCCTCAGCACTGCTGCGCCTTCCACAAAGGTAAGACATCCTGGATCACAACACCGCTCACAGCAGCTTCAGAAGTCTTCCCAACATCACTGTGTGGCATCAAAAGCATCTCAGCTGTCAGTGAGCAGGTAATGTTCTACGGTGGTCTTGAACTTTCATTCATTTAATCCTTTATCTTCTAAGCTTCTAATTGGTGAATGGATAGGTGGGTAGTGTGATGGATGGATGGATGGATGGATGGTTTTGTGGATAGATCCATAGGTGGATTGATGATGGATGGAAATACAGGTGGATGGATAGATAGTTGGATAGATAGATAGATAGATAGATAGGTGGGTGGGATGAATGCATAGGTGGATAGATGGATAGAAATATAGGTGGGTGAATGGATGGATAGGTGGATAGAGAGATAGGAGGATGGACGGATAGGTGGATGGGTGGATAGATGGATAGTAAATGGATAGGTGAATAGAGGGTAGATAGAAGAACAAGTGGATAGTTGGGTAGATGGACAAATGTAGATATGCACATAGATTGATTGGTGGACAGATGCATAGGTGGATGGATGGATGATGGATGGATATATGAATGAATGGATGGATGGATGGATGGATGGATAGTTTTAGTGATGGATGGATAGATGATGGATGGATATATGGATGGACGGATGGATAGTTGATACATAGCTGGACAGGTGGACAGTTTGGTAGATGATGGACGGTTAAATAAATAGCTGGACAGATTGTTTGGAGAGTAGATGCATAGGTGAATAGATGGATATATAGGAACAGATGGGTGGATAGTCAGGTGGACTGATAGATAGGTGGACAAATATATGGATAGATTCACAGAGTGATAGATGGATGAGTGGATGGTAGGTGGATAGGTGGGTAGTTTGATAGATGGACGAATGGAAAGATAGGTGGATAGAAGGATAGGTGGATAGATTGATAGATGGATAAATTACATAAACACAATTACTGTCAAAAGAAAGTAAACTGAGAGATCAAGTTTGACAGATTGATAGATAGAGAGACAGACATATAGACAGATGGCCAGATATGCATATTAATAGTACATATTTATGGATGAATGGATTTGTTTATCACCTCACAATTATGCCACTATAACACTGTAATAATGGAATAACGGAATTGTTAGAAATAAAGCTGTAGGCTGTAAGTTGTAGGCTACCAAAGTGTAATGACAGTGTAATGAGAGTTCATTTAGAATCTACACACAGTGTTCAAAAGAAAAAGTCCTACACGATACAGTATATTATCAGAATTAACAAACTTTAGATCGACCCACGCCAAGCTAAAAGTCAATTGAGATTTATTAGACAGAGTGGTAATAAAGCACAACAGCATGGACCAGGCAAACATTACAGAGGGGACAAGGCAGAGAGAATAACCAGAGAGGCAGGCAGGGGTCGAGAACCAGAGAGCGGGAGATACAGGCAGACAAATCCGAAGGAGAAAGACAAAAGCGTAAACCAGTAAACAAATGGGGAAATCAAAACCAACAGGCGTGACATATATATCTTATATAACATTGTCTGATACCAAATACCATGACTTGATCCATCCTTCAGCTGTAATTGCAGGAATGATTTAACTAGCCACAGTTATTTAAACCAGTGCAGGGTAATTATATTTCATTATTTTCCTCCTTAAAATGAAGAAATTGTTGTCTGGGGAAGAAAACAAGAACACTGTGCCGTTTACCAGTCTGAGTTAAAGCTCTTCGCATATCGTTTTCATTGCTTTTGCCAGCTGTAGTAATTTCCCCTGACAGATATACAGATTAAAGCCGCTGTGCAGAGCGAGCAAGACTTACTGCGCTCATTCCCAGCCCGGCCCAGAGCTGCAGCCACAAAACCACACACAGATAGCTGCAAATCTCTCCAGGTTCCAGATCGTCTGTCCTCTCCTCTTTCTCTCGTTTTTTTCCCTTCCTTTCTGCGTGCTTTCTCCACCCCCTCACTTCTCTCAGCCACACTCACATACTTCTATCTCCAGTGACCATCTCCTCCTCTCCTCTAACACTCCCACCTCGTCATTAACTGTATGTAAAGCCAGTCTTTCCTGTATGAATGCATTCAGTGGTGCAGGAAAGGAGGGGAAATCTATAGTTATTAAACTGCAGTATTAAATTATAGGTATTTCAAAATGTGCATTAAGCCCATAGACAAATAGGAGAGCCTTGGTTTATTAACCCACAAGATGGCACTGTTTTCTTTCCTTCTAAGGCTCAATTTTCAGCCAAATATAATAATGGATAGAGGGACAGTAGATAGACATAAGGATAGATAGGTGAAGAGATTGGTTGGTAGACAGATATATAGATAGATAGATAGATAGTTTGATAAATGGATAGATGTATAGATAGATGGATAATTACATAAAGACAATTACTGTCAGAATAAAAGGTAAACTGAAAGATAAAATTGTGTTGGTGATGATAGATAGATAGATAGATAGATAGATAGATAGATAGATAGGTAGAGTATGTGCATATATTTAAGGATGAATTGATTTATCACTTTACAATTATACCTCTGTAATACGAGTGCAATTCTTACATACTTCATTCAAGTGTAATGACAATGTTATGACAGTGTAACGACAGTGTTATGACAGTGTAATGAAACGTCATTGTGAATCTATATACAGTGTTCCGAAGTAGTCTTGGGACACCTCTAGCTCTGTTTAAACACCACTGTATCATATGGAACCAAACCCTACATTCCGTGAACTGTTAACACCCCTACAGGACACAGTATATACCCTATATAACATAGACTGATACCAAATACCACGACTTGATTCATCCTTCAGCTGGAATACCAGGAATGATTTAACTCGGAAAAACCCAGAAACCAGCCACAGAGGCTGCATCTCAACTGTGTACTACACACTAACACTACACCGTATATACTCTGTACTAATCTTAACAGTAGTATAGAGTTCTGCAGGCTAGAACACACGATATCAGCACGTTACATCGTTTCTCACTAACAGGAAGGGATGAAGCTTATGGGTTTTTGAGTATGCTCAACTTATATACTACATACTCACACACTAGTTAGTGTCAGTATTGGGTGTTCAGTTAGGACGCACCTATAAGCTGTACAAACATGCAAAAAGTGAATGTAACTGATGATCAACAGCTACGAACTCCAACTCCAACATAATCTGCTCAGTTTCAGATGCCATTTTTGTAGAATGCCAAGATAAGTCAACACAGTGGCATAGAAACCCCAGCGCTCACTAGTATTTTGGCAGCATGATAGCAGAGCAACACACAGAGGCACCAATGCGAAATTATAAACGCTCACAACTGCATAGACTCTGCACTGATTCGAAGCAGAACCATAAATCTGACTAACAGCTGAAATGGCCTATTAGAACCCTTCTCTTGTTCTCCTTCTCAGCTCTGCTGTTCCCCGTGTGTCGGCCCAGGCCTCAGCAGGGTCAGGGTTGCCAAGAGGAAGCGAATCAGCTGCTGGACCTGCTGCTGTGGGACGAGGATGCACCTCATGAGCACTGCCCGTGTGCTACAGGCCTTCAGTGCCAACCAGTGGGGTACGTCTACACACACAGACACACACACATGCATGCACACGTTTGTACATATACCTATTAACAGTATGTCCCCCAAGTGTTATATATGTAAGTACCTGAACATTCGGGAGGTTAAGTTAGCTCTGGTTTCTCTGGTTTTACTACAAAGTCAATAACATGTTTATGTTTTTACTGCTGCCCATACAGTGCTGTGCAAAAGTGTTCACCCCCTACATTTCTTGTTTTTTTTTGGCATATATTTGTCACACTTGAAGATTTCAGGTCATTAAACTACACCACCAGTTCAATGTTTGAACAAGTCAAAAGTTTAGGGTCCTCATAGAAGGTTCTCCTTATGTTTATTTTAATGCTTAACTGTAGAATAAAAGTGAAGACATCAAAGTATAAATTAGCACTCATGGAATTATACAGTCCACCTTAAAAACCCTCCAAAATGGAACTTTACAGGAAGATGAAGCAGCTTTCTTACCCTGCAGTGGAGGCTGATAGAACAAGGTGTCTTTCTAAGCAGGTTTGGAGCAATTCTATTGGTCGGTCCATCATGAATATTCACTAAGCTGAAAGGAGAACTAGAGCTTTTACACAGTGCAGTGTTTTTACACCACTAAATATATATTAGAGGTGGAGATATGGAGAAATATCATACAGTGGTACATCAAGAGGATATGTGGTACATCAGGGTATGTACTGGTTCAGACTTTCATCAGTTGGAGCTGTTAAGTGTACGACTGTAGTCTTTAAGATCACCAACAACATCCATTAAGACGGGTCTAAACATGTCTAAACCTTTGACTGGTAGTGTAGGTGAATAGGTAATTACCCTGAGCTACTGAATCAAACAGTTGACCGAATTCAATTGCCTCTTAGGTTTCATTTCATGTCACACCCAGACATGATTACTGCCAGACATCACTTAAATACAGCTCGTCAAGGTGGCAAGGCGAAGCAGCTAGCAGGTCTCAAACAGTGCAACATGACTCGCGTTCTAAAGAGATGCAAGTACAGATGCCAAACAATTCACTGATATCCATCAGTCGGGAAGTGGTTACAAAGCCATTGCAAAACAAATGAATTATCCACAAATGGAGAAAACTTGGAATTGTGGAGAACCTTCCCAGGAGTGGTTGGCCTACCTTAACTTCACCAAGAGCGCTTGAACAACTCATCCAGGAGGTCTTAAAAGAACCCACATGAACATCTACAGAACTATAGGCCTCAACGCCTCAGTCAAGGTCAATGTACATGATTCTACAATAAGAAAGATGCTGGGCAAAAATGGCCTGCATGGGAGAGTCGCAAGGCGCCAAACCACTGCTGACCAAAAAGAACACAAAGGCTCGTCTCACATCTGCCAAGAAACATCTATGATTTTTGGGATAATATTCCATGGACTGATGAGTCAAGACATGGGTCTTGTTACATCTGACGTAAGGCTAACACTGTTTGAATTCCAGCATAAGGCCATCATACCAACAGTGAAGCATGGTAGTGTGATGGTCTGGGGCTGCCTTACTTCTGGTCAGAACCTGGACAACTTGTCATAATCGATGGAGCCATTAATTTTGTGCTAAATCCTGCCTATTAGTTTGTGACCTTAACCTCGAGTGTAGCTGGGTTATGCAGCAGGACAATGGACCAAAGCACACAAGCAGGTCCACCTCTGAACAGCTCAAAGAAACTAAATTAAGGTTTAATACTATTTCACAGCACTGTATTTACCTTCAAGCCCATATTTGAGATCATATCTTGCACATAAAACCTTTCTGGACCAAGAATGTAATTTTATATACACTCATCATCAAAAGAACAGCTGCACCCAGAAGGAGGTGCGGGATTGCAGTGCTGTTGGGAAGGAAGATAAAGGTTACCAGGATCAATAAATGATGATCAATTTAGACTGATATGATCAATATTTATGGAGCTACACATACAGAAGTAGTGTCTCTCAGTATGGCGTCGGGCCGCCGTGTTTGCTAACCCAACATGCCAGACGTCTCGGCATGGAGCTGTAGAGGTTCCTAATGGTGTCCTGTGATAATCCATCCCATGCAGCTTGAATATCCTCACACAGTTCCTGCAGATGGTGCAGTAGGGGTGGAGGTGGAGTGACACCAGGCCTTCCAGACGTGTGACGTGTGACAATACACTGTTCATCTTGGTGCTGACCACGGTGCCTCCACACATGGATTCGTTGGTCGTCTCCACCAAGACAAAAGCGGGACTCGTCACTGAAGATGACCCGCCTGCCATTCTGAGTCACTCCATGACAGTCTGGCACGACACCATTGCAGTCTTTGGTGACGGTGACGTGGTGTTAAGGACAGTCGCTGTAACGTCTGTCTACCGTACAATGGTGCTGCACTAACAGGATGACTCATGGAGGCATCACTGCTCGCTGAATGTCTGCAATTGTGGCTGTTGGGTCAGTCAGGTACAGAGATAAGACCAGTTCTTACATCACATGCGTGGCCGACTGTGAAACTTGAATAATTTGCATGTCGATTTCAAACCTACCCACCAAGCTGGTTTGATTCCTGTGGGTTGATTCCTTCTGGGTGCAGCTATTTGTGCAGCTATTCTCTTTGAGGATGAGTATACCATGACTACATCATGGCTGTTGGAACAAATCCTTGTGTCTTTTAATGTTTTCCACATGGGCCAATAGAAATGGTCCAAAATGGCCTGGAATGAGATCTTGTTCCAAAAACTTCCATTAGTACATGTCAAAGATTATTTTAACCTCTAAAGCAACAAGGTTTTGTTCCAACAGCAACAACACACATAAAATACGCTTATGCTTAAAATATGCTTACCTTTGTTTTATAGCCACAAGTCCCTGTGTGTGAACCTGAAGAGCTCACCCGGGAGAGGACCATGATTGATCTCCAGTACCTGTCCGGTAACCTGCCAGACAGTGGCTATCCAGAGATACATCATAAGACTGATTATTCCTGTTTGGCTGTGTTGTATGTCAATGCTACGATTTCACCACATTGTAATTGAGTTTGATCTCATATCTGTACCTGTTGAAACCACATGGACTCCAGGATAACATTAAACATCAACCATGTAACTCCAGACTGGAAAGCTCTTGTGTATGGAAACACACGTACATGAATGAATTTAAAGGGCCCATATGCTACATTTCTCTTTTATTATATTTTTTCTCCTTAACTCTCTTTAACATTTGTGTGGTTTTGTGTACCAAACGTGACCACAGTTCATTTTACAAGAGCATTTCCAGCCTCTCATTATCCCCTAGAAATGAAGCAGGCTGTTTTTGTTGTTACTGTGCCTTTAAGACTGATCTAAGATAAATGAGCTGTTCTGATTGGCTGTCCTGCCTCATTCAGTAAAGCACTCAGAGCAGAAACTCTACTTAGAACTTTGGTGCGAGTGGGCGGAGTTAAATTGATGTGGGTTGAAAAGGAGCATATGTGTAGATAAGTTGGTTCCTTGTACACTACTGGACAGTCCCAGACGGTTCTACAAAGTTCTACACAATTCTCCAATGTTCTAGACAGTTCCGGAAAGTTCTATGAACTTCTGGAGAGTTCTCACAGTTCCAGAAGCTGCTCAAAGTCTAATCAGCACTGAATGTATCGCAGATGTTCTGGACAGTAGAGAACTTATCAGAACATCATTGTCCTGACCACAAAAGCTGAGTTCATGGGGACCAGTAGCCACTTTCGGGACATGTTAGGCCTTTAGGAATTAAGAGAACACACTTAGAACCCAGGAACAAGAACAAAATAAACATTTATAACGTAGCAGTTAGAACTCCTGAACTAAACCGTTTTACCTGCTCTTATTTACGGACACAGGAACTACAGGGTTCCTCCAAAACTTACTCCAAACTTCACCCCAAAACCACCATACCAACAGTGATGTGCAGTGCCTTTGGAGTGCCTCCAAACATGGTGCGTGTTATGGCATCCAAAGAGTTCAGTTTTGGTCCATCTGACCAGAGTACATTCTCCCTGCACTTCACAGGCTTGTCTTAATGTTGGTGAGCAAACTGTAAACGCGCTTCAGCATGCTTTTGAAGACAGCAGTGGAGTCCTGCGTGGTGAGCGTGCGTACAGGCCTGGCGGTCGAGTCATTACTTATTGTTTTCTTTGACACAGTCGTACCTGCTGAGTCCAGGTCTTTCTGTAGCTCTCCACAGGTGGTCCTCGGCTCTTGGACAACTCTTCTGATAATTCTTTTCCCCCCTCTGTCTGAAATCTTGCGGGGAGCACCTGGTCGTGGCCGGATTATGGTGAAATGATGTTCTTCCCACTTCCGGATTATGGCCCCCACCGTGCTCACTGGAACCTTCAGCAGTTTAGAAATTCTTCTGTAACCAGAGCCATCAGTATGTTCTGTAACAATAAGGTTGTGAAGGTCTTGAGAGAGCTCACTGGTTTTACCCATCATGAGATGTTTCTTGTGGGGCTCTTTGGTAATGAGACACCTTTTTATAGGCCATCAGTTGAACCAGCTGATATTAATTTGCACTAAGTGGCAGGACTGCTTTCTAATTACTGATAGAGTTCAGCTGGCGTCGTGACTTTCCACAGCATCTCTTTCTTCACGCGTTCAACACTTTTTTTCCCTGTGTCATTTCTCATTATTACACATAACTTAATTTATGGACATCTACGGTTTGACTTCTTTGCATGTGTGGATTTGATGGGTTGTTCTGGTGAGAATTTCATGTCAATAGCACCTTTAGAAACATACTGACTAAGAAAATTGGTGACGTGTTCAATACTTATTTCACCTGCTGTTTGGGCCCTTTAAACCATTATGCACTTGTGGTGTGCTTACTTGAACACCAGATGGCAGCGTTCCATCATCCGAGAGGAGCATGGAGCATGCAGCAGGTTGACTCACTCGTGGCTGTTTGACTTGGATCCAGTCCCAGTAAGGCAATGTGACATTACTAAACATTACTGAGTGACTCATCTTAGGGACCTATTCTAGTCTGGCCGTGCCGTATTCAATCAGCGCCTCATACAGACAAGAATCAGGAGCGCGGTGCTTTTCACAGTACAGAAGACTCCAAACGGGATTCGTTTAGTTTATTCCTTTTATTTGGTTTACAACCACAAGGCACCCATTGATTTTCCTATTGACATTGACTGTGGCAATTAACACCCTCCACACTTCATACGGCCTGACAGGACACTGTTCCGAGACGTACGCACTGGGTTAGGAAACACAACTCATTTACTAACGTGACGTTAATGTTGGGGAGAAAACCAGACGACGTCCGGATAAAGGCGGACGAACAGAGAAAACAAACAGGACAATGGCTCTGTATCGGCTTCGTCAAGGCCTCAGCATCGGATCACACCTGCCGTAGCAGTGGGACACAAAACCCTGGGAATAATCACAGCTGCGAAATGCCCTTTGAAGCGAGGACACGGTCAGCGACATCATGACCTCGAAGCAACATTCAACAGTGTGTCAAAGGAAGCATACGAATGGAATGAGTTTAGAAGAAGAAGCACAAAAAACTTCCATCGTCAGTCACACAGGAGGGATTTCACCCGGAAGCAGATTTTCAGACACGGTTCCTTCATCAGAATTAAAGGCTTTAGAGTCGCGGCGGCTTTTGTGCATGACCTCAAATACTGATCTATATTAAGACCTGTACCGATTATATATTAACAAGGGCTGCCTCATTAATCCACATTAGATCCCAAATATATGGCTTTCCGGACCGATAAGCCGGCATGTCAATATTTAGCCAAGGAAAACAAACCAAAAAATCCAAGGAAATAAGAGTTTTCCGTACAGGCCCCACATGGAAAGACACACTGTACATCCAAACGCTATGTGCTCATCCAGTGGCTCTTCTGAAATCAGGGGCTTTACTAAGGGGGTTTGTACCCCTCTGCTTTTAGGGGATGATGTTGGAACTTTGCTGTAAGGATTTGATTGCATTCAGCCAGCATTAAGGAGCACTGGTGAGGCCAGCTACTGATGGATCTGGATCACCAACTCGTCCCAAAGGTGCTGGATGAAGCTCAGTCATTCCATGGTTCCGAAACCCAAAGCTGGAATGGCTTTATATCCCTGTAGTTAAGGCAAACTCCAACAAACTTTCCCAAATTCCTATATAGTTTAATGGCTGAGATGTAAACAGAGTCATTCCGAGTGGTTTGGAAAGTTCCGGAACTCACAGTGGCGGTGATGGGAACCAGAGGTCTGAAGAGCCGGATGCCTGTAATACCTCCCTCAAAGAAAGGAGTGCCACAAAATGAGCACAAATGCATGATGCTTTATGACAGTACCTTCAAATACATTCAGGGTGGAGGGATACATGAAGGGCGTGGTGAGGCAAAACAGTCCCCAGAGTAAACATATGCATTCAGATTTATGAGTATATTCCCATCATCCATATTCCATGTATACACCCAGAAGACGTGTAGGTTCACTGGTGGGTTCAATAGCAAGCAAAATGTCTGTCTGTTGTAGACATGGTGACCTTTGATTCCCTTCACCACCAACCACTGAACCTGAACCACTTCCCACCAAACCCACTCTCGATCACTCTGTTCACATCCCAGTGATTAACTTTTGCATCCCTTCCTGAATTACCAATGGAATCCCCAGCTGAACTCACTAATTCGGTCCGAATACCCAACACCAGGACTTCCTCTATACCCAACTAGACACGCACGGCTCACCTTCTACCTCCTGTGATGGGCAGACATTGATATTGGTTGTTCTAGTGATGCAACCCTTTCCACCCTTCGTTCCTTCGACTCTGCAAACCTCTGCTAAACTGCCTGTTCTGGTGCATTCAAATGTCCCCAAATGAGTCATTTAGTTGCACCGTATGACGCTCACCACCCTCAAAGCTCCTCAATGCTCTCCTTATACAATACATTTGTATGTCTGATGGTTATTATATTTTTGCATTTCATATTTTTCATATTGGTCACATACAGCAGGGTCCCTGCATACGTAGGCTTTGGTACGAGTTGGATTTTCCTGCATAGCTTTCAACCAAAAAGCACAACCAAAAATGAGTTATGTATACCTGCAGACAAATCTGCTTTTGGGTGGAATTCCCCTTCCTGTAGAAACCCTGAATATGCAGAGCTTAAAATCACCGCCCGCTCTTATCCCACCTCCCACCTTTTCAAAGAAGCAGTAATATGGATATCAGCACTGACGCCGTGTTATTAGAGAGGACAGGCTGCTCCGTCGGCTCACTAGACAGTATACTACACCCATCATTAGCACTACTAAGTATGATATTACACTGTCTAGGCTGGTGCAATGCACGTACATTCAGAGACACGTGAGCACGGCAGGAATAACAGTAACATGATGCGCACGTGACCGTAGGAGAACGAGATACATTCTACAGCAAATCTCCTAAAGTCTGTTTTATCTTCCATAAATAAATAGGCTCTCTATGTTAGTGAAACAGCAGTGTTAAGGTTCTGTTACGTTGTACACAAATGGATTAGAAAAACACAGAATTGCTTTTTTTTTTTTTTTTTAACTCTTCAGAAACGATATCATCAACATTCAGGCTCAATTCACAACCATGGCCTAGGTCTGAACGCTCCTGTGATATGGATTCAGCCTGTGTCTGTTGCAGAGCGTTCACATCTTCTTGCAACGTGACCCCCCCCCTCTAAAAATCATGGTGTGTGTGTGTGCGTGCGTACGTACGTACGTACGTACATACACACATACACATATACACACACAATCATCAAATAATAGCTACACCCAGAAGGAATCAACTGACAGGAGTGAAAGTTGGTGGGTAGGTTTGATGAGACATGCGAATCATTCCACCTTCATGCTCGGCCGTGCATGTGACGTAAGCAAGGACAGGCCTTATCTCTGTACCTCACTGACTATATGTGGTTGTTCTGTTGTTTGAGAGGAGTCCCATTATAGGGCTGCGGGAAGCGGGATGGTGGCGGGCTTACTGGCGTATTGCGCGCCACACTGGTCGTGCGGAAACTACCATAGCACGGCATTGGCGGCAATGGATAGAAGGCACGCACCAGCGACATGAAGGATCTGGAAGACCTACATGAAAGACAGAGAACCGACAGAGACCGCAACGGTGTCGTGCCAGACTGTCATGGAGTGACTCAGAATGGCAGCGGGTCATCTTCAGTGACGAGTCCCGCATTTGTCTTGGTGGAGACGACCAACGAATCCGTGTGTGGAGGCACCGTGGTCAGCACCAAGATGAACGGTTTGTTGTCACGCGTCCAGAAGGCCTGGTGTCTCTCCACCTCCACCCCTACTGCACCATCTGCAGGAACTGTGTGAGGATATTCAAGCTGCATGGGATGGATTATCATAGGGCACCATTAGGAACCTCTACAGCTCCATGCCGAGACATCTGGCATGTTGGGTTAGCAAACACGGCGGCCCAACTCCATACTGAGAGACAGACTTCTGTATGTGTAGCTCAATAAATATTGATCATATCAGTCTAAATTTATCATCATTTATTGATCCTGGTAACCTTTATCTTCCTTCCCAACAGACCTGCAATCCCACACCTCCTTCTGGGTGCAGCTGTTCTTCTGATGATGCGTGTGCGTGTATGTATGTATATATATATATATATATATATATATATATATATATATATATAT
>CM067485.1:1207941-1223649 GCA_034552555.1 Semaprochilodus insignis
ACGAGCCTCGGATTTGGGTCAGCAGGTTCTTCTGAGAGCGTCCAATTTCGGTGGTCTCGTCACTCTACTCGGACAGTGGAAGAGCTTAGCTACACCACTTGGACCAAGTGTACGGCATCAGGCGGATGGGCCGCAGCCAACAAATCTCCATTCTCGGCCTTCTGGGTAGTGCAGGCTGGGAAGGAGGGGTCGACTGAATTTCAGGTGTTGGAAGAGGAGCCGGGGGGACGATAATATCCTCACCACGCACCCTCCGTCGCACGGCCCAACCTCGTACCTTGATATCTGCAGTTGGTTTGGGCACAGGAGGTGGAGCCGGGATGAACATTAACTTGCTTTTTGGTTGCTGGGGCTTCTTTGAAACAGCACCATCAGCAAGTTTATGGCCTACAACTTGCAGCTCCTGACACCGCACACCAGGAAATCTGAAATCATCTGTTCTCTTAGCAGGTGTTGGAAACTTGATGTGCCTTGGGGTCTTTGGAGGGTCCCTCACAGTTCTCTGTTCTTTCTCCCAAATGTTAGGGAGAAAAGAACCACTGTCTTTTCCTCCAACGGGTTTGTCTGAGGTTGAGGATCCAGGCCAGTCATGTAGCACTGGACGCTTTACAACCTTCACTGATGGGGGAAACAGCAGTTCCTCCATTTCTGGAGAGCTTCTGTTCATCCTCTGGTAATACTTGGTGTTCATAGCTGTAGCACACGTCAGTTACAGAAAGAAAATAATTCTTTTAAGAAACTTGTAAAAAGTCTGTAACAAAGAATGCATCCGAAAAAAACATTGCTTTTACACAGCGAGTAGTCCACTCTGATGAAGTGTTACAGTGTAAGTGTAACGCCTGCGTTACAGTGTTTTTACCACTTATGTAACTCCGCAGACCCCAGCAACAGTGGGCGGGGCACCTGTCTGACTCCTGCTGTCAATCACTTTTCATTAAGCCAATCACTGACAGAGTTTTCTGCTCACCTTCTTCACAGTTCGGCCTTACAGAGGGAGTAACGGCGGTGAGACGGAAATGCTTCTGTACTGAAGTTTCCATATATGTTTTAGTCCTGAAGTAATAAACTTTTAGTGTTTGATTATTCATAACTCGTCTATAAGCGATCAGGAGGGACAGTATCCTGATTGACCCGCTAACAAAATGTGATTGATATCACTAACAAACACAACAGCAGGGTTTGCACCGCCATGTGGCCGCCATCTTGGATGCAATTATTTAATGTAAATTAAGCCCTTCAGGACAAATGATAAAATAGATAGTTTAAGAAGCTGTCGATTATGACCAAATCACGTGGTCACAGCATATAAACAAAGTCTTCATTAGAAGTTGTAGGTAACGTTAGCCAAAGTTCTTTAAAGATAAACACGCCTGTGATCACAGCTGTATATTGTTGTAAATAGCTGTATCTCACCATTATATGTTCATAATTATAGCCTGTGTTTACATTTCAGTCTTTTAAACACTTCATTGAGCATGTTTCTGTTTTATAGTAAATAAAAAAAATTTAAGATTTGATTGTATATGTTTTGTGTGTTTTGTTCCGGTTTGTTGATACAGTATGTTAAAATGAAAAGATAATTATCCCGTCATGTAGGTGATGTTGTGCTGAAAGGGAAGACACTAAAACATTGTATGGTAAATATTTTGTATGTGGTTTTTAAAAGGCTAAATCAAAAGTATTCAAACCCTGTAAAAGTGGTCTAAGACTCCAGGGGTTAAACCTCATGTAGTCTCAATTTTACTAAACTACTCTTTCTCTTTAACCAGCGTGAAAAGACATCATATCCGGAGATTTCTGTGTCTGCAGAAGTTCACCAAATCAAGCCTCGTATCAGGATTTAAATAGCCTGTATACTCACAAACACAAACTTCCCTCTCGCTGTTCTAGAGGGATATAAGTCAGTCCCCTCACGTAAGGCTACGTATATTTTAAGTTCTAGGTCTTACACTGTGGTGTACTGTAGCTTTAAATCAGGCTATTTTATCGTTGATGTAAAAAATTGCATTTAAATAAAACAATATTGACAGTGTTCAACAAATATCTATAAATAAATAAAACTAGCTAGAAAAGACGAACCTTTTAGGTCTCAGGCGGGAACTTCAACTCACAAACGAAGTCAACATTTTTTTGAGATTTTAAAAAGCGCGCGCAGGACTCGGAATGCTAACCGTTACTGTGCTAACTGGCTAATGGCCATCGTTTTGTAGTCACAGTAAAGTTGGAGCTTCATAAACACTACTCAGCTAACGATATTATTATTTCTAACGACTGGTGTACTATATTCTTTCAGTATATTCAAATAACTAGGTAGCTAATTTACAGGTCACCATGGTGTTAGCTATAGCTAAGCGGATATAAAATGAATAGAAAGTCAGTCAACAGCTAACTTCTAGCATTTGATTATAAAAGAGTCCACTCAGTCGTTATCACATCAACAGTAAGAATATATACTCAACATATCACACTAAGGGGAAAGATGTACTTGCTGATAACTACCTGCGTCCTGTGCTGCCTCAGTTCTCAGAAGTGAACGCTACGCAACGTGCATAACACAGAAACACTAGGGGCAGTGCAGGCACTCAGCAGCCTCAAACAGGCGGAAGATGGAAAGGCTAAGAGAGATCAGTATTATGTTAAAAGTCGATATGTAAACAAATCCGATACCTTCATCACCGTGCAGGATGGAAATGCTGGACGAACGATGTGTTCTAGGTAAGTATGTGAACAGTTACGTTCATGACGCAGGCTGATCTTTGCGTGAACGCATGACCAAGCGGCTGGCGTAAGCGCTCATTCATTCCTGCACAGGGCTCCATACCTCACACTGATTGTACGTAATTATATATTTACAAGATTCGCCATATCAAGTCGCAAGTCATTTTAACCTGTCAATATGGTTCAGTGGTAGCTGAAGGTGACTGTACTACAAGGTACTTGTTTCTGTTGAGATGTGACAGTCTTGTGTGGTGTTTCTCCAGTTAGCTGAATATACCTGTCCTGTTGATCTGCTGCTCCAGCATTGTTAAAGACTGACGAATACTCTTTACCAGTCCTCTTCGAACCATCACTCTCTGTTTGGACTTGAAGCTGATCTCTTAAAGCTTTATCACACAAAAACCCATGTAAATCCATGTAGATAAAAATACGTTGTTGATAATTACTTCCAATAAATGTTAAATACACCATATACCATAAAATTATTATTTTCTAGGTGTTCAGCTTTTCGTAATTCTCATACAGAAAAAAAACTCCCATCGTTCTCTAGTAGAATTATCCCCTCACAGAATAGGTCTACTACTCCACAGAGGCTAAGAAGAGGTCTCAAACCAAAAATCATTTGGAGGCTAGCGGGGACTGTAACGGCAACACGAGAGACAGACGGAGGCCAGCGGGGACTGTAACGGCAACACTAGAGACTAACGGAGGCCAGTGGAAACTGTAACCGCTGGTGAACGGCAGGCGAATTTCCTCCTTCAGGCATTTCTACCACAGGTTTAGGGTTTGTATATTGGTGGAGTTAATTCAGTAAATGCTGTTAGAATTCAGGATTTTGAGATAATACTAGTCTATGTTTTATATCACCATGTCAGAATCAGACTGTTTGAGGATGTAGAGATTAGACTGTAGGAGGTCATGAGAGGATAATTTGTCCTCATCAACTCTTCTCAAATACCAACCAAGTTCAGTTAGATCTCTTATCATAAATATCATTTATTTTGTTCATAAAGCGTCAGATTAACATATCTAACAGACCTCTTCTAGATTTACACCTAAAGGAAATACTGAGTGGAACAGCCTTTTCCATCAAGGCCAGTATGTGAGGGCCAGAGTGGGCCACAATAATGAAACCCCATTGTAACAGTTAATTCA
The DNA here is from genome assembly GCA_034552555.1 of Semaprochilodus insignis. Taxonomy (NCBI): domain Eukaryota; kingdom Metazoa; phylum Chordata; class Actinopteri; order Characiformes; family Prochilodontidae; genus Semaprochilodus; species Semaprochilodus insignis. The sequence continues at coordinate 1,211,815 of CM067485.1, forward strand.
GGAGTATAGCATTTATTATTGTCTATTATATCTTAAATGAGATTTCCACAGATTGTCTGATGATCTACAGTCTTGTCTCGGGGCATGCTGTACTATATACACAATGTACATTCACCCTTTAGATGTGCATAAAGGCTGGAGTAGAGTTCAGTACTCAGGTCATACTCCGTGTTCATTGAGGTTGAGGTTAAACAGCGGTTCTTCTTCTGATCTGTTGTGAGAATCATTATTCGGTGTGATATCTGGTCGTCCAGATTCAGTAAACATGCTCACCGCGCCATCACTCATTACTGCGCATCTTATTTTATGGGAGTTGGTCAAATATTGCCATCTACTGGCGAGATACTGATATTGCGACGTTTTAAGGCGGAAGTCAACTGCCTGGTGTGGAGACTGAGTGGACTGATTCAGTGTAAAACAGCGAGAGGGAAGCTTGTGTCTGTTTGTGTTTGAACAGATTTGATCGGTATGATTGTGATGATTGTGAAACCTGTGCGCTCCTTTATGTAGTGAGTGGTTTTGCTGATCTTCGCTAGTTACTGAGAACAGTTTTATGTTATTATATTTAACATTATATTATATAACAGAGAGGTGGGCTATGGGTATAAAATATGCAACAAATCGTACTGTACAGCCAAATAACTAATTTATTAAAAATGCAACAGGTGAGTTCACTTCGAATATTCTAGAATTAACAAAAGCAAGTCCAGCGAAGAGCCCTCACATAAATAAATAAATAAATAAATAAATAAATAAATGGCTGACTGCAACTATGGCGGAGGTGATTACACCATAAAAAAGTAAGTTTTACATAAAATAACAGTACATTTTTAGTGATATTGTATTATATATACACATTTCTAAAATTATGGACCATAACTGTATAATACCAACCTCACTGTTTTTAAGTACCATTATCATAATAGTACAGTATGTGTATTTATTTTTACAGTAAATATACACTGCTCAAATTAAAGGAACACTTAATCAGAGTATAGCATCAACTCAGTTCAACTTCTGGGATATTGATCTGGTCAGTTAAGTAGCAGGAGGGGTTGTTAATCAGTTTCAGCTGCTTTGGTGTTAATGAAATTAACAACAGGTGCACTAGAGGAGCAACAATGAGACGCCCCCCAGAACAGGAATGGTTTAAAAGGTGGAGGTCATTGACATTTTGTCCCTCCTCATCTTCTCTGACTGATTTTTCATTACAGAGGTTGCTCAGGTAGTCCAACTCCTGCAGGATGGCACATCAATACCTGCCATTGCCAGAAAGTTTGCTGCATCTCCCAGCACAGTCTTAAGAGTATGGTGGAGATTCCAGGAGACAGGCAGTTACTCTAGAAGAGCTGGCCGAGGCCGTAAGAGGTCCTTAACGCCTCAGCAGGACCGGCATCTGCTCCTTTGTGCAAGGAGGAACAGGATGAGCACTGCCAGAGCCCTACAAAATGAACTCCAACAGGCCACTGCTGAGAATGTGTCTGACCAAACAATCAGAAACGGGCTTCATGAGGGTGGCCTGAGGGCCCGACGTCCTGTAGTGGGCCCTGTGCTCACTACCCAGCACTATAGAGCTCAATCGGTATTTGCCATAGAACACCGGAATTGACCGATCCGCAACTGGCTCCCTGTGCTTTTCACAGATGAGAGCAGGTTTCACCTGAGCACATGTGACGGACGTGACAGGGTCTGGAGACACTGTGGAGAACGTTATGCCGCCTGCAACATCATTCAGCATGACCGGTTTGGTGGTGGGTCAGTGATGGTCTGGAGAGACATATCCCTGGAAGGATGCACAGACCTCTACAGGCTAGACAACAGCACACTGACTGCTATTAGCTATCAGGATTAAATCATTGGACCCATTGTCAGACCCCACACTGGTGCAGTGGGTCCTGGGTTCCTCCTGGTGCACAACAATGCCCAGCCTCATGTGGCGAGAGCATGCAGGCAGTTCTTGGAGGATGAAGGACAATAGCACTGCACTTCCCACTCGTATGACACTCAATCTATCCACGTCAAGCCCAAAAGCCTCCCCAGGAGTTACCAATATATAATTACACTACACTCATTTTCACAGGCAAATTAACCCATAAAGTCCCAACTAGCTGCCCTGTGGCCCTGCCCAGCACTGGCTTCTCACCCCTCCCAAATTCCATACACTATTTTAAACACATAAATATACAGACAATGTTAGACTAATTAAAACACTTAACTCTCCCAGAGACAAGTCTCTCCCCCAGGGTCAAAATTACTGGAGTTGTCCAAGCTCCTCTCCCAGGAACTGCATTACTGCTCGTTTTGCAAGCTTCAGGTGGCGTTGAACTACCCAAGAGTTACATGGTTGCAATACTACTCACTAACTATCTATCTACAGAAGGCAGTTAAACCGCCCGTCCTATCGCTGGAACAAATAACCCCTCTACCCATCTTCGTTGCCCCTACGTTCATGACGCACCCGACCCTAACTAACCGCGAGCAACCCAGCCCTATTACAGCCGCGCGCAAGTTTCTCACCGCACCTCTCCCCAGTTCTCCTGCTCGCTCTCCTTTTCAGGTGTGCAAACTCTCACTCACTTAATTCACCACAGGTGCAGTTACTCACTCGTTAAAGGCGCCACCCCACTGTTCTACTGCCTTCACACTCCTTCCCTTCTTTACTCACACTCGCTATATAATACGTTAGTGAAGTCATCTCTCCATTAATTGCTGACACGGCATGTTTAAATATGAGCTGATGACATCATAATTCCTGTGTTGGTGTGTGTGGTATTAATGAATACAACAGGATTACAATGTAGAGATGTAACGGTATAGGTATAGGAATGTTCAAATAGTACTGATACACAGCCTGTTAATATTTGAAAAAACGTGTATCATATATGTAGGTCATTTCAGAATATGTTCTGTTTAAGGATTATGCATATACAAACGTACATGGAATTAATTTTTACTAATTCAGCTCTGAGGCTGAATTAAAAATGCTGTTGGAGTGGTCCTTTTGAGCGTGTGTATAGCATGAATATAGTTTAGTAGTTTTACTTTAGTTATTGTAAATGGTGCAGCAGTTACTATAATGTTTTAGTGTCAGAATCTATCTGCTGCGCTATTTAAGGTGGAACTGAAACTTTTGAGCTGACTCGGTAGCTGTAATTAGCATTTTGCAGTAAGTTGATTTTAACTACTGAGACATCCTGTTGTTTTATGTAGGGAAGCATGTGTGGTCACGAAGATGAGCCCTAAGATTTGAAGTCCTGCCCCATTTCGTGGTGACTGTTGTTAACTTTATGCTGAGAAATCTTTAAGTTTTAATAGTTTTAATGATGAATGATATTTTAAGAGGTAATATTAGCGGTGGTAACCTTACTGTGAAACCGGTAAACGCTTCATCATTAGTGCAATATTAGCATAACTTGTAAATAAAGTACTTTTATGCTGCTCTGGTGGCTATCACTGTACACATACGGGTGGTTCTACAAGTATTTATGGCTGTACAGCTTTTAGAAATGGAACTCAATGTAAAGAGAGTTTCACAAAAATAATTAGCTCTACAGAATTGGATATAATTTTCCTTTTAATCTGGATTGTATTTGTCTTTAACACTACATGAGGTCTTTACGCAAACACTCTGATCCGCTGTGGTGAAGGTTTGTCATTGTTAAAACATTCAGTGTGTTTTAATTATGAACACTAAACAACATTAAGCTGTCAGAGAGCCTCCAATATATTTAAATTCATCATTCAAGTAGCTTTTCTGTGAATCCAGTGGTAACTAGATGTTTTCTCATGCTTTTGCCCATGTGCTCTTTGTCTTGTGTTTCTGGTTTAGGTTTGTTGGGTCTTGGAATAAAACTCATAATAAATCATTTAGGACTTTCCTCAGTCCAGCACTGACACGGATATATTTAGAATATTATTTCAAATCAAGGCGAATATATAAATTAGCGACTTTTCCGTCTGAGACGTTAGGACCCGCGTTTTAATAACTATATACCCAAATGAACATTTAATCGCGCCCTTTCTCACTTCTCAGACTGGCTGTTTGGGGGATCACAGCAGCCTGACGGGGAGCCCACAGGAATGTGTTCGGGGGCTTTAGAGGCCAGAGAGCCTACACGGTGTTTGGAGGTAAGTAAATATAACTAAACAGTAATACTATTCGTCTAAATGACACAGGCAGGTTTATAATGAAGTAGTTTCGCCCAGATTAGTTCATCTCTGTATCGTTAGCGCTGCTGTTCGGGAAACGTTAGCAGGTTAGCTAGCTGGCTATCACCATTGATCCTATCATGGTGACCTGTAAATTAGTTACCTACAGTTATTATAATATACCGAAAGAATATAGTACACCAGTCGTTAGAAATAATAATATCGTTAGCTGAGTAGTGTTTATGAAGCTCCAACTTTCCTGTGACTACAAAACGATGGCTATTAGCCAGTTAGCACAGTAACGGTTAGCATTTCCTGAGCCCTGCGCGCGCTTTTTAAAATCTCGAGGAAAAAGAAGTTGACTTCGTTTGTGAGTTGAAGTTCCCGCCTGAGACCTAAAAGGTTCGTCTTTTCTAGTTAGTTTTATTTATTTATAGATATTTGTTGAACACTGCTAAAAACTATTATTTTATTTAGGTACAATTTGATAAATAAAATTTGTATNTTTATAGATATTTGTTGAACACTGCTAAAAACTATTATTTTATTTAGGTACAATTTGATAAATAAAATTTGTATAAAATAAAAAGCCTGATTTAAAGCTACAGTACACCATAGTGTAAGACCTAGAGCTTAAAATATACGTAGCCTTGTATACACTAATGCCTTTCATACACCATTTAAACCTTAAATTAAATAACAAAATCAACAACAAAGTCTTTGAAGATTTGGCACTATTCTGAAATCAAATGGAATGAGTTTCTTTAAATACCTGTCCACAGAAGGTGAAGTAAATGAGTCTTTTACATTTTATATTGTTAGAATACAGTGGGTTTTGTTTGTTTGTTTGTTTGTTTGTTTTTTATTAAAATCGTCCTACTGTGCACTACGGTGGACACACCACAACATAAAGACTAAAACATATTTGTTAAAAGTCTAAATGGTAATATATTTTATTTACTCTTAAACCATGAAATCATGAAAAAACATACATTGCAAGATACATTTTCCTCTCGGTTCTTAGGAGGATATCCTGTGAAAAAGAAGTTTTCTCTGAAGTATGGAGGCGCTCAAGAAGAAGTCTGTTGCGAATTGTACAATGTACAACACCCACGTCCAGAAGACGAGCCAAAGGCCTCCTCAGAGGCTCAATGCTTCTGGCAGCTTTAGGTGAGTCTTTGTGTAGCGTAGCCTACAGTCTACATACGTGTTGTGATCATGTAGCTTCTAATTTTCAAACTAAAATTCAAACTAAAAATTCTTCTTATTATATTAATGGTTGGATTATAATCTTGGTTATCGTCCTCTACTTAATGGCAGGACGTAAATCAAGTATCCTATCTCTTACCCTGTGTGAATCGGTCATACATAAATAACGCATCCTGTATTAAAACTACATTACCCTACATCTAAATACCACTGGCCTGAGACTGCTGGTGCAGATCTGCAGTTCTACGGCTCTGCAAACAGACCCTACTCAAGCGGGTGCGTCATGAACATAACTGTTCACATACTTACCTATGTGCTGCAAGTGCTACTGGAGGCTCCCTCTAGAGGGCAGATAACTCAGTTTGTCTGGCATTTTCCACCATGAATGACCATGTAACAGTTAATTGACCTGAATCTTTGGTGAGTGATGACCTTCCCCGGGACATCCAATATGTACGGGACTTGACAGCAAAGCCACAGAGCCGGCCCCCCAGAGTTGGCGAATCTCTGGCTAAACTCGGTGAGACTTTGTTTATAGGTCGTAGCCACGTGATTTGGTCATGTCGGTGTGATCTGCAACTATTTAATCGCTTTATAGTTTTTTGTGGAGCGCTGCATTTGCATTAAATCATTAACTGCATTCAAGATGGCGGTGCAGACCCTGCAGTTGTGTTTGTTAGTGATATCAATAATATTTTCTTAGAGGATCAATCAAGATACTTTCCTTCCTGATCACTTATAGTTGTGTATAATCAAACACTAAAAGTAGACGGGTTTATTATAGGGATGCACCGGAACAAAATTTTTTGGCCGAAGCCAAAGCCTACTTTTGGCTGAGGCATGGCCCTAATGTGGGGCATATGTAGCCCACATCTTGCTACCAGGAGTGGTCTACCCAAGTGCCGTTAACCCATCTGGCAAGTGGGCCAGATGAAAATAGGGAACTTGGGCCATCTTTGCGCCATAACTATTTTGCTGTCTGGGATGTATTTTTTTCATTGGTTTAAAAAACGAGACATTTACTAACCTGCAGTTTAAAAACATTAACTGAACATGGAACATTTGAACATCCCAGCAGACACACCAACAAAGCACAATATGACTTTGAAATACATCCCAGCCGACATGCTGCATTCACAAACAGCGGCCTACTCCAAGCTGCCTACGATTTTATCGCGTTGTAAAATCGGGTTGTGAGGCGTGAAAGAGCAAATGAGAAACAATGAACAAGTTCTGTGAAGTTCTGTTATTTACTCTTGCTGGAGTTCTGTTTGGCTTGAATGCTTGAAAATTAATAAAAGCTGAGAGACGTTGGCGTGTTCCGGTGTGACTCGCTGTGGAAAATGAACGCTTTAAAGGGGGTTTTACCCGTTAGCAGTTTGCACTGGCCCTAGACTAATGAGAAAAAGTTCTGCTCTGGTTCCTGTCTTCATCAGGGAACTAGACAAAGTTAACAGTGTCATTAAAAACGTCATTGTTTGGTATAAATTATTTGGTCTTATCACTTATTTGGTGGATGAACATTCAGTGCATCACTATTTTATGACTACAAGACTGAACTATATAAGAAAACTTCAGTACAGAACCTTTTCTGTCTCATTGCTGTTGGCTCCCTCTTTTAGGGGGAACTGTGAAGAAGATGACCACAAAATTCAGTGATTGACTTAATAAAAGTGATTGACAGCAGGAGTCTTGTATTTGATTGGTTGAAAAAAGCGATTGACAGGTGCCCCGCCCACTGTTGCTTAGGTCTGCGGAATTACATACGTGGTAAAATCACTGTAATGCATGGGCCCTCTCCGTGACTTTGTGTCATCAATGGCTCACACAGCAAGTCCAAATATGGGCATGGCAGTGACACTCTAATAGGAAAGAAGGGTTTATAAACGTTCGCATTCAAGCAGTTATTCCGTTCCTGACCTTCCATCAGAGTGGACTGCTCTCTGTGTCAAAGCAACGTTTTTTAATGCATTCTTTGTCACAAACGTTTTTACAAGTTTTTCTTAAAAGATTTTCAGCAAATACAGTATTTTAATATATTCTGTGACTGACATCTGTTGCCATTACTAAGGTATAGCTATGGAGAAGAAGAGTTACCAGAGGATGAACAGGAGCTATCCAGAAATGGAAGAAATGCTGCTTCTCCCATCAGTGAAGGGTTAATGCTTCCAGGGCTGCATGACTGGCCTGCATCTTCAACTTTGGGTAAACCTGCTGAAGAAAAGCACAGTGGTTCTTTTTTCTCCAATATTTGGGAGAAAAACAGAGAACTGTGAGGGACCCTCCAAGGATGCCAAGCAGGACAGATGATTGCCGATTTCCTGGTGTGCCATGAGCTGACTGATGGTGCTGCATTAAAGAAGCCCCAGCCACCAAAAAGCTCTGGCAAGTTAATATTCATCCCGGCTGCACCCCCTGGACCCAAGCCAAACATAGATCTTAAAATACGAGGTTGGGCTGTTCAACAGAGGGTGGGGGCTGAGGGTACAACCACCCCCAAACAAGCCCTCCTTCCGAGCCTGCACCACCCAGAAGGCAGAGAGTGCAGATTGGTGGGCTGCAGCTCATCCGCCTGATGCTGTCTACTTGGTCCAGGTGGTGTAGCCAAGCTCCAGAATGGAGACTTATGGAGCATGGAGGTCAACCTTCCAGAACGACATAAACAATGAGCGGCAAGGTATTAGATCCTATATGATAATATCTGTGTACCTGATTTTGAATGTTAAATTGTGTTCAGGATGAGTAATAAACATGAAGCAGCGACTGAATGGCACACGGATGACATCATCGCTGTGAAGTCACTTTTCACTATTTAACGGCTTGTTTGATTTTATTTTTATTACAGTGATGCCAGCTTTCTTTTCAGCATAGCTCACCACTGGCTGCACTGTGAGTCTTTTTTTCTCCATTCTTTTTTCCATTATTCTGAGAAAGACGAATCTTTTCATAATGTCTGTGACTGACATCTGTTGTCATTACTGAGGTATAGATATGGAGTAGGAAAGCAGAAGGAGCAGAAGATCTATAAAAATGGAGGAACAGCTGCTTCTGCCGTCACTGAAGGTGAAAATCAAAGGCCAATTAGGTTTCCACCACCTCCTGCGAAGAGAACAGTTGGAAACTCCCTTGATGGCCGAAGCATCACTGATCCTACTGTGAAGTGCCATGGTTTAAAAATAGTTGGCCAAAAGCTCGCTGATGGGGCTGTTTTAAAGAAGCCCCAACCCCAAGCTCCTCCAGGCTTCCAACCTTTTTCAAGGCTGTAGCTCCTTCGCCTGAATATTACATCTCAATAGGCATGAAAGTACAGGGTTTGGCTGTCCGACAGAGGCTGCAACCTGAAGATAAAACAATCCCCCTGGCTCCTCCTCCATCACCTGTCTCTCCTCCCAGACCTCCCCTCAAGCCTGCTGGACCCAGAAGACCAAAAGAGCAGATTGGTCAGCTACCGCCCATCCACCTGATGCCTGCAACTGCTCCAGGTGGTGCAGCTAAGCTCCTCCATTGATAGAGTGACAAGAGCAGCAAACTGGATGCTCTCAGTCAACAGTATCTGACTTGGTGAGAAAAAAATTAAAAACTGAGCTGGAAGGTGAAAATCAGCAAGAGAATGAGCAAAAACAACACACACCAGCAGAAGAGGAGGCTCAATTCAAATGTCGTAAGCAGGAAGAAGGAAGAGATGTTACTTTCTAAGTAACATCTTTCTCCTTCACTGAGGATGATGGTTATGATGATGGTACTTTAAAGACCTGATGTCGCTCCGTCAGTGGGAATTCATCTCCCCAAGTCTGCCTGCTGAAGAGGAGGATGATTAGGAAGAGTGAGAGTTGAATCTCTACAATGGAGACTCATTAAGCAAGGAGATCAACCTTCAAGAATTAATTCAAGAAAATGAGCAGTGAGGTACAGGATATGTATGATAATATCTGTATCTTGTTTTGAATGTTAAATTGTATTCAGGATATGAAATGAACACAAAGCAGTGACTGGATGGCACACTGATGCTGTCATAGCTGTGATGTCATTTTCCACTATTTAACAACGTGTTCTGTTTCATTTTTATTACAGTGCTGTCAGTGTTATTTTCAGCACACATCACTGCCATAGGAGTGTTGGTAGGAATGGCTATGCAAATTAGGCATGCAGAGAGTCTCTTGGGAGGCAGTGGGCTCCAGGTAAGAACTAGACATTTGTTGTTACATAACTAATAAAGATTCCAGAAGCGGTTAATGTCACAATGCTATCAAAGAACCACTTTTGGTGTGTTAAAAAATATCCTTTTAATGGAGAACCCTTCAAACCGTTCTACATTACCCATTTCTAGAATGAAGTGCCTTTTTTGTAATTGATAGAATCCTCGCATACTCTTTTCTCATACTGATATTTCAGGAAAAGAAAACTGGACATGAGAAAAAGCCAAGGTATTCAGGAACCAGTGCAGCAATTAAGGTTCCATTGATCTTATTATTTTACTGTTCAATGCAAAACGTTTCATGAAGGTGGCTGGTTCATCAAATCAGAAAAAAGACCGGATTTCACTGTGTCCCAAAGAAGCTGCTGGTCACAACATCCTGAACGGAAAGACACAACAGACAAGATCAGTACCTTTGCTTGCTTACAGAATCATGTCACGAAAATGAGGGTAATTGTATGAGCAAGAGAGGAGATCCACGTTGCCCCAGTCTGCAGCTCCTGTTCAGAGCTTAACACCACTGCAAATTCTGCAGACACACGAACACTTTAGCACTTCTTTAAGCACTTCATTAAAATGGGAATATAATTATAACAGTTTTTGTTATTGTTCTGATTATTTTTGTTTCATGACCCAAAAACATCTGGTAATTCCATGATCAAATTGCTAATCACTGTGTTGAACAGCCAAAAGACTTTCACAGACCAAAACAAATACACCTTAAAAGGCTCATAGGTTTACAGTTCCTAAACATCATAAGGCTCCGACCAGTATTGGAAAAAGAAAGAAGAAGAATGAATGAATGAAAAGCGGTAAGTGTGTTATACAGTGAATTTTCTGTGAGCAGATCTCTGTGAGCAGTCCACTGACTGTGATGTTACTGGGTGTGTTTTTTTATTTTTTTTTATTCAGAACATCTGTCTATACAAACACCAGCACTGAAGTGAATGTTCACATTCCGTATTCCAGCTCATCATCATTGCATTTTGCTCCACATGACCTAATGACCTTTTTCTCTGTTGAGTGATAAAAAGATGATTATTGTAATACACATTGTTTATTTAGGTCTGCTTTTAAAAACTCTTAATGTAAAAAAGTTGGGGTTCGTCGTTTCCTTTAACCAGGCTGTCTCTATTAACTGACTTCTAAAGATGTATTCTTGCTCATAATTGGTCATGAGAGCAATAATGTGTGGCAAGCATAGATATCTGAGACTATCTGGGATTCTCCAACAGGTACCTCCTTGTCCTGTAGGTAACTTCATCGACGAGCTAGACACTCTTCAGAACCACTGCTGTCATCCTTCAACCTCAACCCTCAACCAGTAACCTCCAACACATCGAGACAGCAACATTCTGGACCTGATCTTCAGTAGACCTACCCCTGCGCTGGACAGTAACCCCCCTTCACTGGTCAGATCATCACTTTCTATCCTTTACTCTCTCCTTTACAGCTCTTCCTGTCCATGTTACCCCTTCTTATTCTTCTTTCACTCTGTGTGACCTGCGCTCCATGTCTCCCTCATCTTTTGCTTCAACTATCCTCACTACCCTCCCCCACCCTGACTCCTTTTCTTCTCTCTCCCTGAACACGGCTACAGATACTGTCCTTTCTTCACTCTCATCTGCAATTAACCATTTGTGTCCTTTCTCCTCCAGGTCAACAAGGTCCTCTCCATCTGCCGCCTGGTTGACAGATGTCCTGCGTAGCAACCGGAAAGAGCTGAGAAAAGCTGAGAGGAGGAAATCCCAGCTCGACTCGGACCTGCACTCTTACCAGTCCATCCTTTCTAGGTTCTCAGCGGAAGTAACTGCTGTGAAGTCATCAGCCAACAAGCTGTAAAGTATGCTGCATTTAGGAAATGAAATATAAATAAATGAATGAAGTAAATTAGTGAGTGGTTTATTTTGTGTAAGTATTATAAGCTTATAATGAATCACGACATTATAATCAATATTCACCAAATAATTCTACCATGTCCGTGATAAAGGAGGCTGTGGGAAAGGGGATAACCCAGAGCCTGCTGCTAATGATACAGCTACATTAAATAAAACACTCCTAACATGCGGAGTCAATAAACACACATATATACAGGAGTATCTGTGAGTGTACAGGTTATTTAAATCCTGATACGAGGCTTGATATGGTGAATATACAGAGTCGTGATGCGCGCTGTGGAGAAATGTTCCCATTCCTGACTTTAGACATGATCCGTATGTGGAGACAGTTAAGCCTGTATACACTCCTGATATTTACAGAGACACAGCGTATCTGAACTTCTG
>CM067485.1:1224149-1239201 GCA_034552555.1 Semaprochilodus insignis
AAGAACATCCTGGTGAAGGTGAAGAAGAGAAGAGGAGGAAAGATAAGAAGAAGAAGAAAAAGAAGCAGATGAGGATAATGATGGTGATGATGATGATGATGCTGAAGATGACAAAGAACAGATGATGATGAAGAGAATGAGAAGAAGAAAAACACAGAGGAGAAGAAGAAGAATAGATTATGAAGAAGCATAAGAAGAAGGTGCTAAAGAAGGTGGGGAAGAGAAGAAGGAGAAGAGGAGGACAAATGAAGAAGAAAAAGAGGACAAATAAAGAAGAAGGAGAAGCAGAAGAAGAAGACGGTGAAGAAGAAGAAGAAGAAGAAGAAGAAGAAGAAGAAGAAGGAGAGGCAGAAGAGCTGGCTCTTACCCGAGTCTGAGAACCTCGGTCTGCCCAGGTCTCTGAAATAGTAGATGAAATCCATACAGTTATCATTCTGCACTTCTCCGCTGGAGCACAGCTCGGTCAGCAGTTCCAGCGCCTTACGACAAATCTCATCCTCTCTTTCTCCAGGCATTTCCTAACAGCATCCTCCTGCATGGACAGACAGGCGATCCCTCTGCCCGGCCGCTCGCTCACTGGCACAGCGCTGCTGGAAAAGCGCACTTCATACCTGCGCGCCTGGCTCCGCGCTCCGCGTGCGTGCGTGCGTGCGTTTACTCTCGCTCTTACTTTCAGGGCAGATCTCCACGTGCGCAGCGCATCACTTCCACCCACATAACTCTGCGAGCAGCGTCCACCGGGTCCCGCGAACAACGGCAGAAGTGCCTCCGCTTGGACTCGACCAGGTGTAGCCCTCGGTGGCGCTGTCCGCGGAGCGCGGGTGCTGAATCGGAGCCGGTGGCTTATGAACGAAGCCTCTCGCTCGCTTCTCCGCGCTCGAGCCCCGGACTCCTGACTTTTCTGCGCTAGCCCCTCCTCCCCACACTTCCTTCCTCGGAGTTATCCAGTGATAACACACTTTGCTGGAGTAGCTCATTGGCCGCGACGTGAAAACGTGATTCCTTAAAGGACCCTAAACGAGACTTGACACCTTCCGTTTGGCACCTTAGATCTCACTCGTTGCTGCTTCTGTGTGGTGTTAATTCTGCGAGAAGCGTCTAATTGTCAGTGCAAAGGCCTTCAGGAGCAGTGAGCGCATCCGGAGAACAGAGAGCCAGTGAGACAAGACCAGCTGAAATCTAACCGCAAATAAGACCCTGTGATACTGAACAGTGAAATGGAGTGTAACTTAATCAGTGAATCAGAATCAACCCACAGGAATGAAACTACGTGGGTAGGTTTGACATCATGAGACATGCACATGATTCAAGTTTAGTTCATCTGCTGCTGCACAGTGCAGTGTTGGTCATCCTCTAGTACTTCATCAAGGTGGACACAGGACACGGCCCACAGGACGTCGCCCACAGGACGCTGCCCACAGGACGCTACTGGTTGGATAGTTTCAGTTGGTGCACGATTCTCAGTCCAGCAGTGACACTGAGGTGTCCAGCAGCACTGCTGTGTCTGATCCGCTCACACCAGCACAACACACACTAACACACCACCACCACGTCAGTGTCACTGCAGTGCTGAGAATGATCCACCACCCACATAATACCTGCTCTGTGGTGGTCCTGTGGGGGTCCTGACCATTGAAGAACAGGGTAATAAAGTATACAGAGAAACAGATGGACTACAGTAGGACAGCAAAGTGCTCCTATATGGTCAGTGGAGCTGAGGAAGCGGGTAAACACTGAAATGATCATGTGAATCCTATCTTGTGCCTATTTGGTGGAATTGGTGGAGTTACAACTCTCCCCATGTTGCAACAATACGGTCCTCCCTTCTTCTTGTCTCTGCAGCAGCTGCTAGAAAGGCTCTGAGTGAACTTGAACACTGTGTGCATGCATGAGACAGCTACATGTGCATCACTCTTTATCAGGACGCAAGTAGACCACTTCTTTCTTTGCTCTCGTTCGTCTCTTGTTGTCTATGGCAACTACCAGAGTGAAGTTGCGTGTGGAGAGACTCCCTGCGCTGCCATATAAGCTATTCATGCGCCTCTACAGGTGACAACGCACACAGGGAGCTCACACGATCACTCTGACAGTCTTCTGTATACACGCACATGTGTGTTTTTATACAGTGTCAGACTTATTCAGTTCATATACTGTATATAAGCTCACCTGACAGTCCCCTGTGACTTAAACGTACCTAACAGAATGTAGTACCTCCACGAGCACCAATAACAGATGTGACTAGATTTGGCATTTACTGGACAAGTTTCTGGATGTAGACCACATCAATGTTTAGACACAATGTTCAGGCCAGATTTGGTGGATGCCCTCCCTGGCACTATTCCAAGGAGAATTGCCTGTAGACTGGGATTTTAGCCACTGCTGGTAGACCTGTATGACTGTACGCTTCCATACACCTGCAGATTCAGCTACTTCCTTCACACTATGGTCTTTGACACGCCCAAATGCAGTCACTCCTTTTAGCCAATCATTAACATCTGCTTTGGAGCCATTTTCCACACATGGAACGAGACATTCACTGTACTGTAGCACCTCTTCCCAATCTATGGATCCCGTCACTCACACAGATTTATAGCCCCATCATCCCCGTGCAGTGCCATCTGCAGGAGCCTGAAGTTACTACCACCTTACACAAGCAAGGTGACTTATTTGTTGCCCAGGGAGCTTAGTGTATGACAGACGCAGGTGCAACTTTCCATCGCAGTCGACAAGTAATATGTAGGACCGAGAATCGTCCACAAGCCAAAACTATCCAGCCAACAGCGTCCAGTGTGTGACCACTGAAGAAGAACTAGAGGATGACCAACACAAACTGCAGCAGATGAGCTATTGTCTCTGACTGCACATCTACAAAGAAAGAATCATTTAGTCCACAAACACACACACACACACACACACACACATACTTCCAGCCTCACACACTCTCGGCTGTTTAACACGCCATCTCTCCTGTTTTAATTAGCTCTCACTCCCACCATCACTCTCCTGAGCAGACAGGAGCAGCTCCTCTGTGTTTCAGTGAAGATGCCGGGTTCATTTATAGAAAGAGCAGACAGACTGTTCCTAGTCCTGTACAGCTGTTCTCGTGGAAGTCACACTGACCGATGCTGAACACCTGACCAGCAGGATGCAGTGCAAAAATGTAGAACTGGCTCTCCTGCATGTTCAGAGAATGAATACAGATCATTAATTTACTGAACTGATGCATTTACAGTATCACAGGGAAAAGGATGCAAATTCCAGGAGTCTATTTTGTGGTAGGGAATTTTTTGGGATGAGTACCTATATTCAAATGGGACCTTTGAATTGAATCAATATGTTGAAATTGACACAACATGCCATGAAAGGTCATGGGATAGCAGTATGTAAATTGATTATGAAGTGGTGTTACCTCAGTGTACGGTTTGGGAACGCCCACACCTGTAGAAGTTGTGAGGTGTTACTGGAGTTTGGATAGTGGAATGATAGTGGAATACCTGGATTGTGCTCATGTTTGGTGAACATGCAGGCCACACCATTCATCAGAACTCTCCAGAATGCTCCTCCAACCAATTCTGGACAACTTGGGTCCAATGGCACAGTGCATTATCCTGCTGGAATATCCCATCATGGTGGGGGTACATGAAGTCCATCAAGTCCATGAAGGGCTGCAAATGGGGTCACCAAGCAGTGAAACGTAGCAGGCACCAATTAATGATGTGCTTAGGTGGACCGGTGAACCCAACCCATGCCATGAGACCCCACCCCACACAGGTATGGAACCACCACCCTGCACAGTGCCTTGTTGACAACTGGGGTCCATGGCTTCATGGGGTCTGCGGCACACATGAACCCTACCATCAGCCCAAAACAACTGGGACTATGACTCATCAGACTATGCCACAAGTTGCCAGTACCCTAGGGCCCAGTTAGTAACCTCCCGAGCCCAGGTGTCCAGTGTCGTGGTGTTAACAGAGGCACTCTGGTGGGTCTTCTGCTCCCAAATCCCATGGAAGCTAAGGAACACTGCACTGACCTGCGGGATATGCTTGTCTAACCTCACTCAAAAGATAGCACCTCACAACATATAGAGATGTGGGCATTCCCAAGCAGTCCCCTGAGGTCACGCCACAGTATAATTAATGCTACATAGCCTCCCATCACAAGTAGTGCCGTCCTGGTGACCTCAATTACGAGTCCCTGGTGCATGCAGTCTCTTCACAGCAAGTGTTTTGGAATGTCTACTGTCCTGGTAACCGAAAATGTCTCTGCCCTCCCTCAAGGCCATGTCATCTTCCTCTGAATGCCAGAGCAGAGACAACTGAGTGCTGCATCCTCCTCCTCATGCACTGTGGTACACTGTGCCATGGCTGTATTGGCTTGACGGCCAGCAGCACGCCCAGGAAGCACCCCACTTCCCCATGTCAGCTCTTCCTGCACTACCTTCTAGAACGCCAGATGTGCCTGCCAAAAACCTCATTCAGCTCTATGCCAGTTTGAGGCATTGCTAAAGGTCTGCGGTCTTCACTGCCACTTTTTTCCCCTGTCCACCAATTAGGCTTTGCTGCCAGTCCTCATTGTGCTGTCTCCTGGCCACCTGTCTTCATCATGTTGCTTCCTCTTCCACAGTCCTCGCCCTGGCTCTGCCATTTTGCCCTGGAGTTTGTGGGAGCATCATTCCTCTCCTGTCTGCTGAGGGGGCAGAATCCCACTTCTGACACCAACTTGTTTACATTGTAAATCCATTCAGATCCTGTACAACGGGAGAGTCGAACCACTTTTCCAGCACGTCCCTTAGACTTTCAGTTGGATTATGGTCAGGATGAAGACGATTCCTTCTGGTCCTCTTCCACAACCTATCTCGGCATTGTCGTCCAGGAAAATGGCTGCACCATCAGGGAGGAACGAGTCTATTGATGGGATAACCTGGTCATTCAGTACATTCGGGTGGTCAACTGACTTCTTATTACCACATAACGTTGCTGAGCCTTGACCTGACTAACTGAATCTATGTAGCTATGCCCAGTGGTGGGAACCTGCAGTAAATTGGGCCAAGAGTAGATTCATTTTAGCTCCTTTTACTCAACCAAATTGCCTGGTTTTGAACAAAGAAGCCTGTATAATCATGTGGAAACCCAGCCCATAATTAGAGTTCAGGTTAAGAATAGCTCAGACAGCTCATATCCTTTCCACTTATTTGCATAGTAGGGATGGGAGTGGGGGCGGTGACGTGGAGGACGATGCTTTTGTTGTTTCCTTTGGGTAGTCAAAAAAGGCTTTCCTTCAAAATGACTTTGATCTATTCCGGGATGGAGCAACTAGACCGCTATCCGTAGATTCCTATCAGAAGAGCAGTATTGTAGCTCGGGAAGAGACTCAGTGTTGTATTGTGTATTCCCACCCAAGCAGGCCCCAGGGACCCCCAGACAGTCCAAACCCCTGCTCTATCTTTCTGTGTTGCCAGTAAAGACAGAGCAAACATTAAATGAGCATTTATAACTTTAACCAAATCAAAGATGTTTCCTAGAACCGTACGCCCTAGACGAGAACCATTCAGGAACCTTTGTGCACCAAACCAAAGCCTGTGTATGTGCATTTCCTTACATTCAGTGTTCTGGAAGTCCGTGTAGATTCACCTTGTGTAGTATTACCTTGCACGCACAAAGGGAAAGAGGGATGCAGCTGTGTGACTGGGGGCTTGGAGACTGTGTAGGTCCCTAACGTTGGACGTGCTGAAGCCTGAGGCAGTAGACGTGTCCCATGCCAGTTAAACAAAGAAAGATGGGTTGCATGTGTTCAGCAGCCACTAGCCAGAGGCGGGTTCTATAGCGATGTGATTCTCACTCTGCTGACCACACGAAAGCCGAGAAATGAATTCCGGATGCACATGCTACATTCCATATCACCAGCCTGACCACAGCAGCAAGTAATATTTTAGCATACTAATATTTTATCGGACCACCTTTAGCTTTCATCACAGCACACATTCACCTTGCCACCATTTCGACAACCTTGTGTAATAACACAACATTAATTCCCATCCAGAGTGCAGCATCTTGTATTGTCGGCGAGAGAGTTGAACCAATCCGTAAAGTCTTCTCCGGCACATCACCAAGTCTTTCAATTGGGTTAAGGTCAGGGTGAAGATGATCCCTAATGCTCCCTGAACCACTCTTCCTCAAACTGAGCTAAGCATTCCTGTCCTGGAATATGGCCGTGCCCTCGAGTCGCCATTCAGTCCGTATAGGTGGTCTGATGATTTCATTTTATCACCACATAGCGCTGCTGAGCCTCGACCACTCCAACGGAAGGAGCCCTAGATCCGAACACTAGTCCCAGAGACTTGTATAGTGGGCACTATGCATGATGGGTGCATCACTTCATGCGCTTCCTTTCTTACCCTGACGCTCCCATCACTCTGGAATAGGGTCAATCCGGACTCAAGATCTCAACCACAAGACCTTTTTCCACCACTCCAGAGTCTAGTCTTTATGATCCCTAGCAAACTGAATCCTTTTCCCAGATTATCCTCACCAACAAGTGGTTTTAGGATGTCCACACAGCTGTTTAGTCCCAAACCTGTGATTCTGGTTGTGTGGAAGTGCTCTGTCATCAAGAGTTTAAGTGACTTCCAATCACATTCATTGATTTTTTCAGACCATTTCCTCCATGATGTTGCCAGTTCCTCAATCTGCTTCCCAGTTTCAATGAAGTGCTGGAAGGTTCTGAACCCATTTCCAGTCATACCAGCCTCTCCCTAATTGGTTTTCCTTGTTTGATGGTGGGCAATAATTTGACCCTTCTGAAACACACCAACATCTTTTCCACCGCCGCACGGGATACGTCTTCCCACATGGGTATTTTAGGAATGAGAAGCTACTGGAATACTGGTTGGCCAGAGAGCGAGTGAGTGGCTACAGAGTTGGTCAATCACCAAGAGGCTGACACAAAGGCAATCAAAACAGACATGGGCCAGGCTAAAACCAAGAAACAGACAGAAGTCTGGTTGGTGTAGTGTAGAGGGCAACACTGCTGGCCCGCATGCTTTAGATTGGGGTTTGATTCCCTGCCTGGGCAGCTGCCCTGCACTATACCAATAAGAGTCCCTGGACAAGATGCCTAAAACTGCCTTCGCCTACCCCTAAATGTAAGACTGTAAGCAGAGCGTCCGCCAAATGCAGTAAATGTAAATGTGGGTAATAAACAACCAGGTGACCAAAACCAGAGTGTAAACCAAGTGATTAAACCAAAAGACCAAGAACATGCTGGTTGGTGTGATGCAACTGATAACACCACTGCCTGCCAGTGAGCTCCAGTTCCATTCCCGGTATGAGTGACTATGCGGTGCTACATCAATAAGAGTCCTTGAGCAATACTCTTAACACTGCATTGTCCTACCTGTAATATGATTACCCTTGTAAGTGGCTCTGGATAAGAGTGTGAGCTAAATGCCGTAAACATAAAGGCTCGGTACACAATGGGTAAAGTTGGCAATGCTTCGTTGTGAGATACAAACTGAGCAGGTGTATATATATACACCCATCATAAACACTTGGTGGATAGGTTTGACATCGCGAGACACACGATTGATTCAAGTTTCACACACAGCCGCGCATGTAACGTTGGCAAGGACGGGCCTTATCGCTGCACCTGACTGACCCAGCAGCCACGAATACATACATAGGTCACATAAGTGAACTGTAAAGGTGACGCTTCACCAACAAACTCTTTCAAAAAAACAAAAGCGAAATTTCCGTCATATAGTCCCTTTAACCCCTGGGATTTCTACCTATATCCGATCACGATTCCCATTTTGCATGACAGCATTCATGCACATAAAAAGAAAGGCAGCGTTTGACGTCAGTGCTGTTTCTCTGGGGAAAGAAAACATAGCTGGTGCATAATGCATGTGATGCTGGTCTGATATTTGGGTCAGACGGTTCTAAATGGGTCATTTACACTGAAGTGTGGTCATGTCCATCATTAGCGGATTATCTTTTATTCCCACACTCTGAAGGTGTTTAGTCACACCTGACTGAATGTACGCTTTCAAGGATCTTAAACATCTGCCAGCTTGAGCTTAAATGCTGAAGACCTGGTCTCCCTCACGCCGGCACCTCTGCTGTGCTTCACCACGGCACCCTGAGTACTTAGCAACACTGTCCCTGCCGTTAGGGTCAATCGCCAGGCTCTGCTTCTCTCGCCATGTAGTTTGACGCTTTTATGAAGTACTGCTCCACTCTCTAGGGTGGGTGCTATCCCACTTCTGACACCAATCTGGCATCGGAAGACACAGGAGAGGCCATTATTCTGCTGTGAGTAGTTCTCTTTAATTAGAACCAGCAGCGATTAGATAACATGTTTTTCTCTCAGCTGCTCACTTTCCCTGCCGTCCGCTGAGCCAGACACAAAGGCGCAGGTGCTGATCATGCCTCAGTTTGCCTTGGTCGTGTTACTGGACTGAGCTGAATGTAGGTGCCTCTCTGCTAACAATAGGGACATCGGTGAGCCCGCGTGTCCGCTGCTGAGCCTTCAAGCTGACATCCATTCCTCTACTCTGGCTAGCCCAGGCTTACAGCACCGCATGGCCATGAAGCGCAACCAGTAGCGGGTAGCTACAATGCTATATTTGCTGTTGCTGAGGGTTCTGTGTCATTTAGAGCTGTTTTGAGCATGAATGATAAAAGTGAAGGCCGGTCTTTGAGTGGAACTTCATCAAGCCTGCAGAAGAAGCAAACCAAGTGGCTCCTGGTGAAGATGCTTGAAAGGAAGATGTAGAGTGAGTACAATCAGTAATGCAGTAGACTATGTCTAAACTGTTGTGTGGTAAGATATATTTGACCTTCAGGGCAGACCTTACTCTAGCACTAGCCAAATCAGTGCTTTGAATTGAGAGGCTTCAAAGGTGTTGAATGCATAAATAAAATACTTTTTTGGCGAGAATTGTGTTTATGTAATATATTTTATTCATGCACAACTGCTTTTGAGGCATGCAAATTCAAAGTCAAGGTTTATTAATATGCGCCTTTTACAACAGATGTTGCCACAAAGCAGCTTTACAGAGAATCTGGATCCCCCAGTGAGCAAGCCAAGGGCGACAAGGTGGCAAGGAAAACCTCCTTCAGAGCAAGTGGAAGAAAACTCTGGAGGAACCAAGAGGCAAAAGTGGATTCTATCCTCCTCTGGGCCACACCAGATAGTAAGACAAGCACAAAGGAAAAATAAAAAAGATCCGATTTTACTATTATACGCAATACTGAATATAGAATGTGTGTCTGTTTGAAATATGGAATAAATGTCTGAATAGTTTGTGAAGCAGGTAAAGAAAAAGGTCACCCACATTGGATGGATCAGCGGCATGCAGGCGAAGCTTCCACACAGCATAGGACAGCAAGAAGCTCTATGGTAGGTAAACTGGTGAGAAATACAGGCAAGCTGTGGAACTCAGTTAAGGCAGATGAAGCAACAGCATCAGACCACAGGATGGGCAGTAGTTCTGCATTAGACCCCACAGGATGGGCAGTAGTTCTGCATTAGACCCCACAGGATGGGCAGTAGTTTAGCCTCAGACCCCACAGGATGGGCAGTAGTTTAGCNCCCACAGGATGGGCAGTAGTTCTGCATTAGACCCCACAGGATGGGCAGTAGTTTAGCATCAGACCCCACAGAATGGGCAGTAATTCCACATCAGACCGCGGAGGATGGGCAGTAGCTTCCCATCGGACTGCACAGATGGGCAGTAGTTTCACATTGGACCACACAGGATAAACTGTAGCTCCCCATCAGACTGCACAGGATGGGCATAATTCCACATTAGACCCCACAGGATGGGCAGTTGTTCCTCATTAGACCCCACAGGATGGGCAGTTGTTCCTCATTAGACCACACAGGATGGGCAGTAGTTTGGCTTTAACCACATAGGATGGGCAGTAGTTCCAGATCAGACCGCACAGGATGGGCAGTAGTCCTGCATCAGACCACACCGGATGGGCAGTAGGTCCAGATCAGACCGCACAGGATGCGCAGTAGTTCTGCATCAGACCACACAGAAAATTAACAGTGCACAAATTTACCTGTTATACTCAAAGGATCTGCATGTGGCCGAGGCTGAATCTGCATTCTCTAATAAACCACATTAGTTCATAGTAGTTTAATCAAGAAAAACATTGTAAATCAAACGTCCACGCTGTCCTGTGCAGCTGCTGACTGCCTGAAGAGTGTAACCCACAAACTGGACATTGGCTATCTTCCCTGCTGATGCTCTGCCAGGCTTGTAATGCAGCCATTTCCAGTTCCTGCTGTCTTTGGAGAGGCTTTGCCTTCAGTTGAGCCTTTAGTAAGTGAAATGCCGCTCAGTGGGGCTCGGCTTGGGTGATTTACTAGCTAAACCAAAAAAATAAAAACCTTTCTGGCTCTGAAAAACTCCACAGCTGTTAAAAAGGACTTCCACTGTTTTCCAGTCGTTGATTTAGAAAGTCATTCAGAGTGGTTTAATGTGGACCGGTGGATTGTAGAGCAGCGGAATCGTCTTAGATTTCCTTTAGAGTGGCGGTGAAGGGAACCAGGGGTCTCCATGTCTACAACGTTTGTATGACTGATGATGGTAAAAACGTGTTTCCTTTAGGGACTTTTGCCTACAACACTTTCAACACTGACTCAGACATTCCGCACAGCTTATTCACAACCATTACATGTAATAGCTTTCTATGAGGGAGCTTTAAGACTGTAGGTGTTCAGACTTCAGTCCGATCAGAATTGCTCTCAAATCAGATCAGCTCAGATTTGGGTGTCCAAATACCACCATGCATGGGTTGCTGTGGTAATGACCACAACTAGAATATTGTTTGGTAACCGTCAAGAATGTACTGCTTATGTGCCGTGTCTGGGTCACTTTATTAGCCCTTTTAAACGCACTGAGATGGATTTGGATGTGCCAAAATTCCTAATGGTGTCCTGTGATAATCCATCCCATGCAGCTTGAATATTCTCACACAGTTCCTGCAGATGGTGCGGTAGGGGTGGAGGTAGAGTGACACCACGCCTTCTGGACGTGTGACGCGTGAATCCGCGGATTCACGGATTCGTTGTTCGTCTCCACCAAGACAAAAGCGGGACTCGTCAGTGAAGACGACCCGCTGCCATTCTGAGTCACTCCGTGACAGCCTGGCACGACACCATTGCTGATATTGACGTGGTGTTAAGGACAGTCATCGTAATGGTCGGCGTGCAGACAAATCTCGATCCGCATGTGGCAAAAATTGGATTTGGGTCGGCAGTGTGAACAAGGTCTTAGAAGTTCTACAGAAGCTGGCTCTTGAACTGGTTTAATCCAGGCTTCTCGGTGCTGTTCCAGGGACCAGCCTGCATTATTACAGATGACGACTGGGTGTCGCCAATGTTGCCTTCTCTATCCTTAACAACTGGCACACACAGGGATGTTGTCACAGCTGGCGCTGAAGAACCCACTATTCTTTGGTTCCAGCTGGGAATGAACCTTTTGGGATCCGAACCTGTTCAATTTTTGATGGAAATGTGCCAAACTCTCCAAAACTAGGTGCAGAACCCGTTCCACATTGCTGGACAAGGGCTGTTTCTGCACTGCCTGTATAAAACCTCTGATAATGCAGGCAATGAAATGAAATGAATATCAAGACGCCATGTAGAGGCAGAGTTTAGATTTTTGCATTGGGATTGCATTTCAAGTGATCTCCAAATGTGGCTTGGATCTGATTTTGTGCTGTCCGGACTATCAAAACTCCTGCCTGGACACAATCTGGATATGCCAAAAATTTGATTTGGGCTTAGAAGTTCTACAGATGCATCTGTTTTCATCTTAATCAGTTATTCACGAAAACACTGCGACTCCCAGGACAAAAAAAACACAGTCACAGAGGACCTCTGCTGGAGCAACAGCACAGCATCACTGGCCAGGAAGGCTCACCAGCGGCTCTACTTTCTCCGCAAGCTAAGAAGAGCTAGAGCCCCCACCCCGTCTTCTGCACCTTCTACAGAGGGGCCATCGAGAGCATCCTGACCAGCTGTATCACTGTGTGGTACGGTAGCATCCTGCCGCAGGACCCTCCAGCGCACCGTGAGAGCAGCTGAGAAGATCGTTGCCACCTCTCTCCCCTCCCTTCAGGACCTATACAGCTCCCGCCTCACGCGTAAAGTCCTCCGCTTGGCAGGAGGTCCTACCCACCCACTACACAGCTTCTTCAATCTGCTGCCATCAGGGACGAGACTGCGGAGTCTCGGGGCTAGGACCAGCTGAGTGAGGGACAGCTCCATCCACCAGGCTGTCAGGATGCTTAACTCTCTCCCCACTCTACCTCCTCCCTACCACTTCTGCCCCCTGCACACACAAACTCAGCACCCTGACCCCCCATTAATACTGAACTGGGACTTTTTCAAGAACTGCTCTGCACTCATCACAACAGCCTAACTGCTTCAACCTGTACTACTGTTTATACTGGCACTGTCATACCACTTGTCACGTTTCCGGGTCTTCCCGGCTCCTTCGCTCTCCTGGACTCAACTTCCCAGAGGGCTTCGCTTGATGACGTCACAGCCACATGTTCCCGGTCGACCATTCAGCTTCGCTCCAGGTCACCGGAGTTCTGAACCCAGCTGATGTTAATTTGTTTCTGTATTTAAGTCCCACATTCACATTCCCTCGTTGCGAAGTTTTGCCAAATTGTTGCACTACTGAGCGTTTCCTACCTGTGTTTCTGATCTCTGGTTTTGACTTTCTTTGTTCCTGACTACCTCTCTTGATATTCCCTTATTGGCTCCTTTGGTTACTGGCTTTCGATCTCCGTTTCGTTTCTCTGTTTATCCTCTCGCTTACCCCTTCTGACTTGTCTGCCTCGCTGCTTGTCTCTTCTGGTTCTGACCTCTGCCTGTCCCTGACTCTGATTTACGCCGCTCCCTGTTTCGTGTGTTGTTGCTTTGTCCGACTGCCTTGTTGTTTAGTAAAGCCAACCTGACTTTTAGCTCTGCTCACGTTGGTTCGAGGTCTTTTTGACTGACACCACTTTAATCCTACGTCTTAATTCTGCTAGTGCACGTCACTTTATCTTCCTTATTGTCTCCAGTGTCTCATTTATGTCTATCTCAGGGCCCTTATTTTATCGCGTGTCTTGCGTTCATCTATTTTATGTTTATTGTTTATTACATTAAATAACAATAACTCTTGTTCTTGTTTTAGTTGTAATCTATTTATGGTTAAATGTTTATTTGCTGCATCTTGGGACGGAGAGTAACTCAATTTCAATCCTCTGTATGTCTTGTACATATTGAAGTATGGACAATAAAACTACTTGCCCTGACTTATTCCCGTTCAGAGCTGCACTCCTGGGTTGTTGTCCTTCTACAAGGTGAAATACTGTTCCGCGAGTTTTGAGTCATTTCTTTGGATCTGAGATATTAGGCTGAGGTGCGTCCTGCAGTCTGCAAACACATCATCAACGAAGACGAGTGCCAGGCATTCACAGGTATTCGGTTTGATTGGCTCTTTGGTATTGACTCTTCTTTTGTCCCTGCCGAGAGAGAACGACAAAAGACTCCAGATACCAAGGCTGCGTTCTGTAAGCTCCCTTCCGATTCAGCAACACAAAGCTGGCCGAGAAATTACTGAGCAACTGCGGAAAAGTCTGAGACCACCATTCAGTCATTTAATCTCCAGTCCGAATGGCCTCTAAACCCAAACTGCTCATTTTTCAGTGTCAGTACAACAAACTGAAAACATACATTACTGTGCAAAGGCCTTAGACAACCTAAGGATATTGTTTAGCACTATTCATCTAAAAATGTGTTTCTGACAGTAAACAGTTCATATAACATATAAATAAACAAATACTAATATACTAAAATACACTCCACTGTCCACTGTCCATTCTATCAGCTCCACTGACCATATAGGACACTCTGTAGTTCTACAGTTCCAGACTGTAGTCCATCTGTTTCTCTNGTGCAAAGGCCTTAGACAACCTAAGGATATTGTTTAGCACTATTCATCTAAAAATGTGTTTCTGACAGTAAACAGTTCATATAACATATAAATAAACAAATACTAATATACTAAAATACACTCCACTGTCCATTCTATCAGCTCCACTGACCATATAGCAGCACTCTGTAGTTCTACAGTTCCAGACTGTAGTCCATCTGTTTCTCTGTATACTGTATTACCCTGTTCTTCAATGGTCAGGACCCCCACAGGACCACCACAGAGCAGGTATTATGTGGGGGATGGATCATTCTCAGCACTGCAGTGACACTGACATGGTGGTGGTGTGTTAGTGTGTGTGGTGCTGGTGTGAGTGGATCAGACACAGCAGTGCTGCTGGAGTGTTCAAACACTGTGTCCACTCACTGTCCACTCTATTAGACACTCCGGTCCACCTGGTCCACCTTGTAGATGTACAGTCAGAGACGATAGCTCATCTGCTGCTGCACAGTGCAGTGTTGGCCATCCTCTAGTCCTTCATCAGTGCCCGCAGGACGCTCCCCGCAGGACGCTGTTGGCCGGACAGTTTTGGTTGGTGGACGATCCTCAGTCCAGCAGTGACACCGAGGTGTCCAGCAGCACTGCTGTGTCTGATCCACTCACACCAGCACATAGACATCTTCTCATCATGGAATGAAGGACAACATAGGTAGACACTTCATTTCACTGTCAGAAATTCCCTGGGGCAATTCCTGAAGGGGGCGCCGAAGGGGGTTCAGGCCTAGATATACTGTATATATATAAACGCATTGCTGTCTGTTGTTCTCTATCAGAGGTGGCGTGTCTGCCGTGTTGGAGCGACTGCACTGAGACACCATGAGTTTTCATGATTAAATCAGCCGTAACGTCCTTATTACTCAACTGATTTTCACCACATCTGTTTAATAATCTGCAGATATTGCTTAATCTAGCTTTAGATCTGTCTAGGAGCAGTAGGAAAAGTATTCAGTCTGCACCTGGTAAAAATCTATTTTAGTTGGAGCTCCAGTAGAAACACATTTCACACACATCAGCAGATCTAGAAATGTGCGAATCACTCTTTAAGCT
>CM067485.1:1239701-1254991 GCA_034552555.1 Semaprochilodus insignis
CACCAACAATATCCATTTAGATGGGTGTGTCTAAACTTTTGACTGGTACTGTACGTCAAATAAGCTTTATTTTAGAAGTCAGCAGCCTTAAACAGGAATTCTAACAACTTTTCAAAATTAAGAAAACACTGAGAGTGGTTTGGCGTGAAATGCTCTATTGTCCACACTTGTTTTATAGTAGTTTTGAATAGGATTCAACATAAAGTGTTTTCTTTTTTTATTCATTAATGGTACGTATAGGACGCTGTATAGCAAAACAGTACTCAGAAAAAGAGATGTGGTTTGAGAAAAGAGATCATCAAAAAAGTAAAGTTGTTTAAACGTATATAATTCTGTTCATCAAAGCCTCTGAAACTTTAATATTCATATGTGTGGAGTTACTTGTTGCTTGCTTCCTCTATGGATGAGAACAGTAAAGTTATTGAAAAACTCAGGGACCTCTAGTGGAGTTTTAGCCCTCTGCCAAATGGTAGAGATGGCACACTCAGGTTAAGTTCAGTGCCTTCTTCATTAAGATATAGTAACTCAAAATGTGCTCTACCAAAAGGTTGAGCAGGGAGTTAAAGGGTTAAAAACAGCTAACTGACTGAATCTAAAGTGCATCAGAAAAGTTTTGAAATTTCTGAATACTTCAGTTCTTGAGGTGTGAACGGATCCATTCCATGTTGTTTGGTGTGACGTGGTTCCGTACTCTTTACAGTGGTGGTGATGGGAACCAGGGGTCACCATGTCTACAACACACACACACAGCCACTTCATTTACTATCAAACCCACCAGTGAACCTACACGTGTCGTCTGAGTTCATATATGGAATGTTGATGATGGTAAATAATCTTCTCTTTGGGTCTAATTTGCCTCACACTGCCCTGCACGTATCCCTTCGCCACGAATGGGATTCAAATAAATGGATTAAAATACATTTTTAGACCAAAGCTTTATCACTAAGCTATCATTGAACAATGTATCAGACATCAGGCAGCATATTCATAACCAGTCAATGACTAGTAATAACTTAAGGGAGCTTTTAGAGGTGGACGTTCGGTTCCCTTCACCACCACTGTGACCAGTTCAGATTCCTGATTCGATGACTTTGTTTTGTTTGTTTAATCCATTTCAAGTCAAGTTGTCCAGTGATCATGTGGGCTTTGGTCAACTTCCTGAGACCTCTGGGGCTGAGGCTCCGTTCTTACCGGGCCTGCTATGAAACCAGTTTCGCGATGCCCCCAAATCAGTACAGTACCTCCTCCTTTGCCTTTACAGCCATTAGGAAGCATTTGACCACACGTATGTGATGCCTGTGCCTTCTTCAAATCAGCGGACAGCTGAGAGGACGCCGCTGAGAGCCTCGAGAGAAAAGAACGAACGCAATCTGCAACAAACTATGATTGATGGGCCTTTAATCAAAATCCTGCTGCACAAAGCTTTCCTGACGCATGGGGTGACACGGATTCAGATCCAGGAGAGGAGCTGATGCTTTTAAAGTAACATCAGTCACGAGTATCAATCACACCCTGAGTCAGCGGGAGCCAGCTGATGATGGCGGAGATGCTCCTGCCAGCAGACAGGTGGAACTTGCAATTACTGACAGCATGTAGTGCAGCCTGATTAGCTTCAGCACACAAATTGCTGCCATCTAAATTCCTCAGGGCTGCCAAAGTCATATAGACAATGCCGTCAATGTCAGCACAGCAGAACTTCTATACATTAACTGCTACATATAAATACTCTGCCTGGTTTAGCGCGTTCGGTGGCTAACGGCACAGCTAGGAGTTTTATGACAATGCTAGCTTCTGCTAGCTCCACTTCTTCTTGGTACACGTTTGTTGTGCGCCTTCACGTCCTGCAGATATCGACATATCGACACCATTCCAATTCCGGAATATGCGGCCTGATCCAGAACGGTGTGCTTGCATCCAGCTTTTTGATCCGACGTACGGTTTTCCTAAAAGCTTTATTAAATTCAGAATTTTTTCCCATTAAGAATTCTTTTTTCCCATTTTTTCCCTGCTTAAGAACTACCATGTCACATGACTCTTCATGTTCATGCAGTTGACACTGTGAGCACTGCTAGAGCTAAGCTAAGCTAGCGCTTCGCCTCCCGTGAGCCATGGGCAGCCAGGCAGGGCGTGTGAAGCTGGGTTTCCAGTAAGCACTCCTTAATAACTGCTCCAGATATGAATTATTTAGCAGAGGCATCTCTGTGAAGTGCAAAGCAGAGCCAAATATGTGCTCTCCTAGTTCACTCGCTGGAGCTGATATGTCACTAGTGCAGCCCATGGCCCTGTGGCCTATTTAGCACAGAGCCTGCCTCGTGCGAGCTCAGCTCTGCCGACTCTGCCCCATCCCCTTTCTCAACACGTGGGGATTCTGTGCACTGCCGTGTTTCCTATCACAGTATAAAAGAAGCTCCATACTGCTAGTATGGTTGGATGCGCTGCAGTAGTTTCTGAGCAAGCAGGGCCACATGTGGGGTGGCCACACATCCGGTTTTAGGCCGGACCGGGTTTTTCAACTCCCAGTCCTCCGTCCAGCACAATCCCTGGATGGACGCCTATTAGTCCTCTTTTCCGGATGAACTATTTAAAATATTGTGTGTGCCGTTGGCTCGCGTCCGTGTCAAAAGACATGCCTTGCATTTCATTGGTTTACCAAGGTCATGTGACATCACTCGCTTACCAGCTAACCGCAGGTCAGCCGTCTAAATGCTAGTCAATTAGTACGCTCCCGTCTGACTCACAAACGTCATCCATTCCACCCAATTAGGTGAGTAAAGCATCATTTATGTTTTATATTGATTAAGTTATGATCTTAATTCAGTTCTGGTATCGCGTCCAACCCCCTCTTTGTGATGTCCTCCTTTTAGGGGTGGAATGTCCTCCTTTTGGGGTTATGAAAGTGGCCACCCTAGGCACATGTAGAGGCATGCATGTTTAGTGTCGATCTGTTTGATCAGAGTAATGATTACAAGCCACTCATCTGCCATCAAGGTGGTAGTGACTGTGACAGGCATCTTGATAATCCACCTTATTAAAGGGCTTATGCCATGGAAGACCAAGTCACCATTTTTATCAATAACACAATACAGTTTAAAGCCGTATGTAAATGTACACTGATGTGCCAAAAGTCATGGGACAGGAAGTATTATCGTGTAGGACCCCCTCTAGTCTGGCAAAGTGAGGCAACTTGTCATACTCGACACACCAAAAGTCATGGGATATCAGTATGTACATTGATTGTGAAGTGGTGTTACCTCAGGGGACGGCCTGGGATGCCCACACCTGTATAAGTTGGGAGGTGTTATCTTGTGCTTGAGGTTAAGCACAGTCCAGAGTGTTCATTGCAAAGGGAAGTGGATTACTGGAACTCGAACGAGGCGTGATGGTGGGACATTCCATTTCCAAAAAGATGTGCATGCAGCTTTCCACAGGGTCATGTGTGTACTGGGAATACATCACAGAAGGCATTACCACCCGCAGTGGACAGCACAGTGGATGCCCCCCCGGGTGCCTGGTGGCGTCTGGCTAAAACTGTCAGTGCGAACAGACAAGTGACTTCACACACATCCACACTCCAATCACATCCGCATTCAATGCAGGAGGCCCCACATGCATATCCCACAGGTCAGTGCAGCTTTAGCTTCCAGGGGATGGGGGAGCAGAAGACCCACCAGAGTGCCTCTGTGAACAGCACGACACTGAACACAAAATCTGATGGGCTTGTTGAATGCTGTGCTCTCTGACGCAGGCAGCCACTGACTGCCTGACTGAGTTTGTGAGCTGGTAGGAGCTCCAGAACCTGGAGTTAATCCCATTTGTACACCTAGGGGGGGCAATTTAGCATCTCCTGTTCACCTGACTGCATGTCTTTGGACTGTGGAAGGAAACCGGAGCACCTGGAGGAGGAAGCCCACACAGATACGGGGAGAACATGCAAACTCTACACAGAAAGGACCCCGGATGTCCTGGCCGGAAATCGAACCCGGCCCCTTCTTGCTGTGAGGCAACAGCGCTACCCACTGTACCACCGTGCCTCCCCTAAAACCAAACAAATGTCAGGACCCAGCACTAAAGGGTTAATACCCCAGCTGCGACCCCCCCACCCCAACCCCCAATATCTAGGACTTATCTGATCTCATTTCCTGGTCCTTCCTAATGGGCTATGAATTAGACCGTCCCTTCAGTCACCGGAATCAGGCTGGCAGCAGTGCTGGAGGGATTCCCCTGAGGACGATACGCAGGAAGCCTCAGATATCAGAGTCCTTATGGCCATATGGCCTCGTGGTAAAGCCTGAGGCCGTGGGTTTGGATCCTCATCAGAGTTACTGCCGTATCTGATTTTGCAGTTGGCTGATTGATGGAAACAAATGATCCTGAATGGGAAAGCAGTGCACATCTGACAGCTGAGGATCCGCACGATTCGCTGAAACTCGTGCGGGGCTCACCACTTGCCTGAAGCGTTGCTCATTGGGTTGAATAATGTTTTGCAGCTCTGTTTAATCCGGCTCATTGACGGTGGGTCCCCATCAGCAGCGAAGTCATTTCATTCTGCATCCTCAGTGAGGCGGAAAACAATGCCGAGCGGTGCTGTGTGGGAGAGAAGCAGCCCGTGTTTCTGATCACTCTCCTCCTACACACCTGTTCAAAAGCATGTTATATTTGTGCTTCTTCTTTACCGATAGTAATTATAGCATCGTTGCGTAACGTCTTTGTGGTTTTTTAAACTAATGAGTGTTTTTGTGCAGTTGTATCATCTATCAAAGGCTCGGAAGACTCGAAGGGCACATATCCTGCATTTTCCCGTGTGTTGTTTTGCTCTCGGCAGCCCGTTTATGACACTTGTGTGGGTTTATGTCCTAATAAACAGTCATTGTTTATTTGACGTGTCTATTTTCAGAACCTAGACTGTGACCCTGTTTACATCTGGTCACTTCGTGTGTCCGGTACCTGGACTGTGTCCTGGTAAGATCTTAGCCACATGCATTTACACTTGCTGGTCACTGGGTCTCCAGTTAGTCAAACTGGAATCTAAATGCTGTGAGGGATGGAAGATGCAAACCCGCTCATTCTACATCACAGACACAAGATCACCTGCCCAGTGATGTACTGCATGGGGAGGAGCTGAGGTTGTACTGGGAAGGGTTTTACTTGTACTGGGAAGGGTTTTACTTGTACTGGGTAGAGTTTGGGTTGTACTTGGAGGGGTTTGGGTTGTACTGGGAAAAGTTTCAGCTGTACTGGGAGGGGTTTGATTTGTACTGGGAAGAGTTTCAGCTGTACTGGGAGGGGTTTGGGTTGTACTGGAAAAAGTTTCAGCTGTACTGGGAGGGGTTTGGGTTGTACTGGGAGAGGTTTCCGCTGTACTTTGAGGGGATTGGGTTTACTGAGAAGTGTTTTAGTTGTACTGAGAAGCTTCAGCTGTACTGGGAGGGGTTTGGGTTGTGCTGAGAAAAGTTTCAGCTGTACTGGGAGGGGTTTGGGTTGTACTGTGAAAAGTTTCAGCTGTACTGGGAGGGGTTTGGGTTGTACTGAGAAGTGTTTTAGTTGTACTGAGAAGTTTCAGCTGTACTGGGAGAGGTTTGGGTTGTGCTGAGAAAAGTTTCAGCTGTACTGGGAGGGGTTTGGGTTGTACTGAGAAGTGTTTTAGTTGTACTGAGAAGTTTCAGCTGCACTGGGTAGGGTTTGGTTTGTACTGAGAAGAGTTTCAGCTGTACCGGGAGCAGTTTAAGATGTACTGGGAGGGGTTTGGGTTGTACTGGGAGGCATTTTCGGCGTTGCATTGTGCATTGCGAAGTGGTTCGAGTGATCAGATTTGTATCTGTTGAAATGCTTCTTGGCTGTTAAATGTTGTTGAGGTCTTAAACATGACATTTTCTTGTGTTTTGTTTTGTTACTGTACCTTTAAGGCTGATATATGTAAATGTGCTCTGTTGCACTAGCAAACATGGCGGCCTGACACCATCCTGAGAGACACTACTTCTGTATGTGTAGCTCAATAAATATTGATCCTATCAGTCTAAATTTATCATTTATTGTTCCTGGTAACCTTTATTATTTTTATTAATTAATTAATCCTGAGTGCAGAGATGTATACTGAGAGTCTCTCGTCCTTTCTGACTATGGTCCTGTTCTTAACGCTGATCTAAATGTTAAAAAGCCAGTGAATCTCAAAACTCTTTATCCAGAGCTTCTAATCTAGCACAGTCGTTCCAGTTAATCAGGGTCTTCAGGAGCACCCCTGTGTTAGTTTGAAGGAATCTCTGCAGGAGTCTGGATCTCCAGAAGCAGCTCAGGTGCCACTGGGTAGAACTGTCAGATGCATCATTGTCAATCAGCTGGACAAACTGCAGCTTTCCATAGCAACCGCCTGAATATGAACCGTGTCCCTGTTTTAGCATGATGTGTTGCGACAGTTAATCGTGATATACAGCTGCCCACTGTTGCCATATTGAGAGAAATCCCTCTCGTTTGTGGAGGCTTTGAAAATCAGTAGTGACTCGGCAGTGAAAGAGGTATAATGAGGGGTCTAATAACTATGAGTGGAGGCTGGAATCAGATAGTCCTTAGAACAGTGGGTTCTTCAAAGGTTCTTTAGTTAAATCAATGGGAATACTGTATATAGAACCATGACAACTCAAAGAGCGTTTGCAATGGTTAACTGGTTCTTCTGTGTGATGTGTGAAACCATGTTATGTAGAAGGGTCTTTGAAGACTTTGCACCAAAATGGGACCCAGTGGCAGCAAAACTGGTCCCACTGTTGTTATAATTGGTTCCTGGCTTGTACAGTTGTAGGGCAAGTTGCAGGTTTAATTAGTATAGAGCTTTGACATTATGTAGATGTTCTACAAACTTTAAAAAAGGTTCGTCACTCTAGAACATCTCATTCACAGAAATAAAAAAAAAAACTGTGAAGTCCTATTTCACCAACATGGAACAGGTTCCATTCCAGTTTGTGCCCCTAATTTTGAATTTCCACCAAAAATAAATAGGCCCAGAACCTGAAAAGTTCATTCCCAGCTGAAACCAAAGAATGGTAGGTTCTTCAGTACGAACCGTGAAAACCTCTGTGGGCGTGTCTGTTGTTGAGGAATGAGAAGTCAACAATGGCGACACCCAGGGGTCTGTTGAAGAACCTCTTCTGGGTCTTCTTACCTCCAGTAGTTGATGGATATAAACGAACATCTGGAATAACAGCACAAACACTCGCAGGTCATCCATACACTCTGCCATCTTGGTACTACTGTTCACTACTGCTGTGCAGCGCCCCCTGTTGATGATGTATCCTTTGAGGTTCCATGGTTCCCCAGTGATGTACTGCATGGGGAGAAGTTTTGCTTGTACTGGGAGGGGTTTCAATTGTACTGGGAGAGGTTTTGATAGTATTGGGAGGAGTTAGGGTTGTACTGGGAAAGGTTTTGATTGTATTGGGAGGGATTCCAGATATATTGGGAGGGGTCTTGATTGTATTGGGAGGGATTCCGGATGTATTGGGAGGGGTCTTGATTGTATTGGGAGGGATTCCGGATGTATTGGGAGGGGTTTTGTTTGTATTGGGAGGGTTTCCGGTTGTAGTAGGAGGAGTTTGGGTTGTAAGCTTCACCATCTTGTTACTACTGTTTCCTACCGCTGTGCAGAGCCCTCTGTTGATGACACATCCCTTCAGGTTCCTTGGTTCCAGTAAAAACTGGTACAAAGGCAGGCTGGTTCCCTGAATAGCACCAAGGTTCTAAGAAGCCTAAATGGAACCAGTTCAAGAACCTGTGTTCTTTTGGTCGAAAAGGTCTAATTAGGTTCTTTAGGGAATGACCCTTTAAAATGGTTCTGTATAGCATTAAAAAGTGTTCTGAGGCAAAGAACCTTTTTGGTACTGTATTGTCGCTATCCAAAGAAAATCAAGTCTCAAAATGGAACTTTACAGGAGAGGCCAAAAACCCCTGTTAATTCCAATACAAGTCAATAGAACCAGACTTTTTTCCAAGCAGTTTTGGGCCATTTCTGTTGGTCCATTCATCATGAAATTTGCACACAGTGTAAACGGCAGCTGCTGTGTTCAAAAGATGCAAGAAAATAAAAATCGACAAAAATGGATATACATGTTTTTCTTCAGACTGCAATGACAGGCAACCATGTTTCTCTATGAGTTGAGTCTTAAACCCTGTTATAAACTGTGAACATTCAACCCCTGGACCAGATTACATCACCCCACATCCAGGTCCACATTTGGATCACATAAACAGAAGCAGCTAACACATATTACACGCTTCGTATGTGCTGGTTTTGGGCTTATCTGTAGTAGTTAGGAGCACAGTACTTCAATTCCTGAGGGTGACTCAGTAACCGATTTAGGAAGCTACGGGTCTCAATCTGCAGACTATTCTGCCCCATGCTGGACCGCCGTCTCTGTGATCCAGCACTTCAAAGCGCAAAACTGACATACTGCATCTATATAGGCCACTTTTGCACCCAGTTTTATCAGCAGGCCTGCTTTTATGGAGCATTAGATTACAGCGCAGAAGAGGAGAGAGGACTCGAGAACAGTGCTTCATTATGCCTGCCTCCACCTCAGAAGTGCACTGTGGGGGAACGGGAAGTGGAGGGATTTGTGAAAACTGGCCAAAATGGGTACATACAATAGGGGTTGGCATAGAGCAGAATGGTAAACCTGCATGTAAACACTGTAATACAGTATATTATCATTTGACTGGCTCAATAATCAGTCCTAATGCAGGATACACGCAAATACTGGGATTTATTTTAGCAAAACAGCCAAAAGAAGCAGCTACTTTGGCATGGGAGCTGCTCTGCAAATGCCAGCCTGGATACTATTTCCCTGGGTGCTCTGCTTAATTACCTTCATATTTCCTCTCTTACACCTCTGAACAAAAGGCAGTCAGTGTTACGGAGGGTGCGCTAATGAGGGAATTATCCAATTATGCCAAAAGAAATAATGCTCTGGTTGTCT
Source organism: Semaprochilodus insignis (assembly GCA_034552555.1). NCBI lineage: Eukaryota > Metazoa > Chordata > Actinopteri > Characiformes > Prochilodontidae > Semaprochilodus > Semaprochilodus insignis. The sequence goes on from CM067485.1 coordinate 1,248,662, forward strand.
CTCTCTCTCTCTCTCTCTCTCTCTCTCTCTCTAAATATTTAATAGGCAAATCATCATTAAGTTTCATGTTGTTGGAACAGATCCACACATATAACCGGAATGTGCAAAGAAGACTCAACCGCATGGTACATACTGGACGGCAAAAGCGCTAAACAGAAGCGCTAAGGACGGATCCGCTAGCCATGTGTCCCGCACGTCAGTGAGGTTCTTAGCTGAGAAATGTGCTGACGGTTTCTATACCATGTGGAAACATATGGAAGAAAATTAGCATCAAGAATCATTGACAAGTCTGCAAATGTGCTTGTAACGTGGCCTAAAGTATATGGACACCTGGCCGTTATACCTACCATCCCATTCCAGATCCATAGGCATTAATCTGAAGTTGCCCCCCTCCCACCCCCATTGTTGCTATAACTTCCGAGACCCTTTCCACAACATCTTGGAGCGTGTCTATGGGAATTCTAGCCCCTTCAGGCAAAAGGCCATTTACAAATGTTGGATGAGATGCAATCGACATTCCGCTTTTCCGAAAGGTCTAAGTTGAGGTCAGGGCTCTGTGCAGGCCACTGGAGTTCCTCCACACTAAGCTCGCCAAAGCATTATGGAGCTGACTTTGTGCACAGGGACACAGCCATGCTCAAAGAGGAAAGGTTCCATCCCAGACTTGTTCCACAAAGTTGGAAGCATATAATTGAGCATATAAACATCAGCCTTGGCATTGCTCAGCAATTGGATTCCAATTTCTAAAGCTCCCGATGTTCAGTTCTTGGCCTGATGTTGCTTCAAGAGGCAGTTTGGAACTCTTTGCATGGTGAGCCGCTTCATGGCTGAGCTCTTGTTGCTCTTCCATTTCACAATTATAGCACTTACAGTTGACTGGCGCAGCTCTAGCAGGGCAGAAATTTCATCAACTAAGTTTTGGCAAAGGTGGCATCCTATGAAAGTGGGGGCTGCATGACAGTGTACTTGATTTTATATGCCTGTTAGAGAAAGATATGACTTAAACACTTAAGCTCAGTAAATATGAAGGGTGTCCACATACTGGTGGTTCCTATTTGGTCCTATGCAGCTGCATGTCTACTTCCTTGTGGTGAACAGGAAGAGCAGCAGGAAACAACAGGCATGCTACAACCCAATCAAACGTTTTTCAGAGCAGCTCACCAGACAAAAACTCACAGCTATCAGCGACTGAAACATACATAATAGCCTGTAACACCTTCATGAGCACGAATAACAGCTGAGATTGGATTTGGAAGGACCGGACAAGTTTCTGGATGTAGGCTACATCAATGTTCAGACACTCTTGCAGCAAAGAATTGGTCAGTTGGTCCAGATTTGGTGGATGCCTTACCTGGCGCAATTCCATGGAGAATTCCCTGTAGACTGGGATTTTAGCCACTGCTGGTAGACCTGTATGACCGTACGCTTCCATACACCTGCAGGTTCAGCTACTTCCGTCACACTATGGTCTTTGGCACGCCCAAATGCAGTCACTCCTTTTAGCCAATCATTAACATCTGCTCTGGAGCCATTTACCACACATGGAACGAGACATTCACTGCACCGTACCACCTCTTCCCAATCTATGGATCCCGTCACTCACACCCCGCAGGGATTCATAGTGCCATCATCCTCGTGCAGCGCCATCTGCAGGAACCTGAAGTTACTACCACCTGAAACAGGCAAGGTGACTATTTTTATGGTCTGGTGAGCTTATCTCAGCAATCGAGTTCAGGTGACCTGGGTAGCTACACCTGGCGGTCCTGGAGGGGTTCTGTCTTATCTAACAAAAGAGCTCTGCAGGGTCATCCTTGAACCCCAGTGCCACCCACTATGCGTTCTAATTGCTGTAGTCCTTGAGTTGCACCGCTATTGAGGAGCTCCACAGAGCTCTCTGCTAATGTCCAAGCCTGAAAGTGGTGACATTGCTACAGGTGGTCAGGACCGCATCAGTGATGAAGCATGTGAAATTCAAGCTGACCCTCTGGCTCTGTTCCCGGGACGAGGCCTCGCTGGAACGGACCCTGATAAATGTAGCACAATTACTAAACATGCTGATCAATAGGGCAGTAGTACAGTTTGAGGGCAAATGGGCACGGGATCAACCCCCACCCAGTGCACGTGTCTGCATGGTAGTGCATTATGCTGGCTTGGGTATTGGTGCTGTGCTGAGAATGGCCAGCGATGGGCCTGTGGTGGTCCTTTTCCATCGATGGACTGTGTAGACTGGAAGGCTGGATTGTAATCATTCACTTACGACGTATGTAGGTGTTTCTGATAAAATGGCCAATGAATATTTTAAGGGCAGTGCAGCAAATGCTCGTTCCCCGCAAAAGCAGGTCTATATGTGTATCCCTCAGTCTCTTCTTCACTGCTTGGGCTTTGTTGGCCTATAGGGAGACGTGCTACTGTTTAGCGGGAAGCGGAAAAAACAAACATTCCGAATCCAAATTGGCTCGGTTCGCATAATGCAGTTTTGTTTGCAAACAGCTGAACTGGTAGGAGGCTGTGTCTTCCAGCTCCTCTCAAACCTTCTGCTCTGTTATAGCGCTGGGTGTGCTGGAAATGCTAAACAAGCAGCTCGTCAGCTCCCTCGTTAGCATACGGAGTCATCACAGTAGTCATGTTTCAGCGGACGGCTGAAATGCCATTCGCTGGACCTGCAGTCCACCTCGGGGAGACTCAGGACACACACGTACACCTACTTTCTGCCTATGAATCTTCATGTTAGTTAACCATCTTCGTTAGTTGCAGGCTCCTCGCTCGCACCGATACAGTGGTGGTGGTGGTGCTCCACACACCTTTTCACGGAGCTCCAGAGTAGTAACCTGGGGCCTCTTTGCCTCCTCTCACACTTATTGTGTTTATAATGGGCCTTCATCGCCAAGCCTGACTCCGCCGTGCGAGCTCTTGCCACTAAATGGAGAGCAATAAGGCCTGCAGTTCTACGAGGGCCATGTCTGCGCAGCTATGATTTACAACCCAGTGGGATTATGGGAAATTATGCCTGTGCAGTTAGCACGCATCACTTAGTCAGAAAGCTCTATGCACGATTGCTCACTTATCCACCTCAGCCGTCGGGGGATTCAGCTCGCTCACGCTTAGCCAGTAACTGCTGTTGGCCCCTAACTGCGGCACTCACAGACAGGAACAATTAGGAGTCTATCTCCTCCCCACACACACGCGCGGGCATGCTTGTTTTGCTATTCTTTGGGACCGTCCAGATTACTCAGAGGAACTCCAAATATAATAAATATCATAAGTAGGTTATGGGCAGGACGACGATAGCAATACTGTACTGAGTGCTGATCGGTTAGCATTACTGCTACTGAGTACTAACTGGTTGGCAATACGGCTACTGAGTGCTGATCGGTTAGCAATTATTGCTACTGAGTGCTGATTATTTAGCATTACTGCTAATGAATGCTGCCTGGTCAGCATTGCTGCTACTGAGAGCTGATTGGTTAGCATTAGTGCTACTGAGTGCTGATTGGTTTGCACTAGTGCTACTGAGTGCTGATTGGTTAGCTTTACTGCTACTGAGTGCTGATTGGTTTGCGCTTGTGCTACTGAGTGCTGATTGGTTAGCATTACTGCTACTGAGTGCTGATTGGTTTGCGCTAGTGCTACTGAGTGCTGATTGGTTAGCATTACTGCTACTGAGTGCTGATTGGTTTGCACTTCTGCTACTGAGTGCTGATTGGTTTGCGCTTCTGCTACCGAGTGCTGATTGGTTAGCATTACTGCTACTGAGTGCTGATTGGTTAGCACTTCTGCTACTGAGCGCTGATTGGTTAGCATTACTGCTACTGAGCGCTGATTGGTTTGCACTTCTGCTACTGAACGCTGATTGGGTGGCATTACTGCAACTGAGTGCTGATTGGTTGGCATTACTGCTACTGAGTGCTGATTGGTTTGCACTTCTGCTACTGAGTGCTGATTGAACACAGCCATGAACTAACCATTCTGCTGCACCAAACCTTAAGCAATCTCCAATCATTGTATCCAGTCATATTCCAAAGATTATTTTCCGATCACATTTCTTCCATGAAGTTGCTGGCTCTCTTTTCTCCTTCCAGCTTTCAGTTATGTGCTGGACAGTCGCATCTTTTCCACGAATGAGAATGAGAAGCTCCTCACTGCATCAGAGAGGGTTAATAGAATTGTTGCAGCTGAAACACATTAATCACGGCAGTAATTATCCAATCAAAGTCTTCCAAGTATTTACTTATTAATATCCGGGCGGTGCCAGGCAGTGTACTTTGCACCGTGGAGAAGCTCAGCATCTGCAAAAGGGCTCTTAAACAAAAACACACTTCCACGTAAAGCATCACCTATTTATAGGCAAACCTTTCTTTAAGGCAAAGACCAAATCTGACGTAATGGAGCCACAGAGAAAGATGCAGTATTAATGTTCCCCGAAAATGCCACAGCAATAATTCACATGAGGCCGAATACAAAATGTCATGGCATGTTTATACGGTGTGTCATTAATATGAAGGCAGATTTGAAGACTTTAGTGATAGAAGTGAAATGGAGATCATGAAAAGAGATTATACCTGACGACTGTGTCATGCAGGGCAGAGTACGGCTCCGGCATCTGTCTTTATTGAGGAATTGGAATCGCAGAGAAGCTTGATTCAACCTCACATCCTCATCTTGTTGGTTTCTACTGTATGTATATGGATGGTCCAGCAATGTGTTATGATTTCCCATTAATAAACATCAGCCTGACGCTTTATAAATGCTACGACGTGCAGCATTAAATATCAATAATGACATAAGAGTGCTAAAACAATGCACCCCCATTGTGTTAGCGCTCTTATGTCATTATCGATATTTAATGCTGCACGTCGTTGCATTTATAAAGCGTCAGGCTGATGTTTATTAATGGGAAATCATAACACATTCTTCTTCCATACCATGACATATCTCCATAAAGGTACACATATAATTGTGTGAAAAATGATATTAGGGGAGGTCTCTTAGCTAGCTGCATTTGGTATTCAGGAGTCCTGTGTTGCCTTACTGCCACGTAAGTGCTGATTGCTTAGCATTACTGCTACTGAGTGCTGATTGCTTAGCATTACTGCTACTGAGTAATGATTGCTTAGCATTACTGCTACTGAGTGCTGGTTGGTTAGAATTACTGCTACTGAGTGCTGATTGCTTAGCATTACTGCTACTGAGTGCTGGTTGGTTAGAATTACTGCTACTGAGTGCTGGTTGGTTAGCATTACTCCTACTGAGTAATGATTGCTTAGCATTACTGCTAACGAGTGCTGGTTGGTTAGCATTACTGCTAATGAGTGACCCTAACATAATGACCCTAAACATGTGACCAAATCTACACACAAATGGTTCACCAGACACAAAATCAAGCTCATGGCCATCTCAGTCCCCAGACCTCAACCCAATTGAAAACCTGTGGGGTGAGCTGAAGAGGAGAGTGCACAGGAGAGGACCCAGGACTCTGGACGATTTAGAGAGATTGGGCAAAAAGGAATGGTCGCAGATCCCTCTCTCTGTATTCTCCCATCTTGTGAAATGTTATAGGAGAAGATTAAGTGCTGTCTTGTGGGCAAAAATTGTTAACATCAGGGGTGTTTCTTAATGTGGGTTTTTTTCCCACTGACATTAAGGGTTGGATTTTTCTCTTTTTTTGCACTGTTGTCCTTATTTTTAATATTATTAAGAAAATAATAATGTATTAGAAGCCTAAGAACACATCTTAACAAGGGGTGCCAATAATTGTGGAGGGCACTGTAAATGAGAGCTTTTTTTGGAGCGCTAATACAGTTTCTTATTAATCAGCTTTTCTTCCATAATTGTCTTGAAGAAACATTATTATTGTTATTAAATACATTATCTTATGGCTGTGTGAATCATTTGAACATCGTAGACTATTATTGAGCCTTTTTTCTATAACTGGTGTTGACAATCATTGCAACCCTGTTGTGAGAGTTTGATGCTTCATGTTCACTAAATGCAGTTGAAACTCATCTGCTGTTGCTCTCTTCCTTCAGATTTCCTCAGGAGCTGAATGTGGGGAAGGTCTGTGCTGAGGTCATGTGGGTCCAGTTCTCTCAGGACATGAAGTATGCCATGGAGGGTGAGTGAAAACACAACCACAGTTTGGATTGGTGTCTTTCAACTGTCTGAATGAGCACACCTCCATGTGTATACCTTCTACTTTCTTTTTCTCATCTTTCATTAGTCAGTCTGTAATTGACAAGAGTTGGCAAGAGTGCCAAACTGTATTATGCATTTGCAGAGTGTCTTATATTGAACTTTACCAGAAGTCAGTCATTAATAGTCAACAATGCAGAT
>CM067485.1:1255491-1274022 GCA_034552555.1 Semaprochilodus insignis
GTATCTTCATAAATGCATAAGAGCACAGAGTTTATCAGACACACACATATATATATACATGTATATATGTAATTAAATAGTTTAAAGCAATGTAATACTTTAATCAACTTTAATCAATTAAAATTGATTAATTTAATACATATCTAATACTAAAAAAATTATATGTATATATGTAATTTAATATTGTATATATATATATATATATATATTCTGTGTTATCAGGCAGCACATTCACTCACTCATTCATCTTCTAAACCTCTCTATTCTTCTAGGTCGGGGGTGTTGGTGGGGTGGGGTGCTGGAGCCTATCCCAGCATTCAGTGGGTGTTCAGGTAGGAAACACCCTGGACAGGCCACCAACCCATCGCACTGTATTCATAACCATTTCATGTAATAACTTTCTGTGAGAGAGTTTGTAGAGGTGGACGTCTGGTTCCATTCACCACCACCGTAAACGGTTCTGGCTGAGCTTCTGAGCACCAAGCCACTCGGAATGACTGTTTACATCTAAAGCATGTACTCGAGTAGAACCTTTCTAAAAGCGGGCGGGGTTCCTGTTAAGGAACGCTGATAAAAGGCCCTCGAAGCTTTTCTAAATGACCAACTCTCCTTCTTATCTTCACTCATCTGTTTGGAGAAACTATATCATGTGGACAGCGCAGGGACCTCAATTACTGGGACTACAAATTACCGCAGGAACTCTCCTGGGCTAGCTGCTCATAAATCACGCCCGGTGCTCTCTCCTGTATGAGCTTATCACAGCCACGTCTGGAGGTTTACACAAGGAATCCTGCTGGCTGTCTTGTTAATTAAACCGTCCACTGGCTATGTTTCTTAAAACGGGGCTCCACGGAGCAGATAAGACAAGAGCGGCTCTCGGCGCACCTTCCTCCGTCTCGTCCTGAGGTATGTCCGCCACGATATCATCCACGGTGTCTGGAACGGTGTTGCACTGCTCTCCCTGTGGGTCAGAAGAACACAGAAGAACATTACAGCGCGTGAGAGCGTCCGCCGTTTGGCCGTCCGATCGCTATCTGGCTGAGAGCGGTAAACAAAAGCAGATCCATGTGGGAAAGTGACTGTGAGCTGGCGCGGGGCTCGCTGTTCTTCCCACAGCTCCAGACGGAGCCTCGTCCCAGTTGTGAGGGAGAAACGAAACATCTGTATTCAGAGAGATAGCAGTAAGCGCTGTACTGCCTCCTCTGCCGGGCCCTAGGAGGCCAACCGGGCCTTGCAGGATCTCGGAAAGAGAACCGCTGGAAACCAGGAAAGCAACCAAAACCCGGAGAGGCCTAATTGAATCCTCTGTGCTGTTTGATTCGTGACTCATCCGCATATGATTTAAGATGTGTTTGTTATGCTTCGCGGTTTAGCTTTCTCGAACAAATGAAGTGCGTGTGACTCAGCACTTCCAACAGAGTCCATCTCCCTGCAACGTGGTACAGCTGCTCACGCGAACATTCGCAACAAATCAATCACCGCTCGGAAAGGAGCATGGGAAGCATCGCGAAGGCGTATACAGGGGCTGATGGGAAAGAGTAGATCACCATTACTTAGCCCTTACTGCAGGCTTCCGGTCACTGGCTAGAACCCAACCGATATACGCTCATCTGTGACTGAAGCTCGCCTAACAGCATGTAGTACCTCCACTAGCACCAATAACAGCTGTGATTGGATTTGGCATGGACTGGACAAGTTTCTGGATGTAGGCCACATCAATGTTCAGACACTCTTACATCAAAGAATTGTGCATTTGGGCCAGATTTGGTGGATGCCTTCCCTGGCACAGTTCCGAAGAGCATTCCCTGTAGACTGGGATTTTAGACCTGTATAACCGTACGCTTCCATACACCTGCAGATTCAGCTGCTTCCTTCACACTATGGTCTTTGGCACGCCCAAATGCAGTCACTCCTTTTAGCCAGTCATTAACATCTGCTTTGGAGCCATTTTCCACACATGGAACGAGACATTCCCTGCACTGGACCACCTCTTCCCAATCTATGGATCCCGTCACTCACACCCCGCAGGTATTTATAGCCCCATCATCTTCGTGCAGCGCCATCTGCAGGAGCCTGAAGTTACTTCCACCTTATGCAAAACTTGGGGCTGGTTAAATGCCATTTCGTCTAAACATCTTAAAACGCAATTACTTCATTATATTAATTCTTTATATTGGGAAAAAATACAACATAAAATGTGGCTAAACTTCTATTATGTATATACTGTCGTGTTTTCGGTTTTGTTATCGCCGCACTTTACCGCTAGCATTAGCAACTTGCTATCACGGGCAGTGTGGACTCACCTATCCTCTTGACGTGCTGCTCGTCTGGCGGAGGTGCTGCGGTTTTTTGGCTGCGTGCGATGGTGGAGGTGTGGAAATAAGGCACACGACAAGGTAGGGTTCACTTTGACCTTTTAGTCAGGACCTTAAAGAGCGTTACAACAGTTTTGGACTGCCTAGCTCCAGCACCCGAACTAACTATGGTTCAATACTAGGGCCATCCGGCAAGTCTCTCTGCAAACTGTAACACAGTCCGACACCACCTATAGATACCGGGTGCTGGGTTCTGACTGGCTGAACTGAACATCACTCCCGTACCGCCGTTACAATATATATAAGTATTAGATTTATATAAGTTTATATATGTACTGTATTAGATTCATATAAGTATTAGATTTATTTTACTCCAATATGTTCAAAATTCCCATAATTACCTAAAAAATATCTTTCTGATAATACAATGAACTGCCACTCCGGACCCGGAATGCCTGCTGCTATAGTGCTATGTAACACTAACTAGTGTTTGAGTATGTAGTATATAATACAATTACAAATGCTGAGTACAAAGTACAAATGCTGAGTACAATACAAAGTTGAGTAAACTAAAAAAACCCCACAATGCACCTTTAGAACCAATGGACTTTTGAGTATGGTATTGATGGACGCTATTGTCCCAAAATGTAACAGGAAACGGAAAGGTCAGAGCTTCTCACGGCTGGAAGTTTCTGGAAAAATGGCGGACGGCGATGTGTTGCTGCGGTGGTGATGGGACCGGAAACGGTGTTTAAAAGTGAGTGCAACGCAAATCTGTCAACCTGCCAGAGTCCAGCTTGGTATGACTTAAGCTTCATCACTTCCTGTAAGTAAGTAACGAGAGAGTATGCTAGTATTTAGTGTACTAGCCTGCAGAACTCATACTATGACTGTATTCAAAATTACACACTACTATACTGCACACTGTATACTACAGTAGTAAGTACTGCATACTGTATACACCCGCTGTGTGTGGTATACAGTACAGTAACAAGTTCTGACCTACGGTGTGGTATACTAATACAGTCACATGACCAGTTACCTCACATTTACCTCAGAGCTGTTATTACTGTATCCACTGTTTAGAGCTAGCTGCTGCTAACGCTGCTCAGTTCACCTGAAATACGTTTAGCCTAGCTGTTAGCTACCCTCGGCTATTTCACTCTAAAACTGATCCTCTAAAGCGAGTTCATCTTTTATTAATCTTCTACTCAGAGTTGGCTGCGTTTTGCTCCTCAGGGTTACCCGCCACCTTTTCCTCTGGCTGAAGCAGGCTGAGAGCTGGTGAGGCCGCGGTGCATGATGGGATCCAGTACACCATGAAGATAGCTCCCCCTGTATACTAGAACATCTGACTGGAGTAGAACACCATCCGGGGATCTCCAGTACACCATGAAGATAGCTCCACCTGTACACTAGAACATCTGACTGGAGTAGAACACCATCCGGGTATCTCCAGGACACTACAGATCCACACTTTGGTCACATACTACACACTACTCTTAGGTAGATTTAGTATGTGAGTAGAATGTAGAATGCCATTTCAAATTCAGCCTGTTACTCTACTATTAAGATGAGTACAGAGTATATATGATGTAGTATTAGTGTGTAGTACACAATTAAGACACAGCCTATAAAAAGGAGAGCCATCTCGGTATTCCCAGCATGAACGAGCTGTATCGGTCAAGCTGCCGGATTGAGGTTAATCGGCTATTCAGGGTCACACACAACCGCTTCCGGACCGTATCAGTATTTATACTGTATTATCAGTATGATGGACCTGCGTACAGGACATGCTGAATGCCTCAGGAGTGGCATACGCACCTTTCTGGCAATCCTCTCCACCACCACTCGGGCCAGGGGCGTGATGGGACCACCCAGGGGATCGTAGAAGGGGCTCTGGGGGTGGTCTAGACTGGTGAGGGGCCGGATCCGCTCTTGGGGGTTAGTGGGTTTGTTGGGGGACTGAAAGAGAAAGCAAACGAGAGAGAGAGAGTGAGAGAGAGTTACTGTTAGAAGCCATCTGTCAGGGGCTCCCACCTTTCATCTCCATCTGCGTCGCTCACTCTCTCTGTAATATTCCCTCTCGGAGTGATTTATAGCTCTGTTTTCTGCCGGGCCGCTCTGAGGGGCACCTGCCCGCGCGCCTCGTTCTGCACTAACGGCTTCACAGAAGCACAAAAATCAAACACCAACTGTTCCTCTTCGCTCAAGTTCCTTAAACGACAAGTTCTGTCAACTTTCTAAACCGAGTCTCTGCCGCTCTGAGGGCACTTCTTCCTGATGACCAGCAGGGGGCAGTATGGGGGACTGAGATCCAGCTCAGAATTCCGGGTTTACAGTGTTGGGACTACTTTACTTGTTTTCCCCTCACTCACTCTTTTCCTCATTCACTCACACAGTAACTCATTCATTCAATTTCCCTACTTATTCATTCATTCATTCATTCATTCACTTACTCTCACTCACTTCCTTCTTTGTGCAATCATTTATCATTACTTCCTATTTCACTCAATCATTCCCTTACTCATGTCCTGATTCAATCCATCCCCTCTGTGCTCACTCATTCACTTACTTACTCTCTTATTTGTTCTTGCATTTGTTTATTCCTTCTTTCATACATTCATTCATTTCATCATTCCCTAACTTGCTCTTTTCTTTACTTAATCATTCCACTACTCACTCACTCATTCGCTCACTCACTCACACACCCTTTTTCTGTATCTCCCTCACTCACTCACACACCCTTTTTCTGTATCTCCCTCACTCATACACCCTTTTTGTGTCTCACTCACTCTTTTCTTTACTCACTCACTCACTCTTTTCTTTACTCACTCACTCACTCTTTTCTTCATTCACTCACTCACTCACTCACTCTCTACCTCACTCACTCAATTACTTACTCTTTCACTCATTCACTCTCTCTCTCACTCACTTCTTCATTCACTCTCTCACTCACTCTCTACCTCACTCACTCACTCCCTTTCTCAGTACCTCACTCACTCACTCCGTTTCTCTGTACCTCACTTACTCACTCACTCATTCACTCTCTCACTCACTCAGTTTCTCTGTACCTCACTTACTCACTCACTCACTCATTCACTCTCTACTCTCACTCTTCATTAACTCTCTCAATTACTCAGCCTCTCACTCATTCAGTCGGTCATTCTTTTAATCCATTATTAATGTCTTCACTCTATCTCCTTCCCTCCCTCCCTTTCTAACTCCTTCCCTCCCTCCCTTAATAACTCCTTTCCTCCCTCTCTCCCTCCCTCTCCCCCTAACTCCCTCCCTCCCTCCCTCCAGGTTTGTTTATCTCCTGCTGTGTAGCTGTGTGTGTATATTCATGAGCAGTAAAATAAGATGTGAAGTTGCGTCGCTGCTACTCTGAGTCTGACTTACAGCACCACTCCCACGCTCACTCGTACGCATCACCACACGCCTCCCTGTTATAAACACGCTCATCCATCACACTGTGGACACTGTGATGGTGTGCTTTTATGTTCTTCAGAGAATTTATATAGACCATGAAACACCAAACGGATGCTATGTTGCCAGGTAGCCATCTAAAACCAGCTGATTTGATGCCTTTAAGTTGTGGTCTGGCCAACAATCACACTTTGACAGTTTGTCACAAGGGTACTTTTATATATTTGATTGTTTGACTGCACCTTTCATTTTCAGTGTGTACCTTGAGCCGAGTGTTTGCACCACCTGGCAACTGCCAACTTATAGATGTAGTGTCTCTCAGTATGGCGTCAGGCCGCCGTGTTTGCTAACCCAACATACCAGACATCTCGGCATGGAGCTGTAGAGGTTCCTAATAGTGTCCTGTGATAATCCATCCCATGCAGCTTGGATATTCTCACACAGTTCCTGCAGATGGTGCGGTAGGGGTGGAGGTGGAGGGACACCAGGTCTTCTGGACATGGGACGCGTGACAACAAACCGTTCATCTTGGTGCTAAACACGGTGCATCCACACACGGATTCGTTGTTCTCCACCAAGACAAAAGCGGGACTCGTCACTGAAGATGACCCGCTGCCTTTCTGAGCCACTCCATGACAGTCTGGCACCATTGCAGTCTTTGGTGACGTTGACGTGGTGTTAAGGACAGTCATCGTAACGGTCTGTGTACATGTAGTCCTGCGTGGTGAAGTCTGCCAATGGTGCTGCACTAACAGGAAGACTCATGGAGGACATCACTGCTCGCTGAATGTCTGCAATAGTGGCTGTTGGGTCAGTCAGGTACAGAGATAAGGCCCGTCCTTGCTTACGTCACATGTGTGGCCGACTGTGAAACTTGAATCATTAGCATGTCTCAAAATGTCAAACCTACCCACCAAGTTTCATCCCTGTTGGTTGATTCCTTCTGGATGCAGCTACACTTTTGACGATGACTGTATGCTCTACTTGAACCAAAATTAGTGCTGAAACAAATGGAGCTGTTAAAAGAACAGCTGGCAGAAGAGGAGCGATGCTTCAAATAACGTAGCATCTTTAAGTAGTATAAAGACAGTAAAGTGTTGGGGATGATGGACACGTGTTACTTGCCACTATATTGGCAGACACCTACGCAACAGGCTATGTAACGTATGTAACAAGCAACAAAAGCTAGTAGCCCATTAGTTAGCATTATGCAACTGCATGTATACATCATTACAAACTGGCCTCAAAATGCATTAAGCTGACTTTGGACACTGCATGACACAAAATGTTATCGTCTACTGAAAGCTAGGGTGGCCACATGTCCGGTTTTAGGCCGGACAGTCAGTTTTTGCAATTCCCAGAACCTGAACATACGCCTATTAGTCCTCTTTTTGGGATGAACTATTGAAAATATTCACTCGCAAACAATAGTATATGCGCCACCGGCTCACATCAGTGTCAAAAGAAATGCCTTGCATTTCATTGGTTTAACAAGGTCATGTGACATTGTGACTCGCCTACCGGCTAACCACAGGTCAGCCTTCTAAATGCTAGTCAACTAGTAAGCTCCCGTCTGACTCACGAATGTCATCCATTCCACCCAGTTAGGTTAGTAAAGCATCATGTATGTGTTATATAGGTTAGGTTATGATTTTAATTCTGTTCTAGTATCATGTCCTCCTTTTGGGGGTCCGAAAGTGGCGACTACGTTCTGAGTACACGGATAATAATGGGAATCTTTGATGATCCACTGCTTTAAATCAGTTCTCTCCGTTCTGTTTATTCTACGGAGCAGCTCATGGTGTGCTGAGTGTTTGATAGCTGACCTCATACGTGACCCCGCTGTCTGTTCCTGCGTCCCAGGGCAGAAGGTCTTTGACCAGTCTCTGTACCCAGCCGCACTCCCGCGTGCACAGGTTCTCCCCCGAAATGCCAACGTTCCAGTCAGGGCTGGGACCCAACATGGTGAGGAAAGACATGAGGTGACGAGTTCGGTCCACTGAAAACTCGGCAGATGGAGCTGCACGACTGGAGGGAGAGATAGAGAGGGAGAGAGAAAGAAAGAGTCATAGAGAGAGAGAGAGAGAGAGAGACAGTGAGAGACAGAGTGAGTGAGTGAGAGACAGAGAGACAGAAACAGAGAGAGAGAGAGAGAGACAGAGAGAGTCATAAAGATAGAGATAGACAGAGTGAGTGAGTGAGAGAAAAAGAGACAGAAACAGAGCGAGAGACAGAGAGAGAGACAGTGAGGGAGTGAGAGACAGAGAGAGAGTAAGAGACAGAAACAGAGAGACACAGAGAGAGAGAGAGAGAGAGAGTGCATGAGAGAGAGACAGAGTGAGTGAGTAAGAGACAGAGATACAGAAACAGAGATAAAGAGAGAGTCATAAAGTTAGAGAGAGAGAGAGAGAGAGAGAGCGTGCGCAAGTGAGAGACAGAGAGAGAGACAGAAACAGAGAGAGAGACAGTGAGGGAGTGAGAGACAGAGAGAGAGAGAGAGAGAGAGAGAGAGAGAGAGTGTTACAATACACAGATAAAAATACAGGCAAATCTAAACCGTTCAGACCGTTAGGATATACCCTCAGGGTGTTTATTCCCCTGCTCATTCAAGAACCAACCTGAATAAGAACCCACAGAACTCGGTTCTAATCCTAGCTCATTTTCCGCCTGCTTGAGACAGCTGGAACTGCCATAACACCTACAATCAATTATTTCATTGTCAGTTTATGCCACTCTAAAGGGTCTAATTTGGCAAATCAACTGCCTTCCCTGCCAGTGAGCTTTATTTACAGGCTAATATGAAACGATATGATTCAAAAATGTCTTCATTTACACAGACAGAGAATCAAGCTTTACTCATCTCTGTCTGATATGAGAGTGTGTGAGAATATGAGCCAAAAAACAACAACAAGTGTTCAGGAGGCTAACAGAAATGCTAATAGCGTTAGCTTCCTACCTAGTGAATCCTTCACAAAACCAGCCATAGTTTGCATTCTGGTGCTGGTATATGGATGTCTTCCCTGGCACAATTCCGGGGAGAATTTTCCATACATGGAGCGAGACATTCCCTGCACTGTACCACCTTTCCCCAATCTATGGATCCCGTCACACACACCCCGCAGGGATTTACAGCCCCATCATCCTCGTGCAGCCATCTGCAGGAGCCTGAAGTAACTACCACCTTAAACAAGGTGCAAGGTGACTCACTTTTTTGTCTGGTGAGCTTAATTTTACACTCATCTCCAAAAGAATAGGTGCACCCAGGTTTGCTAACTTAACGCAAATGATAATAAATTTAGACTGATATGATCAATATTTATTGAACTACACATACAGAAGTAGTCTCTCTCAGTATGGTGTTGGGCTGCCATGTTTGCTAACCCAACATGCCAGACGTCTCAGCATGGAGTTGTAGAGGTTCCTAATGGTGTCCTGTGATAATCCATCCCATGCAGCTTGAATATCCTCACACAGTTCCTGCAGATGGTGCGGTAGGGGTGGAGGTGGAGTGACACCAGGCCTTCTGGACGTGTGACGTGACAACAAACGGTTCATCTTGGTGCTGACCACGGTGCCTCCACACACGGATTCGTTGGTCGTCTTCACCAAGACAAAAGCGGGACTCGTCACTGAAGATGACCCGCTGCCATTCTGAGTCACTCCATGACAGTCTGGCACGACACCATTGCAGTCTTTGGTGACGCTGACGTGGTGTTAAGGTCAATCGTTGTAAGGGGCTTGCGTGCATGTAGTGCATCCTGCGTCGTGCAGCCGTCTGCCAATGGTGCTGGCACTACCAGGATGACTCATGGAGGGCACCACTGCTCGCTGAATGTCCACAAGCTACCTTGTTATTGAATTTTTGCCCATTTGATCATATGCACCATACTTGGGTTTGCAATTACTGACGGCAGAACATCTGCTGCTATCCATGACCGCTGCTGTTGGCTGGATATCGTTGGGTGGGCGACTTTATTCTCAGCCCAGCAGAGACAGTGATGTGATTAAAACCTCCAACATCAACCGAAGTAAAGAAAGAACAGACAAAGAAATAAACAAAGACAAACAAAGCGGGAGAAGACGAGACTGAAAGAGAGAGCCTGGTGCGGTACAGTGCGCATTCACTGCACCAAAGCAGATCAAATGAAAGTCTTTTGTCACGTTTTCATTGGATTTAATAGAGACAAGACGTTTCCTCCAGGGTCAGGAGAGGAGAGGAAGGAAGGCGGATGTTTACGCGAAAACATGCTATGCGTTTCTCTGATGGCCGGCGTGGAGGCTGATTGCGAGCTATAGTGTGATTTCCACAGAGGTAGCGCTCGGTAAGCCGGCACAGATGGTAATTAATCAAGTTAATTGCCCTGATTAGAAGCCATCTCCAAAGCAACTGTTGCCACTAGAGCAGTGCAGGCCGAGGGCTGGAATATGCACTGCTCGACTCTATCGATTAACAACCATAAAATATTCATCATCTGCCTTCGGACTCCCACTGCTAACACTTCATAAGCGAAAGCGCTCTCTCGTCCCTCTCTCGTTCTGTAGGAGCACACACACCAACAAAGCACACTTCAGGACAAAATGCCGGAGAACCAGAGAAAACACAGGACCAAAATGTGTATATATAACCTTAGAGGACAAATCATGAATCACCTTGCATGTTTAAGGAGGTAGTAACTCCAGGCTCCTGCAGATGGCGCTGCACGAGGATGATGGGGCTATAAATACCTGTGGGGTGTGAGTGACGGGACCCATAGATTGGGAAGAAGAGGTACGGTGCAGGGAATGTCTCGTTCCATGTGTGGAAAATGGCTCCAAAGCAGATGTTAATGATTGGCTAAAAGGAGTGACTGCATTTGGGCGTGCCAAAGACCATAGTGTGGAGGAAGTAGCTGAATCTGCAGGTGTATGGAAGCGTACGGTCATACGGGCCTACCAGCGGTGGCTAAAATCCCAGTCTACAGGGAATTCCCCTCAGAATTGTGCCAGGGAAGGTATCCACCAAATCTGGATCGACTGGGCAATTCTCTGATGTAAGAGTGTCTGAACATTGATGTGGCCTACATCCAGAAACTTGTCCAGTCCATGCCCAATCCAATCACAGCCAGTGCTCGTGGAGGCATTACATGCTATTAGGTACGTCCACTGAGCTCATATATGTATGTGTATATACATAATTTTAGCCCATCATCTGTATAGAACAGCTTCAGCTCTCCTCCCATGAATTGCTTTCTTCAGGTCCTTCCAAAACATGTCTATTGGATTAGGGTCTGGACTTTGACTTGGCCATTCCAGAGCATGTCTGTTGTCTTGCTGCATGAGCCACGTTCTCTTGAGATTCAGCTGACAGTCCTTTTGAATTTGCTGGAATAATCCAGAATTCATTGCTCCATCATGGGTAGCAAGTTGTCCTGGCCCAGATGCAGCAAAACAGGCCCAGATACTGCCACCACCATGTTTCCCTAACGGGATATGGTTCTTAGGCTGGAATGCAGTTGTATTCCTTTCGTCGGACAGAACTCATTAGTCTCATTTAAACCAAAGGTTGGTCTAATCTGTCTCCGAAACATTTTTCCATTAAGCTACTGGCGTGGGACCCATGGGATGCAGACGGACAGCTATGTTTTTTGGTTTGGAGAGTAGCGGCTTTCTCCTTGTAACCCTGGTAGGCACACTGTTGCTGTTCAGTGTTCACCTGATGGTGGACTCATGAACATTAACATTAGCCAATCTGAGAAAGGTCTTTAGCTGCTTAGAAGGTAACTTGGGTTCCACTGTGAACCCATGGACTTTGTGTGCCTTGCTCTTGGAGTGATCTTTGTTGGTCAACCACCCCTGAGGAAGGTAACGGTGGTCTTGAATATTCTTGATGCGTACACAATCTATCTGACCGTGGATTGGTGAAGTCCGAACTCTTTAGAGATGGTTTTCAAACTTTTCCAAGCCTGATGAGCATCAACAACTCTTCTTCTGAGGTCCTCAGGAATCTCCTGTGGTCGTACCATGACTCACTTCCACGAACATGATATTCATATTCATATTGCCCAATGTCCTGATAGGCTGTAAAAACAAGTGCACTCACACATCCAAACTCGCACCCTCACTCTCATTCTCCGAGAGAGGGGACAGGGAATGTGGCAGCTGGTCGATGGGAATAAACTGAGCTGTGTATGAAATTCCCGACAGCGACGAGCGGCTCGTTCACACGCCCGCAAACACGAGGAGCATGCCAATAAGCAGAGCGGCGTTCTCACGCGTCTTTCATGCCGGAGCATTATTAGCGGTACCCGTACCTGAGCATTCTCCGGAGGCTAAAGTGAGCATGTTAAGTGGCAGCCTGGAGTTAAAGCGGGGCAGCTTAAGATTCCAGGCTGAAGTGCACCGAAGCCCGGCAGCAAGGGAAAAAGCATTGCACTTCAAAAGCGGAAACCCTCCCTTTATCTCGGAATAAAGCGACGCATGAAATATTAAGTGCCTCATTAACGGACGCAGGGAAACATCCACATGCCCAGCGGGGGTCTTTCAGAAATCTGTCCCCTACTCCCCTACCTCCTCCCCCACCCCCCAACAGCTGGGAGTTGTAAGAACCAAGTACTGCCGATTTAATCAAACCCTCACATGTATAATCACAACATGGCGACTAAATGACATTTCCACCACACATGTACCTTATATACACTGTCTGGGCACACCGTCTACTTCACTGGTTGGGTTTAGCATTGATTATGGCATTGTCTCAACAAACTTTATACCACGTCACAACACCTATTTCCATCCAGAGCTGCATTCATTTAGCAGAATTTTGCAACAATGGCAGAGTCAAACCACTCCGTAACGTCTTCTCCAGTACATCCCAAAGACTTTTGATGGGTTTAGGGTCAGGATTCCTCATAATCCCTGGACCACTATTTCACAATCCATGCCCAATGAATCTCGGCACTCTCGTCCTGGAATATGGCTGTGCCACCAAGGAAGAAGAAATCCACTGATAGGATAACCTGGTCATTCAGTACATTCAGGTGGTCAGCCGACTTCACTTTAATACCACATAACATTGCTAAGCCTCGACCTGACTGACTGAACCGGACACTATGCATGATGGGTGCATCGCTTCATGAGCTTCCCTTCTTACCCTGACGCTCCTATCACTCTGGAATAGGGTCAATCTGGACTCATCAGATCACATGACCTTTTCCATTGTTCTAGGGTCCAATCCTTAAGCTCCCTAGCAAATGGAAGCCTTTTGCTAGTCCCAGTTAGCCTCACTAACAAGTGTTTTCTTATGTCCACACAGCTGTTTGGTCCCCATCCTATGAGCCTTGGTCGTGTGGAAAGCTCCTATTTTTATACTTGTGAGTTCTACTGTCCGTTTGCACCGTTTGACCTCACCAAGCTTTTAAGTGGTCTCCAATCACGGTCATTCAAGATGCGCTGGACAGTTTGGAACCCGCACTTTCAGCTTCTCTAGACTTTGTGACTGAAGCACTTTGTTAATGTTCTTGCGTCCACCATCAAGATGGCAAGAGAGAAGATCTAAGAGATTCTGAAAGAGGGTTCATTATGGGGGCACAGAGTGCTTCGGTCACGAAGACCGCTCAGCTGACTAGAGTTGCAGTGACTGCCTCTGCATTTAGATCTATGGGAAAGGCATCAGTGGATAGGACAAGACATTGTGGTCATTTGGGGATATATAAGGAAACAAGGAAGAATGTCAAAAACCACGGGCCTACAGTGACGTGGTCAGATGAGTCAACCTTCACCATACCCTTGGCAAGTGGGCGAGTGGATGTGAGTCAAGAAGACCAGTCTGCTTGTATTCATTTTAAAGCGTGAAGTGGAACAAAGCAATCTTAGAGGGACCTGCATGACATGGACAGTGTTTACCAGACCACACTGTTCACATGGCGAAAGCAAAGCCTGGACTAACCAATACAATACACTGCATTAGAATACAATACAGTCAAAACAAATCTAGGCTCAGAGACCACCACTACATACAATACACAAACACTGTGCATGCCCACATGGGCCAGTCTGAACGAGTGTGCTTTGGACTAACTGTGTTTCCTATCACTAGATAAAAGATGCACAAGCTTATTACTGATTCGCTTAATCAGAGCAACAGTCAGTTAACTCATCTCCTGCAAGGAGCAATAAATAACTGTACAATCATCTACACTCATCGTCAAAGAATAGCTGCACCCATAATGGACCAACAGACAGGAATGAAACTTGGTGGGTAGGTTTGACATCGTGAGACATGCTAATGATTCAAGTTTCAGGCCTTATCGCTGTACCTGACTGACCCAACAGCCATGATTGCAGACATTCAGCGAGCACTGATCTCCTCCATGAGTCATCCTGTTAGTGCCAGCACCACTGGCAGACGGCTGCAGCACACAGGACTACATGCACACAGACCATTACGACGACTGTCCTTAACACCACATCAACGTCACCAAAGACTGCAATGGTGTCGTGCCAGACTGTCATGGAGTGACTCAGAATGGCAGCGGGTCATCTTCAGTGACGAGTCCCGCTTTTGTCTTGGTGTAGACGACCAACGAATCCGTGTGTGGAGGCACCGCGGTCAGCGCCAAGATGAATGGTTTGTTGTCACGTGTCACACGTCCAGAAGGCCTGGTGTCACTCCACCTCCACCCCTACCGCACCATCTGCAGGAACTGTGTGAGGATATTCAAGCTGCATGGGATGAATTATCACAGGACACCATTAGGAACCTCTACAGCTCCATGCCAAGACGTCTGGCATGTTGGGTGTCAAACATGGCGGCCCGACTCCATACCGAGAGACAGACTTCTGTATGTGTAGCTCAATAAATATTGATCATATCAGTCTAAATTTATCATCATTTATTGTTGCTGGTAGCCTTTATCTTCCTTGCCAACAGCACTGCAATCCCACACCTCCTTCTGGGTGCAGCTGTTCTTTTGACGATAAGGGCACAATCTCTGTTTGTGTGTTGAGTTTATATTGGAAAAAAATTTAATATAAAATAACAGAAGTGCAGATTACACCGGCAGACACAGATTTTTTGTGGCAGCCCTAAAGTGTTGATTTGTTCCTTGTCTGTATATCATATACAATGATTTCCATGCTCGCTGTTGATTGGTTAATGCGATGATGCGCCGTGAACAGAATTACGGTCGACTGCTAAGGATCGAGTCTCCAGGCAATGTGTGACAATGAAGGCAGGAAAGGAAAGGACACTGGAGATACTCACATATTGAGAGGCTGCCAGGCAGGCCACTGAGCTTTAGTCTTGATAACTGTCATAACGTCATCACCCTGGGAGGGAGAGAGAGAGAGAGACAGAGAGAGAGAGAGAGAGAGAGAGAGAGAGAGAGAGAGAGAGAGAGAGAGGAGAGAGAGAGGCTATATTTAATCATCGGGGGTGTTTAAGATTCACATATCAGTGGCAGCAAAGCGAGATAAGTCCACCGTGCTCAACATTGGCGGACAGCAGCAGACATTAAGCTACGGGCACACACAGCTGCCAAGCTCAATGCGTGTGACATGTGCTTTTCTACCCAAGGACTGGATGTTCCAGTGAGAGCACAGAGCTAGACAAAGGGGAGAATGCAGTAGTCAGAAATAGGTACGGTATGAATGTTTCATATAAGAGGAATTCCACCAATTAAATGGTTAGTAAAGTCATGTGAAAAGCTCAGCTCTAGCGAAACTTGCTGAGTCAGAACTGTTCAGGAACCGGTCGTCTAACAACTTCAATGTTTCTAAATGGGAGACATTATTTTATGTCAGTTTTGGGGAAAAACATACTTCCGGGAAATTCACGGTGGAGGTCTACATGCAGGGAGTACGGCAAAACAGCACCCAGATTTCAAACTGTTTTCCTTCATCAACTAGAGTTTTGTGATGAAAGTCAGGTCAATGTTGACTTAAGACTGCTGAGGTCATGAATATATCCACGGGAGACGGGAATGCTTTGCAACAACAGACTGACTTTATGAATATGTGATTAAGCCAAACTCCGTAAGTCAGTAAAGCATGATGTGTCCTTTCCAAGGAGCCCTTGACTGGATTACTAGCCTTCAGGGAACCAAAGATACTGACCCCAGTATCTCTTAAGTTTGCAGATGACTTGCCGAGACGCTCGTCTGCAGTGTAGGTCTGAAAAGCCAGTGAAATTCATACCACCAGAACTCATTCATAAAATACCACCAGAAATAAAAATGAGACTAACTGACTTTAAACTTCACTGGATTACAGAGCATGTTGCTCCCTTGCCAATCATACATGACGTCTGATTGTGGTTTTCAGGAAACTGTAGATTGGCGATGACATGTGTTTTCCAACGAGCCCTGGATTGCATTGCTAGCTATTAGGGAACCAGAGACACAGACCCCGAAATGTGGCCAAGCTTGCACCTGACCTAGGAGCAACGTAGGTGGCCTTGCAGAGATATTCGCCAAACGTTACAGGATTACAGAGCCTTATGATCCCTCTCCAAACACAGGACTGTAGTTTTTGGGGAAACCGGAGATTGGCAGTCGGCATGCATTTTCCTGGAGTCCTGGATCCCATTGCTTTAAATCATTGGATCAGTGACACAGAACACAGAATCTCTTAAGTTTGCATCCAACTTGGGCTCAACGTAAGCGTCCGTCCACAGTGGACATCTGGAGAGCCAGAAGAAAATAGAGTGCCATAACTTGTGAAAATAAGGATAACTGGCTCAAAACTTCACAGGATTATAGGGCATTATGCTACCGCTCCAAGCACACGTCCCCTGATTATAGTTTTCGGGAAACCGGAGATAATATCGGATCTCTGAAGCAATGTAGATCATCAGTGACATGCATTTTCCAACAAGCCCTGGATCCCGTAGAACACCCATTGAACTGGCGAACACAGCGCAACACGGCAGTCTAATTTCTTCCAGCCCTCCATACTTCCACTACGGCCGGAAGTTCGTAGGGTCAGAAGAAATTAGAGTGCCGTAACTTGTGAAAATAAAGATAACTGGCTTCAAACTTTACAGGACTACATGTCTCCGGAAACCGGAGATAATAACTGTTAGCATCAATGTAGATCACCGGTGAAATGCATTTTCCAACAAGCCCTGGATTGCATTGCTAAAATTCAGGGAACCCGGAGACACAGAACATGGAATTTCCTATGTTTGCATCCGACTTAGGTGCAACTTAGGCGGCCTTGCCAGGACATTCACCGAAAGGCTATGCTTGAATTGCACTGACAGTTGGATTATTATAGGATGGATAATAGGATGATAGGATTTATACATTATTGGTAGATCATTACAAAGCGATCACTGCCCCACTCCTAGTGAGAAACCAACTCTGAGACACGCCTCTATGGTTCTGGAAGATGCAGGAGACAGCAGCCTTTAACGAAGCTGAACAGAACAGCTTAATAATCGAATGTACAGCAATCAAGTCAGCAAGCTCTACAAACTCTAGACGAAGTTGCTGTGGTTTCTGCTCTGACCTTGCTTTGGCTTTGCCTAAATGCAGCTTTCTGAAGCTGTTTATACTGGATGTGAATTCTTCGAGACAGGCACACGTCACCATGACCCAGAACAGACTCACCACCCAGTGATGCTCTCGTCTCTCGCACACACACACTCCCGCTCTGAAGTGGCACATGAAAGAGTGTGTGTGGAGTGTTTACGTATGGCTCCTGAACTGTCTGATCAGTCTGACATCAAACATCAGACAGACATAAGCGAAACAGACAGCGTGCTCTCAGAGCGGGTCACATTCACATGACAGGAGTACCACTGAGAAAATCTTTAAAACTATGGTTCTGTAATGGTTCTTTAGTGGCCAAAATGGTTCTACTGTATATAGAACCGCAAACACTCAAAGAATCATCTGCATGTTTCTTCATTCATTCATTCATTCATTCATTCCTCTTCTGAGCTGCTTATCCTTCTGGGTTGCAGGGGGGTGCTGGATCCTATCCCAGTGCTATATATGTATCTATATAATCACCGCACTGGAGAAGTAGGCTGACTGTGTTTCCTTATGCTGTACAACGATGTATTGTTGTAATGGCAATAAAGTTGAATTGAACTGAACTGAATTGAACTGAACTGACCCCAGACAAGAGGCGTGGCTGCAGTAAGGAATGGGCTCCATTATAATTTGAGAGAAACTAAATGAATCTAAAATGGATAAAAAGCCTTAATTAGTGGATCCTGTGTTGTGTGTAGGTGGATATTAAAATCTCCAACAATTATTAATTTATTTAAAGTGGGGCCCTGGTGGCCTGGAGATAGTAATTAGTGAAAATGCATTTTCATTTGTTCCTCAATCACAAGAAGAGAATCTGCAGCCTGCTTCTGGCTAATTCTGGTTGACTCTCCTGTCGGGTTAAGTCAAATTTATTTATATAGCTCTTTTTACAACAGACGTTTTCACCAAGCAGCTTTGCAAAGAATCCGGGTCCAAGCCCTCAGTGAGCAAGCCAGAGGCGGCAGTGGGAAGGACAAACTCGAGAGGAACCAGGACCCATCCTCTTCAGGTCGACCCCGGATAGCAACAAACACAAAAGGATCAGAGTTTATAATTACAGTCTACAATGAACATGATAACTGTGACTGTTAGCTAGAAGACTACGATGGTAGTTTATTAGAATGAATAGGAGGAGTGTTGAGTGCTTTAGGAGGAGTACTGAGTGTTTTAGGAGTGTTGAGTGTTTTAGGAGAAGTTTTAGGAGAAGTGTTGAGTGTTTTAGGAGGAGTGCTGAGTGTTTTAGGAAAGGTGTTGAGTGTTTTAGGAAAGGT
>CM067485.1:1274316-1291256 GCA_034552555.1 Semaprochilodus insignis
AGTGTTGAGTGTTTTATGAGAAGTGTTGAGTGTTTTATGAGAAGTGTTGAGTGTTTTAGGAGGATTGTTGAGTGTTTTTGTTTATTGTGTATTTTTATTAATGTGTATATGATGTTTGTAGTTGAACCTGACTGACCTCTTGATTTGTCCTTAAATTAAATAATGTTTTTTCACTTATAATTTTTTGATGTAAAGGTCTTTACCCGCACACTACGGACTACTGCCTCCCACCAAGGATGGGCCTCCGGGCTGCTAGACGGTGCTTCATGGCCACACTGGTGGTCCGCGACCCACAGGTTGAGAAACCTTGTCTTAGAGTACAACACTGGCTATTTAAGCTGCGTGATTGACGGGACGGGGAGAGAAAGGAGGTTGTATTTGTTTCACTGCTGAAAATTTGTGACTGTTGAAACGGTGGAGTGACTGTCCAGCTGCTCCGAGATCTAAAAGATAAACTGGGTTTATTTACAGAGGGTGTGAAGGGCAGGCACGAAGACGGTAGACATAACAGAGTAGGAAGAGACAAAACTGAAAACAGGAGGACAAGCCAGAGTCAAAAACCAAGCGATCAGCAACTAAAACAGAGGGGCAGACCGAAAACACAATGACCAAAAGACTGACGGGATACAAAGAGCCCGGTCAGTATGCAACAGTGGGTCGGCAGTACTTTGCAAAGAGACTAAACAGATGGGAGTAAAAATATGCAGACCGGTTAACGATGTACAGGTGATGTGAATCAGTACTCGGGAGATGAGGAAAGTGATTGGCGGATGGCAGACACGTGACGTTGACATCATTAGAAAGTGCATCATGGGAAATGCTGTCTATGGAGTTAGAGGCAGGGGGTGAACCTGGAAGCATGACAACTGGACTGCTTGATTAACACCCAAAAACCCTACGACGCCTGGACGAACAGCCAGTGTTTAGACCATTGATGCAACACACGTTAGCATAGTCACTGTGGCAGGGGTAAGGTGGAGTCGCCGCCATTCCCGCTGGAATTGGGCACGTGCGCCCCTCTCAGAAGGTGGGGCACCGTGCCCTTATAAACTGGCCCTCTCTCCAGTGTGGGGAGGCAGGATATATGGCTGACAGGCCACGCCGGAGAGAGGAAGGGACGTATGGTCTATAGGCCATGAGCGAGCGAGCAAGCAAGGACCAGCTAGGCTGAGTAAGCCTCATATTTAAGTTCCGTTCTGGTTTGGTTGGTTCTTATATGTAAATAATGTGCACTGGTGACTCGTTCTGGGTGTTTGTGTGTGTGTCTTTGGGTCTCGTTGAGGTTCTCCTGGTCAGTGTGCTCGGCCCCTCCCCCGCCCGAGCCACAGTCACCTAAAGATTTAGGCTTGTAGGGTGTCAAAGAGTTGCGCAGTTGGGCCAGATTTGGTGGATGTCTTTCCTGTCGTTTTACTGGTTGTTCCAGGTGGTCCCACAGATGTTAAGAGGATTCTAATTTGGAGATTTTGCGAGCCAGTCCAGATGGGTGAATGCTCCTGAAAGTTCATCTGGCCAATCAGTCACATTTGCAGCCCTGTGAACACCAGAACTGTCATTGTCTTGGAATACCGAGACAGGAATGTTATATTCCTTGGTAAGATGATGAGCAATAGGCCAAACATGGTTGTCCAGCAGCTCCTGCCATCTCAACCATAGAACCCATTTCCACGTACTTAACCCCCCCAGAACATCACAGAGGGGCTCGTTCTTTTGCCCAGGGAGCTTCGGCAACAAAGTAGCGGAGTGAAGGTTTAGAATGGCCTGTTATTCAATAGTGGTACATGGTAGAACACCAAGACAACAATAACAGTAGGCCACTAACGCCAAAGTACCTCCATCGTAAACAGTCCTATCCATCCCGGAAAGCAGGTCCCACGAGAACCGCGGCTTAATCTCCAGCTCTCGCCATTCGGTTAACCAATTAACAGCTGCCTCCGAGTAATTAAGCAATCAATCTGTTAATTGGCTAAATTGATGAATACGTTTCCGCGTGGCAGATGGCCCTGCACATGCATGAAGATATTAATTTAACGGAGCATCTCTCGCCTGCTGAATCAAGAGCCCAAGTACAGAAGCGGAGACATACCAATCTGCAGGAAGCCAAGTTTCTACTTTACTGGTATCAGGAGACAGTGCTACATGATAAGATCACCACAGAAGCCTTTAGCCTTTAGTGCTGTTACAGATTATTGATTAGACCTCCAACATTGACATAAAGTGAGGAATCAATTCTATATTGGTGAGCCAAACGTCTTGGGAAAACTGGGAAAACTGCTGGTGAATGTCCTGGCTCACAACAAGACACCATAAGAGCAGGAAAACGTATACCGGTGTGTATGAACAAACATACAGGAACCTGTTGAGTCACTAGCAAGGTGTAGCCGATGGTGGCCTTTGGACTAGATGATGACCAAGCAACAATATTACCTCACTTACTCACAAGCCGTTTTACCCTTCTGGGGGGTTGCAGGGGGGGGGCTAAAGCCCATGCCAGCACTCATTGGGTTACACACACAACCAACGAACGCATCCACACATACTCACAACTAGTGGGCAACTTAGCATCTCCAGTTCACCTGACTGAATGTGTGTAGACGGAAGGAGGAAACCCACACAGACATGGGGAGAACATACAAACTGAACCCTGGACACCCCAGCTGGGAATCGAACCCAGACCCTCCGTGCTGTGAGGCGACAGTGGTACCCACTGCACCACCATGCTGCCCAGCAATATAACCTGTCCATCTTTACTCCTAAAATGCCCAATGTACAGCAGTTTGCAATTCACTGCAAACCATGATATGGGTAGCATGGTGGGTAGCGCTGTTGTCTCACAGCAAGAAGGTGCTCAGGGTTCAGTTCCCCTGGCCGGGTGGTCAGGCTCCTTTGTCGGTGGAGTTTGCATGTTCTCCCCGTGTCCGTGTGGGTTCCCTCCCACAGTCTGAAGACATACAGTCAAGCAGATTGGAGATACGAAATTCCCCCCTAGGTCTGTCTTCCATGAGGATAAGTGGTTTAGACGAGTGAGTGAGTGAGTGCAAACCATGATGCTTTAATCCGAGCTTTTCACCACTAGCTCAACATTTGGCCGTATTTGTGATAACAGTGGCATCGCTATCCGAGTTAAACATAGCCGAGACGGTGGTTCCTGCAAACTCAGAGGAATCAACAGGGCATGCGCTTGGAACTGATCATCAGGGGAGGCGTAGATGTGGAATGCTTCCAAAAGTCCAACGTTCCCATTCCCGCTGTTTCTGAGATGGAAAGCAGCCATAACACTAGACCATCTACTTTCCTGCTGAACACAGACCCAAACCGATAGCAGCAATATTATTGGCAAACTTTAGTTTAACTGTAGGGTCCCTAGAGATGAAGTCAGTTTTGTAAAAGGAGAACAGCAGAGGAAACAGTACCAATCCCAGTGGAGCACCGGAGATTAGAGGGAGTGAGCTGGAGAGAGCAGAGCCTAACTGTACGTACAGCTGCGTGAATGT
The DNA here is from genome assembly GCA_034552555.1 of Semaprochilodus insignis. Lineage (NCBI taxonomy): Eukaryota > Metazoa > Chordata > Actinopteri > Characiformes > Prochilodontidae > Semaprochilodus > Semaprochilodus insignis. The sequence continues at coordinate 1,277,808 of CM067485.1, forward strand.
TCAGCTGGCTGCCTGCAGTTAAACATCTCTACATAAGCTTACATTAACAATGAAGAAGGGTTTTCTCCTCTCCTGTAAAGATGGCAAGTTGGAGATTGGGTGGTTAGTTGGTTGGTGTGGCTCAGCGGTTACCACTACCCACCAGAGAACTACCACCCCATGTGGGAGACGGGGGTTCAAATCCCAGTCTAGGTAGCAAATGCTGAGCTACACCGATAAGAGTCCTTGGGGAAGGCTCCTAACACTGCACTGGCCTACCTGTGAAACAAGTAACCTTGTAAATCGCTCTGGATAAGATTGTCATGTAAATGAGATACTTTGTTTTGGATAGTGATGATATTCAGAAACCCCTAATGGTAGAAAACGGTGACTGCTTGCAAACTTAATTAGATTATTAGACCACACTACAAAAAATTAGATCTTAGCAAGTATAATTACATTATATCTAGTTGATGTATCTTAAAATTCTCATTTTGAGATTGCTGTAATCTTATTATAAGATTATTTTATTATATATTTAAATTATTTATAATATATATTACTTATTTCCAGATATTTTGTACTTTTTTAAGCATTTCTTACTCACATTTAAGTGATTTTATTAAGCCATATATATTGACAGCTATTATGGCTTGTTTTAAGAATATTTCCTAAAATATAGTATAGGGAGAAAATTCAGCTTACCAATAAATAAATAAATAAATAAATAAAACAAAAACTTAAAACAAATAAAAATGTCTGGAAATAAATCTTAAAATGAGCTTACACTGCAAAACTTACACATACCTTGTTAAATAAATGTCTTTCATACCTAGTGGATACTTCTGAAAATTCTTATTTTGAGATTGTTGTAAGCTCATTTTAATATTATTTAACTTATTTCCAGGCATTTTTACTTGTGTTATGTGATTTTAGTAAGCTAAATTTTCTCACTATACTAGAAGACAATTTAGCTTATTTTAAGAAACACGTTTGAAACAAGCCAATTCGTCAGTATAGTGAGAAAGTTGGGCTTATTAAAATCACTTAAAACCAGTAAAATGTCTAACAATGAGTAAAATAACCTTTAAATTAGCTTACACTGCAAAACATGATATCTTGGTAGATAAAGCTCTTATATCTAGCTGATATATCTTTAAATCTTCATTTTGAGATTGTTGTAAAATCATTTTAAGATTATTTCTATTATTTCCAGGCATTTTTACTTGTGTTAAGTAATTTTAGTAAGCCAAATTTTCTTACTATACTGGCAGATAATATGGCTTATTTAAGGAAACAAGCTTAAAACAAGCCAAATTGAACTAAAACAAGTAAAAAAAAAGTAAAATAACCTTCAAATTTGCTTACACTCTAAAACACTCTTAAATCTTAAATCTTATTATATTGTAAAATTCTCACTTTGAATTTGTTGTAAACTTATTTTAAGATTATGTAACTTATATACAGGCAGTTTTTTTTTTCTTGTCATTTTTTCCTCACTATACTGGCGGTTAATTTTGCTTATTTTAGGAAACATGCTCAAAACAAGCCAAATGATCGGCCAAAATAGGGGTAAAAACTAACTTCTAACTAACTAACTTAAATGACTTAAACAAGTAAAACTGTCTAGAAATTAGTTAAATAATCTTCAAATAAGTCTAAACAATCTTAAAATGAGAAATATGAGATATATCAACTAGATATACGTCACTTTACTTGCCAAAATCTCATTCTTTGATGCAAGAGTATCTGAACTTTGATTTGGCCTACATCCAGAAACTTGTCCAGTACGTGCCAAATCCAATTCCAGCTGTTATTGGTGCTCGTGGAGGCATTACACGCTGTTAGGTATGTTTCGGTCACGGGGCTCGTTTTTCGGTCGGTGAGTTTATTTTTATTAGTAGCAGAAATTCAATTTTAGCAAGAAAAATATTAGGAATAAATATTATGAACAATCTGAGAACTGAACTTTAACTTGAAGCAAATGTTTAACCCCTCCATGACCAGACAGTGGCTGCCAGATGTTCAGTATAGCGTTGCATCCCCAGATGTGTTTACCTTATTTAACACACAACACAAAGCCAAGAAATTCAAAATCACTGATACCGTATATCAGTCTGGCCTTAACTGAGACGTATTGATTTCCAGTCTGCCCTGACTGACGGGTGGGGCTGAGAAAGGCTGGAGAGACATGAAGTGATCAGACGTGAAGCAGTTGTTGATGTTAATCTCTTGTTGTTCAGCTCTGCAGTGCAGCTCATTTACCTTTGACGGGCTGGGCTGCTGAATGAAGGGCTTTCTCCTGTAATTGGCCACCGCCAAGAGGCTATTCCAGACCACAAAGGAGGGCTTGTTTTCAAACTACTGCTCCTTTATGGCCATTTGCAAGTGCTATTGGGCCCTGCTGTAGTCCTCTGTATCTCCGCTCCACAAATGAGCACCGCTGTTCCTCACAGGGACCAGCGAAATGTCCCCAAAATGTCAGAATATTCATCTTTTCTTCTCGTTGTGGGGACATTAGGTAAATACAGAGCACGTGCAGACGCAGACGTACACTCAGCGGATTCGCAGACGAGTGAGCTTGCACCGCCAAAAAACCCTGAAACAGGAGTGCTGGGCGGATGTTTGGCTGCTGCTGCTGCATCACCGGCAGCCTGCTGCTCTCCGAGCCCTTTTATCTCTCCATAGCCCCCCAGTCCCCGACTCCCAGCACCTTGGGGCACATCTGCTGCTGTCTCTTCTCTTTTCTGGCTTACAAAGCTTTAACATGAAATCTCTGTCTCTCTGCTTCAGTCTCGAATCACAGTCACACATACGCTGCTTAACATGATTTCCTGGCAAGTACAGCTCTCTTCTGGTTGATATATCTTATAATCCGTATTATGAGATTATTATGAGATGATTTTCAGACTTGTTTATAGATATTTTTGCTTGTTTTAAGTGATATTAATAAGCCAAATTCTCCCACTTACAGTTCTCACTTGGAGTTTGTTGTAAGCTCATTTTAAGATTATGAAACTTACTTATTAAATTTTATACTTTTTAAATTTCTTTCACTATATTGGCAGACAATTTAGCTTATTTTAGGAAACATGCTTAAAACAACCCAAACTATCTGCCAATGTGGGGCAAAAGCTGGCTTAATAAAATTATTAAAAAATAGTCAAAAAATGCCTGGAAATAAGAAATAAGAAATAATAATAATAAAGTGAAATTACCTTAAAATGTTTCTATACTGCAAAATGCAAAAAAATAATTTATTGGTAAGTACAATTATTGTATATCTAGTTTTTACATTTTAATCTTCAAATTTCAAAATTGTGAGCTTATTTTAACACTATTTTACTTGTGTTGAGACATTTTTACTTGTTTTAGTAAGTCAAATTTTGAACCATGCAGATATTGGCAGATAATTTGGCCTGTTTATTTAAATAAGCAAAGTAGTTTGCTCTCTTCTAACCTCCAATCTCCCAGACTCCATTTCCCATAACCCACCACCCGATGACATCACTGTCACATGTCCGCCATCTCCCAATCCCGTTCCGTTTTCTAGATCTGAGTCTCCCGAGAACTGATCACACACCTGTTGTTAATCTAGTCTGTTTGTATATATACTCCTCTCTCACACTGACCCGTTGCGACGTGTTGCCCCTCTGTGCGTACCGAGCGGGTCTCTCTGTGATCACTCTTGTTTGCCACTCTGGTTTTGACGTTGTTCTGTTTTATAATTTACTCTTTTGTCTTTGCCCTTTTGGTACTTTTGCTGTTCTGATTGTTTGCCTGGTTTTGACGTCCGCTTGTTTCTTGACTCTGACCCTGTCTTGCCCTTCTGTTATGTCCGCCTTGCTCTTGTTGCTGCTGTGGCTGATTACAAATCTGTTAAATAAACCTCGCCTTGATTTTAGCTCAGCGCTCGTCACAATCTGTTTGTCCATCAACACATTGCCAGTATAGCGAGAACATTTGGCTTATTAAAATCAATTAATACAGTCATAAAAATAATAGATAACAAGATATCATCTCTTGCAGTGTACACACCTGAACCTGTATATCCTCTTTCATACAGGCACGTATACATGGGAATTTACTGGTGATTAAACAGGAAGGGGTTAAAGGGGACCCGTCACCATGTCACAGTCTTGCTGAATTATCCAGCTTTCTAAGTGAATGTTCAGATCAGGAATCATAACAGGGTAGTTCTAAACATATTGATCGTCCTGTTTAATTCCAGAACATATAAAGCCTCCCAGAGTTCCTTGTACTGTTAAAGTTGCACAAGTTCTCATTCCATCAGCAAAAACAGTTTTAGCTCCGTTATCACAGACACCCTAGCTCAGCTCGGAGTTTTCTGTCCAGTGTCTGCAGAAACACTGATTCCCAGTATGGATTTAATGGTGGTTCAGAAGCCCAAACTTTAAATCCTTCCTGAAATCTGGCCTGAAGTGTTATGAATGCACGTCATGTTTAGTCAGAGTATAGTTCACTTACAACTATTACCTCACCATCATCACCATCATCACAATCACCATCAACCTCACCACCATCATAATCACCAACATCACAATCACCATCAACCTCACCATTATTACCACCACCATCGTCATCACAATCATCACCATCACCACAACCACCACGTCACATCACCACTACCACCATCACAATCATCCTCACCACCATCACCATCACCATGACCAACATCACCACCATCATCACGTCACAATCACCATCATCATGATCATCATTACCAACACCATCACCATCATAACATTACAATTATTACCATCAGATCATCATCACTATCACCACCATCACCACCAACATCATAATCACCATTACCACCACCATCATGTTCATGTTCATTATCGCCATCATCACAATCAGCATCACCACATCCACCACCATCACCTCACCACTACCACCATCACCACTATCACAGTCACGATCACCACCACCACCACCCCATCATAATCACCATCATCACGACCACCATTACCAACATCACCACTACCATCATAATCATCATTACCACCACCAACATCATGTTCATGTTCACAATCATTATCGCCATCATCACAATCAGCATCACCACTACCACCATCACGATCACCATCACCATAACCACCATCACCCCCATCATGACCACCATCACCGTCATAATCACCATCATCATAATCATCATTACCAACACCACCACCATCATAACATTACAATGATTACCATCATTGTCATTATCACCATCATCACCACCACCACCACCATCATAATCGCCATCAACCTCACCACCATCACCACCAACATCATAATCACCATCACCACCACCAACATCATATTCATGATGTAGCGTCACCCAATTAGGCAGCAATGTCTCGGAAGTCTCTCGGCCACCATCTTGGTGGAGGCAATGGAAATGCCGAACTCTGCCGGGCAGTGGTGGGAACACACAGGGGAACACAAAAATCAGGAAAACAGTGATATAGAGTAGCTATGGGCCTCTTAACAAGCCAGCGTGGTTTAAAGCCAGGGTGTGGCTTTAGGCTTGCCGTGGTGGGGGCTTATTAGCTTTGTAGCTTTAAACGACACTAAACATGTGACTGGCTACGTGTAGCGCAAGGGGAAAACAGTGCAAATATGATATTTCCTTGAAATGTCACTTATGACTTAACGCGACACACACGTGAGCGTGTGCACACAGAGATTGTAATTTATCTCGGGGGTCAGTCTGGCTGTGCAGCAAATGAGAACCAGAATAGCTTCTCTCCAGGTTCCTGCTCCTTCCTGCAGCGAGTCGTGTTTCACACTTCACAGCCTGGACTGACCTGAAGTGACCCGGACAGGTGGGACAGGGATGGAGGATGAGACGTGGGAAAGGAAAGAGAGATGAGACGAGGAAGAGCGTGAGTGTGGCAGACAATGTTCAGATGCTGTCAAAGAATCAGCCGAGAAACGCCAGCGGAAAGGTCACGCACACCTTTCCAGCACCGGAGCATTCACACTGGGTACACACACCCACACACAAACCCACACCCACACACACACCCACACACTAAGGGGGTAAAAACCCACTGATGTATCGATCTGAAAGTGGTGATTCAACCACATTGATCCGTAATTGATTATAATCTGTCCTAATAATTTTCAGCTAAGCATGAGCTCATTTTTCCTGACGACATACATCATCAGGCCGTTTCCAACCTAACATTCTGAATTTCCAAATTCACGGCTTTATGTATTGTCTTTATTCCTCTCTATAGAAGCTTCAGTTGACCTAGTATAGTGGGGCCCAAATGTACAAAAATCAAAAACGTATTAATAGAGGATAAGAAAATCCAGCCGCAGTTGAAGCAGCTCACTGGTATCGCCATGATGCTGTAGGTAGTTGCTGGGGTGTTACTAAGCAGTCGCGTAAAGATGTTGCAAGGTGGTCATTAGGATATTGCTAAGCAGTTGCCATGGTGTGCTGGTTAGTTGGAGAGATCGTCTCGCATTGCCAGACTCTCTAGTGATAGTCTGGTACCTATAGACACCGTTCCAACTCCGGAACATTCAGTGTCATCGGGAATGATGTGCTTGGATATGGTTATTCAATCAGTCCTACAGTTTTTATACAGCGATAGTTAATGGGGACCTATTTTGCCCAATTTCCATGTTGATAATGGCATTAATGGGGTCTACAAGGACAGATTAACATGCTTCCATTTTCCCAAAACATGTTCACTCTTTATCTATAATGCTCTGTTAGAGCTACTGTGTCTTTGAGCACTGCCTTCCGATGAGCCAAGTGTGCTTTGATTGGTTAGCTCACTCTCAACCTTCAATAATCAATGTTTAAAACTGTATGTCCAATCACATAAGCACAGCATTCCCAATGACACTGAATGTTCCAGAGTCGGAATGGCACCCATACCTCAAAATCTGCCAAATTTATAGAAGAAGGAAAAAAAAAGTCTTTGAACTTTGAATGGGGGTTTATGGAACCAGACCTGTGGAAGTATTTCCACTGCTCCAAACTAACTTCTGATTGGCCAACCGTCAGACCAGCATCCAGGATGTTGCCAGGCAGTTACAAATGTATCCAAGAGGATCTCTAGAGTGTTGCTCTGTGTTTGCTGTGAAATCTATAGGGGCTGCTTTTCCCTGTTACAAGGTGAAGTCATCTCAATACACAATCCTTACTGCCCTTCTACCGGCAAGCTTGGCACGCCCTCCAGTCTAGCACAGGTGGAGGTACCAACTTGTACTTTCAGGTTCGGACTCTGGCTCAAACGTACAAGGCACAGACGCCATTGTAAGAACAGCCACAGCATGCTCTGGGGGAGCTTGTAACAGGATGCTGCTTTGGTCACTGACCCATAACAGAGTGGGTGAGCTAATCAATCAGAGGACATTGGGCTAATTGGGAGGCGGGGCTAAAGACACGGGGGCTCTAACAGAACATTAAACAGAATACAGATGATACTGAATGTTCCAGAGATGGAACTGTGCCTATACCTCAAAAACTGGCAACTCTATGAAAGGAGGAAAAAAGTCTTCAACTTTGAACGGAAGTTAACAGAACCAGACCTTTGGACCATTGCTCCAAACGGTGTCACTTAAACTAACTTCTGATTGGCCAAATGTAACAGTGGCATCCAGGATGTTGCCAGGTAGTTACAATGCATCCAAGATGATTTCTAGAGTGTTGCTCTGCATTAGCTGTGAAATCTATGGGAGCCGCTTCTCTCTGTTACAAGGTGATGTCATCATGTAACACAATCCTTACTGCCTGCCGGCCGGCAAGCTCAGCACTCCCTCCAGTCTAGCAAAGGTGCATGTACCAACTTGTTGTACCTGACTTTCAGGGTCGGGCTCTGGCTCAAACGAATACGGCAGAGCCAACGTCATTTCCACTGCTCCGGTATTTCCATTGCTTCAAACGGAATGACTAACTAAACTAACAATCTACTATGCCTATACACTGACAATGTGTAAACACACACACACACACACAAACTGACAGTGACACTGGATAAATGTGAATGGCCTTCGTAACATAGAACTAACACATAACAGTCCAGCCAGACAGAGACCCAGACAGCACTCAGCAACATCAGCACCTCTTCAACTGCTGCCCCTACAGAGAAACCTCAGCCTGCAGCGTGGAGCGTCCACTTGTTTCATAAAACACACACACGCTGACCTTACTTGCTGCAGTGACCCTTTCAACACACACTCCGTCCTCACTCCTCTCCGGTCCTGCTGTACCGCATGCCTTCGTTTTAATGTTGTGTGGTCTTGACCTTCCTCTCCTCCTCCTTCTGCTTGAGTGACCAGTGCCAAGGCTCGGACAGACACAGGCAGCTCGCAGCCGTCCGGAGTGGCTCTAATTGATTTGATTTGAGAGAAAGTGTCACTCAGGGCTGGAAGCGAGCTAAAGAAGGCGAGTCTGCAACTTCACACTCACTCAGGCCTTGTTCGCGCTGACCCAGAGGAACAGAGTTTCTTTTATTGAGGTTTTTTACTGCCCATTAACAGTCTCGAGACACTTTGCTTTCCGCAATCTCCTGCTTTCTGAAATTGCATTTTCTTGCTTTTCAATGAACCGAGGATCCCTGCAGAGACGTGGTTACCATAAAACAGCTACCTGGGTATAATCAGCTTCAGCAAACAGCTGAGCTCGGAAAGCACAGGCTCAAACTCTTGGGCCCAAAGGTGGTTAAAACAGCTCTGTGGTTTAAGCGGTGATGACCTCATCCCAAGGGCATGTTCATATTTTTGACTCGTGTATTGCTTCTATAAAAAGATGGACTGCAATTACACTCAGCATCGAAAGAACAGTTGCACAAGTAGTTGCACCCAGAAGGAATCAACCCACAGGAATGAAACTTGGTGGGGAGGTTTGACATCATGAGACATGCCAATGATTCAAGTTTCACGCTCGGCTGCACATGTGACGTAAGCAAGGGCGGGCCTTATCGCTGTGCCTGACTGACTATATAAGGTCGTCCTGTTACGTAAGCTTTCCATTCCGACTCATGCTCTTGAGTTGGTAGCATCCTTTCCAAGTTCAGTATGCCTTGAAGAAGAGTTCAAAAGCAATTCCAGCAGCTGGAAGAGTTGGAGAGGGGTCGCACTGGAGAGCTGCGGAAACGGGATAGTTTTACCAACGTATTGCGCATGTATACCAGTCATGAGGATTCTACCATAGCATGTTGTTGGCTGCAGTGGATAGAAGCACCACCAGCCATAGCACACACCAGTGACAAAGGATCTGGGAGACCTACACGAACCACAGAGACAGAGAACCAATGAATTGTCCGACATGCACAGAGTGACCCAACAGCCATGACAGTGGACATTCAGCGAGCAGCGACGCCCGCCAAGAGTCATTCGGTTAAGACGGCTGCTCAACACAAGACGATATGATACAAGTTCCCTTCGCTACAGACGTCATCGGCCTGAAGTTTTGACGGTGATCATATGCAACAGTCTGAGGCCGACATTAACCAGAGCGGCTCTTGCTCAAACACTCTCAGGAGAAAGCTCCCACAGATTCTCCGCCTAATTAGACTAATTGCATCATAGGGCTCTGGGAAGTGGGATGGTCTTATAGGCATATTGCACACGTACACCGGGCATGGGGATACTACCATAGCACGCTGTTGGCAGCAGTGGATAAAAGAAGGCACATACCAGCGACATGAAGCATCTGGGAGACCTACACGAACCACCGAGAGACCACTCCATGATTGTGGACATTCAGCGAGCAGTGACACCCTCTAAGAGTCATCCTGTTAAGACGGCGGCTCGCTATAAGACAATATGATACCTGTGAACTACAGCTTCCTATGAATTGCCCCTTCCTGGGTGGCTACAGACAGAGTCACCACTGACCTGAGCCCAATATGTAAAGCAACACATGTGGTTTGCTACAGTTTGTTGGAAACATTGAAAAATCAGTTTTCAGCCAGTGGAGATCACATAACACTGACTCCTCAAAGGGCACAAAGACATTCTGTTGCTAATGCTGTGGGCTAGCAGGGGTAGGCAGACCTAACAGCCTGCAATCTGTGCAATTCATGCCATCATCATGCTCGTTAGCGCCGATTTCTAAAATGTTGCACTAGCTTCCCACAAGCATTGCAACGGAAAGACGCTTTCAGAGCAATCGTTACACGTTTGCTGATCATCACGCTGCTCTTTGTGCTGGGACGCTTTAGGGAACTTGAACTGAGGCGGAAGAGAGGTAAACCCTAATGAACGCGATGGAGCAGAAAACCAGAAGGAGAACCCGAGACTCGAAGCGGATGCAGGAAGAGCACCGTACTCTTTCGCTGCTCTAGTGGAAATGGATTTGTTCTCCAGAATTGAAACAAAGCTCAGCTAAACATCTCCACGAGCACAGCCTTCATTTGCGCAAGACAAATTCACTTTGCTACGGACGTTGTCGGCCTGAAGTTTTGACAGCGATCAGACGCCGCAGTCTGAGGCTGACGTTAACCAGAGCAGCTCTTGCTCAAACACTCTGTTGACATTTTGGCTGCTGCAGAGCCTCAGGAGAAAGCTCCGACAGATTCTCCGTCTAATTGGACTCTTTCTTTATTTGTCTGCCATGGGCAGAGGCCTGATGTCCAGAGGCCTGACGGGCAGAGGCCTGACGGGCAGAGGCCTGATGTCCAGAGGACTGACGTACAGAGGACTGACGTACAGAGGCCTGACGTCCAGAGGACTGACGTCCAGAGGACTGACGTACAGAGGACTGACGTACAGAGGCCTGACGTACAGAGGCCTGACGTACAGAACTGCCCCTTTACCATCACCTGAGCTTTCATTTGAGGTGGCGATGCATATGGGTGAAGTTTAGTGCAGCTGTTTGCATGTTGTAAGTTGCAGGCAGCATAATGTCCATGCAACTTGATGGTTACACATGACACTAAGCTGTGTGCAACTTATTTCATCACTCCATCAATTAACCAAATTAGGAACTAGTGTTACTAAAGCACCACACGATAAAACTGATGTACTGAGAATTCGTGGAAAAGAACCTGACTGACTATATAAAATCGTCCTGTTGCGCATGCTTTGCTTTTCATTTTGTTGGTACCATCCATTTCAAGTGATGTATGCCTCGGAGAAGAGTTGGAAAGCAATCAAGCAGTTGGAAAAGTTGGAGAAGGGTCGCGTCCTAGGGCTCCGGGAATAGGATGGCCACTTTCATAATGTCAAAAAGGAGTTCAAATCATAACCTAAGCTATATAAATGATTACTTTACTCACCTAATTGGGTGGAATGGATGACATTCATGAGTCAGATGTGAGCTTACTAATTGACTAGCATTTAGAGGGCTGTCCTGCGGTTAGCCGGTAGGCGAGTTCATCCCGATTTAATAGGCGTCCGTCCATGTATTGCGCCGGATGGAGGACAGGGAGTTGAAAAACCGTACTGTCTGGCCTAAAACCGGATATGTGGCCACCCTATCCGGGTAGCAGGATGGTCTTATTGATGTATGCCATTAAATTCTGGCCATGCGGATACTACCATAGCACCGTGTTGGCTGCAGCCCATAGAAGGCGGCACGCACCGGCGACATGAAGCATCTAGGAGACCTACACGAACCATGCAGAGGGAGAACAGCAAGCAAGCAGTGATGCCCTCCACGAGTCATCCTGTTAGTGCCAGCACTGTTGGCAGAGGGCTAGACGCAAGACGATATGATCCTGAGAAAAGTAAAGAACCGATTGAGTCATTTTTAATCCCGCAATTCTTTGAACAAAGTCGGATGTGAACTTGTTGCTCGTTTTAAGAGGCTGATATCGGCTTCATATTCGATAACTTCTTGCTTCTACTTATCCAGTCCACCTTAAATGATGCAGTCAATACCTTTGGCCCAATACCTTTACCTTTCGAATGTGTCTCTCAGATCAGATCTTTCGCGACGACTGTCCCCACCGCACTATTCCTAAGTGATCGGATCGGGTTTGTGTGTCCAGACATCACCAATCTATCTGCATGAGCTGCTGTGGTAGCCACGTAGGCGTCAGTACCCATGTAGCCGCGGTAGTGACGTGACTTTCATACGAAGTAGCAGGGAAGACTGAGGTGCATCATCTTGTCCTCTAAAGATTCGGCATGTAAAGTCGCGGTTCACAACTCTGACACTCTTCCTGAATCCCAGCACTTCTGGCACTGTGGATTCAACATCATGGTTGTTTGCCACGTAGCGAGTGATGCAAAAGGTGATGCTGAAAAAGGTCTTGTCTCACCTGAACCCTGAGTCCCATCACCTGTTCATAATGCACGTCTGTATGTATACCGGTTCAGTCTGTCCGTCACTTTGGGAGGTATAACCAGCTTCCTGTTGAGTGTTCTTGCTGGTATCCTGTCAGTGTACTGTGTATGATCTTTGCTTGTCCTTCGGTTCTCGTGTGTTCTGGTCATCCCCTCGTTCTTGGCCGCTGGCCGGTCTGTTTGCTCTGGTGTTTGACTCTTGCTTGTTCTCTTGGTTTTGGCTCTGTCTTACTCTTATCGCTTACGATTGCTCATGTTCTGGTTTACGGCCAACTCAGTGGCTTCTGACCCGCTCACTGTTAATAACACCCCTCTCTCTTTTAGACCTGTGAGTGTTTGATTAGTCACTCCAGCCTTACAGCCAGTTCTGGTTGTTGGCATTCGGTTCGGCTGTTTCGTGAACATTTGGGTTCTCAAACTGCAAAACAAGATTTGTTGGCCAGTAAAATTTTTTGTGCTACTTGATATAGCTTAATATTCTCATTTTGATGTTGTTGTAGGTTTGACGTTGTTGGAGGTTTGACGTTGTTGGAGATTACTGTACTTATTTCCAGATATTTATACATTCAGTGATTTTAGTAAGCCAAATTTTCCAATGCCCACCTTCAGTTCTTGTTTAGGAGATGAAGCACGTACAGGAGTTTGGTGCTCTAGACCAGCGGGTGTTTGTGGATGATGCATGCAGTTCTAGTATAAACCACTACGTACACCCGGGGCACCCATGAATGTGCAGCTCTAAATTAACAGATTTCCTGTTTAAAAACTGAATTAGAACTGATTATTAATGGTATTTTACTTTAGGTCCATTTTAAGCACATATTTATTCTAATTGAGTAAAAATGTAAGTCTGTAAATGTTTACCTTTAACTGGGATTTTTACTGGATTATTATTATTATTTTTTAACAAGGTAAGTCATTAAGAACTAATTCATATTTACAATGGCAGCCTGACAAGCAGCAAAGCCACTTGAAAAAAGCAGAATTCTCATTTTAAGATTAGTGTACTTCTTTCCACATATTTTTCCTTGTATTTTTCCTTTTGGCAGATAAAAAGGCCAAATCATTTGCCAATATAGTGAGAAAAAACTGCAACAGAAAAATCACTTGCAACAAGCAAAGAGTATCAGGTATCAAGTCCAAAAATCCGTAAATGAGCTTACAACAATCTCAGCATTCATATTTTAAGATACATAAATTAAACATTAA
>CM067485.1:1299497-1325370 GCA_034552555.1 Semaprochilodus insignis
GTACGGTCATACGGGTCTACCAGCAAAACAACAACACATGACAAATATGAATGACAACGAGCGTCAATGACAATGAACACAAACAACTACAAGAACAAAAACGAACAAGAACAACAACAAATAACAACAACAATAATGAGCAATGACAAACAACAACAAACAAGAACAGCACCACCTTTTCTTTTCCTCTCTGATAGCCACTTTGTATGGCCACACCCCATAAGCTCCTACTGGCCGTGCGGGGTCATGTGGCAGACCCCGTCATATTTAACAATTCACGTTCAAACAGTCATTTAGCCCACAGCGATTTCATCTGACGTGAACTCAAGTTTCCAACGGCAGTCCGAGTGAGCCACAGGCTTAAGGGTAGACTACAGACTAACGAAGTCTATACACATCCACCCTCCCTCCACTACATTCCTTAGTCTGGGATTATTCTTAGTCTGGGTCCAAGAAACTGGTCCCAAGTTAAGCTAAGGACGTAACCTGGATATACATGATATAAACCAGAGGGTTCCTAATCCGGACCAGGTGTCCATTCATGGATTCCGCCATCACTGGTAGGCGACACTACATTGACCAATGTGGCTATAATCCCAGTCTACAGGGAATTCTCCTCGGAATTGTGCCAGGGAAGGCATCCACCAAATCTGGCCCAACTGTCCAATTCTTTGATGTAAGAGTGTCTGAACATCCAGAAACCTGTCCAGTACATGCCAAATCCAATCACAGCTGTTGTTGGTGCTCGTGGGGGCACTACTAGGTATGTTTCAGTTAACAGCTGGCTGCTGAAAAGGCTTCAAGGAGCCGGAGATACTTAGGTGCACCCTAGTTGGCCTTGCCGAGGTGCTCGTCCACTGGGTAATTTAGAGCACCATAACCTGCCGAACACAAGAGTGACCTTACAGGAGCGCTATGCTCTCTCTCCAACCAACTATCTGATCAATATCTGATGTTTTACAACACTGCAAATCCAGTCACAGCTGTTGTTGGTGCTTGCAGAGGTCTTGCACGCTATTAGGTACGTTTCAGTCACAGGGGACACATTTTTTTTCGTCTTGTGAGCTTATATAATAAGTATATTTTATATGTTAAAATCATGTGAAATTCAGCAAATTAACAGCAATGCATATTAAAATATGAGTTCTGAGTTATTTACAATTAGAAAATCAATCATTTCAGTGTATACTGTTGTCAAAAGAAGCTGCTCATTTAAAGTCAGCTTCAAACCAGTTCCTCAGGGGGTTGCCACCAACGTCCACCACCATTCAGAAGAGCCTAACGAAGCAAAGACGCAATCAACGCAGTACGTGACAACCCGACATTATGTCACAATCTCGGAGAGCCGTGCGGGAAGTTCTGCCGTCTGGTTGGAGGGAAGGAGCGAAGCTTTAATTGACACTCGAACACCAGCGTTGCATAAATCTGTCCCCTCAATTAGAGCAGATTACTCGGAGCAGACACGCATGCATGTTTCAGTTGATTTCCCTGCCATTGTTGCTATATTCATTAGCTCTTGGACATGACTCAATTTAATTAGGCAAACCGAATTGGAATAATTGCAGATGTTGCCGGCATATCTTAGCAACGCGCGCACCACTCCTCATTCGCGCATCATAAAAAGAAGTACGGCTCCAGATGGCGAACGTTTAGAAGGCTGTTCCCTGCTAATAACGGCAGCCGAAGCTTTTAAGTCTGCATTCGGAAATTCTAACTTTCCACTTCTGGGAAGCGGCAGCTGTGCAGAGGTTCACCTAACTTTGTGACATGATTGGCCTATAAAATTGGAGGGGCGGGTCGGGATTACTGCTCTATTATTTCCTTGTCATTGGCACTGTGTGAATTAGCACCTGAGAACGGAAAAGGGAAAAACAGTGGGAAGGAAATGGCTGATATTTTTCCGAAAAACATGCCATGCTCCATATTGACATGAATTACTGAACCAGCATTTGGTTTCGTCCACCTGCCGGGGGTTACCATGAAGAAAACGAGGACTCGGGGAGCTATAAAAATGCCTTGACCTTCGCTGTGATGAACTTCAGCCAGGCCCGAGACTGGTAATTAGTTTCTAAACCCGCCGCCTGACAAGGGGACGGACCCAGTAGTCAGAAAAATTGGCCCAATTACCTGGTGGAAGCCGAGATTTCGTGGAAGAGTCGCCGGTAACATGAGCACATTGGATCTTAATTTGGAGGGTGGGAAGGTTTCATTTAAACAATAAACGTGTATGAAAATGTATTAGTTTTTTTAAACGCAATTACGCTCAAAATGTAACCCCGGTTTTATTACGGGAGCATAAAACGACTGTGGTATTGGTTTGGGTGCTGTGTGCTTGAAAGTTAAGGCATTAAACTTAATGGATCACTGAAATCTGGATGAGTTTCTCTAATAACGTTGTTCAGAGCCATAATTGCTCCATTTCTCCTTCGGGGAGGCCGTCTGTGAGGAGGGACGGAAGCATAAAAGATTCCATTGCTTCCCTTTTTTCTTCCCTTTCCAAACGCTGCCGCACTCGAAAACCAGGGGCACCTTCGGCACCCGCGAGGCAGCACTGTGTATTCAAAAAACCACTTCTCAATCGATATAAAAGGCCACAAACGATATTTTCCATGCATCTGTCCATCAGAGACACGGCAGGTCTTGGGTTCCTAACGTCCAGAAAGCTCCTGACACGTCTGAGCCAGAAAATCGGCATTCAGCGGCCTCCAATTACCACATTCAGGTGTGTTTGAGAGCGGGGTTGGAATGGAAATGTCATTTGGCTGGGAAGCCCTGAGGGGCCCGGGGCTGTTTTCGATTGTCTGCTCGCTCAGTGCTGTGCTGGCACTGGTCATTACCTTCACACCTTTCCAACGCACTCAGCACTGCACCCACATAAAGCCGTTCCATTACCATGTGACACCAATAGAGCAACTACTGCCTGGGAGGCCCGGGCTGCAGAAGAACAACACCCGCGTCCTACACGCTAGCAGAAAGCATTAGCGCTGCATTCACAGCTGAAGCACACAGTCACTTTGGCTCCCAGACTCCATAGAGATGCAAATGGGCTTTTCTCTGTGTTCTGAAGCGTCCATCCAAGCTATCCCACTGTAATTATCTTGTCTTTGGTGCTCCGGAGGTCTAAGCTCACATAATGGGAAGTGACGCGCAGGGTAAGCGAGTCGAGCAATTAAGACAGGGGGAGGAATGAAGGACCTGGCAACCCCTCTAAAGCTGCACAGAATCTGTCACTCACGAGTAAGCGTTTAAGTAAAAGGGACTCTTCCCTCACAATAGGGAAATCAGTCAGACTCATGGGGTAAACAGGGCCCGAAGAAAGCCAAGCAAGACGGCAGCATAATGCACAAGACAGGCCACAAACACAGCGGAACTGAACACAGAGGTGAGGGCTTTGGTTTGATGGCGTCTCTGTTTTGCTTGTATGACACACAGCAGTACAAAGGAGAGTAATCAAGCTCTGGTACACAGTAAACATGTTGCATTACACCGAGTTGCCACCGACCCTGTGCCTATACTCACAGGGCATTTCAGCAAGTACACTTGCCATCCAGGTACACACGTGTTGCCTCCTTCTACCCCACCATTATAAGACCACCACCGACTAGATGTTATTTGGACCATGGTGGAGCATCCTAAGCACAGCAATGATACTAAAACGGGATCATCTGGATTGGTGGACTGTTCCCAACCTGCTTATATCGGAGAGGATCTATTTCCCTCCTTCACAACATTCACAGTTTTAATGTTTGAGGTCTACTAGAACACATGCCTCGAGGTTCCTAAAGCACCATATTTTCCTCCTACTGTACATCTGTGTTCACCCTCTGTCTAAAATACTCTGTTAGAGCTCCTGTGTCTTTAAGCCCCGCCTCCCGAAGAGCCCAGCATGCTCTGATCAGTCAACTTGTCCACTCTGTTCTGACTGGTCAACCACCAGAGCAGTTGAACGCTGGCATCCTGCTACAAGTTTCGTCCCTACCCGTTCTGGACACAGCTAGTTGCTGTGCGTTAAGTGAGGGCATGCCAAGCTTGCTGCTAGGCGGGCAGAAAGGACTGTGTCACTAGACTGCATCATCTTGTAAGAAGGGAAAAAGGCTGGAATTCCAGCGAGGCGTTTAATGCAGCTGGGAAAAGTGGTTTTCCGTGGTCTACCAGACACTAAAGGCAGGGGGGAATAGAACAGAACAGATTAATAGGCCCCCCTTAAAGTCTCAAATCAAACTGGCAGCTGAGTACATATACAAAATTGCGGTTCCATAGAAGGAATAGAATTTAGAACCATTGGCCAATTTTGTGTGCACACAGAGGAATCAGTCTACCGCATTTACCCATGCAAACACACACACACACTCTAGGGGGCAGTGAGCACACTTGCCCAGAGCAGTGGGCAGCCCTATCCACAGCACTCGGGGAGCAGTTGGGGGTTAGGTGTCTTGCTCAAGGGCACTTCAGTTGTGTCCTCTTGGTTCAGGGAATCAAACCAATGACCAAACTGGTCACAAGGCTGGTCACAAGGCTGGAGCACTATGTGAAATGCTAATAACCATAATAAATAGTTAAATCAGTCAAATCTATTTGGATGCTACAAAGCACAACATTTGACATCCTATTAACTTAAACGTTTGGACAGGAGCATGTTTGCCAGAGAATTAACAGTGCTTAACAAACATTTAGGCACTGAAGAAACCAATTAATTTAGTTTTGAAAGCAGAATTTGTTTCTATTTACAGTACCTAGCTGACGCTCTTATCTAGAGCGACTTACAATGTTAATTATATTACGTGTAGGCCAAGGACTTTTATTGGTGTAGCATGGCATAGTCACAAAGACCAGGAATCGAACCCCAGCCTCCCACGTGGAGTGGAAGGTCACTGGCAGGTAGTGGTGTTATCTGTTGCATCACACCAACCACCAATTTTGTTGCCTTTCTTCAGTCATGCAAGTCTTCAGCTCTGCAACCAGCTCTGCAAATGACCAAGGGACATTCAGTCAATGCAACGTTTCAATGGGAGACACACCTGGACACTCTGTGACTAGACAATCATGATGCTTTGACATGCAAAATGTGGCTTGCCGTTGCCGTGTTGAAATATGCATGGACGTCCCTGACAAACGTGAACGGTACCCACTAATACACCTCTATACTACGACAGAAGTTGGCTTTGGACCATACTCTGGTAACAATCTGGACCTTTTGTCGTTTGACCAAGAGAACACAATGTACATACCGGCCAAAGTGGACTTAGCTTATTGTTTTCATTTGCATTTCATAGACCGAACCATATTTCTTGGCAAGTGAGGTTTGTAGCCATGCAAGCATTGTACCGTTATTAGCTATTAATCAGTAAAGTGTAGAAATAATCAACAGACCAGATGGCTCCACAGCAGATGTGGACAGTTTCCAGCTCAGCTGATTAAGCCAAGTCATGGACAGACAGCACATGAACGGATTTTAATAAAGACTGGCAACTGGAATCTATTTAGTCTATACCATGATACGGCTCCATACGACAGACAACAGCAGATACACCGAGAGGCTTCCTGACCTTCCAAATGTTCCCGATGCTTCAGACCAGTCCTTTTTCCCCCCCGGATATTTATTTATTTTTGCATCTTCATTAGATTCACTGATCCGCATGGTCCACTGAGAATCTTCAGATTCATTTAGCTTCCAACAGAAGCCTCTATTTAAACACTGCCATCCTGTTTTGTTCAATACCACAGATGAAAGAAAAGACAAGAAAGATGTTCTGATCTTTTCATTTTTCCTGATGCCGAGTCACGGGCCCTCAGGCAAAAACACAATCGCTCATTTGTACAGGGGGCCGTACTATTGGTCGCACGAATGTTGGACCCGGGGGCTTCTTCATTTCCAGGTTTTTTGCCACACAGCAAACCAAACAGGTGTGCTGTTTGCTGGGCCTCGCAATTGCATTGGCATTCAGGGGGGAAAGGTTATTAAAATAAAGGCTTGACACTCGCATGCATTGTTATTAAATCACCCTCCGGGTCATGTGATGCATATTCATTATATTAATCTCATTACAGAATCAATCCCTCGACATGTGAAGAGTGTGTAGATCAGATATCTAATCATGATGCTTATCAGCGACTCCGCCGTGGCAATTCTTCATTGTCAAGCCTGCAAGCGTTCCTTAAACAGGCTGCTGATGAGATGAATGGATTGTGTCTTTGTTTCAAACTCACCTTCGGTAGAGCTGGACAGAGAACATGAGGTCAAGTGGGTAGAGATGCAGTATACCTGCACAAGCTTGGATGGTCTGTATAGTTGTCATTCACCTTCAAGGCATATCTAAAGGCTTATGCCAAGCTGATGCATGTGAATGATGTCCAGACCAAAAAGCATGGAACTGTCCAAGACCTCTGAAGGTGCTCGGAAGATCCTTTAAGTCAGTTGTTCCCAACCTGCCAGATTTCCTGCCAAATACCAGCTTTTTCATACCAGCTTCAACTCAGGAAGGGCTGGTTAATTAGCGGATTAGCTGGATCTGGTGTGTTGGGAGCAGGGCAAACACTAAAATGTGCTGTGCTGGGGTGTGTTGAGAGGTGGAGCCGACGTGGATTGGACTTGCCGTTTCAGAACATCGCACTGATGCTTAATCATCCTGAGATCTGGGGAATTCAGAGACCAAGGCCACCCCCTGAACTTCATCATGTTCCTCAAACCATTTCAATGTGGGTTGTGTGGCAAGGCAGGTCATCAAAGAGGCATGAATACCACATGCAACAATATTTAGGCAGGTTGCAAGTGTCAAATTGACATCCACATGAACCACATTCCCTCCACCAGCTTGTCTTCATTCCACAGTTCATCCTGGAACCACTTCCCCAGGTAAACGACACATACCCCATTTTGCTTCAAACTAATTCAATCTAATTCAATCATGCTCCAAACACCTTTCCTTTAACAGCTCTGAAATTTTGAGCACTGAAGAAACCAATTACTTCGGTTCTGAAAGCAGAATTTTGTTGCCGTAATGTACCTTTGGTGTCGTATTTAGTGCTTCAGTGGGGAACACGTCTGGGCACTCTCTAACTACACAATCATGCCTTTGTAATGTGTGCAGAATGTGTTTTTCTCATTGCCATGTTAAGTTAATCAAGGATGTCCCTGAAAAAGACGTCATCTAGAATGCAGCACATACATCTACCAACTCTCTGCGTTAATAGTGCCTTCACAGATGTGCAAGTTACCCACTAATACACCTGTACTATGACAGATGCTGGCTTTGGAACTGTACCCTCATAACAATCTGGTTGGTCCTTTCTTTTTTAACCAAGAGAACCAAGTTGCCCTGGTAAACGACACATGCTTACTCAAAAAATGGGACTCGATGGACTGGCTGATCTGGACATCCCTGACAAATATGAACTGTACCCACTAATATACCTCTATACTGCAACAGAAGTTGGCTTTCGGACCATACTCTGGTAACCATCTGGACCTTTTGTAGTTTGACCAAGAGAACACAATGTAAATACCAGCCAAAGTGGACTTTGCTTTTTGTTTTCATTTCCATTTCATAGACCGACCCATATTTCTTGGCAAGTGAGGTCTGTAGCCATGCAAGCATTGTACTGATATTAGCTATTAATCAGTAAAGTGCAGAAATAATCAACAGACCAGACGGCTCCACAGTAGATGTGGACAGTTTCCTTCTTCCATTGCTCCCAGGTCCAGTTCCGAAGCTCACGTGCCTACTCACTTTTGACAGGGGACAGAGGTTAGTATGGACACTCTGACCAGCATACGGAGCCACATAAGCAGCAGGGAGTGTTGGGAGACACTCCTCCTTGAAGATTCATTAAACAACATTTCGGTGACTTTACCACGGTAGCCCTTCTGTTGGTTCAGAATAGATGGGATAGACTTTCTTTGCCTCATGCATCAGTGAGCGTTGGGCACCCAACAACTTCTCGGGTTTCGGGTTTGTAGCTAGTCCCTCCTTGGACCACAGGAGTAGTACACACCACTGCTGACCAGGTAACCCACAAGCCAGTGAGCTGCAGTTTGGTGGACAGAAATGCCTACTTGATGAAGGTCAATAGACAATTGGCAGACTAGTTTGAGCTGACCGGAAGACTCTGGGAACTCACACAACCACTCTGCACAATTGTGGTGAGCAAAAAAGCTTCTCGAAACATCCGACCTTAAGGCTTCTTAACCTTCTGTCAGCCGAGAAGAGATAGCTGAGGCTGCAGTGGGCACAGGCTCCCCAAAACTGGACAGCTGAAGACTGTAAATCTGCAGCCTGGTCTGGTCTGGTCTTCTACTGAGGCACGAATACCTCTTTTCCACCAACAAAGTGCCAGTGATTATGCCAGAGCTGATGCTGCTTTCCAGGATCTATTGAACCCGATCAGGTCCCTTTTCTTCCCCTGGTTTGAGGGCTGAGTGATTACGTATCTGGATATGGGCGGTCCTTAATCCGGAATCAGAAGTCGGTGGACAGCACACAAAACCAACATGGCGGAACACATTCATTCTTCAGCAGACCACTGATTGGTCATTTTGCAGCTGCTTTCATTATTTTAATTAATTCTCCTGTTATTTTTGGAAAATGGCAGCGACAACAACTTTCATGGTAACGGCAGTGCCATGCCCTTTTGCCACTTGCGTCACAGGTTCCATGGTTCAGACCCGTAAGTTCACGCGGCTGGAACAGCAAAATTTTGCTGGCCGTTTTTGCTGCGGTGGAGAAGGATTTGAGATTTTGGCACCAGGTCAGTAGAAAAGAGCTAAACGATGGTAGGGTCAGAATTTGGCACCAACAGCATGAATCCATGCACTCCACCAGCCTTGCCTCAGTAGTCCAGGCTGGTGGCGGTGGTGTGATGGTGTGGGGAACGTTTTCTTGCCACACTATGGGCTGTCTGTGCCAAGAAACCAGTGCTTGAATGACCAACTGAAGTATTGTTGCTGACCAGTTTTGTTTGTTGTCTTCTACTGTCCACTTCCAGCATGATAATGTTGGTCTCAAATTGGTTGGATGAATATGAACAATGCAGTTCAGCGTTCTTGAGAGGTTTTCCTCAGACCTGAATCCAGTAGGACCTTTGGGACGTGGTAGAACATCTGCAGGAACCGCATGATGAGATCATCTCAGCATGGACCAGAATCTCAAAGGCATGTTTCCAACATCTTGTAGAATTCATGGCATGAAAAATTGAGGCGGTTACAAGAACAATAAAATATACATACTCCAAAGTCCGGGAAAATCCATATGTTTAATATGTGCAGCACACGCAGAATCAGTGCTGCATGTTCAATATCATCGCCCAGTTTATGTTTTACCCGGAGGTTGTTTGTGCTGGCCAATGTATTATTTTTCCCCTAGGGTCATACCTACATCTTCTTGTCATATCTCTTCCATGGATAATTCTTTAATATTCCATGAGATGCAATTCCGCTGACAGCTGCATTTCTCCCGCTTATTCATACGATACATTCCTTTTGCAAAAAATTCCAATCAGCGGAAAAAAAGGGAACAAAAAACACGTTGACGAGCGGCAGGAAAAGCAGAAGGTTGAAGGAAATAAGATAAATTTAGCATGTATAATTCACATCAGACGGAGACAAGCTCATTGATCTTTCATTCATAACGTTCACTCTCAAATTCATAATACCCTTTTAGACGGGCGAGAGACGTTAAACTGAATTGAACCGGCATTATGAAACGTCCGACTCGATTAAGTCACTGTCACGATTTCCAAACTTATGAAGAGCGTTTCTTTTTATAGGCCCATTCTTCTTGTACAGTATGTGATGTACAAAGCTCAGCCTAACAATGTAAGGGAATGGGCTGATAGCGTGGCGTGATTCCTATTGATGGGGGGGAAAAAAGGGATTCAAGAGGCGTCCGAAGGCTTTAAATCAGCTGCCAGCAAAGGAAAAAGGACACTGTAAGGACAGAGACAAACTTAGGGTGGTCATGTGACAAAAGGTCCAGAGCTTAACTGATCCGAAAACAACTGTGAAACTTTCCCATAAATAACAAGCCAGGTTAACTGATTGCGTCATCACGATCAGATAATCATTGATTAAATATCAATTATGAGAAACAATAAGTCCTTTGTGGCAGACCAACACACACGCACACACACACACACACACACACACACACACACACACACACACACACACACACACACACACTCCGTTCTCTGAGCTACTCGTTATGCTAAAGAGATCATTAGCTCCTATTGCTATGCAAATACCTTGATTATTCATTCAGTTAATTTAATAAGAGGTGGAAATCTCTATTGTTCCCGTTTGGTGCATAACTATGCAGATTGCTGTCACCATCATTATCTGCAAACGACGTGCGGGTCACCTGGTTCAGTGCTCAAGTTTCC
Source organism: Semaprochilodus insignis (assembly GCA_034552555.1). Classification (NCBI taxonomy): domain Eukaryota; kingdom Metazoa; phylum Chordata; class Actinopteri; order Characiformes; family Prochilodontidae; genus Semaprochilodus; species Semaprochilodus insignis. The sequence goes on from CM067485.1 coordinate 1,309,875, forward strand.
ATATGATGAATGTAAATTGATGAGATTTTGATCCCTGACACCTGTATTTGAATATGCATATCATAATCACGTATGCATTATTGAATGGTCCGGGCGGCCCCGAAAAAGACATTCCACAGGCTTCAAATTCCCCAACCGGTGTTTCCGAATGAGTACACTGAAACGAGACACACTCAAGCTAAAGCCATGGAAAGTTACACGGTTATGGGCTCTTTACTATGACTGACATCCACATCATGTGTTCATCTCTTAGCCAACATTACCTTATTGCCATTTTCCTGGTCCTAAAAAGAAGCCTCTGCACCTGACGTGTTCCAGGAAACCAAAAGTGTGTTAGAGAATTCCAGATGCAGATGAAGCTGAAAACCAAATCAGGAAGTGAATACCAACATCACAAAGGAATGCACGAACAGTGAATGGTACTGGAGTGAATTACAAGTGCAACAGGGCTGTCAATCTTAACATGGGAGAACGCATTTCCCTAGTTCGACCCTTTACCTCATCTCGTAAGACGTGATGGATGGACCTTGGGCGAAGTCTCTACTGCGCTTGCTGAAGTTCTTGTCTATTCAACATTAGTTAAACCACTGACTATGTCTCACCAGATGAGGGGTGGAGCCGAGCGCAGAGTTTAGGTTAATTGTGTGTTTATTATTTTGCTGTATTTATTTGTTTGTTTTTGAATGTTTGGAGAAAGGACAATAAAAAAAGGAATGCTGTGTGAAAGGTCTGGGAATGATACGAAAACTCCCCCTTGGCTGGATTCGAACTAGCGAGGCACGTAATGCTAACTCCGCGCCACTCTCAGGCATCAAAACCGTGTGGAAAAACGAAACTAAAACCGGGAAAGAAAAGTGGGAAAAGCAAAAGCAAAGGAGACGCCAAAGTGGCACGTTCAGACGAAGGCACTGTGTCAAGAGGTTGCTTTAAAGCATTTACTCGTTTCCCTGCTTTTCTATGCTCTACCATTTTCTTTCTTCATTTCTTTATCCTTTCTTTTCCTGTCCTCCCCTTTTCTTTCCTTTTATGTCTTTACCTTTCCTGTCTGTTTCTTTCCTGTCCTTTAATTTCTTTTCCTTTAATTTCTTTTTCCGTGCTTTCCTTTCCTGTCTTTTCCTTATCTATCTTTACCATACCCGATTCCTGTCATGTCCTTTCCTTCCCTTTTGTGTCCTTTCTTTTCCTTTCCTTTCCTCTCCTTTCCCTGTTGTGTCTTTACTTTTCCTATTCTTTTCTTTCCTGTCATTTCTTTTCCTGTCCTATTCATTCCTTTCCCTTTTTTCCTTTCCTGTATTTTCCTTACCTGTACTTTCCTGTGCTGTCCTTTTCTTCCCTTTGTGTACTTTCCTGTCTTATTCTTTTCTTTCCTGCCCTTTCTTTTCCTTTACTCTCCTTTGCTTCCCTGTCCTTTTCTTCTCTTCCCCTCACTTTTTTGTCCTTACTTTTCCTATTCTTTTCTTTCCTGTGCTTTCTTTTCTTTTCCTTTTGTTTTGTACTGTTAACTTCCCTTTTGTGTCTTTATTTTTCCTATTCCTTTCTTTTTTGTCTTTCCTTTCCTTTAATTTAGCTTTCTATCTTGTCCTTTATCATTAACTTCTTTTCCTTTCCTGTCCTTCCCTTTCCCTTCCCAAACCATATCTAGGTTTACAGTATCGATCATCCTTCTACAAAGGTATGGGTATAGGTACCTAGCCCCCCAGCTGGCAGCCAGCAGCCCATGCTGACCCCTTACAAGGTATACACACTCACTGGTTTAGACATGCAGACACTGCTGCTCTCACTGGACACTGAGGATGAAAACCGGAAACTGCTTCCTGTTCAGTTCACGCGCATCTACACCATGACAACAATGCTGCTTAATTACCGAGACAGCACACTGTGATAAAGCTCATCTCGTCCACTTCTATAACCACCTGCTCTGCTCAAAACGAACAACAAATCTTTTTCCTTTAGAGTCAAACTGTAACGCGATCAATCAGTATTTCAATTATTTGGCAACCCTGGAACATGCACAAGATGTATATGTAACAGTACATTATGAATATCCCCAGCCTCTCCTCTGGGTAGAGTGTGCTTTCCCACGGCACGTCTTCTGGAAGAGATTTGGCATCCAGCAACCACACCTGCCACAAAGTGCTCCAGTGTGGAAGGCTCGGGAGATGGAGCTGTGAGTGTTGGAGTGCCAATGTGTCCATCACTGGACGGGCGTGCTATCAGTCTGATCTCCCTCTCAAAGAAAACTGCAAGAATGCAATCAGGAAACGGCGCCAGACAGGCTGGTTATTAATAGATAACACACTTTCCAATACGATTCCTCCCACCTCTGAGCCTCCGTGCCCTCAGGTGTTCAATTAATTTCTATTCCATTTACAAAAAAAAAAAAAAAAGGACAAGAGCAGTCCTTGAGATGCAAGGCTCGTCTGCGCCGGAATGAGGTAATAAATTATTTGTACATCCCACTAAAAGTAAACTGAAAAGAAATAGTACACATCCAACTTCACACCACTTCAACAGGCTTCCCACCTACACGTCCAGGACACATCTCTCATAGATACACTGCATTAAATACACTCCTCATCAAAGCAATAGCTGCACCCAGAAGGAGGTGTGGGATTGCAGTGCTGTTGGGAAGGAAGATAAAGGTTGCCAGGATCAATAAATGATGATCAATTTAGACTGATATGATCAATATTTATTGAGCTACACATACAGAAGTCTCTCAGTACCACGTTGGGCTAATGCAACATGCCAGATGTCTCGGCATGGAGTTGTAGAGGTTCCTAATGGTGTCCTGTGATAATCAATCCCATGCAGCTTGAATATCCTCACACAGTTCCTGCAGATGGTGCGGTAGGGGTGGAGGTGGAGTGACACCAGGCCTTCTGGACGTGTGACGCGTGACAACAAACCGGTCATCTTGGTGCTGACCACGGTGCCTCCACACACGGATTCGTTGGTCGTCTCCACTAAGACAAAAGCGGGACTCGTCACTGAAGATGACCCGCTGTCATTCTGAGTCACTCCATGACAGTCTGGCACGACACCATTGCAGTCTTTGGTGACGTTGACGTGGTGTTAATGACAGTCGTCGTAACGGTCTGCGTGCATGTAGTCCTGCGTGGTGCAGCCGCCTTACTCATGGAGGACATCACTGCTTGCTGAATGTCTGCAATCATGGCTGTTGGGTCAGTCAGGTACAGCGCTGAGGCCCGTCCTTGCTTACGTCACATGCTTGACTAAGCGTGAAACTTGAATCATTCGCATGTCTCACGATGTCAAACCCACCCACCAAGTTTCATTCCTGTGGGTTGACTCCTTCTGGGTGCAGCTATTTGTGCAGCTATTCTTTTGAGGATGAGTGTATGTGCTGTTTCAAAGGCAAATTAACATCAGATGCTGAAATTGCCTCCTAACTGCTTACACTGGGCATACAGCTTTATCCTGATTCGGGTTAATGGGGTCTTGTACGGCTGCAAGCAGAACAACGCAGCTCGACAACGATGTCCTTGGGTCATTATGTGAATTATGAATGGGTGTTTTAATCTACCCCCTAACAAAACACTCACTGTTGGCTAGAACTCTGGCTGCACTAGCCTCGGCTCCCTGTTTTCCTCCAGCTGAGAGAGAGAGAAGCAAACACATCACTATCTACATCATCCATACGAGCGCTGAAAGGTGCTCCTAGACAGCCTGATGATCACTAAGCCTGTCACTATGATTACATGATCGTCCCATCACAGTTACTTGAGCTGACCACAAACGTTTACCGTTAGATTCGCAGTCATTAGCAGAGTGTAAACCGTGTGTGTGAGGTTGAGGCAAATACATGCAAATGAAACACAGCAGTAATTGCATTACATGAGACACGTCAACGTACAAGACGGGAACAACCAAATTACATTGATACTATAGAGAGACTGAGAAACCAGGACATGGCTTATGCCAATAGCCAACAGACACTATGATGCTGATCCAGTACCCCCAGTCCAGCAGAACAGACGGCAAGAGACTGACTCAGTGTAATACAGACCTTGAGAATGTCCAGTATGTGGGTCTGAACAGCATGAAAGGCCCTCGTGTGCAAGCTGTAGAGGCACTGCTGCATCACCCATGTCACACTGAGGCAGTCAGTCTGGGACTTGCTTGCAGGATGGAGCGATACTGGAGTGACATACTGGAGTGAGAAAGAACCCTAGCGAAGCTGGGAAGCCGCTCCAAGGGAAAATCTCCCTGCTTCGCTCCCTACTTTAGGGGGCAGTCGTGGGCTGGAGGATAGGGGACCAGCCTTGTGACTGGAGGGTCAACAGTTCCATTCCCTGAACCGACAGTAATGACTGAATTGCCCTTGAGCAAAGCACCTAACCCAGAACAGCGCCGTGGATAGGGCTGCCCACCGCTCCGGGCAAGAGTTCTCACTGCGTCTCGGTGTGCGTGTTCACTATAGTGTGTGTATGTGGGTGTTTCACTTCACGAATGGGTTAAATGTGGAAGACAAATTCCTCTGAATGGCAGGAAATGGCTCAGAAACTCGCTACTCTGGGAATGTTTGGCCTCACCTACTTGGATCCCGCGGGGGTCTATCTCCACCCCACCTCCACCACATCATCTATTGCAGTTTTTTCCTGTAGACATTGTCATATAACCGTATTAGCTACTACAGAAAGACTGTTGGGAAGCGGGACAGGCAGTCAGACAGTTTCGACCCTCATACTTTAAGAGTTACATATGATGAATAAAAATGATTCCTTATAATTATTTGTATCTAAAATTTCACGACTGATGCTTTTTCATGTCTATTTTTACTCACTCTAAAGCCTTTAAGGCTCCTAATTGAAAACTAAATATTGTCCGTGTGGTCAGGAAAACTGAGCCGATCATCTAAAAAGTTCCAAGTTTCCAAAAAACACTTGGCGGGCTCCGCAGGTTAATCATTAGGAGCAACCACTGGGACAGTATGAGGAATTCTCGTAAAATCTGAGAGCCGTGGTTAATAAACTCAACTTCTATTCAACTGAAAACAGACAAAACACAATAGAAAGTTCTTTAACTCATGAACATCACTGGTTTTTATAAATATACACTAACTCATAATTTTGTGCCTGCAACACATTCCTAAATGGTTGGGACAGGACCTTGCAGCTCTTAATAATCATTTGGGACTAAAGACACAAAGTGATCCAGTTCCAGAACACCTTCATTGTCATATTTTGCACTTCACAATCAACGGTGGACAAAGTACACAAACCATGTACCTGAGTTAAAGTAGAGATCCACAAGGTAAAATCCTCCTCCAGTGTCAGTAGAACCTCCTCCCTTTAGACCTCCACTGGAGTAACAGTACTAAAGTATTTACCCTCAAATCTACTTAAGTATGGAGAGTAACAGGAGCATGATTTATTATGGCTCTAATGTCCTATTATCATTTCTGGAACAAGACTCTTAATCAGCTCAGTGTAGGTGAAGAGACTCTAGTGTCTCTCAGTCCACCAGTCTTTAATAGAAGATCAGTAATTAGTCTGACACTGACGTCTATTACAATCATCATCAGCACAGAACACTGAAGGAGAACAGGTTCCATTAGCTAGAACCAAGCTCTGTCCAACAGGTCAAAACAAGCTCAAAACAAAGTGACCACTGTACCCTGATTGGTGGACTCGCTTCATCAACACACCACTTACAGCACACTAACGCATCACACTTACCGAGTTACTGTACACCAACACGCCACTTACAGTACACTAACACATTACACTTACTGAGTTACTGCACACCAACACGCCACTTACAGTACACTACTTACAGTACACTAACACATTACACTGACTGAGTTACTGTACACCAACACGCCACTTACAGTACACTAACGCATTACACTGACTGAGTTACCGTACACCAACACGCCACTTACAGTACACTAACGCATTACACTGACTGAGTTACCGTACACCAACACGCCACTTACACTACACTAACGCATTACACTGACTGAGTTACCGTACACCAACACGCTACTTACAGTACACTAACGCATCACACTCACCGAGTTACCGTACACCAACACGCTACTTACAGCACACTAACGCATCACACTTACCGAGTTACTGTACACCAACACACTACTTACAGTACATTAACGCATTACACTTACTGAGTTACTGTACACCGACACGCTACTTACAGCACACTAACGCATTACACTGACTGAGTTACTGTACACCAACACACTACTTACAGTACACTAACGCGCTACACTTACTGAGTTATCATTGCTCCATTCACCATGAAACGTAACACAGTGCAAATGCCAAACGTTTGCAAATTATTACAAAATGCTAAAAAAAATCAGGGATATAATTTTCTGACTACATGCACACAGACAGATACGACAACTGTCCTTAACACCACATCAACGTCTCCAAATACTGCAAAGGCCAGTTAAGTTCCAGTGCCAACGAGCCCTGGACCTGAACTGCTGGCCTTCAGGAAACCTGAGATGTAGACTGAAATCACCAGGCTCCTCACCTGCTGTCTTCTCTGAGGCGTCCATTGTTGTCAGTGTGGTAATCACATGACCAGCAACTAGCTGACATCAAGCTTAAAGCATCATTAGTGAGCAGGACAGTTGAGCGGTCAGTTGAACCCCTACTTCAGGTAATCGCAACATACTTCAGAACACGTTGCAATTATATGCAAATATAACTCAAATTACGAGCAGACGCATCATTAGCAGTGACCCGAAGTGACCTCTCCTACAATCACACAAAGAGCAGTTCTTATGTAAAGTAATTCCGCTACTGTTCAGTATAATTCGGATAATTACTCCGCAGAGTGAGCACGCTGGACCTCCGCCATCAGCCACATCAAACATGCTCTTACCAGAAAGAAGCTCACGGGCTAAATACAAGGAGAGCAGCATGGCGATATGAAGCTGGAGGCATGACTTCCTCTGCTCTTTACTACATGCTAGCTGTCAGGACGTGACCAACCTTGTGAACCCGCTGCTGGAGCGCCCTGTCTCGCTCGGCAGAGCCTTCATCTGAAGCCGGATCGGGCTACAAAGACGGAGTGTGTGCGTTTTATCCAAGACTTTGAACATCACAGAGAGCCCTGGGCCGAGATTGAGTCATCTCTGCAAATATTTCAGCTCGGCCGTAATGGTTACTTGAGTGGGTCGAGACGATGTAAGACTCCAGGTAATGGTTCCAATTTGCACATTCGGAGGAATTATTTTCAAGGATGTCACACTTAATTTCTTCGCGGAGTAGGGCTTTTTCCTTACTCCCCCTACTGCACTTTGCAAGCGGCGCCGGATCTCTGGGACGTCCAAATGTCCTTTCTGCTTATTGAATTTCAGATTTATTCAGGCAGTTTTCACCTCTCGGCTATTTGGAAGTGTAATTATTTTTGCATGCGAGGCTTTAAAGCTAGACTCTTGGCTCGGCCTGCGCCAACAGGCTCTCTGACGGCTTCCTCGCGCAGATTCCAGAGATGAATGCACCGTGGCATCCCTCAAAGCGAGCTACGGTTCTCCTGTCTATGCCCTCCACTCCAACTTGACTAACTCACGCAGGACCAACTCAGTGCTGGGCTGCGATGGTGTTATTGGTATTAAAGGGCTGTGGAGGGTGAGAAAGGGGGGGCGGGGTTTACTAGAAACCCCAAACCAAGAGGCAGGCAATGGTGTACAGTAACTCAGTAAGTGTGATGCGTTAGTGTGCTGTAAGTAGCGTGTTGGTGTACGGTAACTCAGTAAGTGTGATGCGTTAGTGTACTGTAAGTAGCGTGTTGGTGTACAGTAATTCAGTAAGTGTGATGCGTTAGTGTGCTGTAAGTAGTGTGTTGGTATACGGTAACTCAGTAAGTGTAATGCGTTAGTGTACTGTAAGTAGCGTGTTGGTGTACGGTAACTCAGTAAGTGTGATGCGTTAGTGTGCTGTAAGTAGCGTGTCGGTGTACGGTAACTCAGTAAGTGTGATGCGTTAGTGTGCTGTAAGTAGCGTGTCGGTGTACGGTAACTCAGTAAGTGTGATGCGTTAGTGTGCTGTAAGTAGCGTGTCGGTGTACAGTAACTCAGTAAGTGTGATGCGTTAGTGTACTGTAAGTAGTGTGTTGGTGTACAGTAACTCAGTAAGTGTGATGCGTTAGTGTACTGTAAGTAGTGTGTTGGTGTACGGTAAGTCAATGAGCGTAATGCGTTAGTGTACTGTAAGTAGTGTGTTGATGAAGCGAGTCCACCAATCAGGGTACAGCGGTCACTTTGTTTTGGCCTGTTGGACAGAGCTTGGTTCTAGCTAATGGAACCTGTTCTCCTTCAGTGTGCTGTGCTGATGATGATTTGAATAGACGTCAGTGTCAGACTAATTAATGAGCTTCTATTAAAGACTGGTGGACTGAGAGACACTCGAGTCTCTTCACCTAAAATTAGTTGATTTCACTCATTGTCAAAAGAACAGCTGCACCCCGAAGGAGTCAACAAACAGGAATGACACTTATCACAGGACACCAGTAGGAACCTCTACAACTCCATGCTGAGACGTCTGGCATGTTGCTATAGGAAACACACTGAGAGACACTACGTCACTATTCACATATTTATCTATTATTATATTTAGTTTTTCTTTAATAACTGCACTAGAGAAGTGGCCCGATAGTGTTTGGTTGAATTTAGCACCGCGCCAAATACTGTGCACAAGAAGATACGCCAAAAAGCCAAAAATTAGTGGTACTTTGTTCTGCCTGTGGGCACCAGAAAGTAACTGCTCACTGCCATATCAGATTTTTGTGGCACATACTGTCCCTGACATACTGTAACAACTGTAATAAGTACATTTTAAGTGAACTGATTTTATATATCGATCACTTGCTTTTGTTTTTCAGGCCAGTGGAGCCAGTGCAGACCATTTCTGGAATGTTATTTTGGGGCTGTTGGAAAACGAGAATGGAAAACTCTAAACCAATGGTGTCCAGTCTTATCCACAAAGCGCCAGGTTTCCGTTCCAACGTTTCACTTGTTCAATCAGATGGTCTTCAAACAACTGAGTGCTCCTGCTCTGTTGGAATGAAAACCTGCAGCCATGCTGGCCCTCGGATGGGAGACAATCCACTTTTTGTTCATTCCGTTTCTGTTCAAGAAGCTTCCGCCTACAATTACATATTTGGCAGACACTAAACACACATTTAAGAACTAAGTGCTCAACTTCAAATGTGCAGTAATGAGCTAAACGCTAGCTCACTGGCAAATACGGCTGTGTACTGGCAAGAACTTGGTGATATCATAAGTTTGCTAATGCTAACATTAGCGGTGCACCTTTACATTGGAGTTGATGAGTCTAACAGCTAAAGTCTAACAGCTACACCACATGGACAAAAGTACTTTATAGTTTGATGTCTTCACTTTTATTCTAAAGTAAAGCATTAAGATAAACATAAGCCTTCTATGAGTAGTCGTCTCTAAACTTTTGACCGGTAGTGTAAACCCGAGGAGCTGTTCAGCATGGCTGCTAGAGCTACACCCGATTCTCTGTTGTTGCCCAAGTGACATACGGTACCGTACCTGCTGCAACTATTCATCCCCTGTGAAATCTACAGCTCAACACTCCATTTGTCACCCTATATGAGGCGTCACGACTGCACAGGGACCTAATTCTTAACTCACTGTACACAGATTCGTACCGTCTGTTTAAGCTCAAGTGTTATCAGTGATTACAAATGACTTGGGAAATGGCTTCGCTACATAGAAGAGACGTTTTTCACATCTTATAAATCTGACTCAGAACACTGCATCAGACATCATTAGACAATAAAAGCAACGTGGCTCAAGCGCTTTGTGATTCATTCATTTACTTAGCCTGGCGTAAAACGCGTCAGAACGACGGGGGAACAAACCACAAACTCTCTCCTCTCACCCCGTATGGTCTGGCCTAGCACCTCTTTGTTCCTTCATGCCTGGATCAGACTACACAAATTTAGCCTGATTATGAGACAGCAGATTTCCAGAGTCGGACCCGATTATGAGCCTCGGGAACAAGGAACGACTGTGTAGCGTGACATAATCAAAGAACGGGAATGTGGCTTCTGGGATGCTTCACAAGACCCCAATGAAAAGTCTAGCATGTCCGAATCTGTATCTTTCCGTCTAGTTGGAAATCTACCAAGACCTTTTCCCTGGCATTGACCAACAGGAGGACTCTTTGGAACACACACATAAACATGGAGAAGGCAGAGAGCTGCTGTTAGAACTGTCAAGCGGAAGAACACACCATAAAAGTGAGTCACCTTGTGTGTTTAAGGTGGTAGTAACTTCAGGCTCCTGCAGATGGCGCTGCACGAGGATGATGGGGCTATAAATCCCTGCGGGGTGTGAGTGACGGGATCCATAGATTGGGAAGAGGTGCTACAGTGCAGTGAATGTCTCGTTCCATGTGTGGAAAATGGCTCCAGAGCAGATGTTAATGACTGGCTAAAAGGAGTGACTGCATTTGGGCGTGCCAAAGACCATAGTGTGAAGGAAGTAGCTGAATCTGCAGGTGTATGGAAGCGTACGGTCATACGGGTCTACCAGCAGTGGCTAATATCCCAGTCTGCAGGAAATTCTCCTCGGAATTGTGCCAGGGAAGGCATCAACCAAATCTGGCCCAACTGCACAATTCTTTGATGTGAGAGTGTCTGAACATTGATGTGGCTACATCCAGAAACTTGTCCAGTCCATGCCAAATTCAGTCACAGCTGTTATTGACGTTTGTGGAGGTGTTACACGCTATTAGGTACGTTTCAGTCACAGGGACTCTTTTTTTTGTCCGGTGAGCTTACATCACAATAACATCCACGCAAAAGGCTAATGGCTAATCACTGATAACGGCAAAATAACAGCTCACTAAAACCAGAGTCTGTGAAAGTCAAGTTCTCGTTGAAAGATAGACAGCCCATATTGTCCTCTCTGCGACCCCCTCCCCCCTCAGGAATGTGGTTTGTTCTTCCTTTTTCTTTCCAGAACACAAAACTGGCAGCTTCAGACACAGTGCTTCTCTAGGCGTGACTGACAGTTTATTAACCCGCCCCCTCGATGGCCTATACACTCACACAAGAACACAAACAATGATTGGTTGGCGTCAAACGTGTAGAGTTGCCAGTCTACCAACCAAGACATGCCACTAATTCATGGCACTATGATGACCTAATCAGACATAGTGAACATCACTGAAGTGTAGCCTGATCCCGGCATTAGGAAGCGTGAGAGTCTCCCGCCTGTCACTCTGCCTGTTTGTGTGTATATATGTGTGTGTGTGTGTGTGTGTGTGTGTGTGTGTGTGTGTGTGTGTGTAGACGGGTCCAATGCCTGTGTCAGCTCGCCTGCGAACCCCTCTCTGAGCGATGGGTGTGTTTAAGACTATTTTAAAGTCTGCGCCGAGGATACAGTTGCACAAACCGTATTATGGTAGATTACTGACAGTGGGCTCCTTGGAGCTGAAGTCTCATTTACATGGTGAACCCATGGCAGGAGGAGTGGGGGGAGTGGCAAGCGGGGGGTGCGGGGTGTGGGGCGTTATTGAAAACAGATTTACGAGGGCTCCCTCATGAATTTAGAGAAAGCAGGGTGCATAATGTGCACGTATTGTCATATTGTATTGAGTGCTGGGGTTATGACCGCACCGGCTAAGAGGTCCTCTTGGGATCTCCATATGGGAACGTTTGGCCTGTCCAGCTAGAGTGGAGAACTTGGGATCAGCACCCAATGTCAAGCACGTTCCATCTGAAATGCACACCTGATAGTACCACACAGTAGAAGGCCTCCAGTTAACGACAAGTCCCGCTCAAGGTGCATGCTGACCACCTTGCAACATGACATTTCAGATGCAACGTCGCTCTTCTGCTGCATCTCTTCTGGAAATGCCCTTTTGGAGTTCGGTCTCCCACACATTGAGATCTTACACAGCTCCTCTTTTGTCGTCTCTAGGAAAACTGGGCAAGTTGTCAGAGTTACAAAAGCGCTACAGCAAGTTTTTTGTTACAGCTGCTGGACTATGAAGGCCCAACTTGATAAATCAGTCTGCTACAGAGCCACCTTGAAGTAGATTAGTGCTGCACCTCTAGAATACCAAAGGCTGAAGCTCACTGATGTGGACAAACAATGATCTTACCCTGGATGCGTAACTGAGCATCTACCTTTTCAAATATACACTCATCATCAATAGAACAGCTGCACAAATAGCTGCACTCAAAAAGAATCAACCGACAGGAATGAAACTTGGTGGGTAGGTTTGACATCATGAGACATTCTAACGATTCAAGTTTCATGTGACGTAAACAAGGACGGGACTTATCCCTGTATCTGACTGACTCAACAGCCACAATTTCAGCGAGCAGTGATGAACGAATCCGTGTGTGGAGGCACCGTGGTCAGCACCAAGATGAACGGTTTGTTGTCACACGTCACACGTCCAGAAGGCCTGGTGTCACTCCACCTCCACCCCTACCGCACCATCTGCAGGAACTGTGTGAGAATATTCAAGCTGCACAGGATGGATTATCACAGGACACCATTAGGAACCTCTACAACTCCATGCCGAGACGTCTGGCGTGTTGGGATAGCAAACATGGCGGCCCGACTCCATACTGAGAGACACTACTACTGTATGTGTAGCTCAATAAATATTGATCATATCAGTCTAAATTTATCATCATTTATTGATCCTGGTCACCTTTATCTTCCTTCCCAACAGCACTGCAATCCCACACCTCCTTCTGGGTGCAGCTGTTCTTCTGATGATGAGTGTATTTTTTAATGGCAGTGGGATATAGGACTTGGAATTGCTTGGTAATGGACTGAAAAGAAAATTAGTATTCTCCACACAGTCAGTGGGGTATACGTGTATCGGGCTTCGTTAAAGTGCTTGGCCTGACCAGACCGTCTGATCCTGTCCAGTTCTCAGACGTCTCTGAAACAGTTAAACCATGACGCTTGACGGGCGGCGATGTGTGGTGCTAAGCTGCGCTTTAAAGAGTGCCTGCATGTGTCTGTGCGTTCCCATCCCGCCTCAGACGCACGCTAAAGGCGTGCTTCAGAGCCGCCAAGATGTGAGCGCATGCTGAAAGATGTTGTCAGATGTTAGCGCTTAGCGCCGCCGATTCTCTGCCCTCAGCAGACTGTTGGGAGACTTGTGCTGGGCGGGCCGGGGGGGTCTGCCGCAATTTCCTCTGAAATGAACAAGGAACAGAGATGAAAGTGAACGATGGTGATGCGGGCAGGCGGTTAAGGCGGTGGAGCTAGCCCCCTCCCTCACCTCACCCCTCTCCCGTAACATGTCTCTCTGTAAAATGAAGCCCTCAGAAAGAGTGGGGCGAGAAAAGATCGGAGGAGGTGGGGGTGGGGTTGGGGGTGGTGGTGGTGAGGAGAGAAGGCAAGGCAGAGATGCCGGGGATTAGTTTAGCAAAGAGAGGAGACACAGCGTGTCAGTGGAAATGATTTGAAGGAGATGGCGTGACACTGGGTGAAAATGGAGATGGCCATGATTGCCTTAAGAGCTCAAAACAGACACAGCGCTCAGCAGTATAGCCTCACGGACACAATAACAAGCCATTTCAGCTCCATGTTAATGTAAAAGCACTGATTTGACCACCTACCTTCACGGATACTCTCTCACTTTAGCTGTTGGTGGACTTCCAGTTTGTGCAGGAAACCCATTAAACTTCAATTCAACTCAATGGTCCTTTCTAAACACGCGCCCTGCCTGCTTTCCAGGCCAAAACAGCACTAGTAATGAATCCTTTAGCGCTGCAATCGTTAGTCTACTTCAATGGCATCAGGATAGAGTGACCACCTCAATGACCAACCCTGCACCACCACCAATCAGTGCTTTTGGGGCCTTTCAGCACATAGGTCCAATAGCCGACACTGGCAGGGATGACTGCTAAAGGCCACTGCACATTGGATGCACCGTACTGCACCATGCAGCGCCATGCAAACCGATAGTTTTTAATACAGGTACACTCTCCAGCGCTCAACGACTGCCAGCACAGGTCAACGCCTCCTAGCATACCGCTCAGTTTTACCATTACTACATTAAACGCAGCCATATTGAGACCGAAAGCCATACACATAGGCCATGGAGCGTGTTCTGTGCCCGTTTGGAACCAAAGAACAGTAGTGTCAGGGGAAGCTATTAGCTAGGGGCAGATCCTGATGTTCATGTTGGACCACATGGGGGCACCAAACACTGGGGTCTTAGAAACTGTGCTCAGCCGGAAATGGGTCGGCTGGGGCAATGGCGGGAAACGGTACCATCAACATATAAAACCTGAACGCTACCATAAACTTGGCTTGAGCTGGCCGACTACGGGTTCATAGACTGAGCTGGCCCCTTTCGAGGTGATTCAGAAACTCGGACTTCAGGTGAGTCGNCAACCACGGGTTCATAGACTGAGCTGGCCCCTTTCGAGGTGATTCAGAAACTCGGACTTCAGGTGAGTCGGTCTCTACGTGGCTCCAACCAATTTTAGGCACACACCTTTACGTAGGTTCATGTCTCACATCAAATTGCACCACGTGGGGTCAGTGTGTCTTAGTTACAGCCAGGGTCAGGATATCTTAATTAAACCCGAGTTTGGTGGCTTGACTCCATGTGCCATTGGTCCCTGGGCTTGTAACGTGTGGAGGGCTTGTCCGGTCCCTGAAAGGGTGAGTGGTGGAGATGTTCGGTTTTAATTTTGTAGCGGATTCTTGGTAGCTGTTTGTTGACTTTTGTGGCTAAGCGCGGTTAGCATTTCAAAGCCGTTTGTTGTTGGCCTAGTTGCTTTGGAGTGGTGGCATTAAACGACTTAGGAGCAGCTCGCTTTTGCATTTTATTCTGCTGTGTTCTGACTGTGTTATTAATAATGATGGATTTGGAAGCTATTAATTGCCTTCCACTATATGTTGAAGTAGGGTATTTTGCTCCTGCGTTAACAAAATTGCATTTGAAGGGTGTGCCATTTCTTTATTATTTGGTAAAAATGGCTGAATTTGATCCAGAGGAGTTTTTGGAACAGGAAGTGGAACGTGCGCGCTTAGTGAGACTTTCAAAAACTAATTTAATTAAACTGGGAGATTTTTGTGAGACCGAGGTTCCTCCGGAAGCCAAGAAAAGTGAAATGATGACTTCAGTTTTACTTTGTCTTGGAGTTCCTGATATGGAGTCACAATCAGCCAAGCGTAAAGAAGAGTTAGAAGAGTGCAATGTCTGTGTGCAATGTTTCCAAATGCAATATGGCATTAGCCATGCTTTCGATAGCTCCACCCATTTTTCCACATCCTGCCATATTTTGCATGTGTAACACATCCTGAACAGCACATTAAGGACACAGTCATAATAGGTGGACTAGTGCAAAAGGCTTAGCACACACAGTACACACAGCATGATCGTGCAGACATCAGGGAAGCGACACATGCCTGCTCTCATCAGTAAGTCCAGTTGTGGGCTGGAGGTCAGGGAACCAGCCTAGTGACCGGAAGGTTGTAGGT
>CM067485.1:1339937-1360173 GCA_034552555.1 Semaprochilodus insignis
CGTCACCAAAGACTGCAATGGTGTCGTGCCAGACTGTCACGGAGTGACTCAGAATGTCAGCGGGTCATCTTCAGTGACGAGTCCCGCTTTGGTCTGGGTGGAGACGACCACCGAATCCGTGTGATGAGGCACCGTAGTCAGTGTCAAGATGCTGAGAACGGTTTCTTGTCACGCGCCACACGTCCAGAAGGCCTGGTGTTATCTTCCTTCCCAACAGCACTGCAATCCCACACCTCCTTCTGGGTGCAGCTGTTCTTGTGACGATGAGTGTAAATGCCTTATCAGGTAAGTGCCTCATTAGCTCTTAAAGCTGTGATCTGGTAACACCATGTGGATGAGGACTTGAAAGAATGACCTCCAAACGATGTGAAGCTCAGTCCCGGCTGTTACTCACTGGGATAGTCTTTGGGATGCACCTTCTCTGACCAGTTCCCGTAGAAGGTGACCCGGTACTTGGCTGTTCCACAAGCACAGCAGTCCTGCAGGGGCTTCTCTGTAGTTGCGAGAGGGTCTGGAACACAAGCACACAGGATTAGTTTGTGGAAAGTCTCACATCGCACACCAAAAACACCACTGAGCAAATCCCTGTGCCAGCACACACATGCACACGCGCGCGCACACAGACACACACACACACACAGACACACACACACACACACACACACACACACACACACACACACACACACACACACAGCCTGCATTATTATAGCTTGACTATATCAATACTCAAGTAATCAACTGACCATACAACTGAGTGGAGGAATAAACCAGGAAGCCCTTAATTAGGAATATCTGGGATATGCATTCCGACTACTTTAGATGGTCCGGTATGCGTATGCGACAGGGTGGAAAACGAGCAACAATAAAAAGGGGAATAGACTACAGTCAGAATTAGCACCGTGCTACATGCTTACACTTCAGATGGTGGAACAGCTGTTAATAAGAGGCTGTTAATAAAGCAATATTTATCTCTGCCTTCATAGTCATGTCTTTAACAACACATCATAAGGCACTTGTGTTTCATAGTAGCAGTCAAGTGTTACATAACATAAGCAATTATTCATACGGCGTCAATAAATAACCCCACCGGACAAAAAAACGAGTCCCCTGTGACTTAAATGTTCCTAATACTGTGTAACAGCTCCACAAGCACCAATAACAGCTGTAACTGGATTTGGCATGGACCGGACGTTTCTTTGGCAAGTTTCTGGATGTAGGCCACATCAATGTTCAGACACTCTTGCATCAAAGAATTGGGCCAGGTTTGGTGGATGCCTTCCCTGGCACAATTCCGAATAGATATTCCCTGTAGACTGGGATTTTAGTCACTGCTGGTAGAGCCGTATGACCGTACGCTTCCATACACCTGCAGATTCAGCTACTTCCTTCACACTATGGTCTTTGGCACGCCCAAATGCAGTCACTCTACACATGGAACGAGACATTGCCTGCACTGTACCACCTCTTTTCAAACTATGGATCTGTGAAAATAACTGGGGGGCGTGACGAATTCCGTATCCAGTGGAAGCGCAGTGTGATAGCCGATAGGAAGATGATGATCAAAATTGGGAGTGAAAACAGCTTAATGATGCTGCTTACTACTATAATGCACTCAGTAGGTGCAACAGAAATCAAGGAGGACAAGAGAGCACGGATGCAGCACAAATTTTGGAATTGCAAGGGGCAAACTGGCCAAACGACGCTCTAATTGCATATCCCAGAAACAATTTTGCAATTACCTTTCTCACACATCCTCCGAGTGAGAGAGCCTTCATCCTGGAAGTAAATGATCTTCCTCTGTACGATACTCGCCCTGTGGAAGAGACAGAAAGGTTACTTCCCATGTACCCGCAGCTCCGAGTCCACTTTCATCCCAGCCAAAACACCTCAGCTGAGCCGCACTGGAGTAGTGACATGCTCACGCTTTCTCTTCACAGCTCTCGGAGATACACAACACAGTATAGTTTCATTCCGACATTCATTTACATGTTGAAGTATTGTATCCGAAAAAAGCCCAAAGAATTCTGGACCAGTTCACTTTCCAAAGACATAGACAATGTCCACAGCCAAATTTAGCTTTAGAGACATTTAAGGTGCCATAGAATGGAAAACTGTATGTACGTTGCTACATAGTAGAATAAGGAGAGTCCAGTACATAGTGATGTACCGTGAACCTTAAACACTGTTATTCCTCCTTCAAATCCAAATCCTGCATTTCCAAAAGAGCACAGAAAAACGGGCCGATTCCAAAATCCTAAACTGTTACGGAACGGACTGATTAATATTTACCCCCCCCCCAACATTCACATAAAACCACAACTGAGCTCCAGCAACCAACATGGTGGAATATGTGGAGAAATCCAGCATTCCAGGCTGGGAGGGGAATTTGCATTCTCTTCCCGAGGAACCCAACTGCCAGCGGCATATGGTTGATGTTCATCTTTACACCAGGCTGCAGTTGCTTCCTATTCACCAGCTTCTTAATCCACTGTTCCGTTCCACCTTAAATGCTACAGCTTGTACATGCGCTCAAATGTACCATTTCAGGTGGAATGGGAAATCTGGAAAACAAGCTGGAGAACAGGAACGTCAGCTCCCACATCTTTAACAGGATCTTGGACAACTGTAATCCTGCAGTCTGCACATTTCACTCTGGACAGTTTCCCAAACTCTTGGACAATATGGAGCAGCTCCGTTCAGCGTTTGACCCTGAAGAGACTGAAGAGAGGAGCAGCTCCACCTTTATTAGCATCACAACCCCAACAGCAGCCTGTAAGTAGCAGCCATGCTGTGTGATTGTATCCGTGTTTGCCGGTTGAAGCAGATCATCTTAAACTGAGAGTTCCATAGTGAGGAACAGCTTTAATCTACTGTGTGTTGATGTCCAGATGGAAAGCCAGTAGCTAGTTTGGGTAATGTTAGCTACTAGCATTAGCTCCAAGTAACTAGCATAGCTAACTAAATAGCATGAGGGCGGAGCTTATTTACACAGAGGCTCATTTTATTTAGTCTATTTCCACATGTTGCTTCTGTGTGGTCATCGTGGGGCGGTGTCTTACTATAAACCAGCCAATCAGAGCAGAGCTCATATTATTATTCATGAGCTCACCAATGAAGCGTGTTTCATTGTAGGACTGAATCATAGGGGGTAAATGGAGGTGTAAAACGGCATCCGGCCATTTTTCACTCGGAACAATCAGAGCAATCCTGAGTAAACGTGTTCTATGGTACCTTTAAACTCTCGAGACGTCTGGTTCCATTCACCACCACTGTAAACAATTCTGACTAGGTAAATGTCTCTAGAGCAGAGCATTTCACACCAAACCCACCATGCATGGCCTTGTTTACATCTTTAATTATGCAGAAAATTTAAGGTTTTCATTTAGATCATTTTGTAATTCTCATGTGTATCATATTTGCCTAGAACTTCACTAAATAGAACCAAAATGTCCGAACAAATACAGCCTGCATGTTTTTTACCACTGGGATAAACACAAATAACATGAACCGCAGCACATTTCTTCAGCGCACATCACTTTGTTCAGCTCCCTTCGGATATTAGCATATCCCACATCTCCGGAAGGCTGGATACCGCCCATTTAAAAGGAAGAAGGCTCTACAACGCTCCGACACTGCCCAGCACCAGTCCGTCTCAAAGAGGCCCTGGAGGCTAAGACAGAGCAGCATCGCATCAACCCCACTCGACACCTCCACCATCCCCGCTATTCCCACAGAATACTAATACAGCCCCAGCACTGTGTCCCCATGGAGCCGGCAACCGCTGTCAGTCAGTGATATGACATGTAGTAGGGTAGAGCTGTCCATCTCCCCACGCCCTCCAGGCTGTACCGCACACATGCACCACTTCCCATGGAGGCGTTACACATTGAAATGATGGCTGTCTCGCTATGTATGGACTCATATGCACATATCGTATTCGGAGAATAACTCCATTTGAATTCCATTTCCATTGCTGTTTTCCTGTTTCGCTTGTATAAATTACAGGGAAAAAAAAAAAACGGAATGCAAAGGAATAATACACCCCGCTTCCGTACACACAGCAACAAACACACATCAGCTCGCTAGGCTTCGAATGCCTGCGCAGCCGTCTCCCAAGTGGTTTAAACTGGAGGACAATTAAATTCATTGCATTGTTGGTCGCCGGGTTGCGTCTTTGTCAGGGGCTCTTATTTATCAAGCTTATCTCAGAATAAGCCCAGAAGTCTTAGATCAGAACCTACCTGTCTGTACAGTACAGCACTGAGCCACTCCAGACGCAATCGTCCTTCAGTGGTAAACAAACAAGACTCTGACAGTCCTGTGGTGCGAATGGGTCACGGTAGGGAAACGTAGTGACCCAGATTTCTTTACAGTGGTGGTGATGGGAACCAGAGGACTCAGGGATTGAGTCAGCGATCGAGTCAAGGAAGTTTGTATGTAATGCTTATAGTGGTACATCTGAGAAAATGAGTTTTGGGTACCAATTTGCCTCACAGTGCCAAAAACATTGACATACTACAGAGGGAGGGGTTTTGGTTGTACTGGGAGGGGATTTGGTGGTACTGGAACAGTTTCGGTTGCACTTGGAGCAGTTTCAGTTGTACTGGGAGGGTTTAGGCTGTACTGGGATGGGTTTTGGCTGTGGTGGGAAAGGATGGGGTCATATTGGAAGATGTTTTGGTTGTACTGCAAGAGGTTTTGGTTGTACTGGGAGGAGTTTGGGTTGTATCGGGAGAAGCTTTGGTTGTACTGGGAGGGATTTTGGTTGTACTGGGACGGGTTTAGCTTGTGGTGGGAAAGGATGGGGTCATACTGGAAGATGTTTTGGTGGTACTGCAAGGGGTTTTGGTTGTACTGGGAGGAGTTTGGGTTGTATCAGGAGAAGCTTTGGTTATACAGGGAGGGATTTCGGTTGTACTGGGAGGGTTTAGGCTGTACTGGGACGGGTTTAGCTTGTGGTGGGAAAGGATGGGGTCATACTGGGAGATGTTTTGGTTGTACTGCGAGGGGTTTTGGTTGCCCTGGGACGAGTTTCAGCTGTACTGAGATGGGTTTTGGTTGCACTGGATGCTCTTTGTTGGCCTCCAGTCAATTTAAACTAATGCTGTATGTGTAATCAATGTAAGGTAAATCCTTCAGTACATCTGCTAGCTTGCAAGTGGCCTTTACCCATTTCTCCTCTATCGACTCCACCGTGTTCGGTATTCGGCGTTAACCCCCCCCCCCCCCCCCCCGCCCCCATTTGTGTGCTTGGAAAGATTTCCATGCCGTTCTAATAAAGGTGACTATTCATTTAGGTGTTTTTCCTCCTACAGCCGTGTGACTGCAGCCCTACAGGCCAGATACCACCCCAGACCCACCCCCTGCATCCCCCACTGCGGAGAAAGCAGCTTATCAGGTGTCTGGAGGCTAAATCTGTTCTATTCAGCACATCAGGGGCCAAATTTGACCTGCAGAAAAAGATATTTTACTACACAGTGCCCAACCTTGCTCCTGGATATCTGACCTCCTGCTGCGTTCAGCTGCAGCCTGAAAGAGGAATTCACAAAAGCTCTTTCTCTGTTCTGTACAATCACACAACCCGCCCAGGAATATGTGCCCTATAGCACGTCAGCTGCTTTGTACTGCGCACCAGTGTTGTGCTGACTGATTAAAAGCAGTGAATCAGCTGGTACAGCATGGTGTAACATTACTGGATGTTGTCTTCGTTCACGGTAATAAAGACGATACGCGGTACAGAGGCCCTCCAGGTAGAAAGAAATCGGTGATTTCCGAAATTTCAACTTTGTATTTTATCACAATTACAGTCACAACAATCTTAATACTCAAAATACAGCGACTTGCTTTCTCAACAGTTTTCTCCAAGTATTACAAAATTCCGATTTTCAATATTCAAATTTTGGACTTACTATCTCAAAATTAGGGCTGTGCACTGGCAAAGGTCATGCTTCCGTGCTCTCCTCCTGCCTCCATCTCCTCCACGGGAACTACCCTTCCCATAATGCCCTCCCTCATGACGTCAGCACCACGTCAACCATCTCCTATTCATCAACTGCCTTCCTGTTCTTAATCACCTGAATACTGATATACACCACCTGTTCATGAATTACCTGTAGGTGTATATACTCCTCCGTTCGTCTTCGTACTTTGTGAAGAACTTCCAACCTGTCATTGCACACTAAGTGGTCTACTTTGATTTCCGTCCATTGTATATCATCTCTGCCTTGTCTTTTGGTTGCTGGTTGGTTCGTTTATTCTGGTTTCATCTATCGCTTGTCTCTCTGTTTTTGGCCTCACCATTCTGTTGGGTTTGGTAATATATAATAATAATAATAATAATAATAATAATAATAATAATAATAATAATAGAACATATTGCACTGCACTAATTCCCATTAAAACACCCAATCCCACTGACTTACAATGAAACATGTAGTGGGCTCAGTGTACTGTAAGTACTGACAATATCTAAGACGCTCAGAAAGGCATGACATCATTCATCACGATAATATCACAATAACTATAAAATATTGGCCCCAGAGATGCAAGTCCTTCTGTTAGCTCCTGGTCTCTTATTTTGACCACTCGTCCACTTTAAAGGACAACACTTTTACTTTCCTGGTTTCACACTTACTTAAATTGTCATTCACGTAAGCCTTCCACTTCACAGTGCCCACCTCACTTTACTCCAGCCC
The DNA here is from genome assembly GCA_034552555.1 of Semaprochilodus insignis. Lineage (NCBI taxonomy): Eukaryota > Metazoa > Chordata > Actinopteri > Characiformes > Prochilodontidae > Semaprochilodus > Semaprochilodus insignis. The sequence continues at coordinate 1,346,636 of CM067485.1, forward strand.
GCTGTCTATTCCAACCCTTTAACCAGTGGAGTACGAGGTGCACCGAGGTTTCAAGGTGTACACACCACGGGGAGCTTAAGAAGGTTAACACAGCTGAGAAAAACCGAAGACCCTGATAAGCCAAAGGTGCTACCAGGTGTTTATCTGGAATGGAACTCTGCAGGAGGGAGGGTCTCCAGGAGCACGGACAGGTAGGCCTAAGCTACAACAGTGGCACGGATGCTGGTCTTGTTCTATGCACAGAGAAGAACCTATCAGTGGTCATGTCACTTCACAACTCCGTAATGTACAGTAGTTTACACACTGCTAATTGGTGGTGTGTGAGCTCTAATCGGTAGAGAAGCACATGATGTCCATTCTGTCCGTACGGTCAGCTCCACCAAACAGCAGTGCTGGAATCCACTCCAATCCGCGGCTCCCTCCGCCACTGTAAAACGCATACATTACTGACAGCTCCACGCGGGAGGAGTGCTGGCCGGCTCCCAAACGTAATTGGACTTTTATTTGATGTTGGCTGCCAGGCGCTGCTAGGCGCATTTCATGGCCTTTCAGCTGGCGCGGGGCCCAGAGCTCCAAGGTGCGCCCGCCTTCCTGACCCGGCCATGCCAAGACCAAGTGTCGTCTGAACACAGCAGATGTTTCTGAGTGCCAGAGTGCTCGGAAGAACGTCACGCACGGCAAGAGGTTGGCAGAGGCAGAGAGATTAGAAGTCTGGAGAAGCTAATGCAGCTAACAAGTGATGGAAGCTTATAGCTAACCAATGATTGCTGCTAAAACTGGATGGCTAAATGGTCACATGCTTGTCTCAAACTGTGTGTACATGGCTGTGTACTTTCTGACACTGGACATGGACAAAAGGAGATCTCACAGCAAAGACAGTCGAGCCTGCCATCTTTATAGCCTAATGTGTGTCATACCATAATAACACTCCTTAACTTCAGTAGTTATTTGGTGCACCTAAGCTTCCACTATATGCACACATCATCAAAAGACTAGCTGCACAAATAGCTGCACCCAGAAGGAATCAACCGGCAGGAATGAAACTTGATGGGTAGGTTTGACATCATGAGACATGCTAATGATTCAAGTTTCACGCTCAGCCGCACGTGTGACGTAAGCAAGGATGGGCCTTATCGCTGTACCTGACTGACCCAACAGTCATGATTGCAGACATTGCGAGCAGTGATGCCTCCATGAGTCATCCTGTTAGTGCAGCACCATTGGCAGACGGCTGCACGACGCAGGACTACATGCACACAGACCGTTACGACGACTGTCCTTAACACCACGTCACCGTCACCAAAGACTGTAATGGTGTCAGGCCAGACTGTCACAGAGTGACTCAGAATGGCAGCGGGTCATCTTCAGTGAGGAGTCCCGCTTTTGTCTTGGTGGAGACAACCAACGAATCCATGTGTGGAGGCACCGTGGTCAGCGCCAAGATGAATGGTTTGTTGCCACGCGTCCAGAAGGCCTGGTGTCACTCCACCTCCACCCCTACTGCACTAAATATTGTCCATATCAGTCTAAATGTATCATCATTTATTGTTCCTGGTAACCTTCATCTTCCTTCCCAGTAGTACTGCAATCCCACACCTCCTTCTAGGTGCAACTATTCTTTTGCTGACGAGTGAAGCAGGACATACCTGCGCACGTCCTTCTTCCAACCACTCCTATTGTCTTCTCAAATTCAAGCTCAAACAAATGCCTGGTCTGGGACTGCCTAGGGTTATCATTCCTACCACAAAGGGAAAGGAACCAGAGGAGAAAGGTGTGGAGATGTATGAGAAAGCGAGAGTTAAAGGCTAAATTAGGAACTGGCTATTTTGCTGTAAACGTCCAGGAGGGACATTTTACACTGTCTGTGCTTCAGTTCAGCCTTACTGTTCATTCTGCACTCAAAGAAAAGCTACTCCTTTTCACAGCTCAGCCGCAATCAGCAGGACTAATGGCTCTTGAACTTCTTATTTAAATTTTTGGGGTCTATGAGATATCTCATTAAGGCTTGATTCACATGGCCTTCTCACTAATCACACAAAAGAGTGTGTGAGTGTGAGTGCAGGAGTGAGAAAGAAACAGACATGTGGGTTCAGACCAAAAGAGAGACAAGAGAGTTTGTGAGAGAAGGAAAGAAAGAAAGGAAGGAAGAGTAGTTAACGTAGGGATTAGTTACTATACACAGAATAGGTTAAAAAGTTGGACGGACGGACGGACAGGCGGACTGACGGACAGGCAAACTGGGTGCATGGTTGGGTGGGTCGATGGTTGGATGGGTGGACTGGGTGAATGGTTGGGTGGACTGTTTGGTTGGATGGATGGATGGATAGATAGATTGGGTAAGTGGGTGGAAGGCTGGGTGGATGGTTGGGTGGACTGTTTGGCTGGATGGGTGTTTGGATGGATGGTTGGGTGGGTTAGGTGGTTGGGTGGGTTAGGTGGATGGTTGGGTGGCTTGGGTATGTGGATGGATTGGGTGGGTGGATTGTTTGGTCAGATAGGTGTTTGGATGGATGAATGAATTAGGTGGATTGTTGGGTGGGTGGATGGTTTGGCCGGATGGGTGTTCGGGTGAATGGGTCGATGGTTGGGTGGGTGGATTGGATGGATGGTTGGGTGGATGAGTAAGTAGATGGAGGGATTGAATAGATGTGTACTGATCCTCAGGGGGAAATGTGGATGCTACAGTTCTACAAGAATATGAAACTGGACAGAGACACATGTTGTGCACATCTGTTTGAAGGCCTGAGATGTTAAAAGTATCCAGATGAATCATCAGGATCGTTATGACCTAAGACTTTGCAGGGCTCCTCCGGAGTGGAAGCTCCAGCTGTTCACATCACATTAAAGTCATAAACCATGTGAGGCCGAGCATTGCTGTGATTTTATCCCGGGGAAGATTGTTCACAGCCACGATGCTAACAGCAGCAAACCCGCGCAGGACTGCTGAATGAGGAGAAGAGGAGAACTCTGCCGCATTTCTGCATATGACTTATCGATGGCTCCTTCTTTCCATAATGAAGTTTTTAGTTGCATTTCTTGGCACGGCGGTGGACTGAGATACTGTGTGAAATGACAATGGTTTTCCGAAGTATTCCAAAGACCATGTGGCTACATTCAACAAAGCAGCACGATGGTTTCTCAAGCAATGTTGTCTAAAGGCAGATAGACTGGGATTTTAGCCACTGCTGGTAGACCCGTATGACCATAAACTTCCATACACCTGCAGATTCAGCTACTTCCTTCACACTATGGTCTTTGACACGCCCAAATGCAGTCACTCCTTCTAGCCAATCATTAACATCTGCTTTGGAGCCATTTTCCACACATGGAACGAGACATTCACTGCACTGTAGCACCTCTTCCCAATCTATGGATCCCGTCACTCACACCCTGCAGGTATTTATAGACCCGTCATCCTCGTGCAGCGCCATATGCAGGCGCCTGAAGTTACTACCACCTTAAACAGACGCAAGGTGACTCATTTTTTTTGTCCGAGATAAACAACTGAACAGTAAAGGCTAGAATGTTAGGGGTTCTCAGATCTGGCGTAATTAATTCTAGCTGTGAGGAGGCGTTGGCAGGTTCAACCCAGTCCTGTTTGTGTAGCAGGGAAGCTCAGAGAGCAACCCGGGTCAGAGCGACCCATTTTACACTTCTAACAGCTCCCGTCATGACTAATAACCGCACGCATAATGTTGAAGACTTTTTACTGTATCGCTCTGGAACAACCTGTAACCGTACATCCAGTACCCCCTCTTCTATATCATCACCCATCTATTAGACCAGCCCTGTTCCTGGAGCTCCCCCTGCTCTGTACATACACTCATCATCAAAAGAACAGCTGCACCCAGAAGGAGGTGTGGGGTTGCAGTGCTGTTGGGAAGGAAGATAAAGTTTACCAGGAACAATAAATGATGATACATTTAGACTGATATGATCAATATTTANTCATCGTAATGGTCTGCATGCATGTTGTCCTGCGTGGTGCAGTCGTCTACCAATGGTGCTGGCACTAATAGGACTCATGGAGGCATCACTGCTCGCTGAATGTCCGCAATCGGGGCTGTTGGGTCAGTCAGGTACAGCGATAAGAGCTGCCCTCGCTGACGTCACATGCGTGACCGACCGTGAAACTGGAATCATTAGCATGTTTCACGATGTCAAACCCACCCACCTAGTCGGTAGATTCCTTCTGGGTGCAGCTATTTATGCAGCTTTTGACTGTCGAATGTTCTTTGTGTTTACCTGCCAAGAACACTTCAACCTGATAAGTTGGATCAGGTGTGCTGGGAGATGGAAAAGCACTACAATATGCCAGGCAGGAAGTCCTCCAGGATCAGTATTGGGAGCCGCTGCATCGGACCCTACCTTTACTGAATTCTTTCGTCCCTTCAGAAGAGTTAGAGGAGAAAGAAAAACGTTCACTAACTTGAGTGTGACACAGCCGCTGCCTGTAGGGGGCGCCGTCCAGAACACTTGTATCCGCGTGCGTCTCCTGGGGATGCTCTCCGTGACGGCAGGAGCGCAGTTAGACATGAACTGAGTGTCGTCCTCATCTATGATCTGCGGACAGAGAAAGCGAAAATGTGTCATCAAATACAGAGTCTCGGAAAATCGAGCAACAAATCATATTCAGTGCTGTGTATTGAAATGAATTGCATACTCATACACCTGCACACTTGGGTGTGTCCTAACACAGCAAAGTGGACACAGTAGGGCTCTCAAGGTTAGTGGTGTGCATTCCCATGTGTCCTCATGGGACTCTCTGGTCCCACCACAAAATCTTGTAGCACGGGACTAACTAAACTGTAATGTGCAAGAGCAGGCGGTTAGCCAATCCAGTGACAGCGGAAGCGGGACAACATGTACATGTAGAAAAGTCCCACAAATTAACATGACCAGTCCATATGAAGTTATTATGACCACACAGTTATTCGTATGCACAATTCTACATAGCCGCAAAGCAACCAATCACACGAACACCACATGAGCTGCATTACTGCGCTACAGCAATTGTGGAGCCTTTAGACGGTCAGTCTGCCTCTCGCCTGTGGACAGTGCCCTAAAGACAGGCCGATACTCCATGATTGAACCAACTTAAGGCAACTTGAACAAGCGAACTTTATTGTTCCTGGTAACCGCAATCTTCCTTTGGAATAGCACTGCAATCCCACACTTCTGTAACTACTTCATAAGTGCCCCCTGCCTCTGGGACATGTACGGGACGTCCTGCTTGCTTACCGGGTAGCATGAACCTTTACAGGTTTTGCACATACACTGTTCCGTCTTCACTGCAACGCAGCGTGCTGTTTCTGGTAGGGATGCACCAAAATGAACGTTCTGGCCGAAGTCGAAACCAAACAAAATGAAACATTTGGCCAGAGGCCAAATACCAAACACGTTTTTACCAATCACAGTGTTTCATAAATTTTGCCACCTTTTCACCACTGCATAAATTAACAAGGCTAAATCCCAGATAGCAAGTGGATGTGGGCCACATCTAGCACAGATACGGCACTGCCGGCCCACTGTCAGCACTGGCAATCTGCTGTCAGTCAAAAGTGGCCCACATATGTACAACATGGATTTGTCCCACCTGTCCCAGAACATATCTGGTCCACTTCTGGCACAGACACAGCAGAGTTGCCTACTTTTTTGCTGAGGCGTGGCCTTAATCTGGCGTGTGTGTGGCCCACATCTGGGAGCGGTCCACCCAACTGCCATCAAACCAACTAGCATGGTTGCGATTGTATCACATTGGTGTAAAACTGAGGTTTTTGTTTCACGGAAAGAAGAAAAGTGCGCGAGAGAGACAAGAACAAGAGAAACAGAAAGCGTGCGCGAGAGAGAGAGAGATAGAGAGAGTGTGCGCATGTGTGCGTGCGTGCTGAGAAGCTGCTGCCTGTCTGCCTCGCTGTAACGATTCTGTTCTGTTTCTTACTCTGTCTGGAGTTCCGTTCGGCTCGAATGCTTGCAACACTCTGGTTCCCGTCTACATGCGGGAACTAGATAAAGGTAACGGCGCCATTAAACACGTCACTGTTCGTGTGTATAAATTATTCCGTCTTTTCACTTATTATGCTGAACACCAAATGTGTTTTTTTTTTTTTTTTTCGCCATTTTGGCCAAATAATTTTGGTTGCCAAACATTTGGTGCATCCCTAGTTTCTGGGGGTTATAAAAGCAGGTAATCTACAGCATCATATTCTCACCCCCCTTTTCCATTTACATTGAAGTCATTTAGCAGACGCTGTTATCCAGAGCAACTTACAACCGTACTTGGTGTTCTGTCAGGTAACGTTTCCTAGCTACTACAACAGGGTTAGTGTCTAAAACTCCCCTTGAGCTCAGACACTGCCCGAACAAGGGCCAGTGCTGATACCTAGAAAGAAGAATACTTTAGAGTTATATACAGCGTAAGTGCTCTACCTGGCAACCCCATACCAGCGCTCATACCTAGATAGAAAAAACGTTAATCTCAGTATAAGCACCTAAGCATTGCAATATATGCATCAGCACTTTATTCACTTAAGTGCCTTTCAAAGAGATGGGTCTTTAGTCCGCATTTAAAGACCGCGAGAGAGTCCGCTATTCGGACAGCCAGTGGAAATTCATTTCACCCTCTGGGAGCCAGGATGGAGAAGAGTCTGGATCTTGAGGGACAGTGGGTAAAGCCAAACTGAACTTGAAGCTCGAAGGGCTCGAGGTACAGATCGACTCTTAACCACTGCCATAAGGAGGGAGGGGCTGGTCAATTCTTGGTTATGTAGGCATCAGAGTTTTAAATCTGATCCAGGCAGCTACAGGAAGCCGGTGAAGGGAGCACAGCAGTGGAGTGGACATGACTGAACCTGGGAAGATTGAAGACGAGCCAAGCTGCTGCATTCTGGGTCAGTTGCAAGGGCCTGATGGCCCGCAGAGGAAGACCAGCCAGGAGCAAGCTGAAGTAGTCAAGCCTCTTCCCGACTTCTCTTCGCACTGTGGGGGCACGAAGCCTTTGCACGTTCTGCAGGACAGCCAAAAGTAGCTGTGGCTGCAACCTGGCTTGGCCTGCAAAGGATGTTGGCACTGGAGGAAAACACATCACACTTATTACAGGAACTCCAACGCTGCTATTGCTTAACTCAATAAACACTTGAGCTGAACACGCGTCCTCGAGCACTTACAAATGACGTGATCCTAAATCACTTTTCCCAGAATTCTGACTGCTTATATAAGACATGCTCGCGGTACCGTGGCACGCAGGACCGCGCTCATCTTCAGCCAGTCACTGGGAGGAACATGGAACCGCGAGCAAACAGGGATGCATTTAGACAGGCAGTCCAATCAGATTTGCGTTTCCACATACCTGGCCATTAGGCGCGATCACGTCTAACCGTCGGTCTTCAGCTCCGATTTGGGCCGCAGTTATTTCAGCACATTATTGAATACTGCTAGCATGTCCAAACCCCTTAATTTAATCAGGTGAGGCTAATCTAATCCCAGCACTTCGCCTCGCTATTGAATCATTTTCCTCCTTATTGGAAAACAGAGGAGATGAAAGGTCGCCGAAAATTCCGCCACACAAAAGGTAGGAACTGTGATTGATGATATTGTGGTCGGAATTCCAGATTAATGTTCATCCATTGGTGAGTCTGTTGGGGCCCTAGGCAAAAAGTGACCGGGGGACTCTCCAACCAGCGTTCATCACCATTAGGGTGTAAATAATTTGAGTTAAAAAAAAAAAAAAAGTAAAAAAATTGCTACATGTAAACATTGTCTGATTTCAAAAGTTCACATGATTATTATAATCAAAATATGAAATGATGAGAACAGTAAAGGTGTATCTAGCGATGGATGTTTTTAACCTAACATACCACTGCCAATTGGTAGAGATGGCACGATCAGGCTAAGTTCAAGTTCAAAACCTTCCTTATAATAATATAGTGACTTAAAAGTTAAAGTGTCAAAAAAAAAAACACTTGTCAGACAAAAATATAAATGTCACCCCCTTGAGGGCCTCACTGACCTGGGGCCCTAAGCAGTTGCCCGTCTTCCCCGGTGACAAGTGGCGCCCCTGTTCAAAAGCATCCGAAAGCAGATGCAGGGTAAGCGCTGACCATCCTAAATATGAAATGGCTGGTGTTTGCATCACAGTTACATGTATCGTTTATGCTGTCATGAAGCCATCAGCTGTCAGCATTCCAGATTAATGTTCCTCCAGTGGTGTTTCTAGGGTCTGTTGGGGCCCTAGGCAATAATTTACATTGGGCCCCTCCAACCAGCGTTCATCATCATTAGAATGTAAATAATCTGACACCAAGCAAAAAAAAAAATGCAACATGTAAACACTGTCTAATCCCAAAAGTTCTCATGACTATTATATTCAAAATATTAAATGATGAAAACAGTAAAGGCGTATCTACTGAAAGACTCAGTGACCTCTAGTGGATGTTTTTAACCTAACATACTTCTACCAATTGGTTGAGATGGCACTATCGGACTGAGTTAAGTTCAACATCTTCCTTATAACAATATAGTGGCTCAAAAGTAAGAAAGTTAAAGGGTTTAAATAATAATAATAATAATAATAATAATAAATAAATAAATAATGTAATTCAAAAACACAAATGTCCCCCCAGGTACCCCCAGGAAGCTGTCAGCTGATTCTGAGGACAGTGTTATGTTGACTAGCTCCTTTTTAAAATTGGTAGTTATGGAATGTAGTAGTGCAGTACAATTAGACATGAATAAAGTGGTTCATCAGTGGTCACAGGACGCTGCCCACAGGGCGCTGCCCACAGGACGCTGCCCACAGGACGCTGCCCACAGGACGCTACCCACAGGACGCTGCTGTGCTGGATAGTTTTGGTTGGTGGACGATTCTCAGTCCAGCAATGACACCAAGATGTCCAGCAGCACTGCTGTGTCTGACCCACTCACACCAGCACAACACACACTAACACACCACCACTGTGTCACTGCAGTGCTGAGAATGATCCACCACCCACATAGTACCTGCTCTGTGGTGGTCCTGTGGGGGTCCTGACCATTGAAGAACAGGGTAATACAGTATACAGAGAAACTGATGGACTACAGTCTGGAACTGTATAACTACAGAGTGTCCTATATGGTCAGTGGAGTGTAGATACAAGGAGGTGCTCCTAATACAGTGGATGTTGTGGATGGTTTATATCCTGGATACCAGATATGATACTAGAGAGATACAAACTGCCGAAACCAAATTCCTTGAGTGTGTCCGTAGACTCTGACCCTGATTCTGATTTCTTTATGAGCTATTTGACATCAGGTGTCAATCTGGAGTCTTTGTGTGTCACTCAGCACCCACATGCTGTGCATACATCCAGTATCATCTGTATTGTGTAACAGCCAGCCCTTAAACATGCTCCAGATGGCCCGAGAGAGGAAGTGCAGACTTCCTTAATTTTCCCCAGGTGCCAATAACAGCCCCCCATCCCAGCACTGGGCAGGGCCCACTCGTCCTGTAGCAAAGGCAGCCATAGTGGCTGGTGCTGTGCACTGACCTCCACTCTGTCCGTCAATAAGACTGACTCACTCTCCCTCCTTCACACAAAGAGAGGAAAACAAAAACAGTCTTTTGGTCCAGTGCTGAAGACATGCGGTCAGGGAGGCCTGGAGTGAGGGGCGGGGACTTACAGTTTTTGGACACCGATGAAGGCACTGCAGAGAGTGTCAGCAAGCCAAGGTCTCTGTCTCTGTCTCTCTCTCTCTCTCTCTCATTTTCACACATGCACATACGCTCCCAGGGGTATCAGCAGTGATTAGCCCCCCTGCCTCAATCCCACTATCCCACTCCTCCAGATGCTCCAGATGTCTTCGGAGCGTCTTTGGCCATGTCATCCTGCTGCTCACACGTGTGAGCTTTCCCACAGACGCTGAATCGGAGCAGCCTCCATCCTGATTTACTTAGCTTCCCGTTTATTTTAACTCTGCTAGGTCCCCCATAGAGCGGAGGCCTTGAAATGCATACTCCCACATGCTGAATTATTTCTCATTCGGATCTCAGTTAAACAAGTGGGGGGATTCTTTCCAAAGTCGATGTGTAAGATGATGTGGGATAGAACAAGCCATATCTTCTAGACCCCGACAGAATTCCAGAAAACTCTTGTGAATTGCTGGCGGTTTTCCGAGTTTGAGGCCTATTGATCACTGTTCTGATCACTGTGCTAGTCATCAAACCACATAACACGACACCTACAAGTAGAGCTCACAATGGGCCTATTTAATATCAAAACAGAACCAAGGGACTATAGGGAACATGAGCACTGAAATTGTGACTAATAATTTAATCTTAAAATTGGAAATAAGATCCCCGGACATAACAGGAGTCCCCCTGTGTGATGTTCGGGGGGGTTAGGTACATGGAAATGGGTTCTTTGGTTGAGATGACAATCAATTTGAACCACAGTTCCTACACTGAGCCGCTGTACAACCATGTCTTGCCCTTTGCTCGTCATCTTATTGGTGAACATAACATTCCTATCCTGGTATTCCAAGACGACTCCGATTTCTCGCATTCACAGGGCTGCAAATGTGACTCATTGGCATGATAATCATTCAGGAGCATTCACACATCTGGACTGGCCCGCAAAAACCCCAGGTTTGAAAATCTGTGGGACTACCTGGAACAACCAGTAAAACGCCAGGGAAGACATCCACCAAATCTGGCCCAACTGCCAGATACTGATACAGATACATAAACTCCAAGTATCGGTTGATCCCCAGTACCGATCTGATACAACCATTGAACAACCAGTAAAGCACCAAGGAAGACATCCACCAAATCTGACCCAACTGCCAGATACTGATACGTAAAACTTTGCGTATTGTTCAATACCAGACACCGATCTGATACCTCTGTTGAACAACCAGTAAAACACCAGTGAAGGTATCCACCAAATCTGGCCCAACTCCCCGATATCTAAACTTTGCATATGGGTGGATGTCCAATACCGTTCCAATACAATTGTTGAACAACCAGGAAAACGCTGGAAAAGTCTCCACCAAATCTGGCCCAACTGTCAGATACCGATACATAAACTTTGCATATGGGTCGATACCCAATACTGAGCCGATACCATTGTTGAACAACCAGTAAAACACCAGAGAAGGCATCCACCAAATCTAGCACAAATGGCAGACACTGATTCATATACATAAACTTTGCATACTGGTCAATATCCAATACCAAACCGATACCATTGTTGAACAACTAGTAAAACACCAGAGGAGGCAGCCACCAAATCTGGCCCAACTGCCAAATACTGATACCGTTACCTAAACTTTGCATATTGGTCGATATCCAATACCAACCCGATACCATTGTTGAATTATAAACTATATACCTCAACATGTGGGAAAGACTTAAGGCATCAGAATTGAATTAAACACCACTTTACTAAGCTTATCGAACTAAATACCTTTATATAGCTGTCAAGTGATGTACGGTGTGGCATGCATCGCAAACTAATTCTAGTAAATGGATCAGCCCCATCGATCAGTTTAATTATCCGATACCCAATCCAGCTAGTTTTGTTAACACCAGGACCGTTAATCCTAATGTTGGATCGGTACATCCCTAGTAATAACAATTATAATTATAATAATATTAACAGATCTACAACTACAAGGGTCAATGTTTACAACCTGCACTGCACTAAATCCAATTAAACTAAATTAGTCTAATTATGCTCAGTTATAAAAACCCAAGCAACTATGGGTGAAAAAGAAGCAACACGGGCCGAGCCGCACTGCCACAGCCGCTTCCTGCTAGAGAAAGTGGGGCTCTAAGTGGCTGTCAGTGGCAGGCAGCTGGGGAATAGACGGAGCGACGGGAGGAGAGAAAGGGGGGGGAGGAGTGCAGAGGGGAGAAGAGTGTTTGTTTTAATTGTGGCTCCTGGCGTGGCTGTGCGGCCTGGGCTCTCTCACCCTCCCTCTAGTCTCTCAGCACGGAAACGCACTTGAAGATGGCACGCTTTAAGTAAACAGCCGTTTCTCCTGCAGGGACTGCGGATGCTTCAGCTTTCCAGAGGAACCAAGTTCTCTGCCCTCGAAACAAGTGGAGCCAGAGCCAGAGCGCCATGTCTAGGGGTTTGTTTTGCGCCCCTCTGGCCTGGCTCAAAGACACTTTCGTCAGTTTGGGTTAGTGTGAGAAGCGCTGGCACTTGATGTGTGCGTGCTCCCCGAGACGGATAAGTACTGTACCGAGTTTTGACAGCTCTGCAAGGCACGGTAAACAAACAGCTCTCGAGATGAAGTTCAGTAGAAACAAGAGGCCCTCCAGAGGAGCTCATTTGAATGTGTGCCACTTTCTGAGCCATCTGAAACTTCACAACTGAAAGGTTTCATTCGGACCATGTGATGATTCTACACTGTGACCCACCTTCAAAATGCATCATCGGAAGGGAGATTTCCAGGAACATAAACAAGAAAATCCCTCTGTTTAAACAGGACAACCTCTGTTTACAACAGACACTTTTAGTTCACAATACATACATGCACTTATCATCAAAAGAACAGCTGCACCCAGAAGGAGGTGTGGGAGTGCAGTGCTGTTGGGAAGGAAGATAAAGATTACCAGGAACAATAAACGATGATAAATTTAGACTGATATGATCAATATTTATTGAGCTACACATACAGAAGTCTGTCTCTCAGTATGGCGTCGGGCCGTCGTGTTTGCTAACCCAACATGCCAGATGTCTCGGCATGGAGTTGTAGAGGTTCCTAATGGTGTCCTGTGATAATCCATCCCATGCAGCTTGAATATCCTCACACAGTTCCTGCAGACGGTGTGGTAGGGGTGGAGCTGGAGTGACACCAGGCCTTCTGGACCACAGTGCCTCCACACACGGATTCGTTGGTCGTCTCCACCAAGACAAAAGCAGGACTCGTCACTGAAGACGACCCGCTGCCATTCTGAGTTCCTCCATGACAGTCTGGCACGACACCATTACAGTCTTTGGCGATGTTGACGTGGGCAGTTGTCATAACGGACGTGTGCAGGTTTGCAATTTGTCGTTTCTCTCCCTTCCTCCGTGGTTCGTGTAGATCTTCCAGATCCTTCATGTCGCTGGAGTGTGCCTTCTTCTAACCACTGCCACCCAACAGCGTGCTACGATAGTATCCACGTGACCGGTATGGTGCCCAATTCCTGGAGCCCTACATTGCGACCCCTCTGGAACTCTTCCAACTGCTGGAACTGCTTTCGAACTCTTCTCTAAGGCATACTTCACTTGCAAAGGATGCTACCAAGACAACAGCACGAGTCAGAATGGAAAGCACGCGCAACAGGGCAACCTTATTTAGTCAGTCAGGTACAGCGATAAGGCTCATCCTTGCTCACATCACATGCGTGGCCGAGCGTGAAACTTGAATCCTTCACGTGTCAAACCTTCCCACCAAGTTTCATTTCTGTCAGTTGATTCCTTCTGGGTGCAACTACTTTTCCGATGATGAGTGTATGTGTGTGTATATAAATATATAAATATATATATATATATATAAATATATATATA
>CM067485.1:1369398-1382300 GCA_034552555.1 Semaprochilodus insignis
GATTAGTGGACTGGAATGAATTTCATGGTTGTGTTTTTTTTGGGGTGGGGGTGGGAGGGGTGGGTGGAGGGGGGTGCATGGCTCAACGACGTAATCACTGCTGTGGAGGAATTTAGACTGCATAGCTTAAGACATACATAATGTGTCAACAGTCAGGAGATCCATTTAATCAGCTCCACTGACCATATAGGAGCACACTGTAGCTCTACAGTTAGTCCATCTCTTAATCGGCATGCTTCATAACCCTGCTCTTCAATGATCAGGACCACCACAGAGCAGGTACTATGTGGGTGGTGGATCATTCTCAGCACTGCAGTGACACTGACGTGGTGGTGGTGTGTTAGTGTGTGCGGTGCTGGTGTGAGTGGATCAGACACAGCAGTGCTGCTGGAGTGTTTAAACACTGTGTCCACTCACTGTCCACTCTATTAGACACTCCTACCTTGCTGGTCCACCTTGTAGATGTACAGTCAGAGACGATAGCTCATCTGCTGCTGCACAGTGCAGTGTTGGTCATCCTGTAGTCCTTCATCAGTGGTCACAGGACGCTGCCCGCAGGACTCTGTTTTGGTTGGTGGATGATTCTCAGTCCAGCAGTGACACACAATAACACACCACCACCACGTCAGTGTCACTGCTGTGCTGAGAATGATCCACCACCCACATAATACCTGCTCTATGGGGGTCCTATGGGGGTCCTGACCGTTGAAGAACATGGAAAGTCTCTAGGTCACTGTTTGTGTTCAGGGTGCATTCAGTCTACTGATTGAAAGCTCGGGCACCAACTTGTGCTGTCTGTGCCAGTTTGTGTGCACCTTGTCATTAAAGCCAAAGCATCAGGAAAATCTAAATATCATGTCAAAATTTCTGAATTTCGGCATTCCACTCCCAACTGTCATGCTGACAATTTCATACATATACACTACCAGTCAAAAGTTTAGAGACGGCTACTCATATAAGGCTTACGTTTATCTTAATGCTTTACTGAAGAATTAAAGTGAAGACATCGAACCATAAAATATCACTCATGGAATTATACAGTCCACCTTAAAAACCTCCACAATGGAACTTTACAGGAGGATGAACCAGCTTTCTTAACCCGCGGTGGAGGCTGATAGAACAAGGTTTATTTCTAAGCAGGTTTGGAGCAATTCTATTGGTCGGTCCATCATGAATATTCACTAGACTGAAAGGAGAACTAGAGCTTTTACACTGTGCAGAAAAAGAGATCAAAGTTTTTACACCACTAAATATATATTAGAGGTGGAGATATGGAGAAATATCATACTGTGGTACATCAAGAGTATATGTGGTATATCAGGGTATGTACTGGTACAGACTCTCATCAGTTGGAGCTGTTAAGTGTAAGACTGTAGAGTAGTCTTTAAGATCAACAACAACATCCATTTAGAGGGGTGTCTCTAAACTTTTGACTGGTACTGTATAATAAAACAACTGTCTTGTGAGGATGGTTTCTATTAGATCAAACCATTTTGAGAGACATTAGTATGTGTATTATTGATTGTGTGTAATGTTCTCATGATTTGCCAGCAACTCTGAAGGGTTATTGTATTCCCTGTATAGGACGTGGTCAGTTTTGTCCATCTAAAAAGTCTACAAACATGTCATGTGACGTAAGCAAGGACAGACCTTATCGCTGTATCTGACTGACCCAACAGCCATGATTGCAGACATTCAGTGAGCAGTCACGCCTCCATGAGTCATCCTGTTAGTGCCAGCACCATTGGCAGACGGCTGCTACACGCAGGACTACATGCACACAGATTGTTACAACGACTGTCCTTAACACCACGTCACCGTCACCAAAGACTGCAATGGTGTCGTGCCAGACTGTCATGGAGTGACTCAGAATGGCAGTGGGTCATCTTCAGTGACGAGTCCCACTTTTGTCTTGGTGGAGATGACCAACGAATCCGTGTGTGGAGGCACCGTGGTCAGCACCAAGATCAACCAAGGTTTTTTGTCACGTGTCACACGTCCAGAAGGTCTGGGGTCACTCCACGTCCACCTCTACCGCACCATCTGCAGGAACTGTGTGAGAATATTCAAGCTGCGTGGGATGGATTATCACAGGACACCATTAGGAACCTCTACAGCTCCATATCGAGATGTCTGGCATGTTGCACGTTAGCAATCATGGCGGCCCAACACCATACTGAGAGACACTACTTCTGTATGTGTAGCTCAATAAATATTGATCATATCAGTCTAAATTTATCATCAGTTATTGTTCCTGGTAACCTTTATCTTCCTTCCCAATAGCACTGCAATCCCACAATTCCTTCTGGGTGCAACAACTTTGATGATGAGTGGATATATGGATCAGGGGAAGGAGCAGGACATACCAGTGTTTACATGCTACAACAGATTCTTCTATTTTTCGATATACTGGCCCTTTAACAGAAGTGACAGCTCCGCCTGGTTGGGGCTAAAAGAAACAAGCCCAGCCTCTTTAATGTAGCTGTACCGTGTTGGTGTTCTAACATCCCTCAAAACTCACCACTTCTTCCCGAAGTTGCTTCTAAGTTCTGTCTCTGTGTGAACTGTTCAATTTTTGATGAAGGGAAGGAAAAAAAAAAAAAAAGAAGGCAGCCATTGTTTTCACCTCCTGAGTTTTACTCTGTGATCTCAACCCAGAGGGAATGTATCTGCAGGTTAGCCTTGGGGGTCTAGACTGAACCCCCGCCCCTCCTTCCCCTCCCCAGATGGGTCGGTGTGAAATACGGCAGCAAAAGCGCTGCTCATCTGCATAACTCCGTCCGGAGAGAAAGTCTCGCACCCTCCGAGCGCCTTTTGTTTCTCCATATCGCCTCTGGCAAGAGCAGCACACCTCTCCACGGAGGTGAGAAAAACAGGAGGTAGGAGGTAGCCGTAGACATAAGCCACGGGTAGCAGCTGACTGACGCGGCCTTTGATGAAGTTAGGTGGTCTCTGATGTTGGCTGCGGAAGACCACAAAGAGGAGCCAACCGTTGCGTTCATTGGGGAATGTCAACATTCGGTTGCGCACAAAAGAATTCAGCTCGAGTTTCTACATGATGTTCCAGGGTTTTCCTTTTGTTCGAGCTCTGTATGCTTGTTGATGTCGGCAGGAGGAGCACAGAGTACTAAGCCCACTCAAGCCCACTGTTGCTTGGGCTGAAAACAGAAGCTGTGTCAAGTCGTTCTCTGGGAGCCTAGTTAACTACTTACGTTTACTGTATAAGATGGCCTTCGGTGTTTTATAAGAACGCCTCGCCGAAAAACGCTTACATGGCAAATCGTAAACGAGAGCTGGAGGGCCAGCGTTTTGCAGCCGAAGCATACCGACCGATCCCTATAGCTTCTATTCACTGATAGCCAGAGATGTGGACCCTTGAGTTGACTCTGGTTTGATCACAACCTACAGCTCTGGACAAATTAAAGAGACCACCTCAAAATGTTCAGTTCCTCTAGTTGTACAGTTTCTGGGTTTGTGTTGGACCAAAATGAGCAGTTCTGTTTGATTCTATACCCTACTGGAAACATGTCTCCCAAATTCCAGATCAAATATTGTATTTAGATCTGTTTATTTAGAAAATCACTAATGACCCTCCAGAAGCCTGTTTTTAGAACCATGCATGCTGTGCATTTCACCCCAGCCACCGCTCGCCAGTCTTTCTGTAGGTCACTTGAGGTCATCTTACGGTGGTTAAGGGACATTAGAATGAGGTGGCGCTCATCACGGTCAGTAGACAGTGGTTTTGGCCTTCTGCCAGCCTGTAGTTGTGTTGTCCTGTGTGTTTGCTTACATTAATGTGGCCATGAACAACTCCCAGGAGACCTCAGAAGATGCTGTCATAGAGACATATAAAGCTGGAAAAGGCTACAAAAGCACTGCTAAAGACCTGGATGTCTGTCTATCCACACTTCGACAAGCTATCTTCAAATGGAGAACAGACTCAGTACGGTTGATACCCTCCCTAGGACAGGGCTCCTCTCAAGTTTGCCCAAGACCACCTGGAAGTTCCACAATGCTTCTGGGAAAAATTCTATGGACAAAAAGTAGAACCATCTAGCACAAATGCACAACACTGTGTTTGGACAATGCACACCCAAACGGTTTCCCAACTGTGAAGCATGGTGGAGAGAGCATCATGGTTTGGGGCTGCTTTCCTGTCTCACGGAGGCTGCACACCCAAACCGTATCCCAACAGTGAAGCATGGTGGAGGGGGCATCATGGATTGGGGCTGCTTTCCTGCCTCACGGAGGCTGCACATCCAAATCGTATCCCTACCGTGAAGCATGTTGGAGGGAGCATCATGATTTGGGGCTGCTTTCCTGCCTCACGGAGGCTGCACATCCAAATCGTATCCCAACCGTGAAGCATGGTGGAGGAAGCATCATGGATTGGGGCTGCTTTCCTGCCTCACGGAGGCTGCACATCCAAATCGTATCCCAACCGTGAAGCATGGTGGAGGGAGCATCATGGTTTGGGGCTGCTTTCCTGCCTCTTTCCTGAATTTTGTAGGAGAACATGAGGACAGCAGTCTGTGACCTCAAGCTGAGGAGATGCTAGATGATGAAAGAAGACAATGAACCAAAGCACACAAGTAAACCAACTAAAATGGCTGGAAAAGAAGATGATCTGTGTTTTGGAAGGACCAGGTCAGAGTCCTGACCGTAACCCTATGGAGATGCTGTGGTACATGACCTGACGAGCGCTGTGCAAGCAAGACATCCCAGGAATACTGAAGTACTAGAACACGTTTGCGGGGAGGAACGGTTCCGAAACGTCTGGTGGAGGTGAACTGCTAAAGGGGATCTACAGGTTACTATATTCAAAGGTTCCTGTCCTATTTCTAGCCTCCATTATGGATTGTGTTAAACCAGGCCACACTTTATTAGTCATCAATCCAGAAACCCAGACAATTTCAAGGGGGTCATGCCTAAACAGTGACTTCCGTGCTGGAATATCAGCACCTGGGAGGATCAACCAAACCCTCAACTAGCCAGGCTCACCTCTACTATGAGCCAATATGTTTCTGCCATAAAGACGATCATATTTTTCTTTCATATATGACTTTCCAAAGTAATTTGATCTTGGAACAGTCCTAGAAAACGGTGGAATACGCATAACCCAAACAACAAAATACATATTGTGAAGCAATAAAGATGACAGCATATGGAAAACTGCACAAAAGCCTTCCACTAGAAATCCCTCATCCCTAGAAACGTCTATATGAGCACCGCAATAAGGACTGTAGAGGAAAGCCAGCCTAAACAGGATTGGCAGATTCATATTGTGACAACTTGGCAAAGAAGGAGACGTGGGACACATAGCGCTTTATTGAACTCCGCAGCAGTGGAGACCGACACACAGCACTGACTCTTCCTGAACTGCTCTCCCGAACGTGGGATAAGTCTGCCGGATCACAGTGCCCAGCTCTGCTGCCAATATGCTTATGTTATCCACTCTTTGCCTATCTGGACGCACCCTCCTGATGGACAGCACTGCTGGCATTTGTCCAGCCAGACCACCGCTCAAGAGCCACGGTCAGCGCCATGAGACCACCATGCCCCTCCGTAGGCAAGTCCAAACGTTTGGAGAGCTTTTGCCTCCAGGGCCAGACACAGCTGGATCTCCATGTCTGCCACAAAGCTAAGCCACCATCTGCAGCTACACTGAGTACGGCTCCTGCAGTCTCCGGTAAAGTATGGTAGCTGGCTCTGCTGTGCTGTACCCAGTTGGATGCTGCTGACCTTTCAGCCACTTTCTGGAGGTTCACGTCTCCCGCCGTGCCCGGCTTCTCTTCTTCCTTGTCATCCATTTTTGAGTTCTCTGATCTTGGGCTCAAGCTCCTGCATTTCAGTCGTAAGATCCCACTTCTGACACCAAATGCAGCATTGTACAGAAGAAGAGCCACATGGTCCTGCTCTGAGAAAAGCCCTTGATGGGGCGAAGCAGCAGGAAAGCACACCTCCCAGCAAGACTGGGAAGCTAACACTGAACCAACTCCAACTCGCTGTGTTACTGGCGGACGAGTCAAAGCAGCTCCCGATCACACTGGGAGGTCTGAAGCGTGTGCTTTTCCACTTGCTCGCTCAATAAAAAGGCTGTTCCTGGAGCAGGATTGTGTCTTCATGTGACTCATCTTCTGCATAACGTTACAATATGTTATCCTGAGGAAAACGGGAGGTCATTATTCCAGCATTAGGCTTTCGATATCCTTCAGATTAGTAGCTTATTACTCTAAGTGGTATGGCCTGCATAAGATATTCAGATAACTGTTGTCTTATTATTTAAGAGGCTCATTTGAGGTCAGTCTGGAAGAGATACTTGTCAAGAGGATACTTAAGGCATAAAGCCTTGATTAACTACTTCCCCCTCGGAAGACACTGGAAATGTCAAGGAGAATTAAGTCATTGTGGAGTGAAGTCTTCGGCATCGGTGTGCTCGCATCAAGTTCATTTTTATAGACTGTACAAGAAATCAATGTTCAGGTGGATCCAGTTACAGCATGAACACGTCTGTATCTACAGTAATGCCAGCATATCCTTCTGGATCACTGTACGACGTGAATGCTGTATGAGGACAGAGTGTCTGACAGGTGGCAGGAAAGAATCTGATCCAGATATCCGACTACCTTGTAGGCAGAGTCATGTGTGCAAGAGGTACACCGTTAAATGGCTATCCAGTCATAAGAAAGGTCTGGTGGAAAATCAGTTTTGCACAAATGAGCTAATCAACTTCACTGGTCAGCGATGATGCTTTGACTAGTTGCCGATCATGTGACTATGACAATAACAACATCAGAGAGGCAACAGGAGTGGAGCCTGGTGATTTCAGGAGGCCATATCTTTGATATCCTGAAGGCTGGAAAGTGCACATCATGCTCTACTGACATAGGCAACTACTTGGGGGCATAACAACCAACCAAGGCCAGTTTATGCCACTGCATTGAATCTATGCTGTAAGCACGCTGTAGATACCGTGTAGACGCATACCCCACCTGATGCACACCTCACCAGAAATGTACACTCATCATCAAAGGAATAGTTGTACACAGAAGGAATCAACCAACAGGAATGAAACTTGGTGGCTAGATTTGAAATTGTGAGATCATGCGAATGATTCAGGTTTCATGTTCGGCAAAGCATGTGGCATAAGCAAGGATGGGCCTTATCGCTGTACCTGACTGACCCAACAGCCACGATTGCAGACATTCAACGAGCAGTGATGTCCTCCATGAGTCATCCTGTTAGTGCAGCACCATTGGCAGATGGCTGCACCACGCAGGACTACATGCACGCAGACCGCTACGGCGACTGTCCTTAACACCACGTCACCGTCACCAAAGACTGCAATGGTGTCGTGCCAGACTGTCATGGAGTGACTCAGAATGGCAGCAGGTCATCTTCAGTGACGAGTCCCGCTTTTGTCTTGGTGGAGACGACCAATGAATCCGTGTGTGGAGGCACCGTGGTCAGCACCAAGATGAACGGTTTGTTGTCACATATCACACAGCCAGAAGGCTTGGTGTCTGTGCACATCCACCCCTACCGCACCATCTGCAGGAACTGTGTGAGGATATTCAAGCTGCATGGGATGGATTATCACAGGACACCATTAGGAACCTCTACAACTCCATGCCGAGATGTCTGGCATGTTGCGTTAGCCATACTGAGAGACACTACTTCTGTATGTGTAGCTCAATAAATATTGATCATATCAGTCTAAATTTATGATCATGATAAGTGTATATAGAACATTGTGGCAGCTTTTGGGTCCGCAGGCAGTCTTGTCCAGACTCTAGACTCTGCCTAGCCCTTTCTCCAGGCCGCTAGGCTGAGTGGTCTATGTTAGGTATACTGAGCATCGCCAAAATCAGTTAACTCCGTCTCCTGCCTAGCTGGTTATTAGTTAGACCAACTTAATGTCATTAGCAGGGAAATCACAACAGGCTCCAACACAAGAACGGAAGGCGATCTCTGCTTTGTGGCGGTGATGACAATGTCGCATTTTCCCCTCAGTCCAGCATCTGTTTAATATCCTTAATGCATTCCGTCAACCGCTTTACTGTGTTCCTGCTGTGTCGAGTTCCACTGATGCAACCAATAGAAGCTTTTCTCAGCAGGTCCGAGACACTACACTGTGCCAGGCTGGATGGGAACCCCAAGGGCGAATGTGTAAAGTGCACCAGTATGGATATCTGTTTAGAAGTCTGGCAACCTCATATTAGCAAGTTATTTCCTTGCCCTGTTTAATGTTCCCTTGTATTAGTGTCAAGCAATTTGCTTTGTGTGCAAGTTCTTGATCTAGAACCATCTCAAGCTGTAGTTCTAACCAAGGAAAACCCCCAGGTCCATAGTCGTCATCAGACCTCATAATTCCATCCTTATTTTGGCTTTTGGTATAATGCTAAACGAAATAGAATAAGCAGCACTACTTCTTCATCCTCTCATGTTGGACTGATTCCACTCCTACAGCGCTTCAGTGACTCACTATCACCTCTTCAGGTACAAAGAGATATTGCAAGACAGGACAAGCCAGGGCTAGCTGGTTAGCATGCTAACTTCAGTAGATACCTCTAACACCATACATAATCGTCTATAACACACCATCAAAACTGTTATTTCTTCATGTTCTGTTGATCGTTTTGGAATGTTTTAAGCCACAAAATATTACATATTGCTCCTTTAAAGCTTCCAGTCACATTCAATTTGATTGATAAGAGGTTAGAATACGTTGTCGGGGCAGCAGCGCTACTTCTTCATCCTCTCATGTTAGACTCATCACGTCTTCTGGTACACAGAGGTATTGCAAGACAGGACGAGCCAGTTCTAGCTGGTTAGCATGCTAACTTCAGTAGATCTCGCTAACACCATACATAATCGTCTATAACACACCATCAATACGTTTTTTTCTTCATATCCTGTTGGTAATTTTAATTCATTTTGGAATGTTTAAACCCGAAAATTTGATATATTGCTCCTTTAAAGCTTCCAATCACATTCTTAAAAACGAAGGCACCAAAACCTGTTCTTTAAAGTGATGCCATGGTAGAACTCCTTTTGGTTCCCTGAAGAGGTTTAATAGTTGTAATAAATTGGACATGTGTGTGTGAAGAAAGTTTAGGGATCTAAAGAACCTCTATGCAATGTAAACGCTTTCACTAGAACCGTATGTCCAAGCCAAGAACCATCTAGCAAACTTGATTTCTGCTATACAACAGCACCTTCAACATGACTGATAAGAGGTTAGAATACGCCATCGGTGCAGCAGCGCTACTTCATCCTCTCATGATAGACTGATTCCACTCCTACAGCACTACAGTGACTCACCATCACCTCTTCAGGTACAAAGAGGTATTGCAAGACAGGACAGACCGGTGCTAGCTGGTTAGCATGCTAACTTCAGTACGTATCTCTGTGACACCATACATAATCGTCTATAACACACCATCAAAACTGTTATTTCTTCATGTTCTGTTGATCGTTTTGGAATGTTTTAAGCCACAAAATATTACATATTGCTCCTTTAAAGCTTCCAATCACATTCAACTTGATTGATAAGAGGTTAGAATACGTTGTCGGGGCAGCAGCGCTACTTCTTCATCCTCTCATGTTGGACTCATCACGTCTTCTGGTTCAAAGAGGTATTGCAAGACAGGACAGGCCGGTGCTAGCTGGTTAGCATGCTAACTTCAGTAGATATTTCTGCGACACCATACATAATCATCTTTAACACACCGTCAAAACTGTTATTTCTTCATATTCTGTCGATCGTTTAAGTTCGTTTTGGAATGTGTTAAACCACAAAGATTACATATCGTTCCTTTAAAGCTTCCAATCACATTCTTAAAAATACATGCTTTCACTAGAACCGTATGTCCAAGCCAAGAACCATCTAGCAAACTTGATTTCTGCTCTGACAGCACACGATATGGAGAGATGACTGCAACACCTTGCCCACCAGACCTCTGAACTGCCTTATTCCCTCTAGACGTGAAATCCGGCAATGCATACATTTCAACCAGGAGTTGCTCAGCACAGTCATTGTGCTCTTGTCAAACTCCAGCCACAACATATGTACTTATAGCTCTGCACTGTAGCGGCGCGTAGCTGCTAATTGGACTTCTTTTGTGTTCATCCGCACGCCCTCCTTCTGATCTCTTCCGTGTATTCCCCTCGCTTGAATAACTAATCCTGCATTAGATCATTAGAACCATCGTGGGTATCTTTCCCATTTAGAGGTGATTCATTCTGCCCTGGATAGCTCTTCAGCCTTGTAGGCAACATGCCAGTTGGAGCTCAAACGTGGGTGTAGATGCTGCTGCTGCTGTTGTTGTTGTTGTTGTTGTTGTTGGTTAGGGCTATTTACGGTCCATAAGATGCTGCTTGATGCATGAGTTAGGAAACCAGATTCCGAGAAAAACAAGCTCAGAAACTTCACTGTCAGGGTGAAGGAAGCTACAGTCCTCGCTGCATCACTCCTGGTCTGGGGGGAAATGCGGCTAGGCTAACAAAACGCAAGTTGGCCTTGATAATGTGTTATTGACAAGGCAGAGAACTCACTCAAACCCCAAATGAAGGAGGAGCTCACAGAAAGAGAGAATGGCCATTTAGCCTCACAAGTCCACCGGACTCCGTCTCTCTCCGGGCCGGGTCTGCTGATGTGCAAATGATTAACATATATATGAGAGAAGTTTCACACCTGGGCTTTTAAGGAATACATCAGCATATATATATGCACTATATATAAAATCCATAGTCAGAATTTGATGTCAGTCCCATAACTTTGCACACTATGTCATCTTGCTTGGAATACATTGGAAATGATGATTCAGTAGCACTGTAGTATTCCCAGATTCCCTGACCTCACAAGATATGAGGACAGGTAGGCTCAGTGGAGACCTGTCCACATGGTTCTTGTCTAGAGTGCTAACTTGCCCCTGTACTGACGTTTCTCCATTATTAGCAATCTGGTAAGGTCACGTTTTTAGGGTGCACTATAAGGATTCACCACAGAAAATGCTAACATGGCTAACAGTAGAGATCTTCAAGTTGCTCCACGTGAGGCTCCATGTGAGTGGAATATAGAAACGGACCCTCCCCCCCATATACAAACAGTATAGTGGCCCACTGTTGGACCACTGACAGCAAAGCCGGCAGCCCACCGGTACTATCCTTTTGTTTATATAACCTGTTCTATTGTTCTGGTTTTCCCCCCTTTTCCCCTTTAGTGTGCTATGGAATTTTTCCCCACAGAAACCACTTTTCCCAGCTTGCTCAAACACCTTGTTGGAATTCCAGCCCTTTTCTCTGTTAAGGATGACATCATCTCGCAACACAGTACTTACCAGCAAGCTTAGCATCCAACCAGTGAAAACTGACCGCTTAACTCCAGTCTAGCTTGGGAAGGTGGATCTTTCAGGATCCGACTCTGGATCAAACGGATACAGCAGAACCGGTGCCATTGTAAGAACAGCCAAAGAGATGTTGGGGACAAAACTTGTACCAGGATGGCGCTCCAGGGGTTGACCAATCAGAAAAGCGAGTGAGTGAGCTGACCAATCAAGGCAGACTGGTCACACTGGGGGGTGGGGCTTAAAGATACATACAGAGAGTGAATGCAGATGTACAGTATGAGAAGAATACTGTGTTTAGGGAAGATGGAAGCATGTCAGTCTATTCTAGAAGACCCCACAAATGTGATTATTAACATTTACAAATGAGTATATACAGATCCCCACCTTACAGGGCGCCAAACTTATGGAGCCAGTGGATCCATGTGTGTTCCCTGCCTATTCCCCTCTTAACAGTCACCCGACAACAACGAGCCTTACAGTATAAACCAACATAGAAACTTTCCTTCTTCTGCATTTAATGGCTCTAAACTACAATCTGAGCGATTCTTCCCTCTACCTTTGACCTTAAACCTTTGACCACTGCTTTCTTGCTGACCAGTTTGCCTACCGAGAAGCTTCACCTGCATCGAGTGCGCCCATCCGACGATCCTGCTATTTAACAGACTACAGTCACAGACTAATCAGACATTTCTTCCTCTGCCTCAAAAACACTCAACACTTCTCTTATTCATTGCCTATAATTATAAACTCTGGTCCTTGTTGTGTTTGTTGCTATCCGGGGTCGACCTGAAGAGGATGGGTTCCCCTTCTGAGTCTTGGTTCCTCTCGAGGGTTCTTCCTCTTGCCCTGAGGGAGTTGTTCCTTGCCACTGTTGCATCTGGCTTGCTCAGTGGGGGCTTGGACCTGGATTCTCTGTAAAGCTGCTTTGTGACAACGTCTGTTGTAAAAAGCGCTTATAAATAAAATGGACCTGACTTGACATTCAGCAGAAACACTGTATGTAGCGCACTGTATTTGAAGGTTCTGGTCAAATAGCCGGTTCTAGCAGAAGAAAGAAGATTCTGCTTAATTACTCACAAGAGCTGCTGTTTTAATTTTCACACTGAAGTTTCAGATGGCACTTAATTAATGCAACCTTCACTCTGCCTGAGAATAACCATTCACGGGTTTATGGAAGGAGCCATCTGAAAAGGTCAGTCAAATTAGTGTCATAAGTAACACTTCTGCTCTTCAGCTTAACCGAGTCCAACACTTAGTTTCCTCAGAATAGAACGTTCAACGGTTTATAGGCCTTCATGAAGTGAATCCTGGGTTGCCAGAGTGCAGAGTATGCTGATAGAAGTGAGCCATTCAGGTTACTTGACTGAAACATGCCCATATGAGTGAAGTATACACGCATCATCATCAAAAGAACAGCTGCACCCAGAAGGAGGTGTGGGATTGCGGTGCTATTGGGAAGGAAGATAAAGGTTACCAGGATCAATAAATGATGATAAATTTAGACTGATATGATCAATATTTATTGAGCTACACATACAGAAGTAGTGTCTC
>CM067485.1:1382632-1397328 GCA_034552555.1 Semaprochilodus insignis
AAAAAAAAAAAAAAGGGAGATGGGAACGCACTTCTTTCCCAGCCCTATACAGGAGGCGAATAAAAGGATGCCCCCTGGTTTCCTCCTAAGGGGGTGGGGAGAACATAAAGCATCCCTAAAAGTGCTGACACGGTATGGTTAGAAATACGGACATGGGCTCCATCTCAGTGATGGCTTTATCTGCCATAAAACATTCTCCGGCAGACGTATATCACCTGGCTCTGCCCGACAGACGCCTATGTTTTAAAGGGCCCATATCACCACGGAACAACGTTTCCTCGCTTTCCTTCAAATTGCAGTTTGATATACAGCCACCGGTACACCTCCTGGTACCTACACTTGTTGTCCATTCTATCAGCTCCACCACTGACCATATAGGAGCACTCTGTAGTTCTACAGTTCCAGACTGTAGGCCATCTGTTTCCCTGTATACTGTATTACCCTGTTCTTCAATGGTCAGGACCACCACAGAACCACCACAGAGCAGGTATTATGTGGGTGGTGGATTATTCTCAGCACTGCAGTGGCACTGACGTGGTGGTGGTGGTGTTAGTGTGTGTTGTGCTGGTGTGAGTGGATCAGACTTAAAAACTTAAAGCATCTTTACCGCGCAGTCGGCTAGTCTGGGCAGCCCTATGGTAACCAGACGTCTGGAGGGTTTAACACCTCTAAAAGCCCATACAGAAAGCTATTAAATGAAGCTCACCAGACCAAATAATGAGTCACCTTGCATGTTTAAGGTGGTAGTATCTTCAGGCTCCTGCAGATGGTGCTGCGCAAGGATGATGGGGCTATAAATCCCTGCGGGTTGTGAGTGGTGGGATCCATAGATGGAGAAGAGGTGGTACCGTGCAGGGAATGTCTCGTTCCATGTTTGGAAAATGGCTCCAAAGCAGATGTTAATGATGGGCTAAAAGGAGTGACTGCATTTGGGCGTCCCAAAGACCATAGTGTGAAGGAAGTAGCTGAATCTGCAGGTGTATGGAAGCGTACGGTCATTCTCAGAATTGTGCCAGGGAAGGCATCCACCAAATCTGGCCCAACTGCACAATTCTTTGATGCAAGAGTGTCTGAACATTGATGTAGTCTACATCCAGAAACTTGTCCAGTCCATGCCAAATCCAATCACAGCTGTTGTTGGTGCTTGTGGAGGCATTTCAGTCACAGGGGACTCATTTTTTTTGTCCAGTGGTCTTATGACTAGTTCACCATCATCAACATTATATCCTCAGAAGACACGTGTAGGTTCACTGGTGGGTTTGATGGTAAATAAAGTGTCTATATGTGTTTTGTAGACACGGTGACCCCTGGTTCCCATCACCACCACTGTAAAGACTGTTTACACCAAACTTGACCAATGAGTTGTTGCTGCGAATTGTGCAGAAGTCTTCACCCTGATGATCAAACCTCTGATGTCAACCATCAAAACAGTGCTGCAACAATCTGTCTGGCTGCTGCCACTCCGCCTATAATCTGTAATCTGGTCTGTTCCCACACGCCGAAGTATAATTTGGCCGTAAGCACACAACACCGCCTCTGTCCGAGCTATTGTAATTACTTTGCTTATCTGAAAGCGAGGCTTAGGCCATTCCCCATTATCAAAAATGGCCTCTTTGTCGGCCGTGTTAAAAGACTAATAATGAGCTCTAAACAGACTCAGCCTTTAGGGACGCACTCGGAAAAGATTTGATGTCGGGAGAGAAACCAGCAATGCCGTCATGTTTGCTTCGGTTTGCTACTCGGAGCGGCAGAATACAATCAAAGGCCATTATGACTGGAACAGCAAATCATATCTGCTGAATATAAATGTGCTCTGGAGAGGAAATACGGCACAAATTAAATTTGATTGACTGGCTACCCCCGCTCAGCGCTCAATGCAGACACAAACAAGAGAGGAGGCTGAACCGCAGCGGTAAGAGTTTACCAGAAAACCACCCTCCCCATGCTTACAATGCCTAGCCATTATACAGCTTTACAGACAGACTGAATCGTAATCGCTTAGCTTGTATGGTTAACCACATGACCATCGAAATGCCCAGGAGACACAGGTGGGTACAGACATCCATTTAACCCAAGCCAATTTTCTATGTAATTCCTAAATGCCAGGCCTTAGGAAGCACTTAATAAGCCTGACCCCTTAAATGTCCCCAGGTTATGTAGTTATTATTTAGTAATTACTAATAAACTACTGTGTAATAATAAGTAATAAGTAATCTATCCCTTTTCAACAAGGGCTAGCTCACATTGCTAGCCTTCATGAAACCAGAAATATGGAGCTCGAAATCAACAGGCTCCTGAAGCATCCATGTAGCCAATGTCAATCACATGATCAGCGAGAAACTGACACCAAGCTTAAACAGAGCAGTGCTTGCTACGCCTAGCCATTACACAGCTTTACAGACTGTATTGTAATCTCTTAGCTTGTATATCCCAGGAGATACAGGTGGGTTCAGATGTCCATTTAACTCAAGTAAAATTCAGTTTTCCATGAAATTCCTGAATGGCAATCCTTAAGACGCACATAACCTGGGAACTGGCTTATTATGTAGGGGTCAGGCTTATTATGTAGTTATTATTTAGTAATTACTAATAAACTACTATGTAATAATGACCCATTAACTGCAAATTACAGTTTAAGTGATTGTACAGGATCTATCTATCTATCTATCTATCTATCTATCTATATCCATCCATCTATCTGTCTGTCTGTCTATACACCAAGCTTAAACAGAGCAACGCGTACTATTCCTAGCCATTACACAGCTTTACAGACAGACTGTATTGCAATCACAGCTTGTATATACAGTGGTTAACCACATGACCACCTAAATGTCCAGGAGACACAGGTGGGTGAAGACAACCATTTAACTCAAGTATAACTATTTTTTTTAATGTAATTTCTGATTAGCAAGCATTAAGACACTTACTGGCTTATGTAGGGTCAGGCTTATGTAGTTATTACTTAGTAATTACTAATAAAGTACTATGTAATAATACATATGAGGAATTGTGGGCGCATAAACATTTAATTACTGTTAAAGAGAATTCACAGGATCTATCCATCCATCTATCCCTTTTTGTTAGCCTTCAAAAAAACAGAAATAATGAGCCCAAAATCAGTAGGCCTCTGAAGCGTCCGTGTAGACAATGTCAATCACATGATCAGTGAGAATTCAACGCCAAGCTTAAACCAACCAGCCCTTACTATGCCTAGCCGTTACACAGTTTTACAGACAGACTGTATTGCAGTCGCTTAGCTTGTATACATAGAGATTAACCACATGACCACCTAAACGCCCAGGAGACACAGGTGGGTTGGAATTTCCATGTAATTCCTGAATAGCAAGCCTTGAGATAGCAAGCGCTTAACCTAGGAATATTAAGGGGATCACGTAATAACGATTATGAGGAATCATGGGCTCATAAAGAGCTAATTACCTATCTATCTATGACAGTGTGGTATTGAAGTGGTGGAAGAGCAGTGGCAAGTCTTGAGCACTAGGCTTCGAGTTCAGGTCATGATTGGCAAATTCCTAATAACTAATTTCTGCTAATATCCCTATGGGATGTTGGGGGCTGTTTGTCCTACAGAGTGCTGTTGTGCTCACAGTGTAACTTTACTCCATCTCCCAGGCCCACTAGCCTCTCTTAGCAGTGGGCTAGGCGGTAAGAGCAAAGTGCACACACTGGTTAACCAGTGCTTCAAGGAGGTGGTCTAACTAAGGGCATACATTGTGGCCCTAGTAAGGGTTCAGTTGGCCTGGCACTGTTCGCAGCCACTCTGAGAATACATTGTCTTGTCCAGTCTTAGGCTGATTGTTACTGCTCTCTGAGCAGGTTTGTTCAGACAAGCTGGCATCAAGCAATTGCACCAGTTGGGCCAGATTTGGTCGGTCGGTCATTCGGTCGGTCAGTCGTTCTGTCTGTCTGTCACAGAGTGGTATTGAAGTAGTGGAGGAGCACACTATGGTCTTTTCCCACACATGGAACGAGACATTCACTGCACTGTAGCACCTCTTCTTAATCTATGGATGGGTAAAACGGTCTACCTACAATGTTTGCTTTGGTGTACAATGATACTTTCATAAGCAACTTATGTTAACATGGCTATAAATAAATACATTTTATAAATGCTTGTATTAAGTAGGCCAATAAAACGCCCATTAAAACATAAATAATAATAAAACCTCGCTTCAACATCTTAAATGTCCATTGGAAAGAGCTTCTTGAACAGCTACGCATTCCTTCAGACCTCCATATTGTTGGAGTAGTGGAAGGCATAACTCTGCATTGAGTGGCCACTATACTGTTCAGCCACCATAACACCAAACTCATCAGCCGAGAAGGCGTCAATGTGCTCATATAAGCCTTGATATTGAGCCCTGCCAAACACAGCTGAACACATAGCCTGGGGGAATGACTACACACTGATGGTGAATTAGGGAAGGAAGACACACCCAGTATGTATATAGATGGTGTCAGTAGCCAATAGAAAGGGGTGAGTTCTAATCGTCAAGTCTGCAGTGGCCAAACAGCACGTAAATTCATTACCAAGCCCCAGAAATGCACTCTCAAGCCCCAGTCTGTCAGTGGCCAGTGGAATTAGTTGTGGGAGCGTGGCCATGTCAGAATGAACCTTGTGTGTATGCATTCATGTTTAAATGCAAATCATGTCTGATGTGTGTCATACCAGCACACTAACAGCCACACAAAACCCTTTTTTGGAGTGTATGTGCTGTTTGTCTGATGAGTTATGGTGGTCTTCCACAGTTGTCCACCAGTGCACATAGTGACTGCATTTCCACCGGGCCCAGAAGTTGGGGACAGCCCCTGAGTGGGCACATCTACAGGCCAGTTAGAAAGGTTAAACTGAAGTAGAGCATCATGTCATGTCTGGACTCCCAGTCCTAAGGTTTATCATTTGACCATCTGTGTAGAATTCAAAGTGAAACTGGGAACTCTCAACTTTCCACCTTAAATGCCAGTTTACTTGCTGTGCATGTTATGCCTAAGGATAAACTGCTGAGCAATCCCTGTCACGCATATACAAGCCAAAACCCCCAACCCCCCCCTAGAGAGGTCACTTTGGCACTTTGGCTGTTTGTGTCATTGGAGTCCAGTGTAGTTGTTTGACTGGGGCTTTTCAATCGACTGAAGGGTCACCACCGCTCTGGATTTTCCGTCATTCCACAGCAGCGAGAAGAGACAGAAGGGAAATAATGGAAACTCAGCAGCTCGTGAAGCGCATTGGCTCCAGCCTTGGCACGGGTCACGCTGTGAACAGCCTGCAAGGCCAAAGCTAAAGTGTTTTCCTATCAGCCAGCGTAGCGTCTATCAACACCGCAGGCTGCGCGCTCGCAGCAAGCTCCAGGCTGGCAGCGGCGCCGCGGCTCCTCTCATTTTTCACCAGGGTGCCTGCGTCAGAGAAAAGCCGGGGACGTATACCGAGTGGGTATGGACACTTATCGGCCATCCGCACGCAGCACTTTTATGCTCCGCGTACGGAGTCGGCTTGGGCCGTTGACTGGCTAATGCATCATGTTGCTAAATGGTCTGCCATGCAACAGAGTGCCTGGGGCGCGATGAAGAGATTCTTCTGAGAAATGAAGCCTGGAGACAGCAGCGCAAGCGACGTGTGACACTTACAAATGGTGCAAATTGCAAGGTGGAGATAAGTGCAGGGGAAAGGGATCTGTCTGACAGCTGAAAATACATGCTAACACTGATGGGAATCGGTGGGGCAAAGCTAAGGAACACAGGGCATCCGTCAGAGGGTTGGAGAGGGTCCCCTACACTGCAGTGCAGAGGCTGGGGTCATACGTAATACTTACCAGGACCGAATACTCATCTAGGATCATTTCAAACATGCAAATCTCAGCAGATGTGGGTCATGTGGGAGATTGCTTGATCACTTTCTATTCAATTCAAGAAACAGAGAAAGGAAACACTCTAGTCTCAAACTGAGACTCTCTATGAACATGAACCAAGACTCAAAAGTAAAGCTCTTGAAGAGGAACTCAAATGGAGAACCTGATTGTGCAGTTAGAAGATACAAGATTCATAGACCATAGGTTTACAGAATTGTCCTGGCACTGCTTGTCCAGAAATGCTGGTCCATCCCCAATATGATCAGAGCATAAGGATGAACCCCTGAGACGAGTCAAGACTCAAAATAAGAACTGGATAAGAACATTAGGAGGACACAGAGAGAGGAACCAAGGCTCAAAAACAAAATCCCCTCAGAGTTTGAGGAAGACTACTGAGAGGAACAATAATTTAAAATGAAAACTTTGACAACATGAAGAAACCCTGCGAGAAACCAGACTCCATAAGAGCATGGGGAAGACACAATGAGAAGAACCAAGACTCAAAATAAAATAAAATAAAAAACTGAATAAGAACATTAGAAGGAAACAGAGAGAGGAACCAAAACTCAAAAGCACAATATAAAGAAGTATGAGGAAGAACCACTAACATGAACTGAGACTCAAGAGGAGACTATATAAGAACAAGGAGAAGGAACACAGAAAGGAGCTAAGACTCAAAAAGAGAATAAGGTAGAACCACAGTGAGGAACCATAATTTAAAAGGAACCCTACGAGAAACCAGACTCAAAAGATGAAACTCTCTAAAAGCTTAAAGGAGAAATGTTCATGCTCCATGACAGCATGTGGAAGACACAATGAGACGAGCCAAGACTCAAAATAAGAACATTAGGAGGAAACAGAGAGGAACCAAGACTCAAAAGCAAAATCCCCTCAGAGTTGAAAGTGGAAGACCACTGAGAGGAACCATAATTTAAAAGGAAGACCGTGAAAACATGACAAAGAAACCCTGCAAGAAACCGGACTCCATAAGAGCATGAGGGAGACACAATGAGAGAACCAAGACTCAAAGGCAAAATCCTGTCAGAGTATCAGGAAGAACCACAGAGAGGAACCATGATTTAAAAGGAAGACTCTGAAAACATGAAGAAACAACCCTGCGAGAAACCAGACTCAAAAGGTGAAACTCTCTAAAAGCCTTAGGGAGAACTGCTGCGAGGATCCAAGACTCAAAAGAAGAACTTCCTAAGAGCATAAGTAAGAACCGCTGAGAGGAACCAAGCCTCAAAAGCAGAACTCAATAAGAGCATTAAAAAAGAACTATTGAGAAAAACGGAGAAACGCCATAATAACATGAAGAGCCACTAAAAGGGAGACCCAAAAGAAGACAAGAAAAAGAAACCCTGTGAGAAACCAGGCTGAGAAGGTAATACTCTCTAAAAACCTTAGGAAGCAATCAAGACTTAAAAGGAGAGCGTCTTGGGAGTATGAAGAAAAAACACTGAGAGGAACCAAGACTCAAACATGGACCTCCAAAAAAAAAAAAAAAGAAAAAACAAGGAGATACACTTAGAAGAACCAAAACACAAATTGAGAACTCAATAAAAACATTAGGAAGAAAGTGAAGAACCAAATAAATAAACACTTGCTAAAGGAGCATGATGAAGAAACACTGATAGGAACCAAGACTCAAAAGCAGAACTTCAAAAGAGCATCAGGAAAACCACAAGAAGCACAGGACTTAAAAGAAGAACTCATTAAGAGGAACCAAATCTCAAAATCAGACCTCCATCAGATTTTGAGGAGGAACAACTAGGAGGGAGCAGAGTGAGGAACCAAGACTGAAAAGCAGAAATTCATAAGACTATAAGGAAGAACCACAAAGACTGAAAAGAAGAACTCAATAAGAACATTAGAAAGAAACAGAGAGAGGAACCAAGACTCAAACGGAGGCTCTCTAGGAACACGAATCAAGGCTCAAAAGTAGAACTCTCTTGAGCTTGAAGAACTCAAACGAAGAACCTCATTCTACAGTTAGAAGACACAGGTAGGACGAGTTTACAGGAAAGATCAAACAGAGGCACTAGGAGCATCTAGAGGAACAACCAGTCAGAGGAACCAGTGAAGGCTTATCAGGAAGCGTCAGGAACGAATGGAGAACTGACTGTGGTAGACACACGTGGTGTGGAAGATGAAACAGCATGGTCCATAAGGAGATCTACATGCATGTAAGGAAGTGATCAAGAATCCCACTTGGGGTGGGGTCTTCTGAAGATACACAGATGGTTTATATAAGGATGACAGCTGTATGACTGAACTTGCTGTGCTGCTCCTCGGGGTTCCTTGGGTCATTATAGATGGATGCAAGTCCCACATATGAAGCCTTTAAGGCTGCACACCGTAACACAAACTCCAGTTGCGTAATTATTTCAGTTTACGTATGTAGATCTTGGTTCTTTAACAGCACCCTCCAAACCAACCAGACCTAGAGCACCATGGGAAACACACAGCAGACAGGAAACCACACAGAACCGGTGAACTCCGCAAAGCCGGGAGAACTTGCGTGCGACAGATGGGAAACAGGTGCTTTAATTAAGAGCAGTTTGTGGACACTTTGCCGTGTTCTCCGAGCGCATTTGCATGAATTACGCTAGGCAGTGGCAGTCTGGTGCGGACGGCTAATGTTCTGCAGGAGAACGTTATAGAATATATCTAGCCATTTGGCCAGTCACTGTTCGCCAAGATTTCTCCATGGTAACAGGATGGAGACAAATGCATTATGCTAATACATGTATTTCTGTTAACTAGTTTACTGACCTACAGACAAAGACATGTTTAGACAATACAGCGCAGACAACAACAATAGGGACAACAATATAGGGACAAACAGTATATACACACTATATTTCCAAAAGAATTCACTCGTCTGCCTTCAGACGCATATGAACCTAAGTGACATCCCATTCTTATTCCATAGGGTTTAATATGATGGCAGCCCACCCTTTAACAGCTTGTGGGAAGGCTTTCCACAAGGTTTAGGAATGTGTTTATGGGAATTTTTGACCATTCTTCCAGAAGCATATTTGTGAGGTCAGACACTGATGTTGGACGAGAAGGCCTGGCTCGCAGTCTCCGCTCTAATTCATCCCAGAGGTGTTCTGTCAGGTTGAGGTCAGGACTCTGTGCAAGCCAGTCAAGTTCTTCCACACCAAACTCGCTCATCCATGTCTTTATGGACCTTGCTTTGTGCACTGGTGTGCAGTCATGTTGGAGCAGGAAGGGGCCGTCCCTAGTCAAGAGTTTAGACACAGCTACTTATTGAGGGCTTATGTTTATCTTAATGCTTTACTGTATAATAAAAGTGAAGACATCACATAAAATAGCACTCATGGAATTACAGTCCACCTTAAAAACCTCCAAAACTTTACAGGAACATAAAACAGCTTTCTTAACCTGCAGTGCTTCCGTATTGCATTCCCCTGACCAACAACAAGGCTAACATGGCTCATTCCACATAGCTCATTCCAGTCTAAGCAACCTAGCTCACCTTAGTAAGCTAGCTAGCTCTCCTACTATCCATCTGATGGATCATTTGCCCAGTTATTCCATGAGTGTGCATTCCCCGGATCCCCATCCAGCAGTAACGTGGATAAAGGCTATGCCTTCTTTAACGCATCAGCTGGATAAGTTGTTATGGACAGAGTGGCATTGTCTGCAACACGACCAGCATGTACAGCACATTTCAGTGAGGACAGCTTCAGTAACTGCCCTCTGAAGGTTAGTGGTTATGCTAAAGCCCTTAGCCTGAAGGCTGTAGCTGAACCTCCTCTACCGCGTCTCTCAGATGAAGAACAGAGCCTTCAGCCACAACATGAGGAAACAGGTTTTCCCTGTAGTATGGAATACAGAGTATAGTGTAGAACATGGTATATGAAGTCCTCATTAGTGTAGTGGCAACTATCCCCGCCTGTCACACGGGAGACCGGGATTCGATTCCCTGATGGGGAGTCTACATCCAGCCTTGTGACCAGAAGGTTGCAGATTTGATCTCCTGAACCAGCAGGACACCACTGATGTCTTGTAGATGCCTTGAACAAGGCATCTACCTGCCCAGGGAGCAGTTGGCACCATAGATAGGGCTGCCCACCGCTCTGGGCAAGTGTGCCCACTGCCCCCTAGTGTGTATGTGGGTGTTTCACTGCTCGGATGGGTTAAAATCAGAGGTCAAATTCCTCTGTGTTCAAGCGCTACTACTTCTCAATTCTAGAGCTGGGAAACTAAGAAACCGTAATCACTGCAGTAATTGTGCAATCAAAAGCTCTTAGGTATTTGCCTAATTGAATCCAAATGGGATCTTCTTTGCAGTGTATTTGGTCCCACCACCAGCATGTTCGGTCGTAAACATGGCCATATGTAGGGAGTACCATGGGTAGCGCCGTGGCAATGGTAGGAGTACTGCTGGACAGGGGCCTCCACTGCTTTAGTGGTCAATAAAACAGCTTTCGTCTGAAGTGCTATCAGCATGTACTGCGTCTTCTTCCTTCTATGCTAGGGCCACGTTACTGAAGGGTACCAGACTGCCTTGAATGAGGCCTGCAATCTTTTGTTTAGAGAATTTTGTCTTCTGTTTGACATGGGCAGCAAATTGTTGGGGGATAGGTTCATGGGTAGTTGCAGTGGTCCATTCAAGCAACAAATAAGGATTTGAGAATAACACAGCGTACTGGATTCTCTAAACACTGAAAGAACAGGCAGGCGCCACGCTCTGCTTCAACAGCTAGGCTTAGCATTGAACAGTAAACAGTGTAAAGAGGCAAACCGTAAAGGGGGTTCCAGCCCAAAACAAGCCTTTATATTATAGCACTCTGCTGCACAGCTTTGCATTCCCTTCACATTTCCATCCATCAGTGTCCTCTCACTGTAATAGCCAGGATGCTGTGCACAAATACATTATACAGCTACTAATATAGACATGGAGGTGCTATTTGCAAGATACACTCATCATCAAAAGAATAGCTGCACAAATAATGATTCAAGTTTCACGCTCGGCTGCGCGTGTGACGTAAGCAAGGACGGGCCCCATCGCTGTACCTGACTGAGCCAACAGCCACGATTGCGGACATCCAGTAGGCAGTGATGCCTTCATGAGTCATCCTGTTAGTGCCAGCACCACTGGTACACGGCTGCACCATGCAGGACTACTTGCACACAGACCGTTACGACGACTGCCCTTAACACCACGTCACCGTCACCAAAGACTGCAATGGTGTCGTGCCAGACTGTCATGGAGTGACTCAGAATGGCAGCGGGTCATCTTCAGTGACGAGTCCCGCTTTTGTCTTGGTGGAGACGACCAACGAATCCATGTGTGGAGGCACCGTGGTCCAGAAGGCCTGGTGTCACTCCACCTCCACCCCTACCGCACCATCTGCAGGAACTGTGTGAGGATATTCAAACTGCATGGGATGGATTATCACAGGACACCATTAGGAACCTCTACAACTCCATGCCGAAATGTATGGGATGTTGGGTTAGTAAACACGGCGGCGCGACGCCATACTGACTGACACTACTTCTGTATGTGTAGCTCAATAAATATTGATCATATCAGTCTAAATTTATCATAATTTATTGTTCCTGGTAATCTTTATCTTCCTTCCCAATAGCACTGCAATCCCACACCTCCTTCTGGGTGCAGGAGTGTACATCCTCACCAGACACATCAACAGACGTAGCGATGGTTAAATTTTCCATTTTGGCTGAGACGCTCTAAATGCTCTAAACAGTTTACGTTTGTTCGTCTGGAGTCAACCCAACCCAAACCCGCCACCTACTACGGCTCACGGTGCAGTGTGACAGATAATACAAGAAAGCCTGTGGAAGATGTTGCCTTCACGAGTCGGTGGGTTTGCGCTACAGTTCGGATCTACATAAAAACCAACTTCACAAAGCCCCGACTAAGACTTTATTGAGCACTCTGATTAAGGTTCCACAGGTGAACCATGCAGCAGTCGGTAACTCTGCCGCTCTACATCACCCATTGGGGCTGGAGGGGTCTTTTCCACACTGGTAGGCTAAGCGTAAATCTCACCCCGAGCTGTAGGCTCCGTTCAGCAGGCTTGATCAGACATCTCCTGCTACAGAAAGCTGTGTTTGCAGTGGCTTTCCTACCTGATGCCAGGAAACATTACTCTTCCAATACTCAGGTGGAGATGGTTTAACAAGTACTTTTAGGTTTCTTGGAATTTCCTGGAATTTTGATGGTAAAGAGTAACGAGCTACTAATTGAGTGGAGTTTTACAGGTAGGAGATGGTAACCCAGGCAGCATTGTGGTGCTGGGGCATCCGGGGTCCCTTCAGTGTTTGAGTTGGCATGTTCTCTCCAGGGCTGTGTGGGATTCTCCGGGTGCCCCGGTTTCCTCTCACAGTCCGAAGGCATGCAGTCAGGTGAAGTGGAGATGCCAAATTGCCCTCTTACGTGCAAGCGTGTGTCTACCCTGTAATGGATTGGCGGCCTGGGTGTTTCCTACCTTTCCACGCCCACTGTGCACTGGGATAGGCTCCATC
Source organism: Semaprochilodus insignis (assembly GCA_034552555.1). NCBI lineage: Eukaryota > Metazoa > Chordata > Actinopteri > Characiformes > Prochilodontidae > Semaprochilodus > Semaprochilodus insignis. The sequence goes on from CM067485.1 coordinate 1,395,025, forward strand.
CCCACCCTCCCCATTCCGAATGGATAAACAGTTTGGAAGATGAATAATAAATGAATGAATGAGGCAACCTATGCTAATGCTAGCTAGTCCTATACTGGTAACAACATTAACAGTGGTGTAAACAACTTTAAAAGCTTATCTTAATGACATTCCCAAGGTCTAAAACAACCTACGTTGTGTAATACCCTCATACAGCCTCTGAACACCCTGCTGAGGCACTGGAATTGTCCCCTCCATCGGGGCTTTTGTCTTTGACCAAGAACATTGACTTGGTCTGAACTGAGTCAATAAACATTAAACGTGACAGCTAGGCCATAGACCGAGGCTTGGCACGGCCACAAGGCGGGTAAACATGGCTCTGTTGTTTCAGCGGCATGTTGTCCTATTGGTAAACAAACTAAGCCAACGTCAAAGGTCAGAGAGGACGTTGCAAAGGAGTTGGAGTTGCATCAACTGAGGTAGCATTAGCCAATGCAGAGTTAGCTAACGCTAAGACTTTTCAGAAGCCGCTCTCGGATGCCATGTCCATGAAAATTCCCAGAAAAGTGGTCCCAGGGAGAAATGAGCGCACTGCAGTAAGTCGATGCGAGTTACGAGAAGGCGCGCTGCAGCTAGCATAATTCCTTAATGGAATAATTCGATTCATGTGCTACAGATTACTCTATAGCCAGGGGTTGTTAAGCAAGCATCTTTCCAGAGAAGTATCGGACATCAGCTTCATTTCCGAGTCACTACAGCAGACCACCTCCAGCAGCTTGCTTTCTTTCGTTCTTTCCTTCTTTTTTTTTACTGTGTGCCCATGATTTAAAAGCCCAGAGAGGGGACAGTGCCATAGTTCACCGCTCTAATTGTGGCCGATTCATGTAATTTCTTTTTTAAAACACTGCCTCTTTTATCTCCCCCCCCCTCTCTCTCTCTAATCCTTCCTCTCTTTCTCCCTGGGCGCCAGCCCTGCCCATCTCTGCATCATGCAAACTATCCTGAAGCATCACCAAGGTCAGTTTTAGCTGCTCGCTCAATGCGCTGTATTGACGTAGCTCTCCAGCTCATGCATAAAATTCCACCAATCTAGCAAAAGCAAAGTTTTGCTCCTTTTTTCTTTCTTTTTGTCTTTCTTAGCAGTTTGCCTGGAAGGATATGTTCCCCTACCAGCACTGCACTGGCTCTGCTGACCAGTCATTGCGGATTCATGACACCTGCTCATGTATGCGTCGTGTTGTTTCTGGATATGAACCACTTATGATTCAATTTGGTCCATCTGGACAATTTGCGGAGAACCGGGACATTAATACACACTGACTAGTACTGTTTGCTTCATATGAAATGGTGTTTAACAGCTGGCAGTCCAGAGCGTGTTGTCCTGTTCTCCTGTGTTTAGTGGTTTTCCTACTGGTGGCATTATTTAATCCATCTCTGGCTGTTCAGAGTAGGTGAGGTCAGAAAGACTCCTAATGGACAGTCTCGTCTGCTCGTTTCAGCTGTCCAGCTGATTGTCAGTACCTGCTTTTAGAACATCCCTGCCTGGTCTTATGTGGGCTGGAGAAAATGCTATTGGCTCCACCCTTTCCTGCTGTCTAGCCTCACCTTATAGAGGGCATACACCGACACCAGTTTCCTTCTGGACTGAGTGGCAAAACAGTCCATAAGAAGCCTGTTATTATCAGAGGAAGCAGAGAAACCGGGAACGAAACAAGCAGCTGGACTCCACAGTGATATATATATTCTTGTGGTCATTGTGAACTTCCGGATCTACAAAGTTATCTGGTTATCCGCTCCTTATTTGGTCAGTGGAGCTGAGAAAATGGACAATAACCAGACAAAAAAAACAACAAAAAAAAAAGTCATTTTGTGTGTTTAAGGTGGTACTAACTCCAGGCTCCACAAGGATGACGGGGCTGTAAATACCTGCAGGGTGTGAGTGAGGGGATTCATAGATTGGGAAGAGGTGGTACAGTGCAGGGAATGTCTCGTCCATGTGTGGAAAATGGCTCCAAAGCAGATGTTAATGATTGGCTAAAAGGAGTGACTGCATTTGGGCGTGCCAAAGACCATAGTGTGAAGGAAGTAGCTGAATCTGCAGGTGTATGGAAGCATATGGTCATCAAGCAGTAGCTAAAATCCCAGTCTACAGGGAATTCTCCTCGGAATTGTTCCAGGGAAGGCATCCACCAAATCTGACACCAACTGCACAATTCTTTGATGCAAGCGTGTCTGAACATTGATGTGGCCTACATCCAGAAACCAGGACTTCAGTCACTTTGAATGGTATAATGTGATTGACTGTGCTTAATATGACCACTGACA
>CM067485.1:1400813-1418412 GCA_034552555.1 Semaprochilodus insignis
GTGATGTAATGTAACTGCAGTGATGTAATGTAACTGTGGTGATGTAATGTAGCTGTAGTGATGTAATGTAGCTGTAGTGATGTAATGTAGCTGTGGTGATGTAATGTAGCTGTGGTGATGTAATGTAACTGTGGTGATGTAAGGTAACTGTAGTGATGTAATGCAGCTGTGGTGATGTAAGGTAACTGTGGTGATGTAATGTCGCTGTAGTGATGTAAGGTAACTGGTGATGTAACTGTGGTGATGTAATGTAACTGTGGTGATGTAATGCAGCTGTAGTGATGTAATGCAGCTGTGGTGATGTAAAGTAACTGTAAGTCATGCAATGCTCGAATGCTCTCTCTGTTAGGATTCTGTCAAGGGCTCCAACTTTTGATTGAATTCCAACTATAGAGAACTTCCCATTTGCTTTTTGCACAAAAATGCATGAAGCAGAAAATGTCCAATATTGGACCCCCACCCCACTCCACTCCTGTTTTTGGCCGGGCCCACCTTACCATTGTGAATCGATAGAGAAACAATTTTTCTCCTCTCCAGACCCTTGTAGGCCTGTAACATTATTGCTTTTCCTGGTCTCATATTTCCTCATATCAGCCTCAGAACAGAGATAAGGCAGAGTATGAAATTACAGAGAATTATAGGACTGAGGAATTTCCCCAAATCAATCCGGTATTGACTGTTATGTGATTAATAAAGGATTTAATGCTCTGACCTTGAGAAATGGCAGGTTTGGAGTTTTGAAAGGATTAGGCATATCTCAGGAGCGTTTGCTGAATGTGTCTTCAGAGGATCTGTGCCTCGCTCTCGTGCTTCACTGTGTGAGAGAAAGCGCTGCATATTTCTGGCACGTGTTTAAAAACAGGAGCACTGAAGACGCGGAGCAAGTGAGCAGTGAGATTCTACAGGATCTGCAGCTCGGCTCTTTGAGCTGTGAACTCTCTGGAATGGTTTTCGTTTAGCGTGCTAGCTCTGGTTAGCCTTTTTGGGGTGCTGTGTTTCATAAATCATTCTTGGTATTAAAAAATGAAAAGATATTTGTTAGCGTGGACCGTCTCCGTCTCGGTTCTGATGCTTCCTTCACGTCTCCCAGTTCTAGGAAGCGGCGGCACGGTGCCATTCCCCATAATTGTTGCCAGGGTACACCTGGGTCCTTGACAGGCTGACAGTAAACAACATTATGATTTCTTCTGCTGCTATTTTCACAATTGCCTGAATGCTGAGCTCTCTCATTCTCTTCTCCTCTCCTTTGTTCTCCCCCCACCTCCCCTATACCTCCCCCCTAAACCAAACTCCCCTTTTTTCAGGCTAGCTGAAAGGGGCCCTCGTCTGATCTCCTCTCTCTCCATCCAGAGAAAGCTCGGCTCTTATTAGGTGTACTCAGAGAGACACTGGGTTAATGCTCACATCACCAGAGCAGTACAGTTCCTGCTGAGAGAGAGAGAGAGAGAGAGAGAGAGAGAGAGAGAGAGAGAGAGAGAGAGAGAGAGAGATGAGAAAAAGATGGACAAACAGAGGGAACAAGAGAATGGGTGAAAGAGAGAACAGGCAAGACAGAAAGAGGAATAGAGGAGAGAAGGAAAGGACAGGACAGAAAGAGAGAGAGGAACAGGTGTTAGAAAGAGAGAGTAGAGAGAATGAGACAGGGAAAGGAGAGACATAAGAGAACAGGTGAGAGAGAATGGTAGAGGGAGAGCAAGAGAGAATGAAAGAGAGAAAAAGAAAGAAAAAGAAAAATGGAGAAGAGGGGAGAGAGAGATAAAGAAAGAGATAAGGATGGAGAGAGAAAGAGAATGAGAATGAAAGAGAGAGAATGAAAAGATGGAGTGAGAGCTAAGACAGAGAGAGAGGGATAGGAGAGAGAGAGAGAGAGAGAGAGAAAGAATATATATAGAAGGAGAGGGATAGATAGATAGATAGATAGATGAGACAGAGGCAGGGAGAGAGACTGACTATGAGCTGTGTTCAGGTTTAATGCAGGGAGCTGTGACCGTCAGGATCGGGTGGAGGAGGATGTAGGAGCTCTCAGTTCCTCTCAGCTGATTCCGCCCGTATGTTGTATCAGTGGAGAGGGTTTCAGTGTGACGGGCTGTTGACGGATTCCTCAGCAGGAGTCTGCAGAATTCTACACGCAGTCACGTATGACGAAACGAGTTCACACGTCTGCACATCTGCTCTCCTTCCTGCCTCTAAACCCCTCTAACCTATTCCGCACAGATCCATCCCTCACTCTCCCACTGCTCCTCTCTGATTGGTCCAGCAGGAGAATGATTTGTTTACCGAAGGTCAGTTTGCTCATCCCGCCATTGTGTTTCAGTATGATCCCCCACAGCTGTGTATGCTTAATTACCATGGCAACGCGTCTCGGCCCGGTCCAGTAAGGCGACGGCATGTGCCCAGCTGCAATAACAGAATGAAATTAGAAACGTCAATCAGCAGAGCGGAGGAGGGAGAAGAGGGGCTGAGGTCACTCCGTAGGGCCCCTAGGGAGGGTCTTAGGCAGTGGGTGGGTGGAATTTGGCTGGATTTCCTGTCGCCACTCCCTCATTACTTTATCAGGGAAGTTGGATTTCCAATGAGGATAAACAAGGAAATAACGACTCTCCCTCCGCCGCTGCCTCCCGGACAAACTTCCAATCACCAGGACAGCAGTGGAGCTGAACGGGTCTGTATCTACATCTGACCACACACCCACTACCACCCGTATCCATGAGGACAACCACACATCACACACAGGGGAGAGAGAGCAGAGAGGGGGGATAGAAGATAGTGAGAGACAGAAAGAACAGAGAAAGAGAAAAAGAGATAGAAGAGAGATAGAGAGAATGTGTGTGTGTGTGTGTGTGTGTGTGTGTGTGTGTGTGTGTGTGTGTGTGTGTGTGTGTGTGAGTGAGTGAGTGAGTCATAGAGAGAGAGAGAGAGAGAGAGAGAGAGAGAGAGAGAGAGAGAGAGAGAGAGAGAGAACTAAAAGGGAGAGGGAGAACAAAAAGGAGTGAGTCTCTCAAGAAAAAGAGAAAGAGAACAAATAGGAGAGAAAGAGAGGACAAATGAGAGATAACAGAAAAAGAGAAAGATAGAGGAAGGGAGAGAGACGGAAGGAGGGAGGAGAGCGGTAAAGAGAAAGAAAGAAAGCAGAGAAAGAAAGAAATGGAGGGAGGGAGGCAGGGAGGGAGAGAAAGAACGAGATGGAGGGAGGGAGGGAGAGAAAGAGAGAGGGGACAAAAAGAAGAAGAAAGACTGGACAAAGGAGGACGGGGCAGGCGTGAGAAAGAGAGAGAATGAAAAGGAGACAGAAGAAAGAGAATGGTACAAAGAAAAAGAGAGAGAGAGAGAGAGTGGGAGAGAAAGATGAGGTAAAACAGGGTCACCTCAGCAGGTCACCTATCCATGCCCCACCTACAAACAGAACCCGACACTATGCTAACGTTAGCCGCTATGTTACTCCACTCAGCCTCCCCTTAAAGACTGACCTTTCACCCACATACACAAGCATCAGAATGTGGCATTACAGTAGGTATTAAAGGAGTGATATATGTGTTCTGAGTTTCACATCCCGGAAAAACCCACCCAGACCACCGGAGTAGTCAGCACGTTTATGAAATCATGAAAAATTAAGCCCAAGTATTCGTGTTCGCTAAAGGCACAGCCAATCACGGGCAAGATGCTGCCTCTCTGAAGAGTCAAACACCACTACGACCTGACAGACGGATACTCTGTCTAGCAACTTTACTGGACTGTACCACTGGACCGAGCCACCAGAATCAGTCTCGTTCCCCTCGGTCTGCAACACAATGGTCATGTTAGTGGAGAGGTAACCTGTAGGCCCTATTCTGTCTATCATATCCCCCGGAGACACAACACACCTAGACTTGGCTACTCAAAGTACCACAGAGCCGTGTCCACTCACTGTCCACTATATTAGACACTCCTACCTTGCTGGTCCACCTTGTAGATGTACAGGCAGAGACAATAGCTCATCTGCTGCTGCACAGTGCAGTGTTGGTCATCCTCTAGTCCTCCTTCATCAGTGCCCACAGGACGCTGCCCACAGGACGCTGCTGGCTGGATAGCTTTGGTTGGTGGACGATTCTCAGTCCAGCAGTGACACTGAGGTGTCCAGCAGCACTGCTGTGTCTGATCCACTCACATCAGCACAACACACACTAACACACCACCACCACGTCATGCTCTGAATGATCCACCACACATGTAATACCTGCTCTGTGGTCCTGAGGGCGTCCTGACTGAGTTTTCAAGGAACATTGATACACATGATAACGCTGACAGTGACAGAACCCTACCCACTAAACAACGCTCGTCCGTGGACGTCTAAAATGTGTTTAAAAATAGTCCGATACGTGATTTCAACGTTGTTTCAACAGTTCAAGCGGTTCAAACGTTTACTGGGTAGCTGGAAGCAGTTTGCCTATTGCAAACATGTCATGCTAACTGGCCCCAGAGTTCTGATTTCTGAGCGAAGTGATTTCTTTAAACCAAACCTCGGTCTACAGACAGCAGGATGAATTCGTCTGGCTCTGAAAGCTGCAGCGAGGGAGATTTATTACGTCTAGATCTTCTTCTTTAAAGGGTCGTCATGTCAGCTTCACTTACCCTGGCAGTGATTTGCGGCAGACTGCAAGAAAACTATTATAGGAAACGGTAATGAGCTCCAATAATGCACCCAGGAGTTCAAGGACTGCTACTCAGTGCCTTCTGATGACAGCCTTCTTGGCGCGGGCATATGACATCATTATTGGAACGGACAGCGCGCCCTCCGTAAATCCGCATTATCTCTGGTTTCTGTTCCAAAAGGCTCATGGGTAAGGCCCTTTAAATCAATATCACGTTCACATTACGCTGCCATCGGATAACAAACGGAGCTTCCTTCGTACTGGGCAACCTCTTACTTACGAGGCAGAGTAACTTTTCCAATAGCATTTTGAACTCCGGAAATTATTCCGGTTAAAACCAGAGCCACAGTTCAATGTTCAGGAGTTAGAACGCGGAATGATTGTCTGCTGTATCCTGGGCTAAAGGCTCCGCTGCACACTAACCGATTCAAACAAACACTAGCAGGAAAACGTTCGAAACTCTTTACTGTATGCGGGATCGGCTTGGATTTTCCTGAAGGGGCATTCCGGCCTAAAACTAGAGCTCATGTTGAGTTATGTAACCACCACTGCCCATATACACTATATCACCAAAAGTATTCACTCAGCCATCCAAATCATTGAATTCAGGTGTTCCAATCACTTCCATGGCCACAGGTGTATAAAACCAAGTGCCTAGGCATGCAGACTGCTCCTACAAGTTCCAGTGAAAGGAACGCTTAATGCTTCAGCAGACCAAGAGATTTAGGAAAATTTCATGCTCCCAACTTCGTGGGAACAGTTTGGGGTCCTGTTCCAACATGACTGCACACCAGTGCACAAAGCAAGGTCCATTAAGACACGGATGAGCGAGTTTGGTGTGGAAGAACTTGACTGGCCTGCACAGAGTCCTGACCTCAACCCGATAGAACACCTTTGGGATGAATTAGAGCGGAGACTGCAAGCCAGGCCTTCTAGTCCAACCTCAGTGTTTGACGTCACAAATGCACTTCTGGAAGAATGGTCAGAAATTCCCATAAACACATTCCTAAACCTTGTGGAAAGCCTTCCCAGAAGAGTTGAAGCTGTTCTAGCTGTAAAGGGTGGGCCGACATCATATTACACCCTATGGATTAAGAATGGGATGTCACTCAAGTTCATATGTGTGTGAAGGCAGACGAGCGAATACTTTTGGCAATATAGTGTGCTTCCAAGCATCCTGTATGTTGGCATGGACGTTAAGCAGTACATCCACTAGAGGGCAGTCCGGAGTTAAAACCTTCTGACAACAGCAAACATGGCGCCGAGATAAGGTGACATCATATGGATGAAAAAACTCATGTCAAACATTTCCACCATTTTTAAAGTGTCTTCTTCCCGTGTCAATAGGCATATGGCTACGGTAGGGTCTTGCTTGGCTACACTGCCCACCTCCCACCATTTCTGGTGGTACTGCTCTAATGCACCTGTATCCATGAGCTTTCAGAGAACGTGCAGAATGCAGCGGAAATTAACCCAGAGTACGGACAAAGGACTCCATCCCTATCTGTATTCCCTATCTAAGGACTCCATCCCTACGTGTATTCCCTATCGAAGGACTCCATCCCTATGTGTATTCCCTATCTAAGGACTCCATCCCTATCTGTATTCCCTATCTAAGGACTCCATCCCTATGTGTATTGAAAGGCTGACCATAAATGAGCCTTTAGGGTGGCTGCACACTAGAGGCTAATGTAAAGTCTGAAGCACAATGTATTCCAGACGCTTTGTTAGCTTGGCCAGACTATAACTGGGAGATTATCCAGAAGAAAGAGGCTCCTTCGACAACTTTTGGTGTATTGGCTTCTGAAGAGCAGCCAGATCAACCAACAGAAATGTGCTCTTGTGGGCACAGGCAGAATACGGATAAAGATCCAGTATGGAGGACAGGCTAATCAGTAGCGACACTGTGGACTCTTTTCCTGTTCTCTATGGCTCCTTTGCCTTTGTAGCTGTTCTCTGCCTGGCTCCGTGTGTGGACTTCAGTAGCCTTTCAGTCAAACTGAGATAAAGCATCTAAATGCCCAGCTAGCTTGCTAACTTTCGCTAGTCACCCTTCAACGGCCTAGTAGCATTAGTGCCTGCCTTCTTTCTGAATTCAGAGAATGTGCAAAAAATACAGTAGGAAATGAGCCCAGAGTACGGACACAAGACTCCATCCCTATCTGTACTTAGGATTGGGCATAAAGGAGCCTTTAGGGTGTCTACACTCTAGAGGCTAATGCAATGTCTGAAGCACAGTACCCCAGAAACAGCTAGAAACATGCCGGTGTTCTTAGAAAAGAGGCTCCGTCAACCGAAAAAGAGGCTCCGTACTCACTACAGAGCTCCGAACTGCCTCTGGAAGCGACGTCAGTTTGAGAACTGTGCATCAAGAGCTTCATGACATGGGTTTCCGTAGCTGAGCAGCTGCACACGAGTCTAAGATCCCTGAACACAAGGCCAAGCGTCGGCTGGAGTGGTGGAAATCATGCTGCTGTCGGACTCTTGAGCAGTGGATACATGTTGTCTGGGATGATGAGGGTGGCACGCTTCAGGGTGGCACAGCGAGCAGCACAAGACAGGCCTGGTTTTGATTCCCAGCTGAGAGGTCCAGGATTCTCCCCAAGTCTATGTACTTCTACTTCAGGTGCTCAGATCTGGATGGATGGACGGATGGCAGTCTAATAGATGAATCTAACCACCGGAGGTATATAGTTCCAGCAGTAACGTTTGAGGTAAGGGATAACGTGGAAGGAAGGGCTGTTTTTCAGGGCTTTCCTAGTTTTCCGAAGAGAAAGTCTCCCGACGTAGGATGGGGATGTTGACAAGATAGAGAGAGTATCCCTTTACACTCTGTGCATGCATCACTTACAGTCAAAAGTGCCTTTGCAGTCTTTGTAGTCTTATTAAACCCTCTCATAAACTGATATGAGGCCTACCTCTGGCTGACCCGTAGCTAGCGCCCCCGCTGGAGCCCCCTCTGTGACCCACTCGGACAACATGCTCTACGTTTTTATCTCGAACCACAATGTTTTTTTTCCCCCAGCACATGGACAGAAAAGGCCTGCCTACTTTCAGCTGAATACTGACCTTTCCAAACCTTCACAGATAACGATTTTGGATAAGTCACCACGAGCGTGTGAATGCTATCGTCTCCCGCAGGTCCCCATCCAAGTCCCTAATAACTGTTCTTTGACAATAAGGCCCAAAACACACGAGGCTTGCAATAATAACAACTTGCTCTCCTGGCTAAGTCCAGGCCAGACGACAGTCATTTTGTCCTCTGTCGATCATGTAAAAGATCCATAAAAAAAAAAATCAAACTTGCTGGTACCGTGTGCTGTGGACACGGTCTGTATACCTCTGACTGCTTTCAGCAGCAATCGACAAAACCTTTCCCTCTTCCATGGCGTAGATGTTCTCACTGTTTGACAAGGTTTTGTTAGCATAAAACAATCATGTTCACATCCATCCATTCATCCATCCATCTTTTGTGCTGCTTATCCTTCTGGTTTGCAGGGGGGGTGGCGAGGGGAGTGCTAGAGCCTGTCCCAGTGCTCATTGGGCTTATCCCAGTCACACATTCACTCATACATAAGGGGGCAATTTAGGATCACCTATTGAACTGACAGCATGTCTTTGGACTGTGGGAGGTAACTCACGCCATCACATGCTAACTCCATACACAACGGAACCCGAACCCAGACCCTTCTTGCTGTAAGGCAACAGCGCTACCAACTGTGCCACCCAGAGTGGGTTTGGTGTGACATGACTTATTGTAGGGGAACTTACAGACTCGTTACAGTCGTTACAGTGCTGGTGGTGATGGGAACCAGAGGTCTCCTTGTCTACAACACACATACAGACGTTATATTTATGATGTACAGTCAAACCCACCAGTGAACCTACGCATGTCTCCTGAGTTCACATCTCACAACCGCCCTCCAATGTGTCTCTCCACCATAAACATACACCCATCAGCCATAACATTAAAACCACCTCCTTGTATCTACACTCACTGTCCATGTTATCAGCTCCACTGACCATATAGGAGCACTCTGTAGTTGTACAGTTCCAGACTGTAGTCCATCTGTTTCTCTGTATACTGTATTACCCTGTTCTTCAATGGTCAGGACCCCCACAGGACCACCACAGAGCAGGTATTATGTGGGTGGTGGATCATTCTCAGCACTGCAGTGACACTGACGTGGTGGTGGTGTGTTAGTGTGTGTTGTGCTGGTGTGAGTGGATCAGACACAGCAGTGCTGCTGGAGTGTTTAAACACTCACTGTCCACTCACTGTCCACTCTATTAGACACTCCTACCTTGCTGGTCCACCTTGTAGATGTACAGTCAGAGACAATAGCTCATCTGCTGCTGCACAGTGCAGTGTTGGTCATCTCTAGTCCTTCACCGCCCACAGGACACTGTTGTGCTGGATAGTTTTGGTTGGTGGACAATTCTCAGTCCAGCAGTGACACTGAGGTGTCCAGCAGCACTGTAGTGTCTGATCCACTCACACCAGCACAACACACACCAACACACCACCACCACGTCAGTGTCACTGCAGTGCTGAGAATGATCCACCACCCACATAATACCTGCTCTGTGGTGGTCCTGTGGGGGTCCTGACCATTGAAGAACAGGGTAATACAGTATACAGAGAAACAGATGGACTACAGTCTGGAACTGTAGAATTACGGAGTGCTCCTGTATGGTCAGTGGAGCTGCCCACCTATATGGGCAGTAGAGTGTAGATACAAGCAGGTGGTTTTAATGTTATGGCTGATCAGTGTATATTAAAAATACGTTTTTGGACCAGAACTTTATTGCATAGCTATGATACAACATTGTCTTAGACATCAGCCAGCATATTCATAACTATTTCCTGCAATGACTTTCTATGAGAGAGCTTTTAGAGGTGGCCTTCTGGTTCCATTCACCACCACTGAAAGCAATCCTTTCTCTAGAATGGAGCGTTTCATGCCAAACCACTCTGAATACGTTTGTTGACATCTCAGCCATTGAATGATATAGATATGTAGATAATGTATGATACTTGCCCCTTAAAAGCACCTATTATAGCTGGTTTAAACACCTGACCACTTGAGTGCTGACGACATGACAACAGGGGGATGAACCGTGTGGCCTTCGGCTTTATTCGCTTGGAAGCACTGTCACCAACACAGTCACAAATATTCCTTATAATAACCCATGTTTTTAATATGTACTATACTGTATCTGCTAGCTGATGACCAAGCCATGCTCACTAGCCGACCCCAAACTTTTGAGTGGCCGTATTAGCCATTTTCCTCCATACTGCTGCAGGGAGCTGGAGGTACAGTAGAGAGAAAAGGCAGTTGCCAGATGTTGAATGCAGTTACTTCCCCACATGTTGCATGTTTGTTTTGCATACCATAGGAGCATTTACCACCCTTACCCCCCTCAACTCCGGACCGTAAAGTTTAGCCTGACTGCAGGAAAGCAGACAAAGCATTCCCAGAGTCCCACGTTTACAGGAGGACACATACAGGGACCAACGTGTGTCTGCAGTCGACACTGTGAGTACTCAGGTTAGTTGAACCGAGTGAACTCTGATGCAGCATGAGGATGACGAGGCTGTAAATACCTGCAGGGTGTGAGTGACGGGATCCATAGATGGAGAAGAGGTGCTACAGTGCAGGGAATATCTCGTTCCATGTGTGGAAAATGGCTCCAAAGCAGATGTTAATGATTGGCTAAAAGGAGTGACTGCATTTGGGCGTGCCAAAGACCATAGTGTGAAGGAAGTAGCTGAATCTGCAGGTGTACTGAAGCATACGGTCATATGGGTCTACCAGCAGTGGCTAAAATCCCAGTCTACAGGGAATTCTCCTCGGAATTGTGCCAGGGAAGGTATCCACCAAATCTGGCCCAACTGTGCAATTCTTTGATGCAAGAGTGTCTGAACATTGATGTGGTCTACATCCATAAATTTGTCCAGCCAATGCCAAATACACACACCCACCCACACACCCACCCACCAGAAATACTGTACTTCCCATATCCCCTACTAAGGACTAAGGAATAGGATCAACCTTTGTTTTCAGGAGAACTATAGTTGATCTTGGTGTGCTAACTGTGTGTAATGGAATACTGGACCTTTCTTTAAGAGGAATGACTCCAGGTCTTAGACGAATGAATGTACTTTGCACTCTGTGTTCTACCATAAAGTTTCAGTGACACTTCAGGTGATTGCAGAAGCCACAGGGGGCATTTGGTGTTGAGGAAACCACTTTTGCATTTCTTCAGCACAGCACAGCACTACCTAAACTGTGGCCTGCAGGGAATGCCCCATCCCCAAAACACAATAACCCCACTCCCTGATACCTTCAAACTAACAAACAACAACATCTAAACAGCATCAACACGGTCACACTTCAGAAGCTCCTAGAGAATATCAGCATTATATTTTAGTTTCATCCCCCCAAATATATTAAACACAATGCACAGAATCTAAGCTCACATAAAAACGAGTCCCCTGTGATTGAAATGTATCTAATAGTGTGTAGTACCTCCACGAGCACCAACAACAGCTGTGATTGGATTGGGCATGGACTGGACAAGTTTCTGGATGTAGGCCACATCAATGTTCAGACACTCTTACATCAAAGAATTACGCAGTTGGTCCAGATTTGGTGGACGCCTTCCCTGGCACAATTCCAAGGAGAATTCCCTGTAGACTGGGATTTTAGCCACTGCTGGTAGACCTGTATGACCGTACGCTTCCATACACCTGCAGATTCAGCTACTTCCTTCACACTATGGTCTTTGACACGCCCAAACGCAGTCACTCCTTTTAGCCAATCATTAACATCTGCTTTGGAGCCATTTTCCACACATGGAACGAGACATTCCCTGTACTGTAGCACCTAGAGGATTTCTACAGACTCCTCCTGTCTTTGTATATTCTGCATTTTGTGTATATTTTGTGTATTTTGTATTTATTTAATATCTCTTCTTATATTTCTTTATTTTAATATGTTTATTTAGTATGTATATTAATGCTGCCCTGCAACCTGAGCCTCACCACAAGCATTTCAATAAAATAAACCTTTAACCTGAAACCTCTTCTCAATCTATGGATCCCATCACTCACACCCCGCAGGGATTTATAGCCCCCATCTCCTCAATCAGCCTGAAGTTACTACCACCTTATATATTATATTAAAAGTGCATTTGCATATAATTGCCATATTTGACCTTTAGACTCCCATATCAGCTAGTAGGTATGGATGTTTAAGTGCTATGGGAGTCTATAGGTTTAATAGGCTATTATAGATCCATCACCATGATGACAATAGACACTGTAGCAAGGCATCCATTGGGTCTGTCCAAACAGGAACAGGATGCAAGAAAACGAGCTTTTAAAATGACTCATTTGGCCATTATGTCCTGTTCCTTGTTCAGCAGCCTGGTTTCAGCTCCTTACGCCTTTGGAGATCGGCTTTAAATAGAGGTACCTGGTAAAAGCAGGCCTGCTGTTTTGTGAAGACCACGGAATATTGGGAAGGCTGGGTTTGTATCATAGCAGGTGCAGCTTTGCTTAGCAACTGTCTCATTAAGCGTCCCTCCATGTCTCTCAATGAGCTTCATTTTGCGACCACTCTTCCCGCCGTCTGTCCGTTTGGTTGATTTCCTAAGAAATAATTCCGTGATGGATGGAACTATCCAAGGAAGCCGGAGGGATTTCAATCAGAATTCAAAATCACCCCGATATGAATCAGGACCGTTCGAAAAAACTCTTCCCTGCTAACCTCATGAGGCATTTCTGCCACATCACTGCTTAACTGCACACGGCTCCGCGGGGCCTCTGCCTGACCTCCGCCATGACATGTGCTAGCTTGGAGCTAATGGTGATGAATTAGCGGAACACTGGCTTCATTTTATTCACAATGCATTTAGCATTCCAGAGAGGGACTTCAGTCGTAGACCATTGCCTTATACTCAATAACCGTGCTCTTAGGCGTCTTCCAGACATGCTTCTTTTCTTTTTTTTTTTTTTTTTTTAATCCTCTGATAAACGATCCCGCAGCTCCCATCTGAAAATATTTATCATCATCAGACTGCCTAAAAGCTTGAGCTGCTTAAACAATTGGCCAAAATATTAATAATACTACTTACGCAAAACAGTTTAATATGTTTGTGCTGGATCAGGACGAGGGGACTGTTCATGTGTTCTTAATTCTTCTATAAAAACCAAGAGTTCTGGTCCCAAAACCTGACCGGCTGAGCCACATTCCCAGCTGCAGCACAGCCCAGTTTCCAAATGAACCCTAGATTTAATTGACAATAGTACATAGAGAGCAGATCAAATGTTGAAACTGAGATTTGTTATGAAATATAGGCCAATTCTGAATACGATGCTAGAAGCAGGTTTCAAAAAAGCTGGGAGGTTCACATCCACCACTGTGGACACCACTACGACTGCTGTAGTTCTGAGAGTGAAATGTTTCCCATTTCTGCTTGGTATTGGATTTGCTGCCGCACAGTTCCGAATCTCCTGTGTCGTATTTTTCCTTTCATGATGCTCCAAATCCTTTCAGTGGGTGATCAGTTGGGACTGCAGGCAGGTCAGTTTAGCCCCCGGACTCCTTTAATACGGAGCCATGCTGCTGTAATACACCCATTGTCAAAAAGAATAGCTGCACCCAGAAGGAATCAACCGACAGGAATGAAACTCGGTTGGTAAGTATGACATCGTTTCACGCTCAGCTGCGCACGTGACATGAGCAAGTACGGGCCTCGTCACTGGACCTGACTGACCCAACAGCCATGACTGCGAGCAGTGATGCCCTCCATGAGTCATCCCGTTACTGCCAGCACCATTGGCAGATGGCTGCACCACGCATGCACACAGACCATTATGATGACTGTCTTTACCACCTCAGCGTCACCAAAGACTGCAATGGTGTCGTGCCAGACTGTCATGGAGTGACTCAGAATGGCAGCGGGTCATCTTCAGTGCCGAGTCCCGCTTTTGTCTTGGCGGAGGCGACCAGCGAACCTGTGTGGAAGTACTGTGGTCGGCATCACACGTCCAGAAGGCCTGGAGTCACTCCACCTCCACACCTACCGCACAATCTGCATGAACTGTGTGAGAATATTAAAGCTGCATGGGATGGATTATCACAGGACACCATTAGGAACCTCTACAACTCCATGCCAAGATATCTGGCATGTTGGATTAGCCTGACGCCGTACTGAGAGACACGGCTTCTGTATGTGTAGCTCAATAAATGTTACCCATATCAGTCAAATCAGATTTTTCATGGTAACCTTTATCTTCCTTCCCAATAGCACTGCAATCCCACACCTCCTTCTGGGTGCAGCTGTTCTTTTTTGAGGATGAGTGCACATGCTGAAATAAAGAAAACCTTCCATCTCCTCTCCTCAGCCTGGAGGACATGGCATCCATTAACAAAATTTCAAATTTCAAAATGGTCAGACCACCCGACACTTTCATTTCTCCTCAGACCAATCTTGAATAAGCTTGGGCCCAGAGAAAGCGGCAGCGCTTCTGGATCTGGTTATATCTGGTTTTCTCTTTCCACGATAGAGTTTTGACTTGTGTTTGTGGAGTGGTGATGAACTGTGTGCTTACGGGTTTCAACTACTGAGCCATCTTTGTTAGATGTAGCTAGAAGCCATTGCTAATACCTTCCATTATTCCAAAAGGCTTTCCAGTGAACATTAAGCAGTTTTCTGCTTCGCATGTAAAAGTAATCTTTGTACTCATGGCTCTAAAAAGCTAATGCTACAGGCAATATTATAATTCTTCATATACTGTATCGGCTTAATATAAACAGCTAACGTTCAGCTGTAGCAGGAAGGGGAAATCTCCTTGTCATAGCAGAACCAGGATGCTAAGATTTTCCAGTGAGCAGTGGAAGGTGGATGTAATGTGGAGAAATCTGTAATGAAACTAAAAGAAATGATGCGGTGTGGCAGAACACTAACACAGCTAGCCAGCCAGCTAATGTTTGCTACTGATATGATCCCTGACAGCAAGAGGCTAGTGGGCCACTGTTGGCCCACTGATGGCAAAGCTGGTGGTCCATTTGCATTTTCCCCCTGATAGCAAGCATATCGGTCTGCTGGCTTGATAAGGTCAGCCCTCACTGACTGTTTACCACTGCTGGTCCACCCTTGGACCACCCAGGTCACTGTCCTGCACTCCAGATCTAATTAGTTTGTCTATTCAAACCACTTTTAAATGCATGAGACTTACATCACAAACACAAAGATAAATATCACAAATGACTGAAAAAACATTTATTGACTGATAAAATGATTTAGATGAAATTTTTTTAGAAAATTCTAAAAAATAATTTAGAATATTATTATTAATATTATTATTAATTGGACTGTGAGGGGAAACGAGTGATGGAAAATGGCACTTTGTTTAATCTTCTGCATAATCACCGGCAGGCCGCCAGAAAACCGTGCAAAACACCCATTGACCCCCAGCTTTGCTGTTGTTAGTGGGCTAGCAGTGGTCTGCTATCCTCTTGCTTGCAGGGTCTCAACATTTCTGGGTGGTCCACTGCTGGTAAAGCAGAGTTTTAAACAAAATGCCATTTCTTATCACTCACTTCCCACTCAGAGTCCAATTTATTCCTTTTCTCGTCTTTCGTTATCTGTTGAAAATGAATTATTTTACTTATTAAATTATTAATAATTATTAAATTAATTATTTTATTGTTAGTCATTTTCATCTAGCACCACATAAAAAGCTATATTTTCCAAACATTTGTTATATGTTAGGACAAGTCATTTTTTTGTTGTCACCCAGTGGTTTATATGTATGTAATATTAATCTTAATTTAAAATCTGTTTGAGGAGATTAAACACTAGTTAGATCTTCTATGCAGGACAACCAATAATATGGGGGGTCCGAGGGTGGACCAGCAGTGGCAAACAGGGGCATTGACCTTATCGAGAAACTTGATTAATTTGCATGTCACATGATCTCAAACCTACCCACTGAGTTTCAATCTGTCAGCTGATTCCTTAAATTATTAAATGAATTATTATTTTTAAATTCAATATTTTATTAATTATTAGTAATTTTTATGTAGCACCGCATAAAATACTATATTTTCCAAACATTTGTTATATATCAGGACTAATTTTTTTGTTGTCGCCCAGTAGTTTTATATATATATTAATCTCAGTTTTCTAAAATAAAAGTCTCTGTGCATTTAAAAACAGTTTAAGGAGATTAAACACTAGTGCATCGAGAAACTTGAATCATTTGCATGTCTCATGATCTCAAACCTACCCACCAATTTTCATTCCTGTCGGTTGATTCCTTAAATGGTTAATCATTATTAATTATTAAATTAATTGTTGTATTCATTATTAGTCATTTTTATCTGGCCACAACTATTTGTGCACTATTCTTTTGATGATGAGTGTATTTAATTTACTCTCCAGTGTAATAAATAATGATTTACAGAGGGCAGAAAACAACCTCTCAAGTGCCGCCGAAGCGAATACCTGCTGGTTACGGTCCAGCTGGACCAGATAAATACGCCGATCTGTAACGTGTTTACGTCGCCTTATATTAGGAGTCAGAAGATTCAGTCACCTATTCCAGCAGTATGTCGAGAATCCCTTCACTGCAGATGTCAAGCGGGTCTACAGCACAGCCCTGGGCTGCAGACAAAATGAAACACAAAATGAAAGTTTATTGAACTGCACCTCTGAGCTGCTCCGAGCACTGTAGCCCTCTTCCCTGATTTCTGAAGTGTTCCACATCGCTGACAGAATAATGGTGGGAAAAAAAAAAAAAACAACAAAACAGCCTCGGAGCGCTGCAGGATCTGGCTGTGAAGCCCTCTGATCCTTCCCCCTGCAGAATCCAATTTAAAGCAAGATTAAAACTCTTGCTAGACGGGAACTTTTATCTCCCTCTATGACTTATCGTCATGCTCAAATTGAACTGCCGAGCTCCGTTGTTCTTGCTTGTTTTCTTTTCTCCATCATATTCATCTCAGATAACAGCCACCTCTGGTACAACTTCATGGGCACTCTGACTGCAAATCAATCAGTGGGATATTAACCGAGTCATGATTCTACGTTACACAGCTTTAGCCCACGATTTCGGACATCTGGAGAGAAACCGGACTGGATCAAGTTCAATTGCCACTAAGCAGCAAGCTGGCCGACAGCACTGAAACCCCGCCTTCTTTTTTTTTTAGCCCGGCCACATGCACATCTCATTGTTCTCCTAGTAGCAGCGATTAAAGGTGCCGAAGAACGGAACACTGTATGTACATTGGAACCTTAGCACATAGAACTGACATACCGTGAACCTCAAACACTGCATTTCCGAAATAGGAACAGGAAAACAGGCCGAAACTGTTACGGAACAGACTCCTTAATATTTACACCCCAACACTTACCTACAACCACAATAGCGGCGCAACAGCAACCAACATGGTGGCCTATGTGGAGAAATCCAGCGTTCCAGGCTGGGAAGGGGATGTCGGCACTTTCCATTCCCTTCCCAAGGAACTCAACGGTCAGCAGTACATGGTTGATGTTCATCTTTAAACCAGGCTGAAGTTGCTTCCTGCTCACCAGTTTCTTAATCCACTGTTCCATTCCACCTTAAATACTGCAGCTTGTACAGCCGCCAGAAGCTGTGAAGCTCTGTAGCTGTGGCCCCATTTAAGGCAAACGGGAACGTCAGCTCCCTCATCTTTAACAAGATCCAGGACAACTTTAATCCTGCAGTCTGCACATTTCACTCCAGACAATTTCCCAAACTCTTGGACAATATGGAGCAGCGTTTGACCCTGAAGAGACTGAAGAGAGGAGCAGCTCCACCTTTATTAGCATCACATCCCCAACAGCAGCCTGTACGTAGCAGCCATGCTGTGTGATTGTATCCGTGTTTGCCGGTTGAAGCAGATCATCTTAAACTGAGAGTTCCATAGTGAGGA
>CM067485.1:1423991-1446561 GCA_034552555.1 Semaprochilodus insignis
GCTTAAGAGGCAGTTCACGCACGCGACATGACGACGCGTATACCAGGTGTTTTGCTCGTAGTTGTATGAGGGGCATACAGTGGTTTTATCTCCACAGATGTTCTTTGCTAATTGCTAGTTAATTAACAAAAATAAATTAATAGAATATAAAAGAATATTCATAATAAGAGTTATGAAGGCTGATCTTTTAGTTAGGCTATAGAAATCTGTTGGAATCTGTAGGATCTGTAACACAGTGTAATTTCTTGCCTCAACATATTTTGTCAGTTCTTTATGCTCAGATTACCTCTTCTGTAGGTTCTGCATGTGTTGACTCCGGATTATTATTGGTGATAATAATTTGCACTGATGAACATACCAACAGAAATAGCGCAAAATTTGTCGGAATCAATTTTATATACTACAGTGACCCACTACTGGCTCTTCACCCATGGAGACCTGCAAGGCATGCCTGCTTCCTGTCCATGTCAGTCAGTGGTTACTGTGGTTCTCCTCTGCTCTGCTAACGTGTTCCGTTTGCTTGAAGCGCTATGTTTTCTTGAGTCGTCCTCTACGCCAGTGCCACACTGCTGTCAGAACTGGGATAGCGCCTCTCAGCAGCCAAAAGAACAATGGTGGTAACTCGCTGTCTTCAAACGCAGACTGACAACCTTCTCTTTTGTGTAGCACCAATGGCTGTACATATTGAAATGGTTTGTTTTGCGCTTATACTGAGAAAACCGTTTGTTCTATCTAAGTATGAACGCTGTAGGTCGCTCTAAGCATGATTCTAAGTTGCTCTGGATAAGCGTGTCCGCTAAATGCTGTGAATGTACCCGACTGCCCCAACAGCCAATCAGCGAGCAGTGGTGCTCTCCATGAGTCATCCTGTTAGCGGCAGCACTATTGGCAGATGGCTGCATGACTTGCGTTGTTACGACGACTGGCCTTAATACCAAGACAAAAGCGGGACTCGTCATTGAAGATGACCTGCTGCCATTCTGAGTAACTCCATGACAGTCTGGCACGACACCATTGCAAGACCTGGAACACCAAGAACCTAGTTCAAGTCACATGACACCTCCCCTGTCCATTTACACCTCTCATTTTTAGAGCTAGAAGAAAAATATGTTGCCGGCACCCTATACCCTCCAATGCTAAAGAAAAGATCCAGCAAGAAACTCGCCCCGCTAATGCAGGACGCTCCATTTCATGCTGGCAGGCAACACGCACCTGAAAGGTCTCTAAGCACACAGTTTTCAAAGCAGGGTAATTATAGTAAGAGCTTGTTTTGTCCAAGGTGCTCGTAGCTGGTCTTTGAGGCGCAGGCTGTGCAATCCATGCCCTGCAGCTGAAACAACAGCCGGGCACACGGCTGAGCCGTATTCTTTGCTCAAATTACAGTCGGATTGCTGGGAAATAATGGCAATTTTCTTCTATTAGCGTGTAATGTTCTCAGCACATTAACTAATTAGCCTACCGAATTGCAGAGCCGTCTTGGGCCGTGGATTTGTGTGGTTTACGCTGGCCGTGTTACACAATCCCAACGCATCTCGCTATAACAGCGGTGTGACCCAGAGAGATTAAAACGCAGGCACGAGTCGACTACAGATGGAAAAACATCCCAGGAACAGGAAGGAGCAGGGAATAAATCGGAAAGGTGTTTTTGAGGTTCTGAAGCGTAATAGGTGAACATGCTTTTGCTTTCCGAGCCAAAGTCCTCGAGTGGTGAACTGACTATACCGTTATGCATGTCCTGATGTTTGTAGACATCTGCTCATCTTGTGCTTCTTCTGAAATGAAGTCGTTCAGGCTGCGGTTACAGTCTCAACTCTTCTGGGAAAGCTTTGCATTAGATGTTGGAACATTGCTGTGTGGACTTGATAGCATTCAACCACAAGGGCATTGATGAGGTCATATACTGAAACTGGATGGGTGAGTAGTTCTGAATCACTAACACCATTTTAACTCATCCCATAGATGTCCCTTCACTCCAGCGAACACTGTTCCATTGCTCCAATGTCTAATTTACCTCCATTCTATTGGCATTGTTAGCAAAGCTTGCGTCCCAAAGATGTACCTTTGCTCCAGTGAACGCTGTTCCATTGCTCCATAGTCCAGTGCTTACTTTACTCCCATTCCATTGGCATGGTGTTAGCAAAGCTTGCATCCCAAAGATGTTCTTTCAGTACAGAGAACACCGTTTCATTGCTCCCCAGCCCAATGCTGGCTTTACCACCATTCCATTGGCTTTCTATAAGCAAAGCTTTCATCCCATAGATGTTCCTTCACTCCAGAGAACACTGTTCCATTGTGCCAAAGCCTAATACATACTTTACCCGCATTCGATTGGTGTTCTATTAGCAAAGCCTTCATCCCATAGATGTCCCTTCACTCCAGAGAACACTGTTCCATTTTTCCAAGGTCTAATTCCTATTTTACCCCCATTCCATTGGTGTTCTATTAGCAAAGCCTTTATCTCATATAGGTTCATTTACTCCAGAGAACACTGTTCTGTTGCGCTAAAGCCCAGTGTGTCCTTTACCCCCATTCCATTGGCATTCTATTAGCAAAGCTGTGATCGGTGTGGACCATTTCCAGGCACTTTCCAAGAAAATTTCATGTCCAAGAAAATTTCAAGTCCTGCCATTGATAGCCAGCCACCGCCTCCTTCTTTTACAGTGGTGTTGTGAATGAGAAACCTGGGCCACTATGGACTGGAACCGTATCGTCTTTAGCAACAATTCCAGATTATGTTTGGGATCCGACGACGGTCGGGTTTGAGTATGGAGGTCTGGTGATGAAAGCTTCAATCCCGCTTTGCTGTGAAGCCTCACACTGCCCCAACTGCTGGTGTGACAATCTGGGGAGCCATTGCACTCGACAGTCGGCCACCCCTAGTAGTGATACGAGGGACACCAAGAGTTCAGCGATATGTGCAGGGCATCCTCCGGCCAGGACTTTCAACTGGCATTTCTCAGCAGGATAACGCTCGCCCACACACGGCAAGGGATTCCCAGGAATGCCTTTTCCAGATTGCAACACTTCCTTGGCCTGCCAGGTCGCCAGATTTAGCACCAATTGACCATTTGTGGGACCAGCTGGGGCTCCAGCTTCAGCAGCCTATGAGTGTTCAGGATCTATAGGCCCTGCTGCAACATCTGTGGGCAAACGTGCTGCAGGATGCCATACGGAACCTGTATGCCTCCTAGCCCAACCGTATCTCATCTCGTAGTATCTCATCTCGTATCCAGGCTGGAGTCAGCCCAACAGGGTTCTAGAGCCTACTTTCAATTGCACAGTAAATTGATGGTTATGCTCAGCTACGCTCACACTTGATTGTCATCCAATTGATTGAACCTCCTGACCCTCATTACCCAACTGATCATTCTAGAGGTTCTATGAAGATCATAGTTTATGGCACATTTATATAGACATTCCCAAAATGGGAAAGGGTTCACAAACAGCACCAGCTGGTGAGCCACTGTGTGAAACCAGCTCACGAAGATCTCCTGAGCATCATTAAATACGCCTTAAACTTAATAAACTAAACAAAAACAAACATTTAAAACCCATTTAAGGACGCTTATAAAGTTTAGGAGCTTTCCTAAGACCACTTCACGCATGGTTTGAGATGCTGGCTGTCGTTAGAGTGTGATTAGAAGGAAGAATGCTCAGTGAAACGGTTCCCTCGAACGCAGGAACCGCTTTAATCTCATTGTTTCCATAAACGTCTGGGTTATCACACATGGCCTGCGTCCCGGCGTCAAAATAAACAAGATAATGGAATAAAATCCAGCCCTTATTTACATCCCACTGCCAGAAAGTAGCACAAACGTAAACACAAACAAACACATGCTCGCTCGCCAGTCAATTTCCTGCTTGATCGCTGGGAAAGCCGCCATAATTCCGATGTTCTTCTCCGAAGTCGTCTGAAGTCGTCTGTGTTTAGGCAACACAAGCTTCACCTTCTAATTTGCTTTTCAAGAACCAAAACTGATGATCTTCTCTGACAGTAGATCCCTTCTCCTGCTCCGCAATTAGTCCCAGCTCCAGCGTCTGACGGGCAAGCTCATGATCTTGTCTGCTTTGATAACTCCGGTATTCCTGAGCCCTCCGTGTACCCTCACCGGGATGCCTCTCGCTTTCTGGGGACTGTTGGTGACGGACTAAAGCAGGCCTGAGAGAGAACCTGGCCTATGGAGTAGAGCACAGAGATGGATGGTTTCACATAGAACCAGGACCATCATCCAAAGCATGCATCCAAACTCCCGAAACCTACATCAAAAATTTGGCAAAACAAAACAATCCAGTTTCCCCTCATTCCACATTTCCGAATTAGTTAAGAAGAGTTGGTGTCTGAAGTTTAGGTTTGGCTAATGTGGCCGAAGCTTTTACGACTGGACCAGGAATCTCAGCAAAAACGCAAATAGTGGATGAATGTGGGAAACGCAGATGTCACTCCATTCTCAGGCAAGAACTAGAGAACCATACTACTACAACCCGGCAAGCTGATTTGAAAGTGCATGCCATTAGTTAGATAGTTCTTGGTATACAGCACTGAGTCAGCAAGCTAACAGCTCAGGTGATGTATTAGCAGAGACACAATGTTCTAGATAGTACTTGGCATTTTGCAATAGCTAACGCAAACAGCTGAGGTAGTATATTAAGAGGGATGTACTGTTCTAGATAGCTCTTTGTGTTCAGCACTGGGTCAGAATGCTAATAGCTGAGGTGATGTATTAATGGAGAGGTAATGTTCTAGATAGTTCTTGGTGTGCAGCACTGGGTCAGAATGTTAACAGCTTAAATGATGCATTATTGGAGATGCAGTATTCTAGATAGTTCTTGACATTTAGCACTGGGTCAGAACAGTAACAGCTGATGTGATGTATTAAAAGAGATATAATGTTCTGGATAGTAATTGGCATTTAGCAATAGCTAATGCTACCAGCGAGCTGAGGAAGTATATTAACAGGAGAATAATGTTCTAGTTAGTTCTCGGTATTTAGCACTGGGTCAGAATGCTAACAGCTGAGGTGATGTATTAATGGAGATATAATGTTCTAGATATTCTTGGCATTTAGCACTAGCTAATGCTAACAGCAGAGGAAGCATGTTAGCGGAGATGTAATATTGTAATGTGATTGTATTTGGGCGTGCCAAAGACATAATGTGAAGGAAGTAGCTGAATCTGCAGGAGTATGGAAGCGTACGGTCATATGGGTCTACCAGCAGTGGCAAAAATCCCAGTCTACAGGGAATTCTCCTCGGAATTGTGCCAGGGAAGGCATCTGGCCCAAATGACCAATTATTTGGTGCAAGAATGTCTGAACATTGAAGTGGGCTACATCCAGAAACTTGTCATGTCAAGTACGTCAGTACATGTCAAATCCAGTCACAGGCTATCAGGTACGTTTCAGTCATGGGGGACTCCGTTTTTGCCTGGTGAGCTTACTTTGGCCCACTGCAGTGAGAATAACATGGTGATTGTGTAAGTATTCAGATCAACATGAAAAAAGCGTTTTCCATCAGCAATCCACAGAAATGGAGCTAGGGAGAAGTAAACACCGTGTGAACTGACAAGGCTCTGTTGTAATCAGTAATCATGAGATCTAACTGGATGTCTGATTTCAGTTATTGCTCTTGATTACGCAAAAGACTAATGAGGGCTAAAGAGGAAACAAGGGTTGAAGGTTAAATAGGCAAAAAAAAATCCATTTCAGGAAATCCGGAATGATGGTGCTAGCTGATTTGGACTTTTTCAGACTCCTAAATGATTATGAGCTCCTGATTATAACTTTCAACTGTCAGCGATGGTTTTGTGTTTATTAGACCAGGATCGTTCATCTCAGTTATTTACTCGTTGTCCTGCATCTTGAGTGAAGCCGTCCGAAGGCAGTGTTGGGGTTACTCCAGTAATCCCATACAATCCCATACAAACGCCTGATTCTCAGTTTGGACTGGAATTCATTTCTTTATCACAGCATTATTCTGTTTTACTCTCTAAACCCCAAAGAAATCTGTACCAACTGAGTAAACGCAAGGATCCCAGCACTGACAGAAATGCAATGTTGTAGATACTTCTTAGTGTTCAGCACTGGTCAGAATGGTAACAGCTGAGGTGATGTATTAATGAAAATGTAATGTTCTAGATAGTTCTTGGCATTTAGCACCAGGTCGAAATGCAAACAGCCAAGGTGATGTATTATTGGAGATGTAATGTTCTAGATAGTTTGAGTTTAGCACTGGTTCAGAATCTGAACAGCTGAGGTGATGTATTAATGGAGATGTAGTGTTCTAGATCGTTCTTGACGTTTAGTAAAGTGATGACTGACTTGCGCCGTTAAAAGGCTTACAAGTACACACTAGTGCTGTAGTTAAGGCGAAGTCCAAGTCAAGATCGAGACCATGAGTGGCCAAGATGTATTTATTTATTTATTACTATTTTTTGAAAATATATTTTTGAAAAATCTAACATTAAATTACAAATAAATCTAACATTAAATATCCTCTCAAGAGACTTTAAAAGTGCATTATATCAAAGTTGGTTTAAAACATTCCAAAATGAACCAAAATTATCAGCAGAATCTGAAGAAATAACAGTTTTGACAGCATGTTGCACGGTCTATGCACAGTGTTGCAGAGAGCTCTACTGAAGTTAGCATGCTAACCAGCTAGTGCCCGCTCATCCTGTCTAGTTAGCGCTGTAGGAGTAGAATCAGTCCAACACGAGAGGTTGAAGTAGCTCTGCTGCCCTGGCAGCATACTCTAATCTCTTATCAGTCGTGTTGAAGGTTCTGCTCCTGGTTAGATCATTTAAAGGCAGATAGCCAATGAAAGGAGCAGTAAAAAGCAACAACGGCTGAAGCTTTTGGTGAAGCTCTTGACCGCCGCCGCTGCCACCACAGCCATCCAAGAAACCACGTTCAGCAGCAAACAAAAGAGGAAGTGACATAAATAGAAGAAGCAGAAGAAGAGTTAACACTGGTGCTGGTTTCCACCGCCGGAGACGCTCTTGGTGAGGAAAGGGAGGAAGATTAATGTGGAATTTGTATCTTCTAGGCTGGTGAGGAGTGAAGAGGGAGGAGGAAGGACTGTGCATTTCCTTGCTTTTTATGAAAGGGGTGGACACCACAGCTTTTTGGTGATATGCCACTCTTCTTTTGAATTATGTTGTTAATTTGAAATGAACACACTATCCCTACTTTTTCTGATGGGGCGATTAAGCAGAATTATGCTTTGACAGATTACACTTCTTGTGCTGCACTGCTTCCAAATTAAGCAGTAAGTGTTTATATGTACTACATGCATGCAATAGTGTGTAATGCCTCCACGAGCACCGATAGCAGCTGTGATTGGATTCGGCATGGACTGGACAAGTTTCTGGATGTAGGCCACATCCACTGGCAAAGCTGGGCCAGATTTGGTGGATACCTTCCCTGGCGTTTTACTGGTTGTTCCCGGTTAGCCCAACAGAGGATTGGAATCTGGGCATTTTGCAGGCCAGTCCAGATGTGTGAATGCTCCTGAATGTTCATCATGCCAATCAGTCACATTTTCAGCCCCGTGAACACCAGACCCATCATCTTGGAATACCGGGATAGGAATGTGATGTTTCTTGGTAAGACAATGAGCAAAAGGAAAAACCTGGTTGTCCAGCAGCTCAGTGTAGGCACTGTGGTTCAAATCTACTGTCATCTATGTTACATAATTACAACACCCCCAGGACATCACAGAGGGGGCTCATTGTTAGTCTGGGGAGCTCATGAAGGAAATGTACAGCTTAAATGCATTGGGCATAATTAGCATGGAAGGAATGGATAGAACTGCAAATGCAATGCGATTAGAAGAGGACAAAGTATTTGCACCATTGGAACATCCTACTTTAGTGCTCCGTTACGAGAACTGAACGAGAGCGAGTTAAAGAGAGAAGCAAAGACAGGCAGAGAGCACGGAAGGAGAGTAAAGGTAAACAAAGAACAGAAAGAGAGTTAATGTGGTTGGACTGTGCAGTTTATGGCCCTGTGATGCGATAAGCTTTATTTCCCTTGAGGAACTCACTTGTGTTGCCTGCTCTCCTGCTTTTCCCCACAATTACAGCTCCGTGTGCCCCCTCCAAAAAGGGTTCGGGGTGCTTGTTTGTTTTCCTTGCGGCTTTAAAACTCGCCTCCACCACAATAAATCCCTCATTACGCTGTGAGACTTTTTAGGAGAGTTTCCCCCTTCCCCACCCCACCTCGTAATCTTGCGGTCCGGTCTGGTGGAAGCGGTTTTTCCCCCTTTCCACCAAATTAAATTACTGTGGTGCCAAAGAACGGCATCGCTCATCTTGCTGCCACATTGCACCAAGAAGAGAGATGGGCACGGTTCAAAGAGCCTGCAGGGTCGGGAGATGCGGTCAGGGAATGAGGCGGAGCTGCTCGTTTCATTGGTAACAGCCGTCAGGCCGAGGAGAGGGATGAGAGAGAATGAAGAGAAGGGAGGTCAGGCGGGTTCAGCGTTGCTCCAGATTGCAATAGATGGCCATGGCCAGAGACGGGACTGGCCTGTCAGTGCTATAACGCGGTGGAAGGCCTACAGAGCTGGACGTTGGCTAGCCAAGCCGGAGGAAGCGACACTTGGTCAACCCTGGTCTTGAAGGGTTTTAGTCTGGTCATTTCAAATCAACTTAAAACATGACCACCCTGCAGAACCCTACAGCGCCCTTGAGCTAGAGAGATACAGACGACCTAGAGAAGCTTGGAATGTTATCGGTGTGCAAAAGTGAGAGACCACTCCTCATTTGTTTGACCCTCCCGTCATGTTCGAGCTCAAAATTGTCCCTTTTCAGCCATCAGAGTCTCTGGAATAACATTACACTAACGCTTTCTTATGAATCCTGATAACTTCCTCGGAAGATATGAATGTGTGTTACATTTACGGCTGATGCTCTTATCCAGAGCGACTTACAAGGTTAATTGTATTACAGGTAGGCCAATGTAGTGTTAGGAGTCTTGCCCAAGGACCCAAGGACTTATTGGTGTAACAGCATAGTCACCAGACTGGGGATCGAACCCCAGTCTCCCACATGGGATGGTAGCTCCCTGGCAGATAGTGTTGCATGAATCAACTTCTAACCAAGACGGTGCCAGAGCCAATGTCAAAGGGACACAGTGGAGAAAACAAAGGACATCAGAGAAAAACTTTTTATAAACTTTTTTGGGTCTTTTCAAGAGTTTCATCAGCTTCTTTTCTTGACTTTTCTAGTCCACCTTAAGTGATGCATTACTTGGGGGGCACCAGAATGCAACTGGAGAATGCAACTCCAACCTCTTCTGCCTCAACATTCCATGAAAAACATTGTTTTTTTGATGTTACAGTGAAAACCACAGAGGGGTTTCAGCTCTTGGAGTCACTGGCTTCTGATGTCGATGTGGACTTCCAGACATGCTGGAGTCAAAGAATTGACTCTTTTGAAATCGACTCCCCATCACAATTTAAAACCATTGAGCACATGGGCTTGTACACAGACGAGTCTGACCTCCACACTTATCCCTTTTGTGTAGTGAAACACCCTCATATACACACACACCAGGGGGCAGCGAGCACACTTGCCTGGAGCAGTGGGCAGCCCTATCTTTGGGCAACCGGGGAGCAGCTCGGGGTTCGGTGCCTTGCTCAAAGGCGGTCAAAGGTTGGTTCAGTGAGTCAAACCTGCAAACTTCTGATCACGAGACTAATGTCACTAGTGTTTATAAAGTCTCTACACCCTTCGGGTACAAAGAGCCAGTTCACATCTCCTCCTTGTTTGTGTGTGCCGTGTTTCTCTTTCATACAGTCTTGAGAATTAAATACTTCTCTTGGGAATACATATACGGTATCTCTCTCCACACCATCACAGACATTTACACTACACGCTGCATCCGCAAAGCAAACAGCATTGTGGATGACCACACACACCCCTCACACACACTCTTCACCCTCCTACCGTCTGGAAAGAGGTACAGAAGCATCCGGGTCCTCACATCCAGACTGTGCAACAGCTTCTTTCCCCAAGCCATCAGACTCCTTAACAACCAGAGTTGTTGAATCTGGTCTGAATAATTGCACACATTTCAGTGACTGGACTGAACGCGCACACACACACACACACACACACACACACACACACACACACACACACACACCAAACACGCACGCACACACGCACACACACACAATCTCATCTTTTAGATCTGTCTACACATAAACTTAGAGTAAAATGTTTACACTTATACCAAATATGGACATAACTGCTGCTAAAAACAATGTTCATCTAAAAAAAACAGACATAACTGCACTTTACTGCTCCACTCCCAGTGGGCTGTCTGCTCCCTCCCTGTATTTATTGTTTGCTGTTTTGTATATTGTAAATTTTCTTGTGTATTTATTGTATTTATTGTTCTATGTAGCACCTTCACTGTGTACTGTACACCACTGTATATGGTTGAAATGACAATAAAAACTACTTGACTTGACATAGTCCAGACTTTTCAAGGGGTGGGGCAACATATACTGAAGATTCCAACAATAACCTGTAAGATTTCGTTCACACACACACACTCATGCAAACTGAGACGGGTCCTGTGCAGGACACACCCATATTTCTCAATGTATATTTCAATCTGTTGTCTCAACAGTTGTGACATTGCAATGCAAAACTGTGGCAATGAGCATCATAGAGAACGGACATTCTATCAATTATGCCAGCTAATGCAACTACACAGTTCAAACACCAAATGATCAGCACCAACCAGCTCCTCACTCCTCCTGCCTCCCAGCTCCAGTGAAAGCTTTAGCTTTTAGACTCCAATGCTGTGCCACGTTCATTCATTACCCTGGCCAGTCTCAGTCTGCCACCTGTCTTTAGAAGGATTGAACTTGCATACCTGTTCTCCTGCTTTCAGGTGCCGACGTTTCAACGTTCTCCTTTTCCCTCTTTCCCACCACCAGTTTGGTCCAGGTTCCATTGTCCAGGTAGTAGACTCCACCCCTGTCGTCCATATCCGGCAGGATCTGTGAGGGTCTGAATGCTTCACGGCCTGGGCCCGGGACATGGCCTACGCCAAAGGCTCTTTATATCTTGAGATTTGTTGTCCTTCAAATTGTCCACCTTACTGAGGATTAAAATATGGCTTTCCTTCACTTATGCCTTTTGAGTCTTTCTGGCAGAGCTTAGAAAGTCATCCAACGACTTAACCTTCCACCACTGTAAAACAGAACTGAGCTTTAATACGACAAGGAGTGTCCAAAACTGGCCCAGATCAAAACCAAGAGGAGCAACGGGCGAGACAAAAGGCGAGGATAAAAGAGGCCCAAACTAAAAATGCAAACAGTCGAGCGAACAATCCAAAAGGCTAGGCAAATCCCAAATAGGTCAAAAACAGACCACTCAGTATGCACCGACAAACGATGGCAACGTTGCAAAAGCCTGAACAAACAGACAGGGTCAACTATACAACAGGTTAATGAGAATCAGGTGATCAGAACACCAGTGAGAAGCTGCTAGAAGCCAGTCACGTGACTGTGACATGTGAGCTAGGAGGATTATGGGTATTGGAGTTCGTAGAGTCCAGAAGTGTGACAGCTACTTACTTTAAGTTTTTACAGTGTTTATTTAAATTTTGTCCAAAATATCATAAGAATATCAAATCATGGACCCAGCATGATAAATCGAATCGAATTGTAGGCTGAGTGTACTGTTACACCCCTACAGTCTATAAAATCACTGATCATAAAGATGGTACAAGGTGCTGAAACAGAAAGAAGAGAAATACAAGAAGAGGCATCTGGAAAAAGAGAACAATTCTGAAATCAATTCAGAGCATGAGCTGCCCCAAAACGCTGAGAAGGACAGTCAGGTAAGACATTCCCAAATAGCATGGTCCTGGTCGTCTTCTGAAACTCAGAGTAGAACAGCACATCAAAACAGAGTGACCAAGATTGACCCCAGTGCCTGCAAGGTCTGTATAAAAGTCTTTTGGTTTCATTTGTAAGTACGTACATGCCGGAGGAGAATATAACCAAGTAGAATATAACCAAAACAGCAACATGAGGGCGCAGAAACAAGTGCAAAGGTCATCGTCTTGTGGCCATTGAGAAAATATCATAGAGCAGAAAAAGAATTCCATTGTTTTTGTTCATAATTGCATACCTGTGTCAATAAGATGTAAACAAAGTCATTCAGAGAGGTTTGTGAAATGTTGTGTTCTAGGACGTCTAGAAACCAAACGTCTGAAGAGTTTAATAGCTCTCTCACAGAAAGGTATTGCATTAAATGGTTATAAATATGCTGCCTAATACATTGTTTTACAATCCACTCATCATCTAAACCACTTTTCCTCCTGGATCCTAGGAGGGGGAAAGCTCACTGGGAGAAAGAGGCCATGGATAGGTTGCCAGTCCACTGCCCTGGACCCTGAAAACTCTGGACATGTCGCCAGTATATCACGCTGGACCCTGGAAATTGTGGACAGGTCACGAGTCCACCACCCTGGAAACCCTGGACAGGTCACCAGTTCATCACCCTGGAAAGCCTGGACAGGTTGCCAGTTCATCACTCTGGACCCTGGAAACCATGGGCAGGTTGCCAGTTCATCACCCTGCACTTTGAAAATCCTGGACAGGTCACCAGTCCATGACCCTGGCCCCGGAAACCCTGGACAGGTTGCCAGTATATCACCCTGGAAGCACTGGACAGGTCGCCAGTTTATCACCCTGGACTTTGTAAACCCTGGACAAGTCACCAGTCCATCACCCTGGAAAGCCTGGACAGGTCATCAGTCCATCTCCCTGGAAACCCTGGACAGGTCACCAGTCCATCACCCTGGAAAGCCTGGACAGGTCATCAGTCCATCTCCCTGGAAACCCTGGACAGGTCACCAGTCCGTCACCCTGGAAAGCCTGGACAGGTCATCAGTCCATCTCCCTGGACTATAAGAGCACCAGTATATCACCCTGGACCCTGGAAACCATGGGCAGGACAATGTTGTGTTCTAGGACGTCTAGAAACCAGACGTCTGAAGAGTTTAATAGCTCCCTCACAGAAAGGTATTGCATTAAATGGTTATGAATATGCTGCCTAATACATTGTTTTACAATCCACTCATCATCTAAGCGACTTATCTTCCTGGATTGGAGGGGTGGAAGGCTCACTGGGAGAAAGGAGCCATGGACAGGTTGCCAGTCCATCACGCTAGACCCTGAAAACCCTAGACAGGTTGCCAGTATATCACCCTGGACCCTGGAAATCGTGGCCAGGCTTCGAAAGGCTTTGTGTACATCCCAGCTTCTGAAGAGTGCAGAAGTTTAAGGAATTCTCCTTTAGCTCCGTGAGCTGAACATAAGGGAGAAAACACTTAGCGGGAACAAAATATAGACGATAATGCCAGAACTAGGAGGAGTTTTTGTCAGGAGACTGTATACAGCATGCAGAAAGCTCATGTGCTGTGAACATCCCTGCTTATACTGTTAACGTGGAGAGGCACAGGCTGTACACTGCTGGGGGAACATTCTCAGGGACGTCTGATAGGCCCTCACACTCTGACTAAAGCACAACGTTGAAACACTTCCTGTTCAGTTTTGCAGGAGAACTGCCTAGCTTGCAGAAGAAGACCTGGGTAAGGATGGATTTCACGGCTCATTTCTAGTTTAGGCATCAGTCAGACGAGGCCTTGTTAAGGTAACTGCCATACTAGGTAAGACATGCCGACATGTCTGTGGACTTTGATGTATGGTGCCTAGTGTGCGGTACACAATGACTGTAGGGAAGGGGAGAATGAAGCTGAGCGTTTGTTCTGGGTGTTTGATGGTTCTGGTGTATTTTAAGCCCCTTTCACACATGCAGTTGTACCTGTAAGCGTTCCAGTGATTTCCCAGCAGAGGCAACGTGTGACAATAGCCAGGACAAGATGAAGTGCATTCCCAGCGATGCTTCAGGTAGAGGTGGGCAATCCAGGTCCGGGAAGTAAAACCCCCTCCCTGAGGTTTGTTACAGCTTGATTACCCGCCTCTGTGTGGAGTCAAGCGTGAGGAAAAGCAGGAACGGTGCTGAAACAGAAGATGACATTTTGATGAATATTTGTCCTTTAACTTGCTGACATCAAGTGACAACACATCTTTGTGGACCCCCGTCAGTGGTACCTTCACCCATATGCAGGTCACCCATGCTGTGCGCACTGGTGCCCTAAATGCCATGACAGATGTTGATAAAAGTCTGGATGGTCCCTTTTGTCTTTGACACAGGGAACACAATGTGCGTGGACTCATCTGACCACAGCACACATTTCTATTGTCTTTCGGGCCCTCTGGGTGAGTCTGGGTCCAGATAACTCAGACCACAGAACTGACTGACTTTCCTTTTTGCATAACAGACAGTGGACTGTGTATCTGTGATAAGTGATGCCGGTTTTCTGAAGTATTTCCGAGCCCATGTGGCTATATTTGCCACAGCAAGATGATGGTTTCTCACACTGTGCCACCTGAGAGCTGTAAGGTTACCTAGTGGTTTCCAGCCTTGCCCTGCCTGGACTGAGATTTCTACAGATTCCATATATACACTCATCATCGAAAATATAGTTGCACCCAGAAGGAATCAACCGACTGGAATGAAACTTGGTGGGTAGGTTTGACATCATGAGACATGCAAAAGATGCAAGTTTCATGCTCAACCACGCATGTGACGTGAGCAGGGACGGGCCTTATCACTGTACCCGACTGACTTTATAGCGTTGTCCAGTTGCGCATGCTTTCCATTCTGACTCGTACTGTATGCCTTAGAGAAGAGTTCCAAAGCAATTCAGCCATTGGAAGAGTTCTAAAGGGGGTCGCATCATAGAGCTCCGGGAAGCAGGATGGGCTTATTGATGTATTGCGTGCAACACCGGTCATGCGGATACACTACCATAGCACGCACCAGTGACGTTAAGGATCTGGGAGACCTACACAAACCACAGAGAGAGAACCAACGGATTGTCCAACATGCGCAGAGTGACCCATCAGCCACGACTGCGGACATTCAGTAAGCAGTGATGCCCTCCAAGAGTCATCCTGTTAGTGCAGCACCATTGGCAGACGCCGGACTACATGCACACGGACCTACATGTTACTACGACTGTCCTTAACACAACATCAACGTCACCAAAGACTGCAATGGTGTCGTGCCAGACTGTCATGGAGTGACTCAGAATGGCAGTGGGTCATCTTCGGTGATGAGTCCCGCTTTTGTCTTGGTGGAGACGACCAACGAATCCGTGCGTGGTGGCACCGTGGTCAGCGCCATGATGAACGGTTTGTTGTCACGTGTCACACATCCAGAAGGCCTGGGGTCACTCCACCTCCACCTCTGCCACACCATCTGCAAGAACTGTGTGAGGATATTCAAGCTGCATGGGATGGCATTCCAATACTCACAGTCCAGATGACAAGCAGGCAACAACAAAGCCATATCCAAAACCAGAAGCCAGACTTCACAACTAACAGAACAAACAGACGGGTTTGAATAGCAGTCTTAAGGAGTCCATGATCAGCTGCAGGTATGAGCAGGGTGGAGCAATGGGTGAAGCAGGTGGAGCCAGGTAGGAGCCAGCACATGTCAGAAGCCATGTGCAGTACCACGCAGGCCCAGAATGGGGTAGTATACACAAATATTTAAGACTGAATAATATAAAGTCTAAATCATAATTTATTATTATTATATTATAGTCTCAGTGTAAACTCGCATTGTAAGTGGCAGGAACGATGAGGATACAGTATTCCCTGTCCTTGATTCTGGAGAACATATTCAGAATCTAAAGTCAAGTGTAAAGAATCCAAATGCAGGAGCTATGACAGTGAATATGCAGCTCTGGGAACTGAGAACGAGTAACTGCAGCTCTGTGCGGTTTGCTCAAGGGACTGTGCAAGTGGGGCTTTGAAACCCATCAATTTACACCATCACTCAGCAGCTCAGCCAGCGACTAAACACCTGAACCTGTCAAACTGAGTCAGGAACTCCTCAGCGTTCCTCTCCTCAGCCTGACATCCAGCACTCAGTAGCTGCCGAATCAGCCTTCTCATTGGGTGAGCCAGAACCACGACGATCTGATGGGTTAAATCTGCAGAAGCTTTGTGGTGAGTTGTGCAGGCAACAAGTTGCAAAACTTTGGAAACCTCTCCCACTAAAAAGCACTTTATTAAGGTTTTGCTCATATTCATTAATACAGTAATTCAAAATTTCCTGAGGTCGTTGCAGGACGAAACAGAGCACTACAACACTATCACTACCTCATTAGTTAACCGGGCCAAAACATCTACGCTGAGGGCAAGAGCAGGACAAATGTTGCTGATTTTTTTGCAGGAGCAGGCGGATGCAGGACAAATTCTAGCATGAGCGGGCGGGAGCAGGAGGAGGATTAAAAAATCAGGCCTGTGCGGAACTTTAAGCTGTGGGTCATGATTTTTTGAGTTTGGGGTTCTGGGTGTTTGAGCTAAGGACTCTGTGCGTTATGATTGATTATTTGGCATGATGGTTCTGATTGTGTGAGTTCAGGGTACTGGCTGGTTGAGCTGAGGGTTCTGATTGTGTGAGTTTAGGGTTCTGGCTGGTTGAGCTGAAGTTTCTGATTATGTGAGTTCAGGGTTCTGGGTGTTTGACATGATGGTTCTGCTTGTGTGAGCTCAGGGTTCTGGCTGGTTGAGCTGAGGTTTCTGATTGTGTGAGTTCAATGTTCTGGGTGTCTGACATGATGGTTCTGATTGTGTGAGTTCAGGGTTCTTAGTGATTGAGCTAGGGGCTTTGACTGTTTGAGTTCAGGGTTCTGAGTGTTTGAGATGAGGGATCTAATTGTTTAAATTTAGGGTTCTAGGTATTTTAGCCGAGGGTTCCGGGTGCTTAAGAACTCTTTGTATTTTGGCCTGATGTTTTCTTTGTGTTTCCATTGATGGTTCTGAGTAACTGAAGGCCCGGGTATTTGAGCTTAATGTTCCGGGTGTTCAAGGACTCAGCTTGCTTGAGCATGGATGTTCAAGGGCTCTGTGTAGGGGATCGGGGCTCAGCATGAGAGGCCAGAGGCAAGGCCAGAAATAGCCCTGAACGGCTGGACCCAAAAAAGCCTGAAAGCCAAGCAGACCGCAGCGGATCCGAATGAGGTGAGACGGAACACTGGCGCATACACACACTCACACACAAACCCGCGCTGGCACCATCCCACAGAGAGTCACAGTCGATAGATGGAGCGGGAGATAGACAGAGGGGAAGAAAAACGGAGTGACAGATGGAGAGATAATGCGTGTGGGCAGAAGACAGGCAGCCGCAGGGCCACACGGTGGGCCCATTGTTTCCTAAGAGAGACATGGAGATAGATGGAGAGAGAGAGAGAGAGAGAGAGAGAGAGGAGAGGAACACTGCAGCAGGAAGGCATAAGCGAGGCCACAGGCAACAGGCTGCCTGTTATAATCTCCCGCTCATTGATTGTAAAGATACGGGTCGCTGCATTAACGGAGCACCTGCTTTATTTGATCTAACTCATGCCTCGTTGAATAAAGATTTAGAGACGGCGCTTAGCGGCTGACGGAGCGACTGGACCCGAAAAATGATGCTCAAAGCCCAGAGATGCCATCTCGACAGCCTGCGAGTGAAAATGCGGAGGAAAAGGCTGATTGCCCTGTCAGTCACCACTAAACCCTGATAGAGATCAAGCACTGGCATTGGCAGATGCCAACAGGTATAAACTTGGTCTCTATCACCGTGTGACCAAGAAAAGCTGACTTCTCCTCCGCTGCCCTAAAACAGCTCTGTAATTAGCAGCGCCTGTTTTTAGCAAGCGTCCCCAAAAAGGCCCGAAAGTGTGTTAGTCCCAACTCTCTAAGGATGCACCATGTTCCCTCCAGCCCAGGAACAGAACGGCTGAGATCAGACGACACGCAGCTCCACCTGTCGGATGCAGCGCTCAAGCAGTTACATAAACCTGGTTCAACAGCCGCAGTCTTCATTTGCATTAAAGCCTTAGTGCGAAGCGACAGGAGATACAGGCAACATCATTCAGCTATGACTTATTAGATAAACAGCACAATATACCAAGCAATTACTCCGTCATTGATATTCATGCACACGCACAAACAAACGCGCTAAAAGCACCAAGAGCCGCCTTCGTTTTTTTTTTTTTACAGGTGTGGACACTTAATTCAGCTCACACTCAACACATTAAAAGTTATCTGTGATTTAACACCGCAGGCGAAGCCCATAATCAAAGCACCTGCAACTTCTATCCCCCAGGAAAAGTTGGGATAGTATGTGAGATGCATGTGAGAAAACTGAAAGCAGCGATCTGGAAATCCACACATTGATCCAAAGCAGGATGAGAAGTTCCAGAGCTGCCAGTAAAGGCCATTATGAGCTAGGACCGGTCAAGGGCTCTGCAAAGAATGGGAATAATCCCATTCTATGTTCCTCAAAGGCAGTGGCAGGGATTTTACAGTATTTCAAGCGATTACACTGTCACAGACAAATTTCCAGAGTCAGAATGAAAGTAGTTTTGCTATAGTTGGAGCGCGCTCCCGTCGTCTCAGTCGCTTGGTGTAAGGTGGTCAGGATCAAGTCGCTTGGTGTAAGGTGGTCACCGGTCTTACACCAAACGACTTTTCAGCTGATTTGACTGTCGCAGTTAAATTTCCAATGTTGGAATAACATAATATGAGTCTTGCTAGAATTGCAGCACACTACCGACATCTTGATCATTTGGTGTAAGTTGGTCAGCAGCAATGTCCAGTCCTCTGTAATGCACTTCAGCACTATACTTCTGCACACATCAATGCCGGTCTTACACCAAACAACTTTTCAGGCAATTTCATTGTCATAGACAAATTTCCAAGGTCGTAATGAAAGCAGTTTTGTTAGAGTTGCAGCGTGCTCCTGTCATCTCAACCGTTTGGTGTAAGGTGGTCAGGAGCAAGGTCCAGTGATCTTTGTAATGTTCCAGGACAATCTCTCTCTCTCCCTCTAATGCACTGTCAGAATAAAAGCAGTTTTGCTAGATGCGCAGCACGTTCCCGTCATCTCGACCGTTTGGTACATCTCAATCCGTGTCTTCCTCACGTCTTGACGTTCCAAAAAATCAACCATGTTTAAAATTATCACAAGTCTTTAGTCTTGGCTCATGTATACAGTGACCCCTGTAATGCTTGGACTCGAAGCATGAAGCAGTAAATGCAGACCAGTGACTCAAACACACGCTGGCGCTATTCCAACTAGTTAGTGTATAAACTACTTGATCTTATAAAGCAGGACTCACGGCTTCACCTGTACGACTTCACCTGTACATTCATACATGAACTAAAAGCAGTGCAAAGCCGCGTAGCAGCGTTACTTACAGACATAAAGAAGGATAGAAGAGCAGCTCTAGTGGACTTTGTCCTGTTACAGCATGCACTCTCTCTCTCTCTAATGCACTGCAGTGCTGCTCTTCAGCACACATGGTGCTAACCATACACTAGAAGACTTTGAAAAGACTAAAGTCTGAGACTCTCTCACATCTGAAGACTGTTTCCCTGACTAAGACTGAGGTTTTAGTCACAGACTATGAGTTTGCAAAGACTGAGAATCTTGCGGGGTCACTATTTGCAAGAATGCAACGGGATTCCTGATTAGATTCTTTCCCAACATGGTCCTAGTCGAAATTCACAAGAAGGGCAAGTCTTGAACAGTGGAGCAGAAACAGAGGCAGCTTTTGCCCACATGTGGCTTTGTGTGTGCAGCAGATGGAGTTTCCTCCATGTCTCACTCCCCGGCAGAGATGTTCCTGTAGCCGCTTTGCTGTTTGGTGCTGGACAGAATTAGCATGAGCCCAGACTAACAACATGGGATAACATTGAACACGGTTGGGTTGATTTGATCTGATCGTCAAGACTAAAGAAGTGAAGACAGCTGTCCTGACAACCTTATGCTAACCATACTCTAGAAGACCTTGAAAAGACTCTGAAAGGACTAAAGTCTGAGACTCGCTCACGTCTGAAGACTGTTACCCTGACTAAGACTGACGTTTTAGCCACAGGCTATGAGTTGAGTTGACCGAGGCGACCAAAGAGTCGACTCCCAGTATTTCGACTCTTGAAGTCATTGACAAAGAATTGACCTCAACTCCCAGACGTGTTGGAGTGGAAGAATCGACTCTTGTGGAATTGACTCTCCATCACTAACAGGAAAATGTGTTCTTAACCTCCCAGACAACCTAAATCATTAAACGAGGCAGTATCCTTGGCTCTGAAACGCCGGCAGCGTGTCCACTGAAGCCTCTGAAACCACATCCAGGGCTTGTAGTGTGAAATGTAGCCATTGGGCGCTGACCTAGCTCACACAGCCTCAAGGGCCTAGTGCTGTAGCAGAGAACCAGTAAGCTGTAACACGGATGCGATGCTTGCAGTGTAGCAAAACTCAAGCTCTGCACACAAGGACTTGAGCAGAGCAGGCTGGCTGGCATAGCCAATAGCACTTAGCTTAGCTGAGTTAGTGAGGCTAGCGTTGTAGAGGAGGGCCGGTGAGCCAGGGTTCGGACTAAGGCTGCAAAATGCCGCAGGAGATCTTCCGTTCCCTATACGGGAATGTAGCTACTGCCAGCATGAGCTCAGTATGAAGGGGCTTGACTAGGGCAAGCTGGGTGATGTAGCAGATAGTGAGGGCTTAGTGAGGGATGTTAGTGAAGCAAGCTCTGTAGTGGAGGACTGGCAAGCTGTCCTGCAAATTCTGGCACATATAGTTTTGCTGGCGAAGGGTTGGCTAGCTAGCGTACTGTAGGATGCAATAGGCAGAGTAACTCACGATTAAGGGGGCAGTCATGCCAAGTATGGCTCCTGTGCTCTACCTGACTGACCTAACCGCCACAATTGTGGACATTCAGTGAGCAGTGGTGCCCTCCATGAGTCACCCTGTTAGTGCCAGCACCATTGGCAGATGGCCGCACAACACAGGACTACATGCATGCAGACCGTTACGACGACTGAACACCACGTCACCAACTGTCATGGAGGGTCATGGAGTGACTCAGAATGGTAGCGGGTCATCTTCAGTGATGAGTCCTGCTGCTTTTGTGTTGGTGGAGACGACCAACGAATCTATGTGTGGAGGGACCGTGGTCAGCGCCAAGATGAACGGTTTGTTGTCACGCATCACACGTCCAGAAGGCCTGGTGTCACTCCACCTTCACCCCTACCGCACCATCTGCAGGAACTGTGTGAGAATGTTCAAGCTGCATGGGATGGATTATCACAGGACACCATTAGGAACCTCTACAGCTCCATGCCGGGACATCTGACACGTTGGGTTAGCAAACACGGCGGCCCGACGCCATACTGAGAGACTCTACTTCTGTATGTGTAGCTCAGTAAATATTGATCATATCAGTCTAAATTTATCATCAGTTATTGTTCCTGGTAATCTTTATCTTCCTTCCCAACAGCGCTGCAATCCCACACCTCCTTCTGGGTGCAGCTGTTCTTTTGATGATGAGTGTAAAGTGTGTTTGCTTTATATCAGTGGCATTTGTAACTATTATATTCAGGCTGGCCAGAGTCCTACCTAGCACAAAGTAAAGCATGGCTGTGTACTCTAATAAAGGGGAATGAAATGTCACACTAGAAAAGCTATCTGTATGAGGAAGCACTTCTACAGCCCCAAAGGAAATGCAGAGAGAGTCTACCGTCACGTCTTCTACAGCCCCGTATATATATAGGGCTACAGAAGGTATAACAATAGGCTCTGCCTTCCCTGTTTCTGTGAACTAAGCACCTTCTCTGAGAGCATGCCTGTAATGGCACTGATTGGCCCTGAGGACAGTGCACATGTAGGCAGAGTTAAGCATGAACGGCAGGGTCCATCTCCAGCTGCCAGACTGCTGATGTTGCACTCCTTCCAGACGTTAACAACGTTGCAGCAAGGCCCCCTCCGCTCTCCTCATTTGCATTGAGCGCAGACACAGCCGATCGGTTACACTCATGTAAATGACCGGAGTCATTTCTACTTGCGCATTTGAGCACAATGCCTGGCCTAATTCAAAAGGCTTGTCGTACAGGCCGGCAACCGGAATAAGCTCATGAAACGGAAAATCCTCGTTTAGCAGCGTCTGGAGGGAAAAAACAACAGAACGAGAGTACAAAACATGGAAAGTTGTGCAGAATGCTGCATGGGATTCCCGCCAAACGAACAATGGAAATAGAAAAATGAATCTCCGTGGCACTTTTATAGAGGCTCTTCTGGGTGATAGCCTGTTGGGGAAGGCTTAGGGGTGGCCTTTTAACCTTCAGTCTGTAGCCATTTCTAATTCCGGACCCCCTGGTAAATGAAAATGCTCAAGAGGATGTAGGCAACAACGGACAGCATGGTGGGCAGCCTACAAAAATATATGGTTCCCCATTTTGAGTCTTGGTTCCTTTAGGCTTTCCCTCTTTGTGCTCTTATTGAGTTTTTACAATGTGACACATTCTCATGGTCTTAGCCTCCGTTTGAGTCTTGATTCCTCTCTGTGGTTCTTCTTTGTGCTCTTAGTACGTTTCTGCTTTGGAGTCTTGGTTCCTCTCTGTGCTTCTTCTTTACGCTCTTAGT
>CM067485.1:1462239-1480625 GCA_034552555.1 Semaprochilodus insignis
TAAAACACACACACACACACACATAAAATCCCACCGGCCTCTTTTCTCTGTGAGAAGATCGAAAAAAGCTTCAAGAAAAAAAGAGTTTGGCCACTGAAATGGCCTTTCTGGGTCAGTGGAGGAGGCTGAGAGAACAGACTCCCAGGAGGAGAGCGATGGCTAATGGTGGCCTCCGCATCCTGTCCAGGATGGAGGCTGAGAGCGTGACTGATGGGCCTGGTCGTGTCTGGTCGGGGCCTTTTCGGGGCCCTTTGGAGCCTTTTGGGCCTGCTCGGCTGGAGCGGCCCTGTCGGGCCAAAGAGCCGGGACGGGGTCGGGCTGCTGTGGTGGTCGGGGCATTTTCATCTACTGTACAAACCCTGCGAAGGCACACATGAAACCAAAGGCTTGTATTAAACAGCTGTCCGGCCAACACATGTGCAGAGCTTGGTCTAAAGGTTTCTGGGTTCATGCAGTAACACAGCTCAGTAGATCAGATCCTTCTGACGTTCCTTATTAACTGTCCTATTAGCAAGCGGGCGGTTCAAACGTGGCATCACCTTCCGGATGTCTACAGTGGAATGTCAAGTGTGCATGGAAAACTCATCAGACAGAAAATGAAGAAGAAGGCGCCGGCGCGATTTCAATTTCCCCAACTTTTGATGGCACCGGCACGGGTGGAGCCAAAGGGGCGTGGAGTATTCGATAAGCTGCACTTCTTAAATAATGAAATTGGACTTGTTTCCTATGAATCGTTGCGCTCCTAGCCAAGCTCTACCTCATTTCCAGCCTCTAATCACTGATTAGCAAGCATTGCTATCTACCACTGCCTTCAGGTCTCCGGCTCTATTATCTGAATTACCAGCTCCAGGATGGAGTTAGATTTAAACCTAAACATACGGTATTAGTAACTGGTGGTTTGAAGGCATGCATCAGCTTAAATATTAAAGACTGAGTTATGTAAGTTTCTCTAGAATACAGCATTTCACACCAAACTATGCTAAACGACTTAAACCTTAACGACTGAATTCTGCTGAATTTAGTACCTCAAAACAACAAGTCTTACCTCTGGACTCTCTAGACCTTTACGATTTATGGTCCTGGTTCAGCACATCTCACCAAAATCATCTAAACGATGATCTCCATGGACAATCATCACTCTGCACTTTACATTTAGCATTTAGCATATTTATACTTGCATATATAGACTGACCTACTGTTATCTTCCATCCATATTGTATATCTGTAGTGTATGTATATATATATATATATCAATATTCTATGCCCTGTATATACCCTGCATCTCTCATCTACCTCAGCCTTACCATAGTGCTATATGGAAATGTGTACATCTGGATATATCATAGTTTTTATTCATAACTTTATATTACCATTATATATATATATATATATATATATATATATATTTATAATTTATAATGTATATTAGGATAAACAGAGATTTTGTGCTTGTATTGTATATATCTATTGTCTAATGTATATTTTTTGTATATAGTACTGTAAAGGACATCGCACCTAAGTTTTTCACTCACCTTCACACTGGTGAAAATGTGACGTGACCATAAAAGTGATTTGATTTGATTTGACGAGACAA
The DNA here is from genome assembly GCA_034552555.1 of Semaprochilodus insignis. Taxonomy (NCBI): domain Eukaryota; kingdom Metazoa; phylum Chordata; class Actinopteri; order Characiformes; family Prochilodontidae; genus Semaprochilodus; species Semaprochilodus insignis. The sequence goes on from CM067485.1 coordinate 1,463,834, forward strand.
AAGAGCAGCTCTACTGCAACAGGACCAGACAATGAGAAAAACAAGAAAGCATAGAGTACCCAGGTGAATTGTTGTGTCCACTCAACCCCAGAGATTCATTCGGTTTCAGCAGATGGTCTCCAAATGACACGGGTTCTAGAAACACAACACGCACACACTGTTGAACTGGAACTCGGAGACAAAAGCAAATGCATCAGCTTCATTTAAATCCCGCATCCAATGGCAAGCAAAATCTATGCATCGTGTTCTGCAGTTAACCTTGATGGAAGAGTAACAGGAGCCTTGAGCACAGAGAAGAGCTTAAACTAGGAGTGAGGTTAATATCCTAAGGACAGAATGGGAGAGCAAATGCACAGTGAAGAAGGTGAGAAGTGCTAGGCTGCCGTGGGTGGAGAGCTTTACCGTGTCATTCCACTGGCGGGGGAGGTCGTCCGGCTCCGGAGGGTAGGACATCCACGAGGGGCTACGGTAGGAGGATGGTGGTGACAGGACGAAGTAGTCGGAGTAGCCGGGCCGGTTGGCCGATATGGCATAAACGGCTGTCATTGGGTTTCCTGAGGAGATCAATCAACTGGATTAACCCTTAGAATTGCATGTTACATAACAAATGGGTGTTATAACACGACCGCTCTCCGGTTTATACTCCTCTTTTTCTTCTTCTTCTTCCTGGTCGAGAGACTTTTTGTCCACAGACTTTTGTCCACTAACTTTGTCCACTAACTGCAGGTTTTGAGATATCAACAGTGTTCCAACAATGTTTAGTCTGATCAGGAATAGTGTGATTGTAAACAGCTTTTTGATAAAAAAAACTTTTTTTTTTCCCCCATTAGGAATGAATGGGGTGGAAAAGTACATGCCCATCTACTGTACTCTGCTAGACTGACAAACACCACTTGGCATACGCTATCTCAGGGCAGAACCCCAAGCACGAATTCAGCGTTGGTACGACCCACACTCATCTGTTTATCTTTTTTTCCCCGCACATCTCTTTTTCTTCCCATAGAGTCCCATTCATTTTCATGGGCATTCAAACGCTATTGTTTTCTTTAACCTACAGACACCAAACTGCATGTGCTCACTCAGGACAGATCCCCAAACTCGAATCCACAGACATACTGACCCGCACTCCTCTATGTGTTATCTATTTATTCCTGGCTCCTCCCATAGACTCCCATTCATTTCATTTCCAGGTTTTTCACTGTGATAAACTCCTTACAGTGGTCACTGGTTCATTCAGGTCTGTTTCTTACTGCCTTCCTCATAGGACTCTACCAGTTATCGAAATGCTTTAAGAGCTATGCTTCTAAAGTACCCTTAATGCTACTGAGCTTATTAGCCTGTTAGAACATGTGCTATGGATTCTACCAGGTAGCCTGAGCTGAAAGCTTAGCGAGCGATTACAAACAGCCAATTATGTAATTACATTAAACTAAGTATGCACTGCAAATCTAATGTATGGGAGGGAAAAAGCCAGTAATAGCTATAGACTCATCTGACAAGCCATTTCTGTTGTTGGATTCGTTAATTCATTCTCTCCACTGTAATTATGACTTGAAGACTATTATACAATTATATGACTATGCATATGATAACGGTGTTCCCCTTCTAGCAGTAATGCTAGTTACCATTGTGGTAGGAAGTCAGGAACGTCTGTTGGAGACCTTTCCAAGCAACTGAGAATTCCAAGATCACCCTCAGCTGAGAGGAAATTGGTTCGGATGGTCAGGAACAACCCAAGAACCATCATGGCACAGGCTTGCCATGAACCGGAAGCTACTGGGATACCAGTGTCAGTGTCTACAGTCAAGCTAGTTTTACATCAACATGGACTGAGAGGCTGCTGTTCAAGAAAGTAGCCCCTTTTCCAGAATCAACAACTCCGAGCTAGACTAAGGTTAGCACCTCACGACAAGGACAAAGCCTCCGTGAGGAAAGCTTTATGGTCAGATGAGACCAAGAATGAGCTGTTTAGTCACATTGATCAGAGGTATGATTGGAGGGATAAAGGTGAGGCATTCAAACCCAAGCACACTGTTCCAGCTGTGAAGCATGGTGGTGGCAGCATCAAGCTCTGGGGCTGTTTTGCTGCCAGTGGAACTGGTACACTGTACAAAGTGGGTGGAATAATGACAAAGGAGAACTACCTCGGAATTCTTCAGCAAACCATCAGGCAAACGGTTGGAACTTTACCACAATTGGGTTTTCCAGTAGAACAGTGACCCAAGAGCTGGTTGTGCAATGGAAATAGCAGACTAACCATAAGCTTTCAGAATGGTCTTTCCAAAGTCCTGGCCTCGACCCAATCAAAAACATGTTGACTGTGTTGGGTCTGTGCCAGTTCAGCCAATAAGAGGGGTTAGATTTCCAACCAGAATTTTTCCCAGAAACTTTTTGAGGGCTACCAAAAGTGTCTGGTCAAGGTGCAACTTGCCAAGGAGCATTTAACCAAATATTCTGTGTACTGTATGCATATTTTTCACCCTGTGTGTTGAATTTTGACCCTGTGTTGAGTTCAGAACCCCCGCCAAAAATTGGTATACCAAATTCTTATTGCATTTCTATTAAGGATGTATGTTGGTCACTCATTCTGTCCCAGAAGAAGACAGTTCAAAGACAGCCCAATACTGCCATGCTGTCCATTATGAGGGTATGTAAATGGAGTGTATGTAAACTTACATACTGCTAGAAGTCCAACATCTTATCATAGAAGTCGAATATCTTCAAACTGAATAGTGCAAAAGTTGGGCTTCTTTACGGGTCTGTAAGAGCTACACTAATGCTCGCTTGGTGTTTTTTGTTAGCCTGTAGGTCAGTGGCTAGACCTGCTGTCTGGAGTGGTTGACACCACAAGGATTTCCTATGACTATATGATCAAGGTGCAAAATACAGGGGGTTCTTGGGACCCCCTAATTAAGCTCTTTGACCCCACAAAGGTCTTAAAAGTTGGAAGTGTGTGGAAGATCTACCAAACTAGAAAAGACCCTTTCCAGAAGGGGACCATTAAACCACTCAATTTGTTGCTGTTGGAGTTAGCATTAGTGCTGCTATGGTAAATGGGTTAGCAGGCAGCCACTGCTGAAGCCATCAGCCAACATTGACCACAACACTGATAAATGGAATCAATCAAACAGATGACAGAATCATAAAGCCTATTAAGGCTCTAGCTTTAGACCAGAATGTGCCTGATAGAATAATCTGACCCCATGGCATTTGTTTCCATTCGTTTCACTGAAAACCAGACCTATAACTCAACACCGGCACCTGCATTATATAAACTTGTCTTTCACTGGCCATACTGAACCGTTAGGAGTCTGACCTGAGTAGCTTGACATGGACTGGTCCACAGTTACCGCTGGGAAAGGAGCGCGGTTTATTGGCAGGTAGGGGGTGCCGTTGTGCTGACTCATCTCCGTGGCCTCTGAGACGCGGGGCTTCAGACTCATGTCTGGTGTCGAGCTGCAATGAAAGAGACATGAAAACAAATGCTGTTCCTCTTCTCCAGTCCGACCAGCAGGAGGCAGGCAAAGCACAGCCAAGCAGGTCTGACAGAGCCGCAGAGCTGCATAAAAACACCTCAATGCAGTCAACGGCTCCGTCTGCTGTGCAAAAACATCTCTTTATTGGAGCCAGCCACAGCCATCTCAAGAACAACATGCATGAATATGCACAGAGATGAATGCTAATGTTGAACCCACCAACGCATCGCAGTGTTAAAGAAGCCACACTGGAAAGAAGAAGCCATTTCAAGGGATACTGGCTGGTTGGATAAAATTGCAAATAGTGTATGATATTGTGAGCAGTTGCTTTTGTTGTGGTTTCTCTATCTATCTATCTATCTATCTATCTATCTATCTATCTATCTATCTATCTATCTATCTATCTATCTATATTTATAAGCTCCCTGGACAAAAAATGAGTCACCTTGTGTGTTTAAGGTGGTAGTAGCTCCAGGCTCCTGCAGATGATGCTGCACGGGGATGATGGGGCTATAAATCCCTGCGGGGTGTGACTGACGGGATCCATAGATTGAGAAGAAGAGGTGCTACAGTGCAGGGAATGTCTCGTTCCATGTGTGGAAAATGGCTCCAGAGCAGATATTAATGATTGGCTGAAAGGAGTGACTGCATTTGGGCGTGTCAAAGACCATAGTGCGAAGGAAGTAGCTGAATCTGCAGGTGTATGGAAGCGTACGGTCATACGGGTCTACCAGCAGTGGCTAAAATCCCAGTCTACAGGAAACTCTCCTCGTAATTGGAATTCTTTGCTGGAGTAGTGTCTGAACGTTGATGTGGTCTACATCTAGAAACTCGTCCAATCACAGCTGTTATTGATGCTGGTGGAGGTATTACAGGCTATTAGGTACGTTTCAGTCACAGGGGACTCGTTTTGTGTCCGGTGAGCTGATATATATATATATGAACTGTAAGTGGGTCCTTGTGTATGCTTTTGTGCTCTTACCACCTTAGCGAGGTTCCAGGGGGCGCTCCAGCTCTGGGGGGTATAAGAGGGGGCGGTGAGCCCAAACCCATATCAGGCAGCTGGGTAAACCTGAAGCCCTGTAGAGCCAATCACATCAACAATGACTGATCACAGCGATGACCAATCAGCTGCCTCTGAAGCTAGTGCACTATAGGAATTAACATAATGAAATGTTTACATCTCTTAATGGAGTCTGCGCTTCAGGCTTGCTCCCAGGTCAGCATAACCAGCGTGTTTATTTTTAACTGGATCTGCTGCGACATGCAATTCAGGATGCAACCAACCGACCTAATGGACCTACTTTCCTCTAAATTAAATGATGATCTCAATCTATATGAACCCAACCATTATAGCGAGGGCTATTTGGGGACCCTGACAGTATAGTAGAACAAGTACAGTATAAGTGAAGAGTGCAAGGGACTCACGGGTTTGGGGAGGCTACACTGGTGCATGTCTGGCTCAAAGGAGGAGCCGCGCTGCAGAGCTCCAGCTGGGTGGTCCATGGTGCCAGGGGCGCTGGTCACACCGTCCGAGTAGGGGCTACTCTGGCTGGGGTTGTAGGGGCTGTGGGAGTGGGGGTGGTGGTGGTGGTGGCGGCCGCCCGTGGACGGCTCGGCGGAGGCCAGGCCGAAGGCGTTGTCCAGCAGGAGGTGCATCTGCTGCCGCACCTCATCGATGGAGGGCTGGGAGCTCAGGGTGGATGAGTCCGAGTGACCTTTGACCTGGTGGCTGCCACCGAAACCCAGGGAGCTCATGAGACGGTCCACGTCGGTTTCTTCAAAGGGTTCGGCCTGGTGAAGACATACGCATACGCGCGCACACAACACAAAAGCACGCACATAAATACATACGCGCGCGCACATGCACAGCATACTATCAGCCAGAGGTGCGAACAAGTCACTGAGTTGCAAGCAGGCAGGTCCTGACACTCAAGTCCAGAGTCAGCAAGTCTTAAGTCCTTCGAGTCCTAGACGAGTCAGCGTATATTTCAACACTGACACCAACAATGGTAACGGCAATATGACCTATTTAAAAAAGCCGTGTTAGTAGTATATAGCAGTATATTAAATTAATACCAATGTTATTTTTTATGTATTACTATTCCAAAACTTCCAAATCCATGACACATGGATGTACATGGCATAGACAATGTTATACACCACAGTGCAACTATATCTAAATAGAAAGTAAATAATTTTCTAAATACTATTGAGCCTTACAATTTTGATTATTTGAACCTTTGGTGGTCAAATTTAAGACATTGTTGTTCCAAGATGAGTCAAAAATACAGTAAGTCAAAACACAATAATTGGTGTTCAAGTCAAAACTGCATCAGTGGTACATGTCTAAAATGACTTTTTAAATAGTTTTTTTTAAGTCAAAGTTGAGTCACTGATGTTCAACTTACATTTGAGTCATTGGTGTTCAAGTCAAAATTTAGTCAGTGGTGTTTGTCAAAATTTAGTCATTGGTGTTCAGGTCAAATTTGTGTCATTGGTGTTCAGGTCAAATTCAAGTCACTGGTGTTCAAATCAAATTTGTGTCTTTGGTGCTCATGTCAAATTTCAATCATTGGTTGTCTAAGTCTAATTTGAGTCAATTGGTGTTCAAGTCAAAACTGAGTCAATGGTAATCACCACCAACAAAAAAGTTTAAAATTGACTCGTTTTTTTTTTTTCAGTCAAAGCTTTTATTTGGAGTCATTGATGTTCAGGTCAAATTTGAGCCACTGGTGTTGAAATCATATTCTTGTCATTAGTGTTCAGGTCAAAGTTGAGTCAATGGTGTTCTGTTCAGAAATTACTTTTACGTTTTGTTTTTTTGTTTTTTTTTAGTCAAAGTGGAGTCATTGAAGTTGAACTCAAATTCGACTCATTGGTGTTAAAGTTGAGTTGAGTCAAATCAAACTCAAGTCATTAGTACTCAGGTCAAAATGAACTCAGTGGTTTTCTACTCAAAATGGATTTAGTGGTGTTCAAATTTTAGAGGTCAAATTTGAAAATTAAAGTTGAGTCAATGGCGTTCAGGTCAGGATCAACTCAATGGTTTTCTAGGTGGATTCAGTGGTGTTCAAGTTGAGTTTAGAACATAGGCGCCCAAGCCAAAATTAAGTCAAAGGCATTAAATCAAAAGGTGTTCAAGTCAAAATCAAGTTGTTGGTGATCAGCTCAAAAGCAGTTCTTTGGTACTCAAGTCAGATTTGAATCATTAGTGTTCAAGTTCAAAATGGTGTCATTGGTGTTCCAACCAAATTTGAGGCAATGGTATTCAGGTCAAAATTGATTTGAGAGATTTCTGAGTGAAAGTGGATACAGTGGTGTTCAAGTCAAATTTGGGTCTTTACTGATGCTCACATCAAATTTGCATTATTAGTGTTCAGGTCAAATTTGAGTTATTGGTATGTTAGTGGAATCAGGTCAGAATCAACTCGGTTGTTTTCTAATCAAAGTGGATTAAGTGGTGTTCAAGTCAAAATCAAGTCAGTGGAGGTCAAAAGGTGTTTAAGTCAATTAATACTAATGCTCATATGAAATCTGCATCGGTAGCATTCAGGTCAAATTCGAGTCATTGGTCTTCAAATAAAAGTCGAGTTAATAGTGTTCAGGTCAGGATCAACACAGCTGTTTTCTAGTGGATTAAGTGGTGCTCAGGTCAAATTCAAGTCAGTGGAATTAAGTCAAAAGGTGTTTAAGTCAATTTCAAAAAAGTCAAAAGCAGTTATTTGGTAGTGAAGTCAAATGTGAGTCATCGCTATCACGATCAAAACCAAGTCATTGGTATTCAAGTCTTCACAAGCCTTTGAATTTATCCAAGTCATGTGACCTGAGTCCACACCTCTGCTATCAGCTCCAACTGCACTGCAATTACAAACACGTACACGCACGTAAAACACTCCCCCAACTGTAAATGATAAAACACACATAAAGTAGAAGAGATGACACGCGGTCATAACTTAAAGACATGGATTTGCATACATGCCTCAGCTAACACATTTAAAGCTGCAAGCTGGCAAACACACACACACGCACACACACACACACACACACACACACACACACACACACACACACACACACAGTAGATTTACTAAGACACACTATTAATGTCTCACACACTGATTTACTCTCCCACACATAAACAAAGTACCGGACACGCACACGCGCGCACACACACACACACACACACACACACACACACACACACACACACACACAGCAGATCTACCCAATCTGCAAGTTTAGAGCTCAGCACATTTATGGCTATTAACGGATATCGAATCCCACATCTGAATCTCTGAATAGGCTGTAATCATATTCATGCTGGCCGAGACTGCAGCGGGTGCTGGGGTGGGACGGCCCGGACGTCGGAGTAAGAGACAGCGTTTGCTCTGAATGCGCTTTGAGCTCTGCTCTCCGTCAGTGCCGTTTTAAATGGGCTGAAAGGTAATCGCCTTTGCCTCAGCCTCCGAGCAGACGCCAGCGATTACAGAGAGCGGGGAATGAAAGAGCCGTATCTTTCCAGAGCAGACCCCCGATTTCAGAGCCACGTGGACCGCACACACCAAAAACTACTGCAGAGCCAGAGATGGAGGTCCTCACACGGGCTGACCACCACGAAAGTAATGCAGGAATTCAGGTTTACCGTGTTTCACTGTGCAGCTATGGAACAACCTTATTTCACTTATGCAGGCATAGAAAAGCATGTTGGACCAGCTACTCTGGATGCGGAAACTTCTCAAGCCCACTGCAATTCATTTATCTGGATGCTGCAGGAGCCACTTACATGTGGTTCTAGGCAAAAGTTTAGAGACAAGTGGAAATGAGATATACATCCTCTACAGAGAACACACTTCTGCACCTTTCAGTACACAATTACTGTATATTTGCTGTGTATTTAACACATGTAGGCCAACAAAAACTGTGCAGACAAATGCCACAATAGTGGCCTGTAGAGGATGTAGACTTATCATCAAAAGAACAGCTGCACCCAGAAGGAGGTGTGGGATTGCAGTGCTATTGGGAAGGAAGCTAATGGTTGCCAGGAACAATAAATGATGATAAATTTAGACTGATATGATCAATATTTATTGAGCTACACATACAGAAGTAGTGTCTCTCAGTATGGCATCGGGCTGACATCACATGCAAGGCCAAGCATGAAATTTAAATCATTAGCATGTCTCACGATGTCAAACCTACCAACCAAGTTTCATTCCTGTCGGTTGATTCCTTCTGGGTGCAGCTATTTGTTCCTAAGCAGTCAGAATAGCTGTGTGGATTACAGACCCTGAGTAACGGAGGCAAGAATGGAGGAGATTCTTTCCTTCTAGGCCCAACGTTGGCTAAGAGTGTTACACACAGCAAGTAGCTGAACTCCACACACGAAAACACTATACGACAAAGACTGTGATTGGTTGTTACAAAAGAGGTGTGTCATGAAACAAAGACTTTGAGGAACTATGCTGAGCAATCCTCCACACCAATACTCCACTGTTCAACAACGAATCTCTAAACCGATCAATGCCTCCTCCTAGGGTTTGCTTGTTCGGTGCTTCTATTCCAAATGACCCCTGCCACAACTCGAGCCCTGACCATGACTAGTAAGAAACTGCCAACAATAGCTCGAGTTCGCCCACACATGACAAATTAAGCCAACAGGTTTAACAAATACCTATACATCATCAGTTTAGGATATATATCTGGGGGTGGCACAGATTAGTTGACTTGTCGACTATACTGCTCAGCAATGAGGCCTTACACTTGATGCTAACAAGTTGCTGATGATGTGATCATGATACTACCAACATGGATGCCTCTGAGAAGACAAACAGGTGAAGAGCCTGGTGATTTTGGTCCGTATCTCCGGTTTCCTGAAGGCTAGCAATATGATCCAAGGGCACATCACGCTCTACTGACCTGTGGAGTTTGGTTTAGTTCGACCATTTCTTCACCGATCTACAGAACTTCAAAGATCAGATAATGAACATCGTTATAACCGGTTTCCAGAAGATGTGCTGGGAGCATAGAGCCATATAATCCTGTAAAGCTTGAAGTTGGTTACTCTTATTTTATGCCAATTTATGGTGCTCTAAGTTTCTCCGGTTCTCCCGACCTCCGCTTCGGGAGGCTGTCCTGGGGTGCGCTATCAGGCGTGAGTCAGATACACATTTGTGAGATTCCAGGGTCCCTATTTCCAGTTTCCTTTGCTTGCGTTGAAATTCCGGCCTCGTCAGAAGGACCACATCATGCGCTACTGACCTGAGGCGTCTAGTAACCTATTTTTAAAGTCAAGTTTTTAAGCACAACAAAACTAAATAAAAACTAACACAAATAAAATAATATTCACGACGTCACCAGCGTTTAGTCAACACTGACTCTACTCTCATTACATAACAGTCACCTTTAAAACAAACCGATGGTTGTGCAACCCCTAGTATATACATCAGCACTTGCTACAATGTGGAGGGCCCACGGAAGTAAAGTGGCTGTTATATTAAGACTCACATCGTAGCCGCTGTTGCGGATGCCCCTCCTGGAGCGCTCCCTCATGACCAGGAGGTCCAGCTCAGTCTCCACGGGACTTGGGGTGTTGAGAGACTGTCTGCTCCAGTACGCTGGCTCCCTCTGGCTCTCACTGCAAACAAAGCATTGCACACCTCTCATCTTCCACGGTCAAACCTCGGCACTGTATGTCCAAACGTTTGTAGGCAACTGCCCATCTAACAGGCCAATAGAAGTGGACCGCCTTTACTGCAGTAACAGGAACTCTTCGGGGAAGGCTTTACACTAGATTGCTGTGAGGATTTGACTGTATTCAGACATTAGGACCTTAGTGAGGTCAGGTAGCCTACTGATGTTCTGGATGCCCAAAGGCACTGGAGTTAGCTCCATCACCTCAGAGAACTGCTCCACAGCCCAGTGCTGGGGACTGTAATACACCCCTCGCTGAGACTGGGCTTTGGGCATAGTGACCTTAGGCACATGTGCGGCAAATATATGTTCAGTGCTCTTCTATGGGGGTCAAACAACTGAACACTTGCGTCTGCCATCAAATAATGGCCATCCAATAGCTGAATTCACTAGGATGAGGACCGTCTGGATACTTTTGACCATGTAGCGTATCACTACTCTGCAAACGTGTGTGCAGATATTGCATAGAGGCCTGCTGACATGGCATCACTGTACAGTATGCTGTACAGAAACTGGATAGAACTGGGTGTTTTCATGAAGCTGGGTGAACTCCATGAAGTTATGACGTATTGTATTCCAGTGACTGACGCATATGACTTTCAAAACACATTCAAAAATATATTTACATGCTCTTAGGCCACCACTTTTCATCTGATGTCCTTGATGTCTCTCGGTTATCTCTCTCTCTCTCTCTCTCTCTTCCTGTCTGACTACTCCGAAGCAGGATGACTAATAACTCATCCCCCCGGTGCCCGATCGCCCGCCTACCTCCTCCTGTATTTGACGTAAGTGGAAGGGTTCCTGTCCTCCACGGGCCCTAAAGCGTCTTCCAGGTCCAGAGAGGCGTTCTCTCTCCTCAGCCGCTCTCTGTGACTGTGCCGGTGGCCTCCGGTGCTGCCGCTGCTTCCGCTCACCGGACCGTCGCTGTAGCCCTTCCTCTTGGCCTTCAGCCGCAGCTTGTTCCGGTAGTGCTCGATGTCGGACTTCTGCTTCAGCCCCATGTTCACCTGCAGACACACAGAGCCAGCACTAATGGTGAGCTCGGCCAAAACCCGCTAACATGGCTAGAAGTGGACGGAAGCCACACCGGCATTTTCAGGCCAATCTATTCATTTAAGGTCGCTTGTTGTTGGAGAGCAGCGGTGCAGTTTGGTGCCAGGCTCAGCCCGTGAGACAGGATTGGGCTTGTGTAAACGGATTTGCTTGTTATTGACAAGCGCTTGATGCAGGTATAAACGAATCAACTTGAAAAAGCCAAGCCCTTCAGGTCAAGCAGTCTGGTTACTATGGTGAGTGCAGGCTAGAGCTTTAATCGGGTCTGAAATTTGGAACTGCAGATGGCCCAAGAACATTCTGCCCTAGTCTGACCCGTCCTGACTTTTCTCAGATGTGCCAATGCATGAGGTCATTTGCATGGATCTGAAAGTGGCAATAAGTCACAGATGTTGGAATGTTATGATCCATTATTATGGATTCTGATAAGTGCTAGGGCTGGGCAAGGTGACAGTGTTTATCAGAATGGCGCTACAACAACATCAAAGGTGAAACGGTGGAGAAGGACAAACCCAACTGAGTTCTCAGGATACAAGAAGCAGCACAAGAGGTGGCAGTGAGGCTGTCTGGAGAGCATCTGGCTGCGCACCCCAGGGGCTCTGCTCGGACTTTGTGGGGTCTCTGGGATGGCTCTCCTTGAGGAGAATGCTATGTAGCTACCGTTAGTGTGAGTGACAGGATCCATAGATTGGGAAGAGGTGGTACAGTGCAGTGAATGTCTCGGTCCATGTGTGGAAAATGGCTCCAAAGCAGATGTTAATGATTGGCTAAAAGGAGTGACTGCATTTGGGCGTGCCAAAGACCATAGTGTGAAGGAAGTAGCTGAATCTGCAGGTGTACTGAAGCGTACGGTCATACGGGTCTACCAGCAGTGACTAAAATCCCAGTCTACAGGGAATTCTCCTCGGAATTGGGCCAGGGAAGGCATCCACCAAATCTGGCCCAACTGCACAATTCTTTGATGTAAGAGAACACTGATGTAGCCTACATCCAGAAACTTGTCCAGTCCATGACAAATCCAATCACAGCTGTTGTTGGTGCTTGTGGAGGTGTTAGACGCTACTAGGAACGTTTCGGTCATATACTAAATGCCAATATAGTATTCAATCTCAAAATGAGAATTTTAGGATATAGCAACTAGTTATAAGCTAATTTTACTCGCCAAGTTATAATTTGTGCAGTGTGTAGTAGAGGCACTCTAGAATTATGAATTAAATGACAGATGGCCTTAAAAAACACAAAATATTATATTTTAGAACGACCACAAACCATCAGGATTCTCAACCTATTTGAGAAATGCTTAAAACTCCAGGAAACACACCACAAAGACCATGGGGAAATCTGCGCTACCGCAGCCTAACAGCTGATTAATGACCTATAATAATCCATACTTTTAGTTTTAAGTTTTAAGTTTTAGTAAATGAAAACACAACATTACACATATGTACTATTGAATTTAATAGTACATACATAACAGCACATCAAATCAAATCAAATCAAATGTATTTATATAGCAATTACAACTGATGTCTCAAAGCAGCTTTACAGAATTCAGTAATAATAATTCATTAAGGAGAGAAAAATAAGAAACCCCCGGTGAGCAAGCCGAAGGCGACGGTGGCAAGGAAAACCTTGGGAGGAACCAGACTCACACAGGGGGACCCATCCTCCTCTGGTCAAAACTACATTTTGAAATTGTTCAATGTAACATCACATAAATCCTCAACAAGATAAATATGACCAGGTCACTTGTCAATCAATTTTGATATCTGATTACATCATCTTATCGTCCAGGCCTACTCCGAAATGACCATTTTAGTCCCGTTGGGTTTGGATAAGTACTTCATGCTCTACAGCAGGCCTACCTCTCCATTGAGGATCACAGAGTCCTGGCTGTGACTGGATGAGTCCGGGTAGGAGTAGTTGAGCGGCGCGGCCATAGGCTTGATGGTGATGAGCCTTAGGGAGCCGGTCAGAGAGTCGTAATGCTCTGCAGAGACAAGAAACCATTTACTCACAGCCAGAAGCAAGCTGACCACAGCACAAACGCCAAAAAGACTGAGGGTAAAAGGTCAGAAGCGCAGACCTCATCAGACACGGCCCGAAATCTATTATCCCCTGACAGTGGAGAGTAAAACACAGCAGCCAGTAATACATCCCCACACCGACTATTCCCTTTATCTACACAACGGCACAGCATGCGTGGTCCACCAACTCCCTCTGGGAGCTTCTCTTGGCAGCTATGTATTCACTGGAACACATCCAGCTGCTGTTTTGACAGTATCATGTTTACTTTGATACATATTTATTTTTTAAACGGCCCACATAGGGAACAATACTGCCCCCAATCAAGCTTTCATTAGAACTGAACACCTATAATGGCTTACATGAGCAAACGACAAAGATGATCAGTCCCTTACTACAGTGATATACACTCACTGGCCAACACACACCGACCCATCTACATTCACTGTCCATGTTATCAGCTCCACTGACCATACAGGAACACTCTGTAGTTGTACAGTTCCAGACTGTAGTCCATCTGTTTCTCTGTATACTGTATTACCCTGTTCTTCAATGGTCAGGACCCCCACAGAGCAGGTATGTGGGTGGTGGGTCATTCTCAGCACTGCAGTGACGCTGACGTGGTGGTGGTGTGTTAGTGTGTGTGGTGCTGGTGTGAGTGGATCAGACACAGCAGTGCTGCTGGAGTGTTTAAACCCTGTGTCCACTCACTGTCCACTCTATTAGACACCTTGCTGGTCCACCTTGTAGATGTGCAGTCAGAGACGATAGCTCATCTGCTGCTGCACAGTGCAGTGTTGGTCATTCTCTAGTCCTTCATCAGTGCCCACAGGACGCTGCCCATAGGACACTGTTAGTTGGATGGTTCTGCTTGGTGGACTATTCTCAGCCCAGCAGTGACACTGAGGTGTCCAGCAGCACTGCTGTGTCTGACCCACTCACACCAGCACAACACACACTAACACACCACCACCACGTCAGTGTCACTGCAGGGCTGAGAATGATCCACCACCCACAAAATACCTACTCTGTGGTGGTCCTGTGGGGGTCCTGACCATTGAAGAACAGGGTAATACAGTATACAGAGAAACAGATGGACTACAGTCTGGAACTGTACAACTACAGAGTGCTCCTATATGGTCAGTGGAGCCGATAACATGGACAATGAGCATTTGTGCAATCATGTGTTTGAGCATTTGAGCATTTGTAGCCTAATGTGTTGGCGGACCATGTACACTGCCTGGCCAAACGAAAAGTTGCTGTTCGGATTTAACGGGGAGTAACACTGAAGAGTGTTTGATTGGATAATTACTGCAGTGATTAATGAGTTCCAGCTGCAACAATTCTATTAACCCTCTCGGATGCAGTGAGCAGCTTCTCATTCCTTAAACAACCACGTGGGAGAGGATGTATCCTGCGGGAAAGATGTTACCGGGCCAGATTATTGACCTGCATCAAGCAAAGAGAACAACTCAGGAGAAGTTGAAATGACTGGAATTGGGTTCAGAACTGTCCAGCACATTATTGAAATTGAATGACCATAATAAGAGATCATTTAAACTCTTGATGAAGTTGGGTGGTAAAAATGGACAGAGCACTTCCACACGACCAGAACTCGGGATTGGGACTATACAGCTGGGCCATAAGAAAACCACCTAGTTAATGAGACTACTCAGGAGAACAAAGGCTTCAGTTTGCTAACGATCATAAAGATAGGACTTCGGAGCAATTGAAAAAAGTCATGTGGTCTGATGAGTCCAGACCGACCTTATTCCAGAGTGATGGGAGCTTCAGGGCAAGAAGGGAAGAACATGAACCGATGCGCCCATCATGCATAGTGTCCAATGTACCACCCTCTGGAGGCAGTGTTAGGATCTGGGGGTGTTCAGTTAGTCAGATCAAAGCTCAGTTATGTTGGAATGACATGAGGTCTGCTGACCACCTGAATGTACTGTACGACCAGGTTATGCCATTGATAGGTTTGTTCTTCCCTGACGGCATTGCCAAATTCCAGGACAACAATGCTGAGAGTGATTGGTCTCAGACTGGGAAACCTGGTTCAGGGAGCATGAGGAATCACTTTCAGACAGAGTCTGAATCTTAACCGCATTGGAAAGTCTTTGGGATGTGCTGGAGAAGACTTTATGGAGTGGACACTATAACAGCTCGGCCAAAAATGAATGCAACTCTGGAGGGAAATAAAGGCTGTGCCGGTGCATGAGGTAGTCGGAATGATGCTTTGTCTGATCCAATGAAATATTAGAGTGTGCAACTTTTTTTCTGGCCAGGTAGCGTGCATTTGGAAAACCGGGAAAACTCCGGCAAAACCGGCAAATCCGATTTCTCCTAACACTACTGCTTAAAATGCTTGTGCGGTTACGATGTGGGTGCACTGCATGTCAGTCTGTCTCTCACCATTCCTCGTGTGAGTGTCCTCCTTGTTGTTCTTTGGGCCTGTAGTTCTGTGTGCCGTGGAGCTCCTTCCCGTGTTCAGCTTCCCAGAGCCGTCGCTCGAAACCGAGCCGTCCTCACTTGGCAACTTGCTGCGGGTAACCATGGAAACAGAGGCGCTGGTTAGTGGGCAGCGTGTGAAAAGTGTGGGGGGGTGGGAGGTGGGGGGTTTGCAGGGTTAGCGGCTGGCTGGCACAGCCTTCCGGCCCTGCTGTTAACCTGGGCTAATCCGCACCGCATCACAATCCAGCCAGCGCACACCTGTCACTTACAGCACCGTTCCCGTCTGGGCATAGTTAGAGCGTCTGTGATTTGACCCCCTGATACTAGAACACTGGAGCTGACGATGCACAGCTGATGAAGATCATCAGATCTGAAAGACAAAACAACGGCCCCGATTCATACACTAATGATATCCGTGGAGTCCAAATGGCTCGCTTCCACGGAGACACCGACGCCGGGTCCGTCACAGAAATATGATTCAGAAGAAGTGCTCTCTAATTGGTTGGTGAGACGGGTTGAGTAAAAGAGTGCAGCTGAAAAGCTCAGGGGAAAAAACAGAAGCTCAGATAGAGAGATACGCATGATACGCACATTAGAGTCGATCTGCTAATCTCTCAGCCGTGCGTGCCAACAGACTGCCAGCCGCGGTGCGCTCATCCTGCCGGACACACACACACACACACACACACACACACACACACACACACACACACACACACACACTTATAACAGGCACATGCACACTCACTTGTACACTCTCAGAATACAAACACTGACACACACACACACACACACACACACACACACACACACTGTATAATGCAGGCAGACAGGGGAGGAGAACACACACTCTCACATCTCTCCAGGAGCCCTCAGGCACACTGAATCATACATGACTCTGTAGCCAGGAGCTCTCTCTCTCTCCCTCCCTCTCCCCTCCTCACTCTCTCTCTCCCTCTCTCTTTCCCTTCCACTCTCTTTCTCTCTCTCTTTCTCTCTCCCTCCCCCCTCACTTTCTCTCTCTCTCTTTCCCTTCATCTCTCTTTCTCTCTCTCTCTCTCTCCATCTCCCCTCCTCACTCTCTCTCTCCC
>CM067485.1:1481125-1501688 GCA_034552555.1 Semaprochilodus insignis
ACAGAAATTGCTGAAGCCCTCGAAATCCCCGGGGCTAACGCGAGCCCGGGTCATGGGCCCGAGACGTCACAAACATAAACACATCCAAGAGTTCAGAAATGCTCAGAAAAGCGCAGTAAACAGTCCGATTCTAAATCCCGCACGTTTTAAAGCTATTTTCACGTTATCCTATCTTGTAACGAAGGTTAGTTATGCTATGCTAAAGCTAACTAGCTAGCTAGCTAGCTAAAACACTGCCGAACGGGGCTACAGTGTTTACATTTAGCCTACCAGCGAACATGATGGGAAATATAGCTCAAAATCTAGTTGCAGTCTTGTAAATAGTGACTCTGCAAGATTCCCAGTCTTTGCAAAATCATAGCCTGTGACTAAAAGTCTGTGACTTGTCTTTAGATGTGACAGGGTGTCAGACTTTAGTCTATTAAATGTCTTTTCAAAGTTTCCTAGTGTATGGTTAGCATTAAGCAACTCCAGAGCGATTGCCGGTTGGGTGCTATGGTGTTATCCTGTGGTATGCTGTGGTATCACAAGTGCTTGCTCAGAACTTGCCCGGCTGTTATGTGATTCCGATAGCATCCCTGGTGGTTGCTATTGTATTATAGTTTTGCCTTGCATCTATTCATATTGGGAACACATCGGATAACAACTACAAAGCAATGCTAAACAACATCAACAGTCCCTTTTTGGTGTGGTGTGCGTCTCCCAAGAGCCTCTGTGCGTGGCCTCTCACACCACGATAGTTCAGAACACTACAGAAAGTGGGAACGTGTGATGTGACTGGATCTCAAAGTGCGGGCTCTCTATTAGTGCCTAGAATTAACAAAGTTACATCAGGGGGCGGAGCCTTTTCATACAAGGCACCCCAGCTTTGGAATAACCTACCAGTCAGTGTTCGGGACTCAGACACAGCCTCTGTCTTTAAATCCAGGCTTAAACCCTACCTGTTCAGTCGAGCTTTTGGTAATTAGTCTTTCTGCTAGTGTTTGGTAAACTGGGAATGTTGGTGCAGTCATCCCGCTGCTCTTCATGTTCACTCAGGTTTGTTGACGGTGGAGCAGAGGGGCGCTGACTTCTCAGGGAGCCCTCGTGTCTTTGTTACCTTCTGGCTCTCCCTTTTAGTTCTGCTGTAATAGCCGGGCCTGCCGGAGTCACTGCTGCACTCTGTTAACACCATATAGTGTGTTCAGATCTTCTGTCAGAGCTAACAGTCTGTCTGTTCTCTCTGCCTGAGCTGAACTGCTGCCCATCCTGTGTGGTCTGATGCTGTTGCTACATCTACTTTGACTGGGAGCCACTGCTTGCCTTTAACCACCACGGAGCTCCTGGCTGTCCTGCACTGTGGAAGCTTGGCCTGCGTCCTGCCGACCCATCCGATGACCCAACTACTTAATTACGGACTAATCAGACATTTATTCTTCTACCTTACAAACACTGAACGCTCCTTTCCTTTGCTTGTCTTGTTATCTGGTGTTGACCCGAAGAGGATGGGTTCCCCTTTTGAGTCTTGGTTCCTCTCGAGGTTTCTTCCTTTTGAACTGAGGGAGTTTTTCCTTGCCTCTGTCGCCCCTGGCTTGCTCACTGGGGGATCGGACACCAGATTCTTTGTAAAGCTGCTTTGTGACAACATCTGTTGTAAAAGCACTATATAAATAAGTGTTGACTTGACTTGTTGACTTGATCTCTACTGAGGTTACTAGTGCAGCCGCTGTGGACTGACCACAGAAACGGATAGCTATTAAAAAGCTCCAGACATTTTTTTTTTGAGGCTGATTCTGAGAAAGTGTATTCATAACCATATCAGCAAATATCAGAGTCCTGTAAAAATGCTGTTGGTGCCAACTCTAATTATTCCAATGACATAAAAGTGCAATAACGCCTAAATGACTACTGACTTGGACCAGTCTAGAACCTCTACATTAAGTGGAGGTACTGTAACGTTCTTTAGGTTCCTCACTCGTAGTTAGGGCTGTTCTTAACACTTCTGTTTTTTGCTTCAGTGTAGAGCAGTATGTGGAACGTCAAATAAAAATCATTGTATGTATAGGTATGACAGAATTGGGATGCCATGCCCTATTGGAAGATTCCTTAAGGAACCAAAATGAGTTCTCCGATGGCACCGCTCTTCATTTTTTTGGCCAAAATGACACTAAAATAATATAGGGATAAATAAAGCTTGCTGTATTGTTTGTACTGTCTGTGATCCATGCAAGTGGTTCCCATACTCTAAACCAAAGGTTCTTCAGTAAATAGAATGGTTCTATTAAGCAAAGTGAGCTCTATATATAGAACCATTTCATGCTGAAACTTAGCATAGTGAAACGGTTGCTCAGACTGATGGAGAAGGTATACATGGCACCAAAAAAGGTCCTTCTATTGTCTTCTATCGCTATCAGAAAGGTTCTATACGGAACCTTAAACAACAGATCTCCACCAATCTGAAGAACCAATTTCACCATGAACACAGCGTGCCCATGTGTTTATGGTTCTACAGGAAACCTATTCATCTAGAGTTTAGTTACAGCAGTGAGATTCCATTACGCACTGAATCCTTTTCCTAAAGAATTCCCGAACAGATGCCGAGCGCCAGCTCTGCCGCATGTCACTTCCTACCGAGTGTGTTCCTCCAGCACGGAGCGCCACTTTATCAGCAAGAGCTTGAGGACGCTTTAGTATGCTGACCCCGACGCGGAGAAGATTTATAAAGCCCCTTAACGGTCATGTGATTCAAATGAGGCAGAGAGCTGAGCCAATCAAACGCTACTGCTGGGCGCCGCGGAGCGATTCGATTGGCTGACTCCTGGCACAGAAGCTCCATACATCACGGCGCTTGCAGATCCTCTGGCCTGCTCACTAACTCACTAATCAAAGACACTGCGTATAATCTCTCTCGCAGAGGGGGAGCTTTCTAATCAACGCCCAGGACGGAGGGAAGAGGAGGGAAATAAAGAAGATCATTCAGGACAAAGCGCCTCTCCTCCGCTCCTGTAACTAAGGGTCAGTCAGATGGAAAGGCGTGGGGCTTTGCAGGATTGGAGGACAGGTGGTAACTGGGGGACTATGGGTAATGGGCCAAAACCAATGAAGCCCATGAGAAGTCCATGTATGGCAGGCCTGGCATGGCCGTGCTGACAGGATGACTGCAGGCTATTCATAGGGGCCCATCTGCTTTTTCAGTGCATCTTGGAAGGACGCTGACCGCACCACACCTGCCCATCACTGAGAGAAGCTTAGAATGGGAATTCCATCAAATTTTCAACACTTTGGCATAATCAAATCAAACTGTTCACAGGATGTCCAACTAGTTACCAGTAAAAGCTCCCTCATCATCAAAAACACACTTGCACAAATAGATGCACCCGGAAGGAAACAACCGACAGGAATGAAACTTGGTGGGTAGGTTTGACATTGTAACACATGCAAATGATTCAAGTTTCACGCTCAGCTGCACAAGTGACGTAAGCAAGGACGGGCTTTATTGCTGTTCCTGACTGACTTTCTGTGCTGTTGAGTTGGTGCATGCAAAGTATGCCTCAGAGAACACTTCTAAAGGAATCCCAGCAGATGGAAGAGCTGGAGAGGGGTAGCATCGTAGGGATCCAGGTAACGGGATGGTCTTATCAATGTATTGTGAGCCATATCAGCCTTGTGGATGCTACCATAGCAAGCTGTTGGCAGCAGTGAATAGAAGAAGGCACGCACCAGCGACATGGCGGATCTGGGAGACCTACACCAACCACAAAGAGAGAGAACCGACAGATTGTCCGACATGTGCAGAGTGACCCAACAGCCACGACTGCAGACATTCAGAGAGCAGTGATGTCCTCCATGAGTCATCCTGTTAGTGCCAGCACCATTGCCAGACGGCTGCACCACACAGGACTACATGCACACAGACTGTTACAATGACTGTCCTTAACACCACGTCACCATCACCAAAGACTGCAAAGGTGTCGTACCAGACTGTCATGGAGGGACTCAGAATGGCAGCGGGTCATCGTAAGGTACGAGTCCCGCTTTTGTCTTGGTGGAGACGACCAACGAATCTGTGTGTGGAGGCACCGTGGTCAGCACCAAGATGACCGGTTTGTTGTCACACGCCACACCTCCAGAAGGCCTGGTGTCACTCCACCTCCACCCCTCCCGCACAATCTGCAGGAACTGTGTGAGGATATTCAAGCTGCATGGGATGGATTATCACAGGACACTATTAGGAAGCTCTACAACTCCATGCCGAGACGTCTGGTGTGTTGGATTAGCAAACATGGCAGCCTGACGCCATACTGAGACACTTCTTCTGTATGTGTAGCTCAATAAATATTGATCATATCAGTCTAAATGTATCATCACTTGTTGTTCCTAGTAACCTTTATCTTCCTTCCCAATAGCACTGCAATCCCACACCTCCTTCTGGGTCTATTCAGGTGATCCCGGTATCGTAAGGCAAAATACCCCTCATAAAAACCCCCACCCAGGAAACTCAGAAGACATGCTCAGCTTCACTGGACAGTTAATAAAATAGCTGTATCTGTCCTGTAGACCTCACAACCCCTGGTTCCCATCACCACCACTGTAAAGAAAGCCCAAGTCAAGTTTCCCTGCGACGAAGCAATACACTCTGAAAATTCCGATCACGCCTCTAAGATTCCATTAAGCAAAATTGGCCCAATTCCCCTGTAAAAGCTCAGGAAGCTTTAATCAAATCCAGAACCTCAAAGTCTGATTGCTCTCCTGATCTGACCGCCACCACTCCAATTAAAAGCAGGTTTGGCTCATGCGTTCTCTGCCCACTTTAGTGTGGGAAATCCGTGGCGTAGCTCGCGCTTCCGCCATTATAGAGAAATCATGCAGCAAAAGCAGATTAGCACGTCCGCGTGATACTGAGCAGATTAAACGCGACCGGCGTCCAGGCTTACTCCCATCATGCCTTCGACATGGCACTGACAAGCTCCAACCCCGACACGAGGCTCGTACGAGGCCGTACACATATAGAGTGTTGCACCATCAGCTTCCTCCAGTCATTACTGAGCTACAGCTTTCCAGCACTGTCACAGCATCCCGAGCCGGGTTACCTGGGTTCATTTACAGCAACATTACGTTTATGGTCCCCAAATCACCTTATCATCAGATGCCGGTGATAAAAGCAGGTTGGAACTCGGCATGAAGCGTTTCTCACGCATAACTGTAATCATAACCAGCAGAGACACTGTGGGGAAAGTGCAGATTCAAATTCATTCAGTTCAGAGCAGAATGTGAATGTAGTTGATCACATAACTATTAGGGATGTCCTGATCCAGCTTTTTTGATCCCGATCCCAATCCGAGTCATTCAATAGTCTCTCGGGATATCAAGTTTTGATCCGGCACTCGTGTTTTCCTAGATAGTGCTGTTACAGAGTGCACACTGCAAATCCATTACAGTTATAATCAATCCAGTGTGTATGCTTGATAACCAAACACCCTTGCAGGTGGACGCAAACCCTGTTGTAGAGCTGTGGTAGGGCCGTGTCTGAGACGTAGTGTCGAGAGGAATGGACGGACCCTGGATCCAAATGCTCCAAAAGGTGGCAAGAACCTGTCTCGTCTACCACAGCAATGGGCTGGTCATCCAAAGCGATGAATTCAGTGACCTGCAGTCTTTTGTGGCTGTGTTGCTTCCTCTAGCAGGTGTTGATTCAGGGCAGCCTTTTCCTGAGCTACCTGAGTGAACTCACTGTGTTGCGGAGAGTGTTCATTCTTCAGGATGTTCATCAGATCAGTAGTACTGAACTGTGTTGAGCTCTATTACTCCCACCTCGCGACATGCTTGCATGGCAGATCTTGTACGGGGCTGTTGAGCAGTGGTGGACAGTAGTAATTAGTTACTGTACTTAAGTAGTTTTTTCGTGCATCTGTACTTTACTAAAGTATTTCCATTCTGGATGACTTTTTACTTTAACTCCACCAATTTCAAACTCTACTATCTTACTTTTTACTCCACTACATTACGTGAAATTTGTCGCTCCTTTCGGCTTATGTACGAAAAAAAAAAAAAGCACTATAGAAAAGGAAAATTCATTTGTGAACCTGTGTTTAAAGTTTTGAAATTTTTATTAAACTTAAACTTGTCACTAAGTTGCGAATAAATCTTAAACCAAAACTTTGCTTGTTTCCAAAAAGTTATTTTATGGTTCTAGCTAATGGAACCTGTTCTCCTTCAGTGTTCTGTGCTGATGATGATTGTAATAGACGTCAGTGTCAGACTAATTAATGAGCTTCTATTAAAGACTGGTGGACTGAGAGACACTAGAGTCTCTTCACCTACACTGAGCTGATTAAGAGTCTTGTTCCAGAAATGATAATAGGACATCAGAGCCATAATAAATCATGCTCCTGTTACTCTCCATACTTAAGTACATTTGAAGGTACATACTTTAGTACTGTTACTCCAGTGGAGGTCTAAAGGGAGGAGCTTCAACTACTTGGTTTATGTACTTCGTCCACCCCTGCTGTTGAGAAAAGGATCGGGCTTAGGTTCATGCCCAATAAAGCCGATACCGAACAGTTAAAAAACAGCCCTTTAGATCAGATCAGGGCCCAATCCCATTTCACCCCTTGCCCCTAACACTCAGCCCTACCCCTCTGTTTTGCGGGGCCACGTCTAGGGGTAGGTTTGTCCCGATTGTTGGGGACTAAGGGCTACATGGCCCTTCAAACAGAGACTTTTCCGAGGCACACTCCAAACTGAGTGTTATGAGAAAATTCCCAGAATTCTCTGCGAGTCATCGGCAAGATGGCTGCACAAGCGACCAAAGAGACCCATAAAGCCTGACAGGGTCACCTACAGAGAACCACTAGCAGCCTGTTAATGAATTAGTGTAGTTTTTTGTTTGTGCTCGTTTTTTATTGGGGGACTCGTTAGACTGACTGATGTGTAAAACTGAAGTTGTGAATGAATCGCGACGGCACCTCCTTTTTCAGTCTCCTTCAGATAAATGGCAAATGTCAGAGCAATATACCATTCGTATTGCTGTAGTATGAAGACAAAGCAGGAAAACACATGCTTTATCATTTTTTCCAGGCTACTGTAAATATGATACACCTGTCCTGTCATGCCCAACACAATCAGCATGCCTGTTATTCGAACATTCTGGGTTTTTCACCTCAGTGACTGCAAGAAATAGATGATGTATCCGATTCTTGAAGGGTTGTCCCATTTCATAGGGGGAAGATTTCACTCACTATCCCTTGTAACTCAGTTTCAAGGGTGTAGGGTTACACTCAAAAACAAGGGGTAGGGGTAAAAGTAAGAATTGGGATTGGGCCCAGGACATCCCTAATAACTATACAGTAACGTATTGAAACTGAAATCAAATTTTGTCCGTCAGTTTGCATTTGGCTGGTCAATATGACAATTTGACTACTCATATTTCTGGCAATCACAACATCCATTGGCACCAGTTCCAGTAATGTGATTTCCACCACATTAACGAAGTCAAATGCAACAGAGACGCTCCATACCATGCAGATTTGAACTACGGCCTACTTGAACTGTCAACATATGATGTCAGGTTACCATATGGATTGGTGGATTAACCCAACAGGCAGCCCTCATGCATTTCAGTTTAGGTCAAGCTCTTACAGCCTAAGTTCCTTTCATTATCTCACTTTAAACATTAAAATACGACGTTTTAAAGAAAAGCATGAAATAAACTGTTTTAAATTCTCTTCTTCTACAGGACAGGCCTACTGCTTTATCTCTCTTCAAACATAAACAACATAAAATCCAATTTCAATCCACATCCAATCCATAGAATATATAAATTATCAAAGGACATAATGACATTAAGATTGGAATTGGTTTTCGATGAAAATAAAAATGCATCACAATTTTGTTGGCACATTTCACTGCATCATCTGTTTATAATGATATATAATAATATATAATATATGTAATATATATAATAACAACAATAACACTTTCCATGCATCCTGTATTCATATTGCTTTACAAATGCATTTGTACAGCATTATATGGCATGCATAATACCTTATAATGCCTGAGAACTCCTAGAACTCAAACGTAAATTGTAGACCTTGAATTTAGAACCATTTACGTTTGCACACAGAGGAATTTGTCTTCTGCATTTAACCCACCCGTGGTTTCCGGACCTCCAGCCCACGACTGCCCAAAAATCAATGTAGAACATCCTAGAACTCAAAAATTGTAGGCCTAATATTTTAGAATTTCTTTAGAACCAGCTGTGTTTGCACACAGAGGAATCTGTCTTCTGGATTTACCCCACCTGTGCCACGAAACACCCACATGCACACTAGTGAACACACTTGTCCAGAGTGGTGGGCAGCCCTATCCATGGCACCCCAGGAGCAGTTGGGGGTTAGGTGCCTTGCTCAAATGCACTTCAGTCATGTCTTGTCATTTCAGGGGATTGAACCAGCAACCTTCCGGTCAGGTTAGGGCTGGTTCCTGGTGGTAAACAAGTCTTAGCTGTCACTGAGCTACTGTAACTCATTCCACCGTCTCAGACACAGACCTAGGGAGAACTGAATAACTCCATATGCATACCACTGAAGTGTCCGACCTGTCCACTGATTGTGACCTGCTGCTGTGAGTTCTGAATCAGTCCCGCTGTAAAGGTCATACTGACAATAGCGTCACTGTACTGTATTGCAGTGTTGTGCTGCAGCAAAAGCAGCAGTTAGCGACGAGCCTGGTGTCTGACTACATAACCAACAGCTGACGCGCCTGAGGGGTAAAATAAAGAACAGCAGGGGGAGAAAACAAACAACAACAACTGGCTTATGATTTCAGCATGGTGCTTAAACTGGGAGGAAGAAGGCTAGGGAGAAACGAAGACTCTGGAGTGCTTTAGATTCAAGTGCTTTATGTTTTTGCCAAGAATTCTTGCTTAACTGTCGTGTGTGTTCGGAATGCTTCATTTATTCCATGCTGGAAGTGGGACGGATTTTGGGTTTAATGATATACAGCGAAATAAAACTTTTCCCGTATGACCGTACACTTCCATACACCTGCAGATTCAGCTACTTCCTTCACACTATGGTCTTTGGCACGTCCAAATGCAGTCACTCCTTTTAGCCAATCATTAACATCTGCTTTGGAGCCATTTACCACACATGGAACGAGACATTCACTGCACTGTAGCACCATCTATCCATCTATGGATCTCGTCAGGTATTTATAGCTCCATCATCCTTGTGCAGCGCCATCTGCAGGAGCCTGAAGTTACTACCACCTTAAGCACACAAGGTGACTCATTTTTTTGCCCAGGAGCTCATTTGAGACCTACATATAATAATACAGTGGGAAAACTCCAAACCTCCAGTATCTGGTGCGTACCTGATTCAGTGGTGTAAAGCGCCGTCACTGGACTCTAGAGCAGTGGAGACGTGTTCTCTGGAGTGACCAATCACGCTTCTCCGTCTGCCAATCCGATGGACGAGTCTGGGTTTGGCGGTTGCCAGTAGAACGCTACTTGTCTGACTGCACTGTGCCGAGTGTAAAGTTTGGTGGAGGGGGGATTACGGTGCGTGGGTGTTGTCCAGGAGGTGGGCTCGGCCCCTTAGTTCCAGTGAAAGGAACTCTTAATGCTTCAGCAGACCAAGAGACTCTGGACAATTTCATGCTCCCAACTTTGTGGGAACAGTTTGGGGACGGCCCCTTCCTGTTCCAACATGACTGCACACCAGTGCACAAAGCAAGGTCCATAAAGACATGGATGAACGAGTTTGCTGTGGACTTGACAGAGTCCTGACCTCAACCCGATAGAACACCTTTGGGATGAATTAGAGTGGAGACTGCGAGCCAGGCCTTCTCGTCCAACATCAGTGTCTGACCTCACAAATGTGCTTCTGGAAGAATGGTCAACAATTCCCATAAACACATTCCTAAACCTTGTGGAAAGCCTTCCCAGAAACGTTGAAGCTGTTCTAGCTGTAAAGGGTGGACCGACATCATATTACACCCTATGGATTAAGAATGGGATGTCATTTAAGTTCATATGCGTGTGAAGGCAGACGAGCGAATACTTTTGGCAATATAGTGTATGTCATATACGTTTTCAACAGAATGTGATAATACTGTAATAACACTGAACACTGATAATGACGATCACTGATCTCATTACAGGACATCATACCGTCCACTCCTTACTGTGTGCACATGAATACAGTCCCATTGTACTAGTATTAATCGCCCAGAGGAGAAGAGTGTCGTATCTGAACGGAGAGGTCATGAAGGGTTTTAGATCACTGTGGAGTTTAGTGTAGCCCAGAGCGCTGAGCACATCTCTACACACTCTGAACTAGGAAATCAGGAGCATGACGAGCACACGCACACACACACACACACACACCCTACAAACAGCCTCCTGAGTGTGTTTTTAGATCAAGCGATGGATAAATCACAGAGGGAGGGAGAAGCTTTGGCGGACTGCAGCGGTGACAGCGCTGGTAGCAGATTTAGGAAGCTTAGCTGTATTAAAAGTTTAGCCTGAAGCCGATGGCTATCTGCATTCCACCGTGACCAGAACTACACTGTATATCATTGGTTAACTCTTAGAAGTCAGCGGTGAGAACAAAGGCACAGTGTATTTCCAGGTATATGTGGCTCTAGTGTTGATTTCCTTCTGAACTTCTGGTCCCTTTGGAGAGATCTCCCGTAGATTTACAAATCCGTATCTTCCATAGGCTGTATTGTCTTTCCATGCCACATGGATGCACTGCTTCTCTGATCCCACCCATCCACCCTCATTCCCTCCGTAGGTTTTTGGATGCCTCTGTTAAAAGTCCAGGCGACAGTCCGCAACACATTGTGTGTTTGTAAGCTCACCAGGCAAAAATATTAGCCACCTTGTGTGTTTAAGGTGGTAGTAACTTCAGGCTCCTGTAGATGGCGCTGCACAGGGATGATGGGACTATAAATATGCAGTGTGAGTGACGGGATCCATAGAGGTGCTACAGTGCAGGGAATGTCTCGTTCCATGTGTGGAAAACTGGCTCCAAAGCAGATGTTAATGATTGGCTAAAAGGAGTGACTGCATTTGGGCGTGCCAAAGACCATAGTGTGAAGGAAGTAGCTGAATCTGCAGGTGTATGGAAGCGTACGGTCATACGGGTCTACCAGCAGTGGCTAAAATCCTAGTCTACAGGGAATTCTCCTCGGAATTGTGCCAGGGAAGGAATCCACCAAATCTGGCCCAACTGCGCAATTCTTTGATGCGAGAGTGTCTGAGCATTGATGTGGCCTACAGCCAGAAACTTGTCCAGTACATGCCAAATCCAGTCACAGCTGTTATTGGTGCTGATGGAGGTATTACACACTATTAGGTTCGTTTACAGGGGACTCATTTTTGTCCGGTGAACTTGAAATGTAATATATTCACTCCTTCTCCTGACATTGCTCTGCTCATACCAGCACTGAAGCATCATGCTGAAGTTAGATGACGGACGTTAACATTAGACAGTGACGCTGTGTCCCAAACACCACACTTTACGTGCTGCACTGCTGAAAGAACTTCTACTGGTGGTCTACTGTTCTTTACTTACTACTTAATGGGGCAGTATGCAGTTTGGAACATGGCCAGAGACTCATGTTACCTGACGCTTCACAGTGCTTTAGGACGGCCTGACCATGGTTAATGTTAGCTCAAACTCTCCTAGTGTGTTAGACGTTATACACAAGCCGCACTCATAGCTATAATTAGCCATTGTTGCTATTTGCTGAGTTCTTGTTATTGACTTTAAGTTCAAACCTGGTGAAAGCTAATCTCTGACCTCACTGCCAACCAGATGCTCCCACAAGACAAAAGTTGAGGCCAGTGAAGCTAATTTGAGGCCACACAACATAGCATGAAATCAGAAAACCTGCTACCCCAAAACCTGCTGCCCCAAAAACCTGATACCCTAAAACTTGCTACTGCAAAACCAGCTAACCCATAACCTGCTGCCCCAAAAACTGCTACCTATAACCTGCTGCCCCAAAACCTGCTGCCCCAAAACCTAATTCAAAACCTGCCAGCCCAAAAACCTGCTAACCCACAACCCGCTACCCCCAAAAAAACTTGCTACTGCAAAACCCACTAACCCAAAACCTGCATGGTAAATTTTTTAGAGTGGGACAAATGCAACTGATTCCAATATTATCCCCACTCGGTCCTACGCCAATAGAGAATAATCACTATTGCAATACTGACCTTCAATAGAGTGTCTTCAATAGTGTCTTCTGCTCTGATGAAAGAAGGTATTCATGTCATCCAAAAGAGAAAATATAACATAATATACAGCGATTCAAATTAACTATTTGTTCATGTGTTTTCAATATTTTGCTAGGCACATTACAGTCACGATACGTAGCAATGTAATCATAATATGCACTTTTACCCATATTGTGCAGCCCTGCTGCCACCATTTACGCCTCTGATGACAAATGTTTACAACCTAATCAGTCATGAAAGAGCATAAAATCACTAATAGACAAGAACATCACCATGTCAGTGTGCATTAAATATGAAGTCAGCATGGTAGGCTGCTAAATACTTGTGATCCTAGTCTGACAGTAATCTAGGGTTTAAATCTAGAGATGTGTCTGTGTATGCGAGTACTTAGTTATAACACAACATACAGGCCACAAAAAGAGATATATATATGTATTTATACACACACACACTAATTCTATCAGCTCCACTGGCCATATAGGAGCACTTTGTAGATCTACAGCCATCTGTTTCTCTGTATACTATATTACCCTGTTCTTCAACGATCAGGACCCCCACAGGACCACCACAGAGCAGGTCTTATGTGAGTGGTGGATCGTTCTCAGCACTGCAGTGACACTGACGTGGTGGTGGTGTGTTAGTGTGTGTTGTGCTGGTGTGAGTGGATCAGACACAGCAGTGCTGCTGGACACCTCAGTGTCACTGCTGGACTGAGAATCATCCACCAACCAAAAGGCTCCAGCCCACAGTGCCCTGTGGGCAGCGTCCTGCGAGATGACCAACACTGCACTGTGCAGCAGCAGATGAGCTATCGTCTCTGACTGTACATCTACAAGGTGGACCAGCAAGGTAGGAGTGTCTAATAGAGTGGACAGTGAGTGGACACAGTGTTTAAACACTCCAGCAGCACTGCTGTGTCTGATCCACTCACACCAGCACCACACACACTACCACACCACCACCACGTCAGTGTCACTGCAGTGCTGAGAATGATCCACCACCCACACAATACCTGCTCTGTGGCGGTCCTATGGGGGTCCTGAGGGTCCATTGAAGAACAGGGTAACAAAGTATACAGAGATACAGATGGACTACAATATTACTTATATGGTAGGTAAAGCTGAGAAAACGGACAGTGAGTAGGCGGGTGGGTGAGGACACACAGAGATGCCGGTCTATGATCTTATCCTCCCATTCATTACTGTATATGTAGTCTACACCTCTGTATCTGTTTAATTGACCACTACTTTACACCTGTATGAAGCAGTTGATGTTACAGGCAGTCCCCACATTCTGAGTCTATAAATCTTAGTTCTGCGTATTCTAGCAGTACAGAGCTCCATCAACATACAGGCTCCTCCAAATCCCCGACTGCTCCTCAGATGCCAGTGAGAAAAGTCGTGGATGCTGCTCCGAGCTCTCGCTTCGCTGAGCCTTTTTCCACATTAAACAAATGAAACCGAGCGCCAAGGCTCTCCTTTGATCATAATCCATTTTTGGCGGCCACTGTCACCATGGCAACACTTACATGGCTCCATAGTGAGTTTGCCAATACCCATCATGGGGTGATGTCAGCTTTCATAGGGACCAGAGAGTTAAGCGCGAGGTCAGCAATTCTGCGTCGTGTTTAGAATTCCATTTGAAAGTTTTTCTCTGATGATGGAAGCTACAATAACATGTAGGCTAGTGGGTGGTTGTCAGCCTCACTGTAGTGATAGCTCTGGGACATAAGGCTCTGTTACTCATCCAACAAAAAAACCTACAGAGTTTTCTTTTTGACTTTTATTTTGTTTGTTTTTAAATGTTTCCTTTGAATAATAAAGTCTAATAGTCTCAATGCACATCTCCAGTTAAAGTATCTATAACCAACCATCACAAAATGTGCCCTGTTTCGGCTGCAGACACTTCGGTTTTCTTTGATGTATTCAGACCATGATGCCCAAACAGCTCGGATTGGAGCGTATAACAGTAATAACACAAAGGTGGCCAGTTTAACAATATTTTATCGTTACAGTGATACATGATGTTACAGTATGCATTGCTGATGTGACGAGCCCGTGTTATTACAGGTGAAGCTATGGTTGGTGGGCTGATCGTATCTGGCCAGTTAGCTCAGTTGGTTAGTGCATGGTGCTAATAATGGCAATGTTGCCTGTTCGATCCCCGTATGGGACAGTAGAGCCTCCTACTTTTGGGCAGTCATGGGCTGAAGGTTAGGGAACCAGCCTTGTGACTGGAGGGTCACCGGTTCGATTTCCTAGAACCGACAGGAATGGCTAAAGTACCCTTGAGCAAGGCACCTAACCCCGAACTGCTCCCCGGGTGCCGTGGATGGGGCAAGTGTGCTCACTGCCCACTAGTGTGGGTGTTTCAATTCCACTGTGTGCTAACACAATTAGCGAAAAAGGCTCTGAATTACTCTGAAATGAAGGGCTCATCGAGAGCACTGCTTACACCTGTGTGGGGCATGTGACAGGGGTTTTTGTTCATGGTTGCTTGGTTTTGGGGCATATCTTTTGTTCTTTGGGGACATGATGCTTTTAGTTTTTCTCTTTTCTTTAGGCTGTCGGCCTAAATCTATTGGCTCTGCCAGGTATCACCTGATTCCTTATTTTTATTTCACATTCAAATGTGATTTGCTGTTTGTCCCCTGCTTATTTGTCAGGAAGTTGAGCCAGTCATGACACTGAGCATATCGTGGATTAGGGGTGTACGAACTATGCATTGAATATTCCAGTATTATGTTTTGTGATACTGTAGCGATTGTCAAAAACACAGTATCGATTTTCAACTCAGAGTTTAATGTAGGAAGACAGTGTTGTGTTTAAACCTCCAACCACTAGATGGCAGTGTTGTAAGTCATCTTCAGCCACTGGACTCTTCCACTCCAATGTAAACGAGCAGCATACCCGCCACCCTTGGCATTAGCAAGCCTGTGCATATGGTTGTGTGGTTTTATGCTACGGCAGTTTTACTAAAAGTCGTCTTAATTGCAATATCGCAATATACTGAATCGCAGCCCCTGTATGATGATTCATATCGCCATCATAAAGTAGAATAGCCTAAAATACCCTCAATAGCATAACATGTTCAAGTAACGCGACATTAAAAGTTAATATGCTAGTCACCAGCAAAACCAGCACATGTTGTTTGGACGCTGGTATGTTGGTCACCAGCAGTGGAAGTTCACATGCTGGTCAAAACCGGCATATGTTTGGATGCCGGTATGTTGGTCATCAAGCATGGCCAGGATTGGAACTTGACGCTCTTATCCAAACCAACTTACAAGGTTATCCGTATTGCAGGTAGGCCAATGTAGTGCTGGGAGTCTTGCCCAAGGACTCTTATTGGTGTGGCACAGCACAGTCACCCAGACCCAGTCTCCCACATGTGGTGGCTCCCTGGTGGGTAGTGGTGTTAACCGCTGAGCCACAACAACCACACTATGCCAGCTTAAACTGCCATGAAAGGCATGCTGGTCCGTGCTGTTTCTTTCAGCAGGGAATTGAATCTGTACCTTGGTGTGCGGCACCGTTTGGCTCATTAAGCTAATGGTCAGTTAGCCGGTCAGGCTACAGATCTAAACGCCACAGCCTTAATGTTTCTTCAAGGCCGGTTGTTTGACCTCCTAGAAGGTCAAACTCCACATGTGGAATGTGCAAAAACCAAACTGATTTTCATATGCCCATTTTCCCCGCTGTTGATGTCTGCAGCGTGTGCAATATCAGACCATCTGGTAGATGATATGAAGCATCCGAACACAACGTTCCCATCGTCTGCCCTTAGTCACCTTGCCAGAAGAAATCCAGCATACCCACATCTGCGTAAGCAGTACTAAGAGGCTCTCTTGTAAGGCGATAACAAGCCTATTTGCTTTGCAACACTTTGTCTACAAGAGAATAATATTCGGCGCTGGCTGTAATTACACGCTACGGTTTCAGTCGGCGCGTTTGGCGAATCAATGCCATGAAATATTGAGGAGGCTGCAGAAGAGGAGCAGATAAACAAGGCTGCCTGTGCCCTCCCAGCCTCGCTCACTGATGCAGCCTCTCCGCCGCACATCTGTGGAGGAGCCGCCGATTGGATGAACGTGGTCATGTGGCTTGCTTGGCAGGTCTCTGGCTAGGTCATGCAGTCCCAGCCGAATCATGCATCACGAGGGTGGCAGAGTACAACAAATCAGCATCAGCACTAAGCCCGAGACGCTTCAAAACAGACAGACCAAAAGAAGCTTGGCTTTCACCCACATAGAGCAGGATAAGGTGATCTATGGACTGAACAAATGATAGAAAATCAATCTGCTGGAGAAACGGACAGCCTAGCAGCACAACGCCGTGCCGCCATATGGTGGATGCGGAGCTTCAGTGCACGGAGACGTTGTGAGGTTTACTGCATAATGAGACTCCACCCAATAAAAAGGCGAAGATTTATGCTCTTCCTTTGTCTAGATGATGGAGACAGGCTAGCACAGCTAACGCACCAGCGCAGCAGAAATGAAGGCTGCGACACTCCGAGCACCATCAATCCTCTTTACCGCACCTGTCTCTTCAGTCTGAGGGGTTGGGATGGGGGGCGTAGGTGTTTGTTTTTTGGCTCTGTGAACTTCACATTGCATTACTCCTCAGTCACGTCAGCTTAGCATCAGCAGTGTGTCAACCTTGCGCTCCTAGGAAGTTCTTCCTTTGGAATCCCAGTTTCTATCAGTGGTTCTTCTACACGGTCTACATGGTGTTAGTGAGTCTTGATTCCTCTTGGTGGTTCCCCTTCAGGCTTTTAGGACATCCTTCCTTTTAAATCTTTTCTCTTGGTGGTTCTTCCACATGCTCTTGGGAAGTTCTTCCTTGGGAGTCTTGATTCCGTTTAGTGGTTCTTCCTTATGCTCCCAGGAAGCTTCTCTTGTGGAGTTTTGGTTTCTCTGGTTTTGGTGTTTCTTCTACATGGTCCTAGTGAGTTTCTCCTTTTTAACCTTGGTTCCTCTCAATGTTATGTTTTAGTGGTTTTTTATTCATTCTCTCAAGTTCTTCCTTTAGAGTCTTGGTTCCACTCGTAGTCCTTTTCCACCAATGTGGAATGGGCTCCGTTCCGGTTCGTGCACCTAGTTTTAAACCATTCGACCCATCTTCACCAAAAATAAACAGGTTCGGAACCTGAATAGTTCGTTTCCATCTGAAACCAAAAAATGTGTTGAACTGTAACCACCTCTGTGGGCGTGTCAGCAACAAGGGCGCCCCCCAGTGGTCTGCTGAAGAACCTCTTCTACGTCTTCTTATCTCCAGTAGTTAATCCGTGTCTGCTTTCTGGATATAAACAAACATCTGGTGTAACAGCACAAACACTCGCAGGTCATCTATACGCTCCGCCATCTTGGTACTACTGTTCACTACCACAGTGCAGCGCCCCCTGTTGATGATGTGTCCTTTGATGTTCCTTGGTTCCAGTAAAATCTGGTGCAAATGCAGGCTGGTTCCCTGAGTTCTACTTAGCTGGAATTGAACCAGCGTTCTTTGGTCAAAAAAGGGCTATTGGTACTTCTTAATGCTCTTAGGAAGTCCTACCTTTGGAGTCTTGGTTCTTATCATTGTTTTCATTGTTGGATCTTTCTTATCCATGGAAACTCCTTATGGAATTTTTCCTTTGGAGTCTTGGCTACACCCAGTGTTTCTTCCTCAGGCTCTTGGGAAGTTTCAGGTTCTAAGTTGTTCTTCTTCATGCTCTCATGGAGTTTCTCCTTTTGAGTCTTGGTTCCTCTTAGTGTTTCTTCTACATGTTCTTACTGATTTGCTTACTTTCATTTCTTGGTTCCTCTCATTCTGTCTCTTATGTTCTTAGACCATTTTCCCCATTTAAACTGGTTCCTCTCTGCATGTCTTCTGTATGTTCTTGGGGAGTTTCTCCTTTTGAGTCTTGGTTCCTCTTAGTGTTTCTACTACATGTTCTCACTAATTTGTTCACTCTAATTTCTTGGTTCCTCTCATTCTTTCTTTCTTATGCTCTCATTTTCCCATTTAAACTGGTTCCTCTCTGTATGTCTTCGATATGTTCCTGGGGAGTTTCTCCTTATGAGTCTTGGTTCCTCACTGGGTTTCTTGTTAATACTCATAAAGAGTTTCACCAACACTCATTTGAGCTTTGGACACACAATTCTGCTCTTAGGAAATCTTATGGGTTTTTTCCTTTGGAGTCTTGGTTTCTCTCAGCGTTTCTTTCTCAGGCTTCTGGGAAGTTGTTGCTTTAAAATCCTAGTTTCTTTTAGTGGTTCTTCTTCGTGCTCTCATGAGTTTCCCCTTTTGAGTCTTGGTTTCTCTCAGTGTTTCTTCTACATGTTCTCATTGATTTGTTTACTTTCATTTCCTGGGTTCTCTTGCTCTTAGAACATTTTCCCATTTAAACTGGTTCCTCTCTGCACATCTTCTGTACGTTCTTGGGGAGCGTCTCCTTATGAGTCTTGGTTCCTGACTGGGTTTATTGTCTGTTGTCTGTTAGGTGCTACACAAATAGAGCTGAATTAACTAGCACTGAGACGGAGGGCTTTTCAGGCCCGGCGTTCGCTCTCCAAGCTGCTGAAGCTCCGAGCTGCTGGCTCCGGCTAGCAGAAAAGATGTAGACTTTTCAACATGCAGGAATATTCGTCAGCCAAGCTCCGGTGCAGCACCTTTGATGCACTTGACTCAGAGTCCCAGGGGCGAGACAGGCGATCACAGGCACATTAAAAGTGAATGAAGACTCACACTTTCTTCTAACTCACACTCTCGCGCTTTCTCTCCCTGTCTCTCTTCCAGGCCAGCTCTCATCTCTGAGCCAAGCTGACCCCTGGGGAAAGAGCACAGCAATCAAGTCTCTTCAAAACATGGGTTTTTTTTGGGTGGAGGGGATTGAGCAGGAATTACAGCCTTTACTCTTACACTGCCTCAGTGATCACATAGGCTACCACGTACGCGGCGTCTGGCGGTTAAAAATGCCAATCCTGCTCTTGTTCCATCACACCACAGTTCCCCCCCAGAGGGATTGTTTGAGGATAAAGCTTGACGCTGGCAGCACTGAGTAGGCTGGCTGGGCCAACGCTCATAAATGGAGCATAATACAATCCCTTTTTTGTCCTTATCCGTGTAGTGGATGCAACTCCAGGTGTGAAAGGTTACAGAGAGACAGCTGAGAGCTCGCTGCTGTCAGACGACATCATGAAGAAATAGAGCAACTCAGGGCAGAGAATACAGCACAAAGAACTGAGGAACACGACCGAGCAAAGACAACAGGTTATATTAGGGGGACGGTTAATTTTGTGAAGGAACTGTTTTATGGTGATGCTGAATAATCCATGGTTTCATATTGCTCCAGGATATACGTATTAATACATATTCTCTATGTATTGAAAAGAGAACTGCCAGTTGATGGTCGCAATGACTCCTTTAGAAGGTGGTGGGGAGTGGTGTGTGTTTAGCTGATGGTCGGTAATGACTCCTTTAGAGGGTGCTGGTGAGTGGTGTTTGTGTATTTGATGGATGGTAATGACTCCTTTAGAGGGCGGTGGTGAGTGGTGTGTGTTTATCTGATGGTTGGTAATGACTCCTTTAGAGGGTGGCGGTGAGTGGTGTGTGTTTAGTTGATGGTCGGTAATGACTCCTTTAGAGGGCGCTGGTGAGTGGTGTTTGTTTAGTTGATGGTCGGTAATGACTCCTTTAGAGGGCGGTGGTGAGTGGTGTGTGTTTAGCTGATGGTCGGTAATGACTCCTTTAGAGGGTGGTGGTGAGTGGTGTGTGTTTAGCTGATGGTCGGTAATGACTCCTTTACAGGGCGGTGGTGAGTGGTGTGTGTTTAGCTGATGGTCGGTAATGACTCCTTTAGAGGGTGCTGGTGAGTAGTGTGTGTTCAGCTGATGGTCGGTAATGACTCCTTTAGAGGGTGGTGGTGAGTGGTGTGTGTTTAGCTGATAGTCGGTAATGACTCCTTTACAGGGTGGTGGTGAGTGGTGTGTGTTTAGTTGATGGTCGGTAATGACTCCTTTAGAGGGTGGTGGTGAGTGGTGTGTGTTTAGCTGATGGTCGGTAATGACTCCTTTAGAGGGTGGTGGTGTGTGTTTAGCTGATGGTCGGTAATGACTCCTTTAGAGGGTGGTGGTGAGTGGTGTGCGTTTAGCTGATGGTCGGTAATGACTCCTTTAGAGGGTGGTGGTGTATGTTTAGCTGATGGTCGGTAATGACTCCTTTAGAGGGTGGTGGTGAGTGGTGTGTGTTTATTTGATGGTCGGTAATGACTCCTTTAGAAGGTGGTGGTGAGTGGTGTGTGTTTAGCTGATGGTCGGTAATGACTCCTTTAGAGGGTGCTGGTGAGTGGTGT
>CM067485.1:1501786-1583656 GCA_034552555.1 Semaprochilodus insignis
GGTGGTGAGTGGTGTTTGTTTAGTTGATGGTCGGTAATGACTCCTTTAGAGGGCGGTGGTGAGTGGTGTTTGTTTAGTTGATGGTCGGTAATGACTCCCAGCACTCAATCTCATCAGTTAAGAAACATGACAGCCGCAGGCCTTCCATGAGGGATGTACCCCTCATGTTTCATAAGCCGGTGTTCAGGTGTGAGCACAACTTTCCATTTCATTACTGTCCTGTTAAATCATACGGGTTTAATCTGAAAGAGTTGATCATTAAGCTCTCGTTCTCTCAGAAACAGAAAAGAGAGGCCACATTTGTTAGATAGCATGATTATGCATGATGCAGATATCAGACTTCTTCATCTTTAAATAAATAAATAAATAAAAAACGGAAAAAAAAGATGAAGCGTCCATGTCCTCAGCTGCCTCGACCCGTTGTGCATTAGGTAATGGCTGGAACGGAGGCAACCTTTTCAGACTCGCTTGCCAATAGACCATCAGCTGCTCTAATCTAGCATTATCTTGGTACACGTGATGAGAATATGACAGGCTTATGCTGAAGCAGATGTCCTAAGAGAAAGCAGGTGGCAAAAAGAAGCTCCGTCTGATTTGGAGTCAGCCAAGCCCTACAGAACACAGGTAACACAGCACAGGTCCGCCGGACGCAACGCTCCATCTAATGCTTCATCAGGATTGTCCCTCTAATCCTTTGTCACTGTAATATGAATAGATAATCTGCAGACGTATTCCATCAGCTTGGTTTATATGCACATAAAAGACTACCTCCATGTTCTCGGATACTGGAGACGGAGTGATCTCCTTCAAGATGTGATTATGCAAATTCTGCTGAAACAGTCTGGACGTTGCAGGTCCGTATTCAATATGCAGAAAATGTTCCGCGCATCATTTTAACACCGTTATCTAATAGGCCGCAAAGCACTGCATTTTAATACTCTCAGTGCCACGCTTTTCCATCCTAATGCCAGAAGCCGGGCGATACAAAGGTGACGGGGAGAAACCTGATTAAATGCATTCTCTTTTCCCTGCTGAAAGACTTACCAGAGCAGTCCTGCAGAGCACCGAGCTCAGAGACACGGCCACAGCTACCGGACCAGCACATACCAGGACTGCACAATTCATTACACATCATCACAACACACTGATATACCAGAAGTCATGTGACAGCAGGATGTAAACTGGTTATGAAGTGGTGTTACCTCAGGGGACGGCTTGGGAACGCCCACACCTGTGTAAGTTGTGAGGTGGTACACTGGCCAGCGTGCCCATGGCAAGGCCATATGACTTATGAGTTTGGATGAAGCATGATAGTGGAATACCTCGATGTTGGGTGAACTCTCCAAAATGCTCCTCGAAGCTCCCGTTGTGGGGGTACATGAAGTCCATGAAGGGCTGCAAATGGTCACCAAGCAGTGAAACGTAGCAGGTACCGGCCAATGACGTTTTTGGGTGGACCAGTGGACCCATGAGAACACCACCTAGACCGGCATGGAGCCACCACCAGCCTGCACAGAGCCTTGTTGACAACTGGGGTTCATGGGGTCTGCACCACACACGAACCCTACCATCAGTCCAAAAACAACTGGTACCAATGACTCATTGGACAATGACACATGATACCAGTCCTGTAGGGTCCAGATAGCAACCTCAAGACCCCAGGTGAGGTGCTGTCTCAGATGCTGTGGTGTTCACAGAGGCACTCTGGTGGGTCTTTCGCTCCCATATCCCATGGAAGCTAAAGAAAGCCTGCACCTTAGGGTGTGGTCAGAGGCTAAAGGCTACCGCACATAGTACAGAGTACAGCTACAGCACATAGGACTTTCTGCATAAACAGACGCCATGTTGAGCGCTATGAGCTAACTCAAAAAAAAAGTGTTCCTTAAGGGGTTCTTCAGTAAAGACAGTGGTTCTATCTAGAATCATAAACACTCCAGGAACCATTGGTATACTTAAATGGTGAAATGGTTCTGTATAGCAGCAAAAATGGGTTCTAATATTGTTACAATGTCAAGCTTACGACAATAGAAGAACCCTTTTAGTTGCTATATAGAACCATATACAACCACATAGAACCATGAACACTCAAAGAACCATTTATATGCTTAAATGGTTCTTTGCATGGAAATGGTTGTTAAGATTAATAGAGAATGTCTCATATATGGTTCTACACAGAACCTTTTTAAAGATGGGTGTCAAACAATAAAAGAACACTGGTGCCATTTTTTGAAAGGTTCTCTATAGAACCATATAGAACAATAAATACTCTAAGAACCTTTGGTATGCTTAAATGTTTTTTTTTTTTTTTTGCATGGTAAGATGGATCTACTGTATATAGCACTAAAAAGGGTTCTGCTGTTGTTACCATGTTAAGCTTGTAACAATACAAGAACCATTTTAGGTATTATATAGGACCATATTCAACCTTATAGAACCACGAACACTAAAATAATCATTTGTATGCTGAAATGGTTGGCTCCTGAGATTGAC
The DNA here is from genome assembly GCA_034552555.1 of Semaprochilodus insignis. Lineage (NCBI taxonomy): Eukaryota > Metazoa > Chordata > Actinopteri > Characiformes > Prochilodontidae > Semaprochilodus > Semaprochilodus insignis. The sequence goes on from CM067485.1 coordinate 1,504,277, forward strand.
AGAGAATGTCTTGTATATGGTTCTACATAGAACCTGTATATCAAACCACTAAAGGAATGGTTCTATATATTTATTAATTGTAACACTTATTAATTGTTACAATATTAAAGCTTGTAACCATAAAAGAACCCTGTTCGGTGTTAAATAGGACCATATAGAACCATGAACACTTCAAGAACCATTTATATGCTTAAAAGGTTCTTTGCATGCTGAAATGGATCTACTGTATATAGCACCAAAAAAAACAGGATTCTGCTGCTGTAATGCTGTTATGTCAAGCTTTTAACAGTAAAAGAACCATGTTTGGTGCTATATAGAACCACAAACAACACATTCTCCATCACTCTGAGGAACCATTTCTAAATGGAACCTTTGCCTATACTAAAGAACCCTGGAAGAGTGTGGCTCCTGTTCACTGAGAAATGGTCAGAGGAACGTCTCTTTCATGAGGCCTAGTTCTGTTCCGAAGACAAACAGCCACGAGCTACTTCCAAAACTTACTTTTGTGTTTATTGGGTTACTGGATAACAAAATCAGCAGGAATTAACTGGAGTGACCGGAAAATTCCGCTTTAGCACCCAAACACGCTCCCGCGGGGCTCGCAGTGTCTACAGACATGGCCATGCATAATGTGTTTAGCGAACAGAGAAGACGATCAGGCGCACGTGTGTACCCCCGTGGATGGCTCTGGAAGGCCGTGATCAGCCTCCGCACGGACGGCTCCTCGAACACGGCACAGCCGAGCGGGACACGGCACGCGTCAGCTGGGAAATGGTCACTTGGAGCGGATGAACGGCCTCCAGCTGACAAGCAGCGGAGCATAATTGAACGGTGCCGAGGCCCCAGTGATAGTAATCAGAGACCAGAGGGAACAAGGTGTTCTAAAATTAAGACGGGGTCATCAGCGGTCAGACCCGGCGTTCTCTTTGCAGGAGGAATCAGTGTGGTCCAGCATTAGGCTACTCTACAGTTTAGGGATTGTGGTGGATAGTTGGATCTCACTTTAGCCAACATTTGAGAGGAATTTTACCCATAACACCCCAAAATTATGTATCCCATCATTTTCCTGGTCCATTTTCAGCTCTTTAGCAGCCAGAGAAACTGTATCAAGCCGCACAACACACTGGACGGCTTGTCTAAGCAAGGATATCTCAGCTGTTCTAGAGGGATGATTATACATCCCTTGTCTTTCACCTCCTCTAGGAAAAAAAAAAAAACACTACAGACAGGAATAATTTCCTATGCGGTATTATCATTTAATCTTCACTGCCGGATTGGGATTTCGACCAGGCCACCGGGATTAATCATCCTCATCTTTAACTCTGTCTCATATCATATAACAGGGGCAGTTTTAGCTCCTTAAAACAAGGAGAACTTTAGAAAGCTGCACATCATGGTTTACAATTAACCTCAGTCCTGGCGGGAATATCCGGACTGAATCGTTTCGGAATAAGGGGGGAATAAAGCTGACATTCAGAATCACTTCATTTACTTCATTCAAATCAACAACAGCAGACTCATCACATCTCGATCAGAACACAGAACACAGCAAAATGACACAAGCAGAAGTCTCTCTGAGCCTCAACACCACCATCTCCAGCCTCGGTTTCTGAAACAGGGTGCAGAGTGCAAAATACAAAAATGTGGGCGACAAATTCCTCTGTACGCAAGCATGGCTTCCGGGGTGTGAGTGACGGGACCCATAGATTGAGAAGAGGTGGTACAGTGCAGGGAATGTCTCGTTCCATGTGTGGAAAATGGCTCCAGAGCAGATGTTAATGATTGGCTAAAAGGAGTGACTGCATTTGGGCGTGTCAAAGACCATAGTGTGAAGGAAGTAGCTGAATCTGCAGGTGTATGGAAGCGTACGGTCATACGGGTCTACCAGCAGTGGCTAAAATCCCAGTCTAGAGGGAATTCTCCTCGGAATTGTGCCAGGGAAGACATCCACCAAATCTGGCCCAACCGCAATTCTCTGATGCCAGAGTGTCTGAACATTGATGTGCCATCCATCCAGAAACTTGTCCAGTACATGCCAAATCCAATCACAGCTGTTATTGGTGCTCATGGAGGTATTACAGGCTATCAGGTACGTTTCAGTCACAGGTTAGGGACTGTACGCTCGTCTTCTGTCCAGCCGTAACTCACATTCAGTTCACCACACAGCAGGACAGCTGGAAACGCTAGCCCTGACCACACTCGGAGTATTACACAAGAGGCTGATAGGTGACAAAACATCCCTTTGAAGAGATCAAATAACCCCTGGCATTCATTCTGCTCGTATCTGGCAACCCTGCCATCCAAAACACAGAGCGGCGTTTAAAGGGGGGAAAAAAATACATAAAATCAAACGGTGCAGTTCATCATTGTCATTCTGATAATACACTCACTCGCTCCTCACCAGGAAGAGGAAAAAAAATGTTAGGCAGATCAGTTCCCATGGCAACACAGCACAGTAGGCTCCTGTTGACTCGCCGAAGCATCACTATGGAGGCATTGAAGAAAACGAACGGCCGCGTCTCCGGGAAGACACACACTCTGAGGCCTCACACACACACACAGCTAGTGTGTGAAAGATGAGCAGAAGGACGTTACTGAACCTGGATACACGGCGTTAACAGTGCTGCAGTCAGTCAGCAAGATGTCTGTCAACATGACCTTGAATTCCTCAGCAAAACAGCCCCCTCTACCCTCTTTAGGAGACTCTCAAAGACATCTGCAGACACGTCTCTAAAGTTCAGTCTGAGAAGTTGGTTTGGCTGGTTTTCTGCTTCTTCTCGCCATCCAAATAACCCCCAAACACATTCAGTGGTGCTGAGGTTCTGGACTCTGGGGTGGTCAGTCCATTGTTCTGAGAACACCAGCAGTTTCTTTCATTGGATGTGTGTGTCTCCTGTTCTCAGTGAGGAGCTTCTTGAACAGCTACACCTCCTTTCAGACCTCCATAGGGTTGAGGTGTCTTCTCACAGTGGAAGAAGGATGGACGGAAACTCCTGTGGGTGTTTTCAGATCTGAAGCGAGAGTGGAGCTTGATGTTCTCCTCTCTCTCAAGAGCTTTCAGTGCTATCTGATGGGGTGGGCAGTAGTGTTAGTGGACGACCAGGTTTTCCAGGTGGTTGTTAGCAGTCTTTTATCATCTCTGTACCAGTTTCTTGGACTTTGACTTTCTCTTTCCTACTGCAATAAGCAGATTATCCCATATCTAATCTCCTCAGAAACATCTCCCGAATAACGATCATCTTTAATTAATTGCAGTTTTGAGTGGAGATTACGTAAGTGAAGCGCGGTCCCTAAATAACTGTTTCCTACTGAGTGAAGGGTAGCTTGTTTCTCATTTGCACTCTTCTAGGAAGGCTTCGGAACATTGCTGTGAGGATTTGATTGCATTAGTGAGCTCAGGTACTCTCTAACTCCTAATGCCAAAAGTGTTGGATAGAGCTCCTTTACTCCAGAGAACACAGCTGCTCCACAATGCTGAAGGTGTGGAGGGGTTGGGGGGCTTTGTTCCCCATTCTAGGCCTCTGGCATTAGGTATGGTGTCCCATTCTACTGGTCAATGGTTTCCTACGGAGATTATACATGCCAGGAATTCAGCACCTTAAAGCAGCTGAATTCACTATTTAGAATGGGTGTCTGGACACGTTCAACATACACAGCCAATGTGGAACGGGTTCTGTTCCGGTTTGCGCACCTAACTTTTCCACAAAAATAATAAGGTTCGGAAAACCAAAAAAGTCTGTTCCCAGCTGGAACCAAAGAATAGTAGGTTCTTCAGCATGCACCGTGGCAACATCCGTAGGTGTGCCAGCTGTTAAGGAAAGAGAAGGCAACAATGGCACCACCCAGTGGTCTGCTGAAGAGCCTCTCCTACGTCTTCTTATCTCCAGTTGTTGACCCGTGTCTGCTTTCTGGATATAAACAAACATCTGGAATAACAGCACCAACACTCGGAGGTCATCTATACGCTCCGCTCCGCCATCTTGGTACTACTGTTTACTACTGCAGTGCAGCACCCCCTGTTGACGACGTATCCTTTGACGTTCCTTGGTTCCAATTAAAACTGGTGCAAACTCAGACTGGTTCCCCTGGATAGCACCAAAGTTCTGAGAAGCATGAACAGAACCAGTTTAAGAACCAGGGTTCTTTTGGTCGAAAAAGGACCCCCTTGTATTTCACACCTTTAATGGAACTGATATACTCTGCTATGAGCACACACGTAATTATGCAATGTGTATTATTACACAATTACATATGCAAGTCTTAACCACAGTGTTGATTCAGACTATGCTGTTACAGCTGCCACCCCAGGGCTACGAATATATTAAAAATGAATTTATTCTTTATTTGAAAGGACATTCTAAAAACAAAACATCGACATAAATCCATTCATCTGGGACAGCACCTCTACGCCACTAATAAACCACACACGAATAGACCATGCTGCATTAGCATCGCTAAGCAAACGTACTGTGAGACTTTGCAACCAACATGAAACATGCTGCTGCTATTAATAATATTAATAATAATATTAATAATAATATTAGTGATAATGAACATAAGACCACCATTTGTTGTGGATAAGCAGACACACACTCATCATCAATAGAATAGCTCCACAAATAGCTGCACCCAGAAGGAATCAACCCACAGGAATGAAACATTGTGACATCGTGAGACATGCAAATGATTCCAGTGACGTAAGCAAGGACGGGCCTCATCACTATGCCTGGCTGACCCAACACTCACGATTGCAGACATTCAGTGAGCAGTCACGTCCTCCATGAGTCATCCTGTTAGTGCCACCACCCCTGGCGGACAACTGCACGACGCAGGACTGCATGCACACAGACCGGTACAATGACTGTCCTTAACACCACGTCACCGTCACCAAAGACTACAATGGTGTCGTGCCAGACTGTCACGGAGTGACTCAGAAAGGCAGCGGGTCATCTTCAGTGACGAGTCCCGCTTTTGTCTTGGTGGAGACGACCAACGAATCCGCGTGTGGAGGCACCGTGGTCAGCACCAAGATGAACGGTTTGTTGTCACGTGTCACATGTCCAGATGGCCTGGTGTCACTCCACCTGCAGGAACTGTGTGAGGATATTCAAGCTGCATGGGATGGATTATCACAGGACACCATTAGGAACCTCTACAGCTCCATGCTGAGACATCTGGAGTGTTGGGTTAGCAAACACAGCAGCTTCACGCCATACTGAGAGACTCTACTTCTGTATGTGTAGCTCAGTAAATATTGATCATATCAGTCTAAATGTATCATCATTTATTGTTCCTGGTAACCTTTATCTTCCTTCCCAACAGCACTGCAATCCCACACCTCCTTCTGGGTGCAGCTGTTCTTTTGATGATGAGTGTATTAATGACAGCTCGAGCTGTCATGATTGTTGAGCATGCTCAAACGCACCTGATGCGGCTCAAGAGACGAGGAATTCCACCCATCTTTCAAAATTTCTACATAGTTACGTCCCTGAGATTCACTCACTTTGCTGGGAAACGGTTCATGTGTAGAGACACCTACTGACTCTGATGTTCTTTACAGCGGTGGTGGTGCTGGGAACCAGGGGTCACCATGTCTACAGCACAGATACAGCCATTGTATTTACTATTCAAACCCACCAGTGAACCTACACGTGTCTACCGAGCTTATACATGCAAAGTTGATGATTGATGAAGTCATTATGTGAGGTAGCTTTCGAGACGTCTGGTTACCATCACCGCCATTGTGAACAACCCAGGTAGAACAGACCAAATCACTGGCCCTTGTTTACAGCTTAAAGACTTGGGTTCAAATTCAGAGAACTCGGTGGACGTCCCCTTTCAAACACTGAACTGAACGAGGTCTATTAGAGGTCCACAATGCCAGTTTGCTTATGTGAGCCTTATAAACCCGCAGGCTAGTCAGATCTCCCCTCCCTCAAGTCTAAATATATGAATTAGGAGAAATCTGATGATATTGTGCAGCCCCCTCGCCTCCTCCCCCACAATTCTCCTCAGGCCTGTGATGTAAACAACCCTGCTGTAGATCACAAGAGGCTTCTGCTGCTGCTGCCGCCTCACATGAACTGACTCACACCACCACAGACATCACTGGCTGTGACTAAACGCAAAACTGTCCCTTCTGTGTCTCAAACGCCAGAAAGGGCAGCGGAGAATGAGTTGCGCAATTGCGCACAGCACTGCGCCAGTTTCGTAAACCCTCGGCAAACGTCACATGCTGTGGGTCCGCACGTCCTTTAATCTGCTTCACCTGCAGAGGCCCTGTGCAGTGCAGTGCAGTGCAGTGCGAGAGGGGCTTTTGCTCCAAGAGGGACCAGGACCAACAACAGCAGGGAGTCATTCACAAAACGCACACGCACAAGCGGCACTCCCCTCCCCAACCACCCCCATCCAAAATATGGTCAGTTTAGGTAACATAAGGATGACCACCTTTCAATAACGCAGCTGGCTTCCTAGCAGAATTTTCCCGTTCCACCTTAAATGGTGCAGTTAAGGTGGAATGGGGAAAAAATTGAACAAGATGCTGTTTCTGTAACACCAAGGTAGCTAAACTGTGTGCGTGCGTGTGTGTGTATGTACACACGCACACACACACACACACACAGCCCCTCACTGAAAACGTGAGGCAGCGCATCACAATAAATGACCCCGTGTGGCCAGAACGCAAACAATGGATTCAAACAGGTTGCCAGTTAGTGCCATGATGCTCACCGTGTGCGGCGACGGCGGGCTGCAGCAGCACGAGCAGCACGGTTCCGGCAGCCAGCAAGCGCGCGCTCCGTCCTTTGCTCAGTCCCACGGCCGCCGTGTGGTCCCTCCGTCCCGGTCGGCGATTCCCAGCCCTGCTGCCGCTGATGCTGCTTCCGCCGCCCCCCAGCACGGAGCGAACACAGTTACGCGCGTTTCTCGAGGCCATCTGGACGCACTGGACACATACGGCAGCGGCTCTAAACGCGCCGAAAGAGGCATCTGATCGAGCCTTCCCGGTTTGTTTTGGGCTGGAGCTCCTCTCCCACGGGCAGCATGGAAAGTTTAGCAAGGCAGCGAGTCCGCAGCGCGCAAAGCCGCATCCGCGCGCAACGTGCGCCTTAAAGCCAGGACGATGCCAATCATTTCAGGCTGATTTCCAACAGCTGGGTGGGGAGGGGGGGGTAAGGTAATAGTATTATGGAGAAAGGCTCAGCGAGAGAGCAAACGCGAGGCGCGCGGACCCATCTCTCACGAAATGACATCGATGTGAAATAAGGAGAAGGAGGAGGAGGAGGAGAGAAAACGCGTGGAGAGCTGGAGATAACGAAGCGCATGCGCAACACCGCCCCCTGCTGGACGCGATGACGGGCAGCAACGGAACGAACAGCACGTCCTTCATTCAGATGCTGATGCTGTTGGCAGGCTGAAGCTTCTTCCGATTAGAATTTTCCGTTCCACCTTAAATGGAGCGGCTGGTACCATTTAAGGTGGAACGGCAAATTGCAACAATAAGCTAGAGCTAAGTCCAGGTTGGGCTAATCAAGACAGGCTCTGGTTCTGGCGGTCGCTGATAAAGTACCTGTTTTAAGGTACCTTTAATTTGCAGGGGCTGGGGTTGGGGGCTGGGTGGTGATGTTGGAGTACAGACAGGCCTAAAATAACCAGGACAATTGCATAACAACCGGAAAAGCCAATATGTGTCACTGGAAGAAAGGTGCGCTTTCAGCTTCATCCACACGATGTCGCTGTTTCATCACCAATTAAAAAGGGGGGGCAGAACAAAAGCCAGCCGCACTTCAGACAGTCATATCCTACCAGAATTATTGCACCCTTAAAGGTGCTATAGAATGACTTTGCTCAGCATTTTCCATTGTTCTCTGATGTTCTATAGACACTGAATTGCCAAAGATATTCACTCACCCGTCCAAATCACTGAGTTCAGGTGTTCCAAATGCTTCCATGGCCACAGGTGTATAAAACCAAGTACCTAGACATGCAGACTTCTACTACAGACATTAGTGAGAGAATGGGTCGCTCTCAGCAGTTCAGTGAATTCCAGTTTGGTACCGTGATTGGATGTCACCTGTGCAACAAGTTCAGTCGTGAAATTTCCTCCCTACTAAATATTCTACAGTCGACTGTCAGTGGGATTATAACAAAGTGGAAGCGACTGGGAACGACAGCAACTCAGCCACAAAGTGGTAGGCCACGTACAATGCCCGAGCAGGCTCAGCAGATGCTGAGGGGCATAGTGCACAGAGGTCACCAACTCTCTGCAGAGTCAATTACTACAGACCTCCAAACTTCATGTGGCCTTCAGATCAGCTCAGGAACAGTGTGTAGAGAGCTTCATGGAATGGGTTTCCATGGCCGAGCAGCTGCAACCAAGCCTTACATCACCAAGAGCAACGCAAAGCGTTGAATGCAGTGGTGTAAAGCGCCGCCACCACTGGACTTCCCAGAAGAGTTGAAGCTGTTACAGCTGTAAAGGGTGGGCCGACATCATATCAAAGCCTATGGGATGTAACTCAAGTTCATATGCGTGTGAAGGCAGACGAGCGAATACTTTAAGCAATATACTGTAGAAGATACTTGGCTTTAGTCAGAGTGAAGAATGTCCAGATGCTGTTTCACACCCCCATTTACACCGTGATTCAGTCCCAGAATGAAACAAGCGGTTTTCCCTTATTTGGTGAACTAATGTATAATCTAATGAGCTCTGCTCTGATTGGCTGGTTTACAGCGAGACGCCCTGATGGTCACACAGAAGCAACATGTGGAAACAGACTAAATAAAATAAGCTCCGCCCTCATACTATTTAGTTAGCTATGCTAGTTAGCTTACTAGTAGCTAACATTACCCATACTAGCTACTGGCTTTCCATCTGAACGTCAACACACAGTAGGTTAAAGCTGTTCCTCACTATGGAACTCTCAGTTTAAGATGATCTGCCTCAACCGGCAAACACGGATACAATCACACAGCATGGCTGCTACTTACAGGCTGCTGTTGGGGCTGTGATGCTAATAAAGGTGGAGCTGCTTCTATCTTCAGTCTCTTCAGGGTGAAATGCTGATTGGAGCTGCTCCATATTGTCCAAGAGTTTGGGAAACTGTCCGGAGTGAAATGTGCAGACTGCAGGATTAAAGTTGTTCCGGGATCCTGTTAAAAGTGAGGGAGCTGAAGTTCCTGTTCTCCAGCTTGTGTGTCGAACTCTTTTCCACCTTAAATAGTGCTGGGGTGACATTGTAGCACCTGTACAACCTGCAGAATTAAAGGTGGTCCGGAACTTTTGATCATAAAGCCGACATATAGGAAGTAACTTCAGCCTGGTTTAAAGACGTACATCACCCATTCCCAAGACTGTTATGCAAGTTGAGGATTCTGGAATCGGCTTGCTTCATTAAAGACTAATCAAAGATAAATGAGCTCTGCTCTGATTGGGTGACCTGTATTGTGTTGCATTCACAGCTGAAACATTCCTTAGAGCAGGGTTTTCCAACCCCGGTCCTGGAGGCCTTCCCTGCCCATTTTAGGGCTTTCCCTGCTAACGACACACCTGACTTTAAGACGGACTGACTGTTTCACGTCGTCCTGTTGGGCGTGCTCTCCATTCTGACTCACGCTGCTGTGTTCTTAGCATCCTTGGCAAGCGAAGTACGACTACGAAAAGAGTTCGAAAGGAATTCGTGCAGTTGGAAGAGTTTGAGAGGGGTCGCATCGTAGCGCTCCGGGAAGTGGGATGGTCTTATTGACGTATTGTGTGCCATATAGCGGTCGTGAGGATGCTACCATAGCATGACGCAGGACTACATGCATACAGACCGTTACAACGACTGCCCTTAACACCACAGCAACGTCGCCAACGTCTTGGAGTCGACCAAGATGAACGGTTTGTTGTCACACAACCAGAAGGCCTGGTGTCGCTCCACCTCCACCCCTACCGCACCATCTGCAGGAACTGTAGCTGCATGGGATGGATTATCACAGGACACCATTAGGAACCTCTACAACTTCATCCCGAGACGTCTGGCTTGTTGGGTTAGCAAACATGACAGCCCAACGCCATACTGAGAGACAGACTTCTGTATGTGTAGCTCAATAAATATTGATCATATCAGTCTAAACTGATCATCATTTATTGATCCTGGTAACCTTTATCTTCCTTCCCAACAGCACTGCAATCCCACACTTCGGTCTGGGTGCAGCTATTAAGTTGGGTTAGCTCCTGTGATGTCATAGAAACACTGGATGGAAATCAGGCTGTTTTTCGTTAACAATGTACACATATAATGATGATATGGACCCTTTAAGAAACACCTGAAATGAAGGAATCAGACAGAATGTGCCTGCAGCAATATATATTTTAATTCAAAGTGAATTTCGACAATACACCATAATTTTTAATTTGACACTCACCAAAGAGTCACCAGGAAAACCCGCTTTTTGTGACAAAGTACATAAGGCTTGGTCACATATAAATCACTGAGAACTAGAGAGAAATAACGACCGAGACGTTACACCTTTAAAAAAAAAAAAAAAAAAGGAAAACAAAGGGAAAAAAAAAGAAAGAAAAACAAAACAAGTTTCCCAGTCCTCATATACTGAATATTGCACAGTGCAATGGCTACATGGCAAACTAATGTAGCATAAAATCATAAGCAAACAAATTAGAAAGCCACAAAGTCTACAAATATTAAAACAGTAACAGTTCAGATTTAGTAAATCAAGTACATTTGCTCTGAAGTCTATTATCTGAAGATAACTTGCAGTGAGATTTAACTTCTACTAAAATATAATCTGCAGGGGGGATAAAAAAACAACACGAGTTAATAGATCTAAAGCAATCAAACCCAAACAAGAGGGGAGGAACTGTTATACAGTAGCACATGTGACAAAGACCCTGAATTTCTGTACACAAACCTCTGAAAGACAAGAAAATAATAAACAAAGACAAAATAATAATAATAATAATAATAATTCACTCAAATTAAAACTCGGATGTGATAATCTGTTTGGTATAATGGGAGTCCGACACGTTTTACTGCTTGTTAGTCAGTTAAATTCTTCCGGTTTGCCCACAATTCATATTTCAGTTATTCATCTCCAGTTGGGTTTGGTAGATCTTGTCAAAAGATTAATCTGATGCAATGCATACAACTGTACAATATATCCATGTACTAATCCTGTACTTGTCTCTAGTGCTACATGCTTAATATCGTCTTTATCTACAAGTATAAAAGTGAAATGAGCGATTTGGCGGCGCCGCGGCCGCGTTTATTTTTGGACCAAATCGGCAACTGCACGAAGTACATTAAAGCGATCAACTTGCACAATGGTATGAACCCTTCCGCCCCGTTAACGAGCAAGGGCTGCCGTTCGTTTCTTCGCCATTTTAAAGGTGTTGGGACGAGGTGACAAACTGCGGGCCGACGCTTACAATCACAGTGTAGGTATGTAAAGCTTCCCAAATGTGAGAGAGAGGATCGTGTTAGCGTATCGTTAAAGATCCCTGATAGCGTTGGATTCTTGGATTTCATTATTTGTCGTTAGGTGTTACCCATCACGGAAAAAACAGGGAAGGAAAAAAACAAAAACAAAAAAAAAACCACAAAACAAAAACACCAGTCGGGAATATAAGGATATAACGGCAAATTTGGGGACCAAAAAAAAAAAAAATTACGTGTGAGGACATCATCTGAGGGGGGACTGCATTGCATGTTTGGCTCGTAACGGCCAAGTGACATGGAAACACTACAAGAGACAAAAATAAAGCACACCCCCCCACAAACACACACACACACACACACACACACACACACACACACACGCACCTCACTACTGGTAACCAGTGCATAACAGGCTTTACAACACTAAGGAGGTCCAATAGGAGTCAAATACACGCACACCGGCAGGGCTGGCTATCATCGTCCCCCAACGTTTCAGTACACTTAGAATGGCGCTGTTTTCCCAAACCTTCCGGGGTGTGGCTTAAACCAGAAACGAGCTTCTGGGCTTCTGGTGTTTGGTGACCGCAGCTGACCTTACCAACTAAGACGGCCAATGGTGGAACGAGCATGCCTGCTGACGTACGGATGCCAAAAGCCTATTCATGCCATGTTCTCATTGTTGTCGTTCAACCTTCACACCCTGCCTGTGGTGTCTCTCAGGATGTGGGAAGGAGGGAAAATTTGATCCATCACGTAGTAGCGGCTACGGATTTATCATCATCAATGAATTTATTGATCACCGCTTCATAAAGGGGCAAACAAGACTGACCAGGCTGGTCACTGTTAGGCACTGCCAGCCTTTCAAGTGTGACCCACCAGGTATAGTCTGTAGGCTCAATGCTGGCTGCCCCCGGTCACATGACACATTTCTATGCAGATTCTCAATGTGACAAAGAGTCGCACACTCAAACATGGGCTCTTTTTTTTAAAGTTCTGGTGCCGAATTTGAGTCTATTTTGGTGAGTTTAACATGTTTGGAAAAATGAACATAGACTATCAAATGTGAAGGTGCAGAAGAGTGATTTCTGCAGAGCAGGGTTTCCCAACCACTAGACCGTGGACCACATCCTTTGGTGGTCCTTAAGCCAGTACTGAGAGGGGTCAGTGGTCCATAGTGGGGACTTTGTCTTGAAAATTGCTGAAAAAAAAATTAAAATGAAAATCTAATGTTTTTTTTTTTTTTTTTTTTTTTAATAAATAAAAAAAATTGTTTTATTCTTTGGGTCTTTGTGCTTTCTAGGAATAACCAGTTGGGCATGAGGCAGTAAACGTTGAAAGCCACTGCTGTAGAGGGTGTGTTTACTTACGTCTATTCAGCAAGCCAACAAAACACGTCATTTGACCAGACTTTTGTATCAGACAGCTGCATTTTTAGTCACCAATTGCTCTCCACCACAAGCAAGATGAGCCGTTTTGTTGCTACGGTGATGCACGTTTGTTTAGAGTGCAACCACGGCTAAAGCTCCGACCAGTCGGCCTGATATTCAACGCATACTCGAACAACACAGGGACCTGAGCCGGCTCCGATTAAAAGCCAGACACAGTCCGCCAGCCTTGAGGTTGATGTGACAAGCCGGAAGACTGACCACCTAGGTACCAATGTTTGGCTCGGAGTGAGTCATTAGTATTGAACTAATTGAATCCGTACTGTGAAAGTACTGAATACGGGTGGTCCAGCCCCACAAACAAGCCAGTCCGAAGACGGACAAGGTGGTACCTCTTAGTCTGGCATGAGAGTTTGGTGTACGTGTATATGACGTAAAGGTCTGAAGCACATCTGAAAGGCACTAGATTAGCGCTGCTCCCTCTACAGAGCAGGATAATACATGTCAAAGTGTTCACACAACCTACACCAAAACAAAACGATCACAAGCAGGGAGAAAGGTGGCCTTTGTGAGCTTTGCTGACCATCCAACAGTCATTTTCATTTGGGACTTCATTCGTTCAACGAGAGACCAACGTTTACGTCTTCTTGCGCTTTCTTTTTCCCTCTTGTCAGGCAAAAACAACCCATCAACGTTGATTCTTTGTAAAAGATGCTGAAAAAAATTAATTGCATTAATTCATTACCAAACACGTCTAAAGCACTGCAATTTATCCACACGAGATGAAAAGCAAGCCCAAAAAAAAAAAAAAAAACCCCAAAAAAAACAACATGTCCTCAACTCACCGAACCAACACGACCAAAAACACGACGTAGGCTATAATATAACGGTACACTTCGTGTGATCGCGAGCGGATCTCTAACTGCCACAAATCCAGAAAAGTTAAATCTATCCTGCAAGCTATGCCTTAACGAAACGCTAATACCAAAACGTACTCAGATATACACCAATATGCACTTCATATGCAATATGATGAGCCCCAAGATCACGATAACGACACACAGAATTCACGGATGCAGAAGGAAAAAAAAAAAAAATCATAATAATAAAGAAAACGGGAAATAAAAAGAAGAGACAGAACGCACCCCAAAACACAACAAACCAAACTTCTAGAACTTGCAATACAGTAGTTACAATGACACTTCAAACAGAAAAGCAAAATATACATAGGCATTAAAATGCTTTCGATGCCGGTCAGTAGAGTAAAACCAAAAGAGAAACCTCACGTCTATCTTAAGGTCATCAGACACACACGTATGAAAGAAAAAAAAAACAAGGCTAAGAACAAAGTTAATCACTTTAACCTCACAGCTATCATGAAGTGGCAATCAGTGAATAGCAGCTTATCTATGGTACATTCAAGAATAAATGAAACCAATCATTAAACTTGCCAAAAAAGCTAAACATCAACCTCAACCTTTATATATAGTAATATCTTTTTTTTTGTGTGTGTGTGTGTGTATATATTTAATACATCCCCAACTACAATATGCTCGAGGTCTAGGCTAGAACAGTAGCTACTTCGCTTAAGAAATCAATTACTATCTTTGGTGTAGCAAAAGCATCTGTATAATGACAGCAAAGAAATAATGCACCTAATGGAAAACAAAACAACCAAAACTCATCTGAATAAAAACACGAGAAGCACACGGAAAACAACGTCGTTTTCTCCCTGACGGAATGTATCAAATTAAAACAGCCAGCATCAAAAAGCTCAAACGGTAACCATACAAAGGAGGGAAATGAATCTCGTCACATGCTTAGATGAAAGTGGAGGGGGGGGTAAAATTGCACACAACCAACTCGGAAAGCACTAAATACTCCAGCAATGACAGATCGATAGTTGGACACTGAATACTGAAAACATATCTGCACCAGCTAACATGAAACCACGTAATGGATTTAAAGAGCTATCTGCATGTTAATGCCAATACCGAAAAATACACGTCTAATTCTCAAAATAAAACAAAACACAAATTAGAATAGTGAATAAAGCAAAAGAATACACACCCAGAAACTATGGATTGTATTGCAGTTAAACAGTGTAAATACTGTTAGTATTAAGTAAAAGAGCAAATGATTATCAAATAGGAAATTAAACAAACCTTCCATCTATACGCATTCCATTCAGTGAAAGAGCGAGAGGAAAGAGAGCGCCTCCGGAAAGAAATTCTGCTACCTCTACCTCAAAAAAAATTAAATACAACAAAACCAGACACTGAAGATAACAATGTGTTGCTCTACGCCATCAAACTAACACGGTGGTCACCGTACACGTCGGGCTGTCTGAAATAGAAAGATCCGCGGACTGCCTTCAAGGCAAACTGTGAGGTCAGATTCTGTCGTAATGTCCATCACAGGCCAAACACAGATGAAGGAAAAGCTGCTGTGGTGGTGGTGGTGGTGGAGGAGGACGTCGAGGAGGTGCTAGAGTGAGTCCAGGTTACTCTCGGAATGGAGACTGGGTGTCAAGAATCTGGACCACCTTGATAGGATGCTGTTATTATTATTCTTCGAGAACACAGAACACCATGTCTTCTCACTTCTACGCCACTCTCGATATAAAGAACGCACGACACGGATCGCGTAAGCCGACTAACGCACGACACTACCAAAAAGTGGATTCCGTCAAAAGGACAGCCCTAATGTATAAATCACAAGGAACAAATTGAAACTTCAAGTGCTGCAGTCCAGTTCAATTCATGTGTGTGCAAGGGCGTCGCACCTTCGCAAAGACATGGATTTCTTTTTAAGGCACTTTCTTTGTGTGTGTGTGTGTGTGTGTGTGTGTGTGTGTGTGTGTGTGTGTGGAATCAGGTTACAATGCAACACTCTTGAAGTAGAGAGAAAGAGTGGAGTCTTTCCCTTCCTCGAGTCTAACATTTCCCCCATGCAGAGACATGCAGAGCGTAGTAACCTTATTAAACATGGGACCACAGAGTTAACACTGGGGTGGAAGGAAGAGAGGGGAGAGGGGGGGGCATGAGCCTACTACAAAAATACAGACACGGAACACCAGTACACCACAAGGGGGAGCCGTGCGCACACACACAAGTGTGGGCCCTACCGCTGGAGACTGGGATGGCTTCACCAGAAAGTCAATGTGTCTAGCACACGTTAGAAGGCAATATAGAAAAATAGCTATAGAGAGGGGACGCCCTCTGTACAGGAGAGGATCTAATGACTTGGGGGTTTATTCTTTTCTTTTTTACTCTCAATATCAAATGTGCAAAAGACATGAAAAGTGAGTTCTTTTAATCATTTCATACACTCATTCGTTCTTTTTTTTCTTTGCTCCATGATTTTTATAAAGCTCCGTTTTCAATGTGTAATCTCCACCTCCACGATTCTTTAAGCGGGGGTTAAAAAGCATCAGAGCAGTAAGGGATGGGAGCAGTAAGGGATGGGAGCAGTAAGGGATGGGAGCAGTAAGGGATGGGAGCAGTAAGGGATGGGAGCAGTGCGCGCGTTTGTGTATTTCTAATCAGTGGCGGCTTCGTGTGCTCCGTGGGCTCCAGCAGCTCAGATGTAGGGGTACTGGGGCAGTTTGGTGGGGCTGAGGGGGAAGCCCGCGTAAGCGGGTGAGGCTACGTACGAATGCGGCGGGAACAGGGCCTTGAAGTGTGCGGGCGGGTGCAGGGTGGGTGACGGCAACAGGCACGGGTCGATGCCCACGCTGAGGCCCTGAGGCACCAGGCTGTAGGCGGGCTGCAGGACGGGACGGGGGGGCTGGGGGGGAGCCGGGCACGGCGAGGGAAGAAGGTGGGCCACGGGTGGGCCGGAGTGAGGGTAAGAGAGCAGGGCGGTGGGGTGCGGTCCGGCCGAGTGGGTGGGGCTGCCGTGAGGCTGCAGAGGGGTGAAGTGGTGGCCGTGAACAGTTGGGGGGNGCCGGGCACGGCGAGGGAAGAAGGTGGGCCACGGGTGGGCCGGAGTGAGGGTAAGAGAGCAGGGCGGTGGGGTGCGGTCCGGCCGAGTGGGTGGGGCTGCCGTGAGGCTGCAGAGGGGTGAAGTGGTGGCCGTGAACAGTTGGGGGGATGAAGGCCTGCGGACGGCGCGGCGGCTGCGTGTAGTTGCCGTTCCACTCCTTGGGACAGGAGCCGTAGTGCTGGACCTGACGGACAGAACGAGAGCGAGAGAAACAACATCAGTCAACGAGAGTTCAAAGCTGAAAGACAATCAAAGCGAGGGACACTGAGGCTCTGAGTAGACGAACAGGACGAGGAGACGAAGAGAGGAACTAACCTGGCCAAAGCCCAGCGGCTGCTGCTGGAATGTGGAGGTGATCTTCTGCTGGCGGGGCAGAGTGGGGGTGGAGTGCAGGCTCAGCCGTACGGGGCCGCAACGCCCGCGAGACTGGCACGATGACTCTAAGACTGAGAGAGAGAGAGAGAGAGAGAGAAATAAGAGAGAAGGTGAAATAACAGGGGAAAGAGGGAAAACAAGGTGACTAAGCAAGGGAAAACGGTGAGCCAAACACTAAAAGGAGAAAATGAGGGGAAAAAAAAGATGTGAATTTGTCATACGACATCTGAATCCCTTTACAGCTTTGAAGAAATGTACTACCTCTCTATATATACACACACTCCATATATATGTATTTTCTGACTCTTTCGCATCCAGTATTATAAGCACGGATTATCAGACGGCACATCTGCAACCCGGACAGGGCCAGTAAATGGATTTTTCAAATAACGGAATTTTGCCTTAATTAACTCTATGTAAAGAAAGGACCTCAATTAAACTAACATACACCTTTGCTCTTCCTGTGAGGCACGTCCAACAGCACGGCCCAGTCTAGAAATGACACTTTCCACGGACTCCCCGACCAGAACAGCTCACCATAGCTGCCCAGGTCACAAACTATGAGAGAGCGTCAGAAGAGGGTTTTTTGACGCACTAACATTGTTTGTTTGATAGCATGCACGGCAGAGTGTAAAGACCAGGAGAGCTCTGCTCTCGGAGGGGGAAGGGGGATACGTTTCAGAAAGGGCAACCAGCACACAGATGGAGCTGAACGGGGAGAGAGAGAGAGACAGGGACAAAAAGAGCTGGGAGATACGAGGGGAGAAGAGACGAGAAGTGAGGAGCACAAACCCAAAGGCTTTTCACTCAATGCTGGGATGCAGCGCACAAGACACGGGGGTCACAGTGCACTCAATACCCATAATCACCTGTGATAGCCTCTGTGGTAACTTCCTGCCTCTCCCCTATGACCTGCAAAGCAGACATTTGAGCTGTGACCAGATACGCACTCTCACACGCACAGCAGCTGCACCTCAGAGTGGAATACAGCATCACGCGAGAGCTCTCCGGGCAACGTCTTTATGCCAACTCTGACGACTGTGTAATGTACCTAAGTGAGGCAGCTTTGAACCAAACTGCTGAAACAGATCTCTTGAGCCATAAATACTGATGCCCATTTTTGCAAGATCACAATAGTGCACTGCTATCATCAGTGCACTGTTTGTAGGGAGAAGACCACCGCTGGTGAGGTATTTGCTTATTAATTCATTTACCTCCGACACACCATCCATGGGAAAGGCACCAATACTAAAGCTTTTACAGTCAGGGAATCTGTGCTGGTGTTTATGGAAGGTACTTGCTGCAGAACTTTCATGGGCATGACATCTGTGAGTGTTCAAGTCAGTGTCGTCATTACACATATATGGGAGTACACTATAACGAAAGGCGTTCAGACTACTTGTGTAGTGTGTAAACATTAAGGACATGAGCGCACATGTACTAGTTGGATGAGAAGGTTTAGGGGCAGGGGATCAGTACTAGTGTTTACAGGGGAAGTACATGTGCTACAGAGCATATACAGGCACGACACCGGTACTGAAATGGTATTAGAGGGCATGGTGACTATATTTGGTGGAATATTTGTAGGTTGATGATTAGTCCTATGTATTTGTTTGTTTGTTTGTTCACCTGTGATTTCAATCGTTCACGGGAAGGGTACCGACACTGAAGCTGGGCACTCGGTACTTGTGCTACAGAGCTTCTTGGGCAGGGTATCAGTGCTAGTGAGCTCTTATGAAGAAGCTACTCGTGTTACAGAGCGTTCACAGGCAGGTTATCTACGCTACAGAGCGTCTATAGGCAGGGTAACTGTGCTAGGAAGGGGTGTATGGGCCATGTGTCTGTGCTCAAGTGTTTAAGGGCGGGTTACCTGTGCTACTCAGTGTCTATGGGGAAAGTACTTGCGCTGGAGAGCGTTTATGGACAGGACACTTCTGCTAGGAGGTGTTTATAGGCAACATATCTGTGCTGAAGCATTTATAAGCAGGGTACATGTGTTTAGTGTTTATGGGGAAGGTACTTGTGCTACTGAGTGTTTAAGGAGAGGTTTACCAGTGCTAATGAGCGTTTATGGGGGAGTGTAGCTGTGCTGGAGCGCGTTTATGGACCAGGCGCCAGATGCTGATGTGTTTAATGGTAAGGTTCTTTGGCTAGTGGATGGTTATGCGGAGGGAATTTGAACTAGCAAGCATTTTAGAGGACAAGTGTGCTGTGAGTGTTTATCCTGTGTTAGAGTCAGTATCTGCTGCTACTGAGCACTAGTGCTGAGTGCTTACGAATAAGGTACCTTGTTTGGTGTGTCGGCAGAGTACTTTGAGTGTTTCAGGGTCCTGTGCGTAATGAGAGGTGAAGTGGGGTGTTTTTGGGACAGGTACCTGTGTTATTGTGGCGAGTGTGTAAGGAGAGGGTACCTGTGCTGGTGTGGTGCTGCTCTCCACTGGGCTGCTGGTGGAGGTGTTGCTGATAGTTGTTATTGTTGATCACTCTCAAAGGCGGCACCACCATGGTCCTCACGGCCGGCTTGTTCATCTCTGTTTGTGGCTCATTTCGCCGCACTCGGGCCTCCTGGTTCCGGTTGTTGTTTATGAACCTCCTCTCAGGAAACGGGCTGTTGTGCCGCCCAAGAGATGTATCTGGCGCTGGAGAACCATCAATAGTGTCGCAGCCGCTCTCATGACCGTCATCCTCAGACATGCTGCACGTACAAAGGACAGGGTCACAGTACAGTTACAGACCTTATCCAGTTAAAACAGCCTTAGAAGTCCAGTATTCACAAGCGTGTCAGAGTTTGCGTGTGGGTATCTCCTACAGGTGGAGATGCCGGACTGAGAGACAAGCATGTGTGCTAACCTGTTTGGTCTCTTGCAGGGGGAAGGACTGGACTGGGCCGAGGCTGAGGAACTGGTGCTTAGGCTGCTGTCTGGGCTGCTGAGAGAACACACACGCTCCATATTCAGAGACCCTTTACAGGCCTCACACTCTGAATTGCCCTTGCACCTGCAAACACAAACACAGTTAAACAGAAATCAAAGGCTGACAGGCACCGACAGCTTTTGTGCTGAAGCTTCATGTCGGTTAAAAACAATCCAAATAATCCAAAACTAATAACTGAATATGGTTTTAGACTGCTTGCAGTACAAACAGGGAAAATACGTTCCATCCCACTTGACAGCCCAGACGGAGTCAAGCTGAAGTATGCCAGAGCTTGCTTTTAGCTCTACACTCTGTTTTGCGGTCGTTGTTGAACTCACCTGTTAGGTGAACACCTCTGTTTCGCCTCCTCCTCTCCATCCGTGTCACTGCTTATGCTGATGACACTGACTGCTGGGCTCGGTGATTCACCGATAACAATGGACTCCCGCTGCTGATTAGCTACTGACAGCTGCTCACCAGAGCGCTGACCCGCCTTACAGCAGCTCACCTCCTCCGACTCATCCAACTGCTCAGGCTCTTGCTCCACCCGAGATACCATCTCCCTGCCACGAGGGCTAAGCCCTGCTTCCGGGTTCCGCAGCCTGTCACGGGTCTTTGGTGAGACACACACTGAGGGCTGAGTGTCTGCGTAATGCGAAACGGTCACACTCCTGGAAACACACCCAAACACACAACCCTTTTCTCAGATCATATACTTCATATAAAAAACGTTCCTATAAGGGCTGAAAGTTTAAATTTGAAGTAGAATTAAAATGAATTGTGTTTTAGAATTTAAAACGCATCACTTCATTTACCGTTTCTTGTAGAAACCACCGTCAATGACCAAAACTCTAGGCATAGCCTATCTGAGTAAATTGTACGGTGGCGAGGAGCTTATGGTATGTATGCACCCAAGCCCAAATGACCAGGCTTTTCAATGATCAAATACATAAATTGAAAGCAAATTATTAAAAATATTAATTAATTAATTATTAAATCAAGTATACACTCCAGTGGTTGTGATTATGGGTGCATGTATCAGAAATGTAAATTAATCTTGAGCACCGGAAATCATACTGAACCTTTAAAATATCCACATCATTACACCTTTAAAACAGATGTACAGTGGTGCTTGATGGATCTTCTAAATTTCTGCATTAATTTGACTTAAAACGATCATACAAATTCTAAAAGCAGATAAAGAGAATCTTATTAAATGAATGAGAAAAAAATATTATATTACTTTTAGGACTCTGGTTATGTTTGAAGTCATAACCATTTACATTTATACAGAAATACCGAAACTTTAAAGCACCACTGTACGTCTGCCGCTGTGTATGGTGCAAACATATCCACCGCACTAACATTTATAGTGTTAACATATGAACACCATGCACATTCAGGAACAGAATGCTCGAATCAGGATGCTGACCTGTTCTGACTGGGCTTGCTGCACTTGCTGGCTGCAGGCTGGGGCCACACTACGTGAGCGATACCTATGTTTATGGGCTGGTGCGCTGACACGGCCATCTGGTTGGCCATGAGGGGTTGGGGCATCATGGAACCGTAATGACTGCTGTGTGGGCGCACTTTCCTGCAGATAGAACAACAAACACAAAGTAAAACGTCAGAGCCGGCCATTACAACAGAACGATGACGGTTGTTGGTCAAATACTAAATTCAAAGTATTGTGCAATGAGACGTTTGGGGTCTCAAGGTTGCTTCGCTTCAGTTTTGTTCTGAAGCTATTGAAGACCACTGTTAACAGATAACGGAAGATTATAACCACTTGTTAGCACTGTAGCTACAGTCAACTGGTCCTTTATTGTATTCCACAGAACATTGCATAAATCCAAAGTTCCAGCCAAACCAGAAATCTGTTCAGAGGCCATAACATGCTTTTAGTGTCTTCAAAGACCTTAAGAGCTGCAGTAGAACACAGTTCGACTTAACACAGGTCTGATACTTGGCAGAGTTTAATCAGGTAGAGAGAACACTACGCAGTGCAGTGTAGTCAATTCACCCCTCCCCACTAACAAATGCTGCACGGCCTAATTAGTTTCCTGGGGGAAAACCTGCGTGGTCATACCACAGAGAGCATCACGGGACAGCTGTACAATGACAGAGGTTCAAACCCCAACTGAGCAAGCCAAATATGGCGACTGCAAGAAACACTGACTGAGAGGGAAAGAAACTTTGAGAAGAGCAAAGGTTTAAAAGAGGAACCAAATCATCCAGGAGAAACATTACCCCCAGTCCCCTCTCCTCTGAGGGACAGCAACAGTGTCTGAAGGCAGGGTGGTTGGTGGAGGAGCGACTTGCTGCCACGCCGGGACAAGGATCTGCGGGGTCCTGTTGGACCACGGCTGCTGCAAAAGCAACAAACACAGACCCAGGAGAAAGCAGAACAATGAAACAATCATTAGCCTCGGCAGGAAAAAAAATTTACACTGTCGGCATATTCCAAAATCTGGAAGAATGTTCCTAATGGAGACTGATGTGGTATTCCGGTTTACTCTTATGGAGCTACTGATTCAGAGGAGAACCTGTCTGAGGTTACAGAGGTTGTGATACCTGTGCTATGACTCCGGGTCGTAGGGGTAAGGGCTGGATAGCTGGGGCCTGGGTCACCAGCGGCAGAGTGTTCTCCATCCGAACAGAATAGCCAGAGGGTTGGTTTGGGTTCGACCCAATTCCTGCACATTGAAAATTCTTTTTTAGATACAGAAATATTGACCACGCTGACAACTAATATTTTGCCCATATGTTCATGTGACACATATTAGAGGCGAGTACCTTGAATGGTTGGGGGGCAAAGGATGAGTGCTTGTTGAAACGAGTCAGTGCAACCAAACTGAGCACTTCCTGTCTGGAGGGGAATGCCGGGATGCACCACGGGTGGAGCAGGTGGAGGCAAAGCCTGAAGAGGTGGATAGAGAGGTGGATAAGGAGGTTAGATTACATTGTTAACAGGAGTCTCCCAATTAATTACTCCACAGGCATACAGACACGCAGAAGGGAGGCAACCGCAGTCCAAGAGGTGAGTGTCATCACAACATCGACACAAAAGATTTATTGTCAACTCTTGCACAAGCAAAAGCTCACACTGTAAAGCAGGGGTGGGAAAAATAACCGGTTCTTAGACTCTCTCTTCAAACTAAAAAGTCATTCACAAAATTTCATAACCAGATTTTTATACAGGTTGTACGTGTCCTCTACAATGAAACGAACTCACATGTATACTGTAAATCGGGCTACTTTAACATAAAGTCTGTTTTTAATGAAATATGGAATTAGTACTGTTCTGATTTCTGATGCAAATATAACGTCTGAGCTACACGGTATACAGGCAATATTACATACACACACATGTACTACATATATTTTTTTTCCATTTCATTTTTAGTTTATACACAGTGGATGTTGAAACAGGCTTATAGACTTAACAAATGCGCAGAGTGAAGGCTAAACTAAAACCTATATCTAAACTAAAACCTACATCTAACATTGTCAACAACACAATCAGAATTCATAACGCAGGCTACATTCATCTAAACCAGAGATGCTTCAAGAACCGTTTTATAATAATCTTGCCACCCTCCACTGAAATCAACCTGCACCATGTGCTGTAAACCTCTACATACTGTATACATACAAGCATACTCATAATATATTTGATCTGAACCAGCCAAACTTTTACTCAGGGTATTCAACCTAAACATGAAGGTAAGTATATGCCTCAAATGGCACTTAAATGTTACTTAAATCACAATCTGATTACTTAGTGTTCTTTACCATATCGAAAAGAAGCTGAGCTGGTGATGGAAGGAGGACATTTGCAAAGCTAAATAAGAAATAATAAGAAGAAAATTACTGCAACTCTGTAAAAGCCTGCAACAGTATTATTGTTATGAAGTCCCCGATCTTTAAGCATTGAGTGCCTGTACCTTTAAGAACTCTGCAGTGCTGTGACCCTCTGCAAAACTGTATACATACCAGTATATGCATAACGTATTTGTCCTGAATCAGCCTAGCTTTTAATCGGGGTATTCAACTTGAACATGAAGAAGGTAAACATATGCCACAAAAGGCACTTATATTACTTAAATATGACTTAAATCACAATCTGATTAATTGGTGTACTTTACCATATGATCATATCAATAACCACAATGAAAAATGGCTGGAACTCTGTAAATGCTGTGCCTGCCCCTTTAAGAACTCTGTAGTGCGTTTCACGGTGAAAGTGGGCTGTGAACAGATGTGCTACCTGCGAGTGCATGGATGGTATTTTGTTGAAGGCGACAGTGATGTTGGGGGCGCTGGGAAGGGTGACGGGCTTCATGAGAGGGGGCGGAGCCTTGTTACGGTTGACTGTGTCGTATGTGCTGCCCCTCGAGTGACACACGTCCATGATGTGGAAACACGACTGCACGCTGTGGGAGAGGGAAAGGACAAAGTCTAAATACACCCGGCAGCGCACAAAAAAGGGGTGTTCCTGAACTACTGTAACCCTGTAAACCCAAGGCTAACTTCCATCAATTATTAGTCGTTAGTTAAAGGGGCCGCATTTGAGCATTTATGCCTCAGTCTGTGCAACGTAAGTCACAAAACCAATAATAACTCCCATCTAGACACTTTGCAACTGCCAGCCAGTGGGAGGAAGGGGGCATGTCAGCCTAGCCTCATATGTCTTAGCAAAGCACTTCAAAAGTTCCTCCCAGCTTTCAGATACTTCATCTAATAGGTCCTTTTTCTAGTCTTTACACCAGAAAATCTGTGTCTGAACTACACCAGTACCACTGTAGAAGCCAGGCAGGCATAGATTTAGTGATGGGTACATGTTTCATTTCGGCCAGAGTGTCCCATTAAGTAGCTAAATTTGCTGAAGTGGGTGGAGGACCCCTCCGGAGGCTCGGAGTACGTACTGGTTGCTATGGGGGAAGTCCAGTAAATGCTGCATAGTGACAAAAGGGTGGTTGAGTGCGTCCGAGGGGGTGATGCGCTGTTCGGCATCGATCAGCAGCATTGTCTTCAGGAGATCCACAAACTCCCGCCTGTCTGTCTTCTCTGCAATCTGGTCACAGCCTTCCAAATTCAGCTCCAGGTTCACCTGAAAGGCACACAGCACAAAACCGCTACCATCACTTCTGTTTTTCCACTAAAAGACAGCAGCACTGTCAAAAGCCCACTCTGAAGATGGATTACTGTCAAATAGGGAACAGCCTTTTCCACTGGCTGCGAACAATCTGTTCCATAGAGAACAGCACAGACAGAGATGGAAAGCAGCATGATCTGCTTCAGTGCTGATGTGTGAAGGACTACGTGTACCGAGATCAATGGCTGCTGTTCCAGCAATATCTTACATGGGCAACGTCATCCAGACAGCTGAAGATGTACTTCCTGGCCTCCTTCGATTTCATCCCGGTCTCTGCTTCATGCTCCTCCGTCGTCTGTGGAAACCCAATACAGGACAACAGTGTGAGCTAAAAATCATTACGGCAGCAAGACAGGTGAACTCGGCTACACTACAGCACTGCTTCTGACGGCAATGAGAGTCCTGGATTCAAAAACAGTATAAAGATTGTAAAGTCTTTAAGACCAGGACTGCAAGGAGACTAGTAGTGGACAATATGGGCAAAAAATGTATGTGTATATCTCAAAAAAAAAAAGAGAAAAAAAAAAAAATTAAATTAAATTAAAGTAGATTAAAAATTAAATTAAATTAATATTGAACATTCTAGATGTTTAAGTAAACATATTTTATAGTGGCTTATACTGTTTAATAAGAATCATTTTTTCAACAAACACATTAAATTCAGTACAAACCAAACTGAGCAATATATAGATCAATCAACGCTAACATTATGACCACCTCAATGTTTCTATACTCTTTATCCATGACATCAGCTCCACTGACCATACAGGAACACTCTGTAGTTGTACAGTTCCAGACTGTAGTCCATCTGTTTCTCTGTATACTTTATTACCCTGTTCTTCAATGGTCAGAACCCCCACAGGACCACCACAGAGCAGATATTATGTGGGTGGTGGATCATTCTCAGCACTAGCAGCACAGGAACTACAAGGTGCACCTATGGTTGTGCCCCCCCCCCCCCATTTCCACTTTAAGTAGAGCAGCAGTTACATTCTTACATCTGTACAGGAACCTTAACGCAACTGCTGCACCATTTAAGGTGGAACGGGAATTCTGAAGTTCAGATTTTCTCAAGTCTTTTGTCTGACATACTAACAATGCTGCCAGTAAAACAGTAACAAAGCCTCATGATACGTATAATCAGTTTCAGAGAGTTTATGAGTTATATTCCATGGCCTTGAAAACACCCTTAACCCTGCATGACGCCTCTGGCAGGAAGCTGTAAAAGGTGCTGAAACTTGCCTTCAGTCTCCAGCCAGCATACGGCAAGTCCGACTCCTTGCAGAAGAAGCGAGACGTTTTCGTCCCCACATTTAGCAGCTGCTCTCCAGGCAGCCCTTGTGTCTGAGAGATGTAACGGATCTGGAAAAGACAGAACAGCTTGGATGAGAGGCTGTGCTCAAACAGGCGGTGATTAATTGATTACTGGTCAAATGGACGTGTTGATGCATTCCGGGCTACACTCCTAACGCTACATTCGCCTACCAATGCAAGTCACTCTGGATGAGAGCATCTGCTAAATTCAGACACATGTAAATCTACATGATGGGTATTATGAGCTCGTATTTGCAACCCCCACCCCCCCAGTTAACTGCAGCTAAATATGAAATACATCTTGTGCACAGGCTTCTTACTGATTGGTAGTTATGAGTAACTGCTGACAGAGTACTGATACCTATACAACAGTTCAGTTAGTCACTGTGGAGTCATGCCATAAATATGCTTTATGATTGTTGTTACGAAGCCAAGTGCTCCAAAATGAATACATCACAGTATCTGCACCAACAGCATCACTAATATATATATATATATATAAAAAAAACATAGAGCAGTGGAGACGTGTTCTCTGGAGTGACCAATCACGCTTCTCTGTCTGGCAACCTGATGCACAAGTCTGGGTTTGGCGGTTGACAGGAGAACTGTACATGTCTGACTGCACTGTGCCGAGTGTAAAGTTTGGTGGAGGGGGGATTACGGTGTGGGGTTGTTGTTCAGGAGTTGGGCTCAGACCCTTAGTTCCAGTGACAGAAAGTCTTAATGCTTCAGCAGACCAAGAGATTCTGGACCATTTCATTCTCCCAACTTTGTGGGAACAGTTTGGGAATGGCCCCTTCCTGTTCCAACATGCCTGCACATCAGTGCACAAAGCAAGGTCCATAAAGACATGGATGAGGGAGTTTGGTGTGGAAGAACTTCACTGGCCTGACCTCAACCCGACAGTAAACCCTCTGGGATGAATTAGAGCGGAGACTGCGAGCCAGGCCTTCTTGTCCAACATCAGTGTCTGACCTCACAAATGTGCTTCTGGAAGAATGGTCAACAATTCCCATAAACACATTCCTAAACCTTGTGGAAAGCCTTCCCAGAGGAGGTGAAGCTGTTCTAGCTGTAAAGGGTGGGCCGACATCATATTAAACCCAATGGATTAAGAATGGGATGTCACACAAGTTCATATGCGTGTGAAGGCAGACGAGCGAATACTTCTGGCAATATAGTGTGTGTGTGTGTATATTTGCAACATTCTGCTCTTTTTGTTGTTTATTGTTTCTTCTTGGAGAGTCTCGCACTAAAGTTTGTTGTATTCAAGTACAACGACAATAAAAGGATTATATTCTAACAGTATGCATATTCCCCTGTATGGGATAATAAAAAGGCTCTCTTATCTTTATCTTAATGTGTCTCAGTGCCAGCATCCCTTCATACAAAGCACATTCTGAACAAGGTGGAAATACTCAGCATTTCTATTGTACCTCTGTATTGCAACAGGAGGTGACGCAAAGCCTCCATCTGTATTGCAACAGGAGCTGATCTCCAGTTGGCACCGGTGGCTAGGGTGTGTGTGTGGCAAGAGTGTCATGAGCCAAAATATCTATGAAGTCCTGAGAGAGGCATTCTGTTGTGACAAGTATATCCACACCATACACTCAGAGATTACCAAACATAACTACCGATTTTCTCTGGGTGACAAAATGCTATGTATGTGAGCGCATGTGTGTGGGTTTGTTTAAAGGCTGTCCAGATGGATTTCCAGGAGTGATGTGCCGCTTTCTGAGTATGACACAATACAGTGTTCCGCAATACTACTAACACAGGAGCCTGGAAGGGAAATTCCACTAATGTTTTCCAAAGTTTCAGCATCATAAAAGGGCTGCAACTCCTCCAACGGTTCAGTGTGAAATGCTCTGCTCCACAGAACTCAAGGCTCAAAATAGGTCACAGTGGTTATGATGGGAACCAGACATCCGACTATAAAGCTTCCTTATAAAGTTATTACGGGAAATGGTTGTTGTTTTTACGATCAGTCCATTGTGGAGAGATATTTGTAGGGCATTGTGCGGCACGATACGTCACAAAGAAGTGAAGACAACCAACATTTTACCATCATCAACATTACACGCCACAAAACTCAGATGTAGGTTCACTGGTGCTTTTGTGCAATGAATAAAATGGCTATAACTGTGTTGCAGACATTGTGACTCCTGGAATCGAGCCGGCGACCCTCCGGTCACAAGGCTGGTGCCCTAACCTCTAGCGCACGCATAAGAAAACAGTTATTCTATGGGGGGGAAAACAAAAAAACATAGGAATTAAATTAACAGTGGCGTTCTTGACAAAAAGGGTGGTCCTTAATATAATCTTGACCTTCTTAGTCTAAAGCCCTGCCCTTTGGACAGGATTAGTTAAAGTACGATAGTGGCCATAGGACGTCTAGTGTTTATGACTGATTCACACAGGATAAGAATCATCCTGATTCACACAGGATAAGAATCATCCTGATTCACACAGGATAAGAAATCAGATGGTACACTTCTTCATTCACTCGCTGGAAAACATTTATACCAGCAGATATTCGTTCTCCCTAACCGTTTACCTTACTGTCTTAAGTGAATGCATTAGGACATTAGCATCATCATTAGCATGGGACTTCACATCCAGCACTCAACTTTCCAACATAAAATCAAATACTGCATTTTGTTACTGATTGAGTTGTACATGCCAGGCAGGAAAGCAATGTTACAGGTCATCTTGATTTTTGCCACATGGGACACAGAGGACGCAAACCCTGTCTCCTTATTTAAATAAATAAATAAATAAAAGCTTTTCTACAGTATATGATGGTGCTTGCACCGGCATGTTGATTCACACAGAGTAAATTAAAACGGGGGTTATTTACACAGCTTGTGTTACAGAAGGTAAATGGCACAGGATTCCGTAAAAAGGGTCCGTAAAAATGACAGACATGAAGCTTTCAGGCTGACAACTTTGAAAAACCAACCTCCTAATGTAAAACTAATCCCATCGGCAAACAGCTTCAGACTGTAAAGACCTCCAAAACTAGCTTTTAATTAGTTTAACAAAACACAGATTTAAAACAGACCAAGGACGATTTCTTCGGTGGGCTACCTCCTCCATAATCCTTCTAGTGCTTACGTTTGGTGTGATTTTGCCCTGTTCAGGTGGTGAACGGATAAAACTGGGTAAACTGTCCATAGTAGGAAAGATTCATTCCTATTCAAAATGTCTCTCAGATTGTTAATGATAAATTAAAACGGTACATGATATTGCTGGTCTACATGACAAATAACCTACAACCTACATGCGAAAACAAATAGTTTATATAAAATTAAAAGTTTCATGCACTGTAAAAAGCATGTTCTTATGAAAATCTAGCATTCATTTTAACATTCTTCTACAGATGGGAGAATACTTAAGTTACTAACCGCCTTCGCTACAGAAAAGAGTGGAAAACATTTGTAATTGCTGGTCTACATGATAAATAACCCACAGCCTACATGCGAAAACAAATAGTTTATTTAAAATTAAGAAAGTTGAAAATCTCCCAAGTCATTTCATGAACTGTAACAAGCACTTTCTTAGGAAAGTCTAACGTTCATTTGAACATTCTTCCCTTCTTAGGAAAGCTTGAGGTCGGCATAATCACTTTATCAAACATTTTTTGACCCTGGTTATTTCCTTTACAACGTTATCTTCAACTTCTCGCTCCGATTTCCCTTCGCTCGCCATGTTCCTCTATCACTCCTGGACCGCATTGTTATTTGCAACATGATTCCTCAAAGCTGGTGTGAAATTCAGGATCAAGCATCCTGACTGACTCTTGCGCTGAGTGTACACTTATCTTACAGGCTGGAAACATGTATCAAAGCTAGCTCATCAAACTTTAGTACCCTGCACTATTCGACACTAAGGAGGAAACCTTCACCACAGTATGAATTAAGATCATTTTACAGGTCCTAACCTCCAGCTCCAGAACTGTGGACGCTGATAAACTCAGACCGGACAGGCCTCGGATTTCAGGATGTCAGAATCACCAGGCAAATCTTGCTACTAGCAAACATCAGGCAATTGCTGTGGAAAAACTCCAAACTATCAAAGTTCAGTTCCAGCGAGGGCGGCTGACGTCACGTGGGGGGGGAAAGGCGGCTGAAGTGATATACCACAATGTATTATTTTGCTGCATGCTCGGTTCCTTTGCTCCTTGTTCGGAAAAACAGCAGTGCTTCTTGGCCAGGCCCTAACTGTTCCACAGGCACCGCAGAAAACAACTCTGGCAGCAGGAACCGAAATAAGAACACATTAAACAAAATAACGGGAACACTTAATCACCTAACCACCCCTCACCGCCTGCCTGCATTTCAAAACGTGGCTGAAACAGCTTTTTGTATTGTGAGGCACAAATTTACTGCGTTTGCTCACTATGTGCTGATCTGCTCGCTGACCCCCCTCTGGCTGGACATGCTCCTCCTGAGCACACAGCTTACAGTGGAGCTCAGCTCTCGGCAGGAGAAGCAGATCCAAAGGCTTTGTTGACTTGCCAAGTCAAGATGCTAGCCGTTTCTAACATGACTGGAACAGATGACAACACTACACACACACACACACACACACACACACACACACACACACACTCTACAGGGATTTTAGGAGTCGACAGTCTACAGTGTTAATGAGGGAGTCATACATGTTAACAGAATGAAGTTAAGACTATATTGGAAAACCTAAGACTGTCACAATTAATCAATTAAAACTTCATTTGAATTTTGTTTTCTGTTTGATTTGGCAGTCATTTCAGGGAACTCTGCCTGATTACAAGCATTTTGCATTCTTCTACCGCTCTCTGTAATAGTAACAACCAACCACAGAGTGTTTATGCATTAGCTTCTTAATGAAGTCTTTCTTGTTAAGGGTTTAGGGATCTTTGAAAGCCAAAGTGTGGTTTACAGTCCAGTTAAGGACATTTTAGAGCCATCAGCACACTAGCAACACGCTTAAATATCACCATCCCCCTATTCCCAGAACTATGTCTGTCAAGCAAAACAGCTGTACTGAGATCCAAAGCCAAATTTCGGTTACTGGCTCGGTCGGTCAGTCACCGGGTCGGTCGGTCACCAGGTCGGTCGGTTGGTCAGTCAGTCGGTCACTGGCTCGGTCCGTCGGCCGGTCGGTCACTGGCTCGGTCCGTCGGCCGGTCGGTCACTGGCTCGGTCCGTCGGTCACTGGCTCGGTCGGTCGGTCGGTCACTGGCTCGGCCGGCCGGTCGGTCACTGGCTCGGCCGGTCGGTCACTGGCTCGGTCGGTCAGTCGGNGTCGGTCACTGGCTCGGGCCGTCGGTCGGTCGGTCACTGGCTCGGGCCGTCGGTCGGTCGGTCACTGGCTCGGGCCGTCGGTCACTGGCTCGGTCGGTCGGTCACTGGCTCGGTCGGTCGGTCACTGGCTCGGTCAGTCGGTCACTGGCTTGGTCGGTCAGTCGATCGTTCGATCGGTCAGTCAGTCAGTAGCTCGCTCAATCGCTCGCCCACTCAGTCAGTCATATGATACACACTAAATCCTATCCGAGTATTTTAACAGTAATTAACAGTAATATTTAATAGATTACAGTAACAGTTGGTGCTCATCCCTTTTTTATATTTTATTTATTTGTTTGTTTGATTATTCGCTCTGTTCTGATGTTTCATATTTGGCAAAAAAAGGAGATTTTAGAGCTTGTGCTTATTTAACAATGGATTCCTCTTTAACTGATAATCATCACTGATTGATTACTCGATTGCTAACATGACTGATTCAATTCAATTCAACTTCGTCATTAGACCAATACAGGGTTGTACAGTATAACGAAACACAGTCAGGCTCCTTCTCCAGTGCAGTTATAAGAATATGTATATATAAACAGTGTAGTGCAAAAACAGTGTGTACACAGTACAGTAGGACATGTGCAAAGTGTAAGAGCAGTATCTGTATATCAGAATGTAGAGTACTAGTGTACACGTACAGTGTGTTGAGGTAGCATGTGTGCAGTTAAGTATGTGGTTGTGAACAGTATAGATAGATAAAGTGTACAGTGCAGGGAGGAGAACAGCAGCTCAGTGTTCAGGTAAACAGCTAAACAGCTTATAGTACAGATCTGCAGTATAGATCAATAAATATTAATAAATAAATACACAGCTGAGATGCTCAAGTATACAGGTTGACAGACTGATAGTGACAGCAGCACACAAGACACAAAGCAGCGGGCTTCAAGTGGATTTAGAGACCGGGGGCAGCTGCACTTGTGACCATGCTGGACAGAGCTGCAAAGAGCTGACCAGCTGTTCTGAAGGGTTCCCTGCTCCTGAAGTACTTTGTTCCACTTCGTTGCTGAATGCATCTACAGGTATCCTCAAACACATGAATGCTATTAAGTGAATATGTCATGTTTTGCACTGGGTTTCTCTCCTCCATGCACTACAGAACATACCTTGCGGCCTCAGGGCTTGTTGGCACAGGCTAAACAACTGATCACTTTCTCAAACCAAACACTGTTTAGTGGACCAAGGAAATTAAAACACGCTCACGACCTCAATCCACACCCCAGCCTGCTCGATAGTTAAGGGCAAGTTCTAACAAGGCCTATGATTTCATCACACCAAGGACAGTTTTACTGCAGCACGGCCTATGTGAGGGCTTGGCACATCACCACACAGTGTTTACCAGGCTGCCAAGACTAGCGCAACTACAGGCGTGGAATCACTTGACTAATAAATAACTGCTGTCATGTTATTCAGCCATAAAGCAGCAGCAACAATGCTGCAACACTGAGCAGTAGGGTGGGTGTCGCCAACGGGCCCCATGCTACGACATAACTGGGATTTGTAATATGCTGAGCATTGTAATAAACTGCGCTATACTGTCATTTATTACTTTGTCGACTGATAATTATGTCCACAAATTGGACATTTTGCATTGCTATAGTCACACAGTAATCCTTGGCATCCATGTTTTGCGATGCAAACCATGCTGTTTTACTCAAAGCTAATTGCTTTAACACTCTAGTAATAAAAGTTTAATTTGCATCTGCAATTTGTCGTAAAATAATGATACTTTGTGTCTGTGAATCAATATGATACTGCCAGACAATATACTCCAATAATGTGGTATCGATTTCTTCCCATCCCTCCTAAGCAGTGCACCAAGCTAGACACAAGTTCAGCAAGTCCTTAATGAATAGATTAGAATTATTTATCAAAGTTTTATATTATTTAATATTATTTAATAATATTAATATTATTTATGATCACTATTAATGGTCATTTGAGGCACGTCCAACGTTTATTATTAGTATTAGTATAATTATTATTGAAATTACAACTTCATTCTCAATGGCTTTTCCAGGAGTTACGGAATCATCTACAGCGATGTTAATAATTTCTGTGCACATCTAACATTTCTTCCTATAAACTGGTTAAACCTGTGAAGTTGTTTAATATTAGCATCATGATATAATTAGCGAGTCACATCATGAACATGGTCTTGGCTGAAACTGAAACCAAAGCTCAGGAAGCCACTAGTCGGAACCCAAATAAAAAAAAAAAGCTGTTTACATAAAACAAGCTTTTATTACATAAAACAAACTATTATAACTATTATTATTATTATTACTACTACTACCATATGTAAGAAACATATGACCCTGAACAATATAGAAGAGTCATCACAACACAGAAAGTAAATTAAAAAAAAAAAAGTTGTATTTGGCACTTTTACTGCCATCTAGAATTTTTTTCAACATCTCAAAAACTGCGGCTACAGATGCTGCCAGTCAGCTGGTGGGTATTTTTCTGCTTCTGTTGATTTGCAGAATCTTTTGCTTGTGGTTCTGTGCATCGACAGAACAGCATGTTTTTGGCGGTATCGAACCTGTAGCAGGAAGTTTTTGGTTGTTGCACCTCCTCTTGGCAAACGCCATGAAGAGAGACTATAAACCGCTTGTCTAATGTCCTTCAGGACGTCACACTGTTCATCTGCTGCTACTCCAACTGTTTGAATGTGTCTGTGCAAAGCGAAGCAGGAAAGAGACAGCAAAGAAAAAGCATTTTTAAAATTTCCCTTTTACATAATAATCAACATTTGTAAAGTCACAGACTCTGACATTTCATTGCAATCTTTACTTTTAGTCTCTATTTTTCAACTCAAAGCACTATTTCTTATATTTATTACCCATTTTATCATCAGTAATTACCAGTTGAATTACATACAACTCTGTCGCTCTGGAAACATCCTACATGTCCTCCTTTATAACCTCCTACTATAAATGAGTTGATACCCAGGAAGCTGTAGAGTACTGGCATCATAATAGAAGCCCTATATAGAAAACTGTGAATCCAAACTTCTGAACTATAGTCTCTAAAACCTGCTTCTAGAGCAGGGTGGTGTTTTTGTGTTGTCGTCCACTCGACCTCTATGACGCTAGAGCCTGCTAGATGAGCGGGTACATGTCAGCGGCTACTGGCGCAGTACTAGTCATTTCCCAGAAAGACTGTGTCAGAGGGCCTTCCACAGTGAAAACACAAGCCACTACAAAGACGTCTGTGGCAGAGAGAGAGAAAGAGAGAGAGAGAGAGAGAGAGAGAGAGAGAGAGAGAGAGAGTGTGTGAGAGTGAGAGTGTGAGTGAGAGAGTGTGAGAGAGAGTGAGAGACAGAGAGAGAGAGATAAAGAGAGAGAGAGTGAGAGCAAGAGAGAGAGAGAGAGAGAGTGAGAGTGTGAGAGACAGAGAGAGAGAGAGAGACAGAGAGAGAGAGAGCAAGAGAGAGTGAGAGAGAGAGAGAGATAAAGAGAGAGAGTGAGAGCAAGAGAGAGAGAGAGAGAGAGAGAGTGAGAGAGAGAGAGAGTGTGAGAGAGAGTGTGAGAGTGAGAGTGTGAGTCAGTGAGAGAGTGTGAGAGACAGCGCAAGAGAGAGTGAGAGCAAGAGTGAGAGAGAGAGAGATAAAGAGAGTTAGAGAGTGAGAGAAAGAGAGTGAGAGCAAGAGAGAGAGAAGAGAGAGACAGAGTGAGAGAGATAAAGAGTTAGAGAGTGAGAGAAAGAGAGTGAGAGCAAGAGAGAGAGAAGAGAGAGACAGAGTGAGAGAGATAAAGAGTTAGAGAGTGAGAGAAAGAGAGTGAGAGCAAGAGAGAGAGAAGAGAGAGACAGAGTGAGAGAGATAAAGAGTTAGAGAGTGAGAGAAAGAGAGTGAGAGCAAGAGAGAGAGAAGAGAGAGACAGAGTGAGAGAGATAAAGAGTTAGAGAGTGAGAGAAAGAGAGTGAGAGCAAGAGAGAGAGAAGAGAGAGACAGAGTGAGAGAGATAAAGAGNAGAGAGAGAGAGAGAAAGAGAGAGAGTGAGAGAGAGACAGAGTGAGAGAAAGAGAGAGAGAGAGAGAGAGAGAGAGAGAGAGAGAGAGAGAGAGAGAGACACTATTCTCATATGCCCTCTCTCTCTTCATGACTCCTTCTGCTGCTAGGACGACCCCTTCTCGTTTTACAAGCGCTGGGGCTCAACACGGCTGTGTTCAACAAGCAATGTTTGCAGCATCATAAAGCACTTATAGCGCTGCGATCAGGTTGCCACAACACTGCACAATCACAGAGAGAAAGCAGTGAAGTGAGAACCTGCTGATAGTGCAGCCTGGAAAGCGTGCATGTGTGTGTGGGGGGGCGGGGGATGTGGGGATGTGGCTTTCTGTTATAAATACATTCTGCTGCGTGGAGTGGAATCGGACCCAGCTCTGGCACAGGGAGGCAGCCTGAAGCTTTACAGTCAGCAGAGCGGGACCCTGTGACACCACGTACGACCTGATCCGCTGCTGCTAACACAGGGCTTCCCAGGAGCAGCCCAGCGATGCTCGGTTTACTACACACCACACATCATGCAGAGCTCTGGACAGACAGTTCGTGGAG
Source organism: Semaprochilodus insignis (assembly GCA_034552555.1). Classification (NCBI taxonomy): domain Eukaryota; kingdom Metazoa; phylum Chordata; class Actinopteri; order Characiformes; family Prochilodontidae; genus Semaprochilodus; species Semaprochilodus insignis. Next base: position 1,540,741 of record CM067485.1, read on the forward strand.
AGTCTGGACGAAGCACTAAAACTTGGTTTATTGACATTTTAGATCTTGACCAAAAACATGCAGAGCCTGGTCACGTTCCTTACATCTCGGTCAGCTCTCCACATTTCACTGTGTCGTTAAAACACAGAACAGACGGGTCACTGAACTGCTTTCAGCGCCGGTCTGTAATAAAACAACACGTTCCTGAACAGCGATTTCAGCATTTGAATACGAGTACCTCGAACGCTTCGTTGAGTACTCAAGTACGCGTGACCAGCACTAACTTTGGCTGAACCATTTATGAGTTTATCAGAGGAAACTCTAAAACTTCGCTGACTGGGGCCAGATTATGTTTTAGCCTCATAACCACTTCCACTCAGCCTGACAAACTTTTGAGTTTAATTAACTTTCAATATGATTTTGCTGTATAATTTAGTTATTGTTTCACATTTATTATTCATACCTCTGTTGTAAAAAAGCATTATATAAATAAATTGGACTTGAATTATTCTTTTTATTTATTTGATCAACTTTGACTTTGTCGCGTTCTCTATTCTCATTCATTTAATTAATATTTTTATTAAAGTGTTTAAAATATTGTTCATTTTGTAAATAAATCCCTAAATAATCTGCATTTTCAGCAGTCCGATTTGACAGATCTGTATTACTAAATTCTCGATAATGATTATTATAATTCATTTATTTCTTTATTTTGGCATTTGTTATGTTAACAAATTTTCAACCCATGACTTCTGTACAGGCTCGACGACATTACAAAATGAGGGTCAACTTTAATAAACTCAGAGTTCAAATCAAGGCTGTTTTATTGACTGACCTTCACATTTTTACAAACACACCCAGAATAAATTAGACCAAATCAGATTTTGCCAGAATTCGCAGCCGTAAAGTTCCCAGAGCTGTAGCTAATATGGCTTTGTTCAGCTTTATGGACAAAACTAACATGAAAAATCGGAGAACAATACAAATAGAGAAACTAAAAGAACTAAATAAAATTCAGAGTCATATGGAACAAAGAATTTTGACACTGGTGTGGCACTGGCGCACGTCCATTCTGCACTGGAAGTAACTGGTTTAGAAAACACAATATTCTAAAAGCACAGCTGCAGCTTCCAACACTAACGCTATTAGAGCACAACGATCCCAATAACAAACCAGCCGGGCCGACTTCTCAGTGAAGGTGGGTCAGCGGGCTCGAAGGACAAAGCCTCAGTCGGACTGACTGGGTGTGCACCGAGTTAAACAGAACACACGCAGTACGAAAAGAAGAGGGAATCATTTCTAACACACAGAAACAGTAAACGTTCTTGCTCATTGAGATTGAGGTTATGTTTGAGTGGAGTGCAGTACAGCAACAGACAGACAGACACAACTAGCTTTTGCCCCACGGTGAATGAGTGAGTACAGAGGAGGCATCCTGGCCAACTTTGGATGACAGTAGCTGCAGACAATATGGCAAAATCTCATTTTCTAACATTTCAAGACGATCTCACGACACACCATACGCATCACCGTATTAAGATTTAATAAGCTGCATCAGACAAAACAGAACCTGCAGTGTCACATTTAAAATACTGTAGTAATAATAATAATAATAATGATAATAATAATAATCCTACATTAATACCAATTTAACGCTTTACAAACTGCAGTAAATTCAAATTGTGCTCACTTTATGAAATACACAGTCAGTCAGTCAGTACTGACAAACCTCCACGATATGCTTGAAAAAGTCGACTGTGATGTAAATAATTACAATAAGGATAAAATAAGGTCATGTTGCCCACCCTGGGTAGGTCTGGAGGCCGTTGTGGCTGAACGTGGGACCCACATGTGGACCAGCAGACATGGCCCAAAAAGTCTTGTTCCACTGACTCACATTAGAATTAAAACAGGGTTTTGTCCTCTCCGGTGAAATTACCATTTTGGAGATACTTGTTGTTCTCTGGACACGGACCATATACCATAAACTAAATTCTGGCCATGAATTCCTAATTTTGGCTTGGTACCCTGAGTGCACACTACAAATTTCCAGTGCGCACAGCTGAACAACACGTAAAGGCCCAGTGAGCAACCACAACTGTTTAGCTATTTTTTTTTTTGCTATAGCAACAAGAGAGAGCTTCAAACAGCAGCGCCACAAGGTCACACCCAGGAAAACACACAATGTACACATTTACCACCTGCTCTGTTACTCAGAGTCTGAGCTGGGGCAGCCACGGCGCTGTTTCAGCAACTCCTGATTGGAGCTGTAGCCCAAGATCCCATTTACTTGCATAACTGTACTCTCAGGGCTCACCATGAGCACGTTTCCACCGTCCAAAGAAAAACCATCGCTATGTATTTATTTATTTATTTTTTACTTCAGTTCTACATAATTTGAACACAGCAGCTGTCCCTTTATATTACGTACAAATCCTGCTTAGAAAAAAATCTCCTTAACACTTTACTGTGTTAGTGCTGACTAACTAACATGAAGTAATTCATCACCAATTGTTGACTAACGTTAAGTAAGCATGTAACAACTGTTAACATGTAATTATATAGCTGTTACATGTTTACTTAACATCAGGTAAACACTGTAACCGTTGGTAACGTATTACTTCATGTGAACTAACGTATTTCCACAATGTCAGTTACTCAACACTTAATGTAAAGTGTTACCAAAATGTCTCTACATTGACTTGCACTGGAAAAACGTGTCTCAGAAATGTTCTGTAAAATTGGCGCTTTCTTCAGACAGCAGTAATGTAATATTTATAATAAATAAAAATCTTAATTATCGAGAAATAAAGTAGAGAAGCATGGTCAAGGGATAATTAGTTAATTAGACAATTAGTAATTAAAATCAAATTTGCAATATTATACATATCCTTACATAGAACAAATAAGGCAAGTCTTTCTTTACCCAGCTTTTTTGGAGCCATATAGAGTTAAGTCATCTGTTCTAGAAGCTGAAGTTGTTTGGCAATATTAATTAAGAGGCCAATGACAGGAGCATTTTTCTGGAGCCAATATTTTGTAATGGCTTTTTTACTTGCAGCCAAGAACATCTTAAGGAGGCCGGTATCATCTTTACTCAGCCCATCAGGGATATGACCCAAAATAGAGGGTCAATCGATCATGTTTAAGGGCTTTTAAAAATCAGGCAAACTCTATTAAACAGCAGCAGATTTGCTCCTGAGTGAAAAGAGGCAACACAAAGGACATAAATCTTACCTGTGCAATAACTCAAAACAAACCCCTTTCAAACACAGGACACACGGCCTAACCTCAGCAAGTGGCCACCAGTGACCCGTCTCTGTAAGTGGCCTTTTACCAAGGCTTAGAGAATTACCTGGTCATACTCCAGTGCTCCGGGGTAAAGTGGCCAGCCCAAAAACAGCTCAGCGATGACGCAGCCTAGTGACCACATGTCTATGGCCTCACAGAAAGGCAAGCCCAGGATGATCTCTGGAGCCCTGTAATGAGAGAGAACACACAAACACACACACAAGCAGTGTTAGTGACACCTGTCTGCTGATTGGACAATCGGGGTTGTAGGATTTTGTCTGTCTGATAGCATCATGTCAGACTACGTGACACGTACGCAGGACGTGTTTAAAGACGTGTAAGGTGACGTGCATATCTTCCAGATGTGTAACAACACATTTAACAGACTGGAGCAACAAATATACTGATTTTATTGGATAGTAAAAAGTAAACAGGAGGCCCAAAATGAAGGCAGACCCTAATTTTCTTGACTTGTAAACCGCTGGGAAATTCGAGGGGTATATCCACTCATCGTTAAACAGAATAGCTGCACAAACAGCTGCACCCAGAAGGAATCAACCCACAGGAATGAAACTTGGTGGGTAGGTTTCACATTGTGAGACATGCTAATGATTCAGTATAACATACTAAGCCAAGACGGCCCATATTGCTGTACCTGACTGACCCAACAGCCACAAATGCGGACATTCAGCGAGCAGTGATGCCCTCCATAAGCCATCCCGTTAATGCCAGCACCATTGGCACCATGACGGCTGCACCACGCAGGACTACATGCACACAGACCGTTACGACGACCTTAACACCACGTCACCGTCACCAAAGACTGCAATGGTGTCGTGCCAGACTGTCATGGAGTGACTCAGAACGACAGCAGGTCATCTTCAGTGATGAGTCCCACTTTTGTCTTGGTGGAGACGACCAACGAATCCGTGTGTGGAGGTACCGTGGTCAGCACCGAGATAAACGGTTTGTTGACACGCGCCACACGTCCAGAAGGCCTGGTGTTACTCCACCTCCACCCCTACCGCACCATCTGCAGGAACTGGGTGAGGATATTAAAGCTGCATGGGATGCATTATCACAGGACACCATTAGGAACCTCTACCACTCAACGTCTGGCATGTTGTGTTAGTAAACACGGCGGCCCGACGCCATACTGAGAGACACTACTTCTGTATGTGTAGCTCAATAAATATTGATCATATCAGTCTAAATTGATCATCATTTATTGATCCTGGTAATCTTTATCTTCCTTCCCAATAGCACTGCAATCCCACACCTCCTTCTGGGTGCAGCTGTTTTTCTGAAAATGTATCAACTTCTACATGTTGTGAATTGTTACAACCCTAGTATCTTCACTGCTATAACAAAGCCCTGCATCTCCAATGTGAGAGTTAAAGCACTTTAACTTTAAAGTTGGAGAAGTTCGAGTTTGTTCATTCATCAGTAGAATGTTCAGACGATATCAGAGCAGCTGGCGTTTTTTAGAGCTGTCAAAGCATAACAAACCAAAAGCGCCGATTTACAGGGCACAGGCTAAAAACAACCTGCTAACAGGCTCGCACTCTGAGATGATAGGTGTGAAGCTGATACTCTACAGTATGTGAAAGTGTGGCACAGGCAAAGAGTGAAAATGAACAGTCTTTAGAATCTGGACCTGAAAAGCTGCTAATGGCTTCTTTTATAACCATTTAAATTACAGTCAGCACAGCACAATAAACGGACCCGGGCTTAATGAAGCCGTCTTCCTGTGCTCCACATGTTCGCAGCTGAGGTAGGACGTCTGACGTCACAGCAACACATATGCTGTCATGACAACGGGAGGAAAAAGAGAAAAAAAAAAAGCCGGCTGCCTAGCGACAAATGATCTCTGGGCGCAATGACGTAGCCACTGAAGGCCATAGCGGGGGTGATGAGAAGGAGCATGTCACACCGCTCTGTCATGTTATCGCTTGTGTGGGATCATCTCCCACTCAGGTACTGAAGCAAAGGTTAATTTCAAGCCTTCGATCCAAAGGTTCTTGAAAAGCAGAGAGGAACGCTATGAGGGTTTCGAAGCGCCAGAATTGTTAGGATTAAAATGCCTTTTTTATAATAAACAGAAAATGTGTAAAAAGAAGCATGAAGATACTTTAAAAATCATTTTACAACAGGTATTACACTAACACACCCTCAACTGAACCTGTTGAATTTCTTCATATCACCAAAAAAGAAAAATGAAAAAATAAGGACAAAAAAATAAAAATCAAATAAAAATCACAAAATTTAAAAAAAAAAAAAAAAAAAAAAAAAAAAAAAAAGGTGAAAAAAAACTATTTACTGACCAAATTACATGTGTTGTTGATTTTCCAAGTTAAAATAAGATATTTAACATATCCTCAAAAACACAGGACAAACACAGACATGGCATTTGTTGCTGCCAGTGCACAATTTATATTGAAGTTGCTGCAGCTAACACACTGAGGAGAAAACTAAAGATGTGCCATAACTTTTACACAGGCCACATTTTGTGTTTACAGTACTCCCTATAAAATTAAATAACATTTGGTCTGGGGTGCGTAAACGTCTGCACATGACTGCAAATAAACATGAAATTATCCATTTTTACTGATCAGATTACAGTTACTGCACTTAAACATAAAACACAGCAGTGAAACCCTATACACTAGACAAAACCAGGCTCCGTATGTATTTGGACAGTGACAACTGTTGTAAACCTGCCTCTGTACACCAACACAATGGACCTGAAATGAAGCAAGGAGTGACTGAAGTGCTATTCAAGCTTTTTCTACAACCACTGCATTAACCGTTTAGGAAACACAGCCATTTACACACGGCCCAAACATTTTCACAGGCTCAAAGGTAAATACACGAGCTGATATAAAAAAAAATACACCGATTATTTTAAATACTTGGATGGAAACCCTTTTCAGTCAATCCCTGCCTGAAGTCAGTCATTTATGGAGATCACCAAATGCTTAGCTTCCTCTTTCTGACAGGCGGTGCAGGCAGGTGCATTCAGTAGCTGCTTGTGTGTGGGTCTTCCTGCCTTCAGTTTCGTCTTCCGTAAGCATGGCCAACTGGGTTGAGCTCAGGTGGCTGACTCGGCCATTTAACAACATTACATTACTTTGACTTAAGAAGCTTATATTGTTTTCACGGTATGTTGGAGGTCATTCCCCGTCTGTACCGTCAAGAGCCGTCCTATCTGTTCTGCACAACTGGACTGAGTCTGAGGAGAACGTTTAGTCTATGGCCTTCAGAAACATATCCTGATACTTTATAAAGCAGCCATCTCCTCAATAAACCCCAGTGTCCCAGGTCCACTACCAGCCATACATCCTCATTGCATAGCACTACCTCCACCATGTTTCACAGTGGTATGCTTCAGAACATAAGCCCTTCCCTTCCTCCTCCATACATGTCTATCCACCATTATGGTGCACGTTAATCTTGGTTTCATCCGTCCTGAACCTGTCCTATCTTGAGCTAGGTTTTATTTATGCTTATTAGACATTTTCCCATATACTGTTTAAAGATATACAGAACGTTGAGATGCAATTTTGGGTTTTTAATCCCAGAGAATATGATTAAAAGCAATAGCTGTTCCATCCTCACCGGCAACCAAGAGCAAATTTAGAACAGACTAATAAACTAAACCCAAGGCAGCTTGCAAGCAGACCCATGACTCCTGTTCTATTTCGGAGCATGGCGTTCCCGAAAGCCTAGTTCGACTCGGAGGCTATTCTGTACTGTGATGACAGCAGAGCTTAACAGGCAGCAGCCCCTTGAGTAAGAATGGAACAGGGACAAAACAGACAGAGGGTCTGACATGTAGATTTGTGGTGCAGCTCTCAGGGATTAAACCGACCTAAACTCTGCTCCCAGCTCAAATAGCAGGGCTCTGAGGACTCAACCCAAAACCAACCGGCACTGCAGGGGGTACAGGGGCTGAAGCTTAAAGGGTTCCTGCCGGAGAGGGACTTAAACCAACCCAATGAAGGCCAGCAAAACCCACCACCAAACAGCACTACAGGCACAAAACACAGCACCCAGCGACACCAAAAACAGCTTCACCAAGCAGCACTGCAGGATACACCCACTAAATGCGGACACACCCAACAAGGAAGGATACAGGAATTCAACCCAACAACCAACAACACCAGGGGACACTTTGTCCAAGCAGGATATATGGGTTAAATACATGATCAAATATACTGAAGCCAGTATAGATTAGCAGTCCACAACACAGAGACTAAACCTAATATCAAGAACACGGACAAATTAAAAAGGTCTAATCTTCAAACACTGAGACCAACGTGGCCTCAATCTGCCTACTTGCAACTGTGTTATCAGCAGCAGTCTGAGACCAGCTGGAGGACGCTACAAAACCTCACTGAAGGGTTTGGGAGAACAGGAGCTAACTTGTGTTGACAGGGTAAAGTAGCGGCTCATTCTGAATTTAGCTCAACCACTTCACACAGTCAGACTAAAATTGCTCGCTTCAAAGTCCTCCATGTTGACGCCAGAAATAAAAAGGTCCATTGTTGCACGGAAAACGAATTCATCGGAGACTGGATATTGCTATTATGGAACCAAAGCACGGCAGGCAGGCACTGCCCCTACCCGTCCCTTTCTAAGAACAGTCGTAGAGGGTACGAGTTCCCAAAGCATGCCTCCAAATAGCACAGTCATTTCAGTTACGTGGCAGGCCAAGTGCTACTTCAGGCACTGTCTCTACCACATAATCCTCTTCCACATAAAAAAATAAAGTGTCTGTTAAGTTGCTAAAAGACTGGAAAAAACAGCTAAGAACTGGCCCAACGTTCTCTACAGTGCTCTACAGACGTCATGGCAAGTTACTTCGGAGCACAGCAGAGCAAAGGGTGCAGTGGGTGGCATCTAAATCTCTCGGGGGTGTCAACCTGGGCTGCTTCTAGGCCATTCTGACACTCATGAAGGCCCTGGATGAGTTGAATCATGTGTGTTTGTTGAAGAGGAATGCTGAAGTATGTAGAGGCGTGGCCTGGAAGAGCCTTCTGACATCCCTGATCCAAGCCATGGGAATAACGTCTGCTTTACGGTTTGTGAGTTTGTTTGCACATTTCAATGGAATTGACACATCATTTCCAGACCTGTAAACTTTGCACACAAATCTTTGTATCGAGTTGAACCTACAGTAAACCTTCACATGTGAATTTGTACCCTCAACCTGCTGCTGTGTTAACCTTAGGGGAGGGAAAAATATATTGATACAGTATAGAATTGCAATATTTTGTCAAAGTGACAAAGTGAGAACGTTGTTAAGGTTTTCCTTTGGGGGCAAAATTTGAGGTTGAAAATGGTAATGATTCAATATATCACAACATATATGTTACCACAGCACTCAGCAATATTCAAAGCGGCAGTAGTATCATAACGTGACAACACTGAATTATGGGGCCACACCTAGCTGACCTTGTAAGGTACAAGGCTTCATACAGCACAACTGAACTTCCAAAATGGAGAAAACAAAGGAAGGACTGACATTTTGGCCACCAAAACATTTTTTGGCCAATTTCTGTGGGAAAAAAGGCTGAAATTTGGACTGAAAACAGAAAAAAAGAAAGATTAAGTAAGCACGTTGGGCACCAAGAGGGAAAACAATCTCCTCCATTACAGGTTTGATACCACTTGAACACACATTTAGCACGATAGGGATTAAACAAGGTATTAGACCTACCTAAACTCTGGGCTGGGTTCTGAGGACTCAACCCAATACCAACCGACACTGCGGGTGACTGGAGCTTTAAGCAAACACCAAGTGATCCTACTGGAGAGGGACTTAAACCAACCCACTGAAGGACAGCTTCACCAAACGGCCCTTCAGGATACAGGCATCAAATACCACCAAAAAAACAGCTTCCCCAAACAGCCCTGCAGGATACAGGCACCAAAAACAGCTTCACCAAACAGCCCTACAGGATACATGCACCAAAAACAGCTTCACCAAACGGCACTGCAGGATACAGGCACCAAAAACAGCTTCCCCAAACGGCACTGCAGGATACAGGAACCAAAAACAGCTTCACCAAACAGCCCTACAGGATACAGGCACCAAAAACAGCTTCACCAAACGGCCCTACAGGATACAGGCACCAAAAACAGCTTCACCAAACGGCACTACAGGATACAGGCACCAAAAACAGCTTCACCAAACAGCACTACAGGATACAGTGGCTATATAAAGTATAAACAAATGAAATAGAGACAGCATGATACGCAGTCAGTCTGCAGGCTAAAATCCTTTTTATTTTTGTGATGGTTTTGTATTGTAGGCGTGCTAACTAATTCGCTAACCGCAAGCCTAACTACTAACTAGATGTTAGTCCACAGTTCCATAGACTTTTGTATCGCTACAACCCATAAATTAAAATTTTCTTCCTGTCCAAATTCTGTCACACACATTCTGCTACAGCTGTGAACGTGAAGTGTGACTTTGGCTTAAACGCTAAACTTCAGTGAGGATGTTAACAGTCAGACACAAAAGCTATTTCTTAAGCCCCGGTTGGGCAAGTTGTAGGTGCCACGCCAATGTGAGACTTGCAGAAACTCATGTAGTTTTTTTACACTCATGTAGCTCCAACAGGAAAGGTGATATTCACCCTGAAGATCATATCGCGAAAAATTCAAAACACAGTTTATGGTGAGGGTCTGAAATTCTGTAGAAACTCATGACACGGTTTCCCAGCACCGAAGCAGGAAGTTGTATTTTTAAACTTATAAAGAATGGAGGGGAAGCACAAAGAAAAGACCAACATTATGTTCACATGCTGCAACAGTGCCAGGCTGGATTTCCCCAAAACTGTATCTCCAACACAGGATCCTTCATCAAGTACACCATCAGAGAGATTACAATACCACCACCCCCCATAAGTCTCTGGTGTGTGCCAATACCGTCATTATGATATGACTTGGAGCGCAGCCCTATAAATAACTGTCTTTCATAAACAAAGAACCCTATGGACACATAATACCATCTGCGCTTGTTCTCTATTTGAGCATGATGTTATTAGGTAGCTCCATGAAACAAGCAGGCAGGCAGGCCAGCAGGCTTCGGGGCGGGGGGGGCAACTGGCCAATACAATTTGTTTGTCTAACTGAGCTCCAGTATGTCTGAACTCTTGTCCTACATCAGCCATTTCCTGAGCAGTCAGGATGGAGGGAGGTAACCCCAGGCATCTCGCTGCACTAGAACAGGAAACTCTAGAGACCAGGATGAACGTTCCCCCCACCACCTACCCCGTACTGTGACGACAACCCCTCAAACACACAGTAACCTCTTAGAACTTGCAGCTGTGCAATAAGAAACCCTATAGCATGTCACGCACAAAGCTCTGAGCACGCAGCCTCGGATGTGGTTACAGCTCCCTGGGCTGGGGAGTCTCCGCCTGGACGGATGTTCAAAATAAATAAACAGAAAAAACAAAAACAGAAAAAAAAAAAAAAAAAAAAGAAAACCCAGGAGATTAGAGAGATCAGCTGTGTTTTAGAAGACGAGGATCAGCTGTGTCAGAGCCAAGGCTGCAATAGACTTCATTCGTTGAAGGTCAAAACCGCCGCATAATTAAATGGCTAGGATGTAAACAGTCCTCAAAAATGGTGGTGTGAAAGGATCTGTCCTGGAGAAACCTGCCGAGTCAGAAGTGTTTACAGTGGTGGTGATAGAGACCAGATGAAGCCTCTGAAGGCTCTCTCACAAAACGTTATTACATAAAACTGTTATGAGTGCGCTGACTGATGTCTGAGACATTGTTTTACAGCAGCTTTTTAATCTACAGATGGTTTTGGTCTAAAACTAGGGATGCACAGAATGTTTGGCAACCAAAACTATTCGGCCGAAAATAGCGAGGGGGGAGGAGAAGGGGGAAAAAAAAAAAAAAAACTTTCGGTGTTCGGACGAAGAAATAAAAGGTCGAATAATTTACACCGAACAATGCCGTTTTAATGACAACGTCACCTTTTTCTAGTTACCGGATACAGACGGGAACCACAGTCGAACTTTTACTCGTTAGGTCCAGAGTTAGCGCCATCTGCTCGCGGCTAACACCCACACTAATACCAATGTTCGGTATTCAGCCTTCGACCAAATGTTTAGTTTTGTTCAGTTTCAGCTTCGGCCAATAATTTTCCTCATAGTGAATTCTTATCCAAAACGTCATTTGAGCAGCCTATATCAATCCATTAATGGAGGAAAGTAGGGATGAACGATTTTGGGCAAATCTAATCAATATTGCGATTGCAATTTAAATTGCCTTTACTAATATCTATAAACTGAGATCCAGGCCAGGAGGACTAGTGCATCCACTTTCTCTGGCTTGGGGCTTTACTGTAGACAGCTAAAACGCCAGACTGCTAGTTAATTATGGCTGTATTCATGTATACAGCATATGGGTTGTTTCTGATTGATCTAACTCATCTACCCTGTTATAAGGTGGAAATTTTCCTACTTCAAATTTGATGACAGTAGACCAGGCAAAACAGCCCCCTAAAGAAAACTCATTTCCTCATATTTACCCTTCTTTTACCCTCTTTCGGTAAAATGAGACGGCAGTTCACTGGGCGTAGGCCTGTCTTTCTAAACCCTGGACCTGGAAGCCCCCTGCCCTGCACATTTTAGTGGACTCCCTGCTTTTATACCACCACATACGACTCTGAAGGGTTTTGTTAATCTGAATTTTGTTAAGCTGAATCAGGTGTGTTGGGAAAAGGAAAAGCACTAAAATGTGCAGGGAAGGGTGCCTCCAGGTCCAGGGTGGAGAGACACTGGTGTAGGTAACTTTCATCAAAAATAAAAGTAGTATAAATTTGTTAAAATGCACTTTAAACAAGCAAACACAAAGAAATGCAATACGATTTATTGATTCATCCATTCTCATTTGCTGAAAACACCTGCTAAACGCAGCCTCTCCAGTGCTAACAGCTAACACCACAGCCCTCTGCTCTACTCCGGAAATCCCACCACTCCACCCGTATTCAGGCTCTTCAGCATGAAAGTCCTTGCATGACTGAATCTAAAACAGCCCACCATAAACATTCCTTCTCTTTAAAAACTGAACTACTAACAACATGGCATTCCGTCTGCACATCACTTTATTATATTTACACTTTCGGTGCGCTGTTAAAATGAGGAAACATATACCGTCTCAGCTCTGGCTCCTGAGATCCCGTTTGCTGACGACAGTGAACGTCACACCAGCGCAGTGCAAGATAGTGTGCAAACAGTGCCCTGCTGTACTGATCCCTTACTAGGGCAGCCATAAATGCCCTTCGTACCTAGGGCCTGTGAAGCGCTGTTAGCCCGTGCATGCACTGTGCCATTACCCCCTAGCCCTTTAGGGCAGCCCTCATATTACCACTGCGCTATTGCAGTACATATTTGGATACAATGCAGTATGGCTGCATCCCTGCTCTCAAATCCAGGTACAAATAAGAATAAACCTGCAGTTTAACGAAAGAAAATGACAGAACCAAACTCCACTACCAACGTGAGAGTGATCCTCCCCATCCCCAAGCAGACCACCAGCGCCAAACTGCAGGGTTTCCACTTCTCCTGCTGTGCACGGAGCAGGAGAGGACATTCAGTACCAGAGAACGGAATTCTGCTGTCTGGCAGAGGCCCAAACGCACACAGAGCTCCAAGTATGAGCATGCAGTTACAGCTAATGATCCACACGTGCCTGCCAGGAGGTGTATGTACGCGTGTCTGGGTGTGGAGGGGGCACAGAGTGTTAAGGCTTTTCATTAACACAGCAATGAAGGCGAGAGAGAGGGGGGATAGAGAGAGAGAGAGAGGCAGGCCGAACTGACATGGGTCACTGGGTTTCCCTCTAGGCCTTGCCTGTGCACCACTATCCAGTCACAGCGCTCTCTGTAAACAAATCCCACCCAAACACAGCTTATCTAATCTCTTACAGCAGAGTGCAGTTATTCGGACTTCCCCTCCTCAACCCAGCGAAAACTTTTCCATCAGCTCCACTGCACAGTGGAAAAAAACTCAGCCGCTTTCTCTCCAAAAAGCTAATCAGGCTCTGGCTGAGCGCTCCCAACTGCAGAAAACATGAGGTGGAAAAAACACAACCATATCAACAATCAGCCTGGAATGGATTTTGAGCAAAACAGAGCAATAATATAATCGACAAATAACTTAAAATCTAATTAATAAGGGAGTAAATCTCTGACCTCACGACAATTCAATTACAGGTCTGTTAGCAAGTTCAATTCAATGCATCACAAAACCTCTTGATTCACTCCGGTACAAGACAGAACTTGTTTGAAATCCAATAAAGCAAATGTCCTGTTATTATTTTGGGCATTTCAAAGCACAATAGATGCATTTTGGCCAAATGAATCTGCACTATTACTGAATATTACTATAACCCACTATCAGATTCCAAAATCAATGCAGTTAACACCTTAGTCTCAACGCGTTTCTACTCCCCTATTAATTAACCATGCTATGCTAAACTCGAAACCAACACAGCTTTCCAAGACAATATGGAACACGAAAGCAGAAGAACTCCACTTGGTGCGTACCACGCCCGCCAGACGTGATGCTTTCACAGAGGTACGGTGTGAAATTAAAACCAAACAGAGCAGAGTCCAGCGGATCAGGGGCTTTAAATAACTGAAAGGCAGCTCGTTTTTCTTGTACGGTAACTGGAAACCGGACTCTTTAGGGCACGCTTTAAGATCATGGTTTCACTGGTGGGGTCAACCAACACCCGTAACCGCCTAAGCAGTTTCGTAGCACACAAAGCCGCAGAAATCTGCTCCGAATTCTAGACCCGAGCTGGGTGCCGCTTTCTTCCCGTCATAGGATCACTTTCATACCTGCCTCGACCACAGCACTGTGTACCGACCCATCATGATACAAGAGGTACCATTCAATACATCGTGGGACTGTAAGCAGTGAGACAGACTTATAGGGTCTAAATTAAGGAGAACTACTGAAGCATAAACATGTTAACTGGTTAGCTAGGCTTGCTAATGCTATGCTTATGTTGGAGTGGAAGAGCCTATTGGCTAAAGATGGCACTGCTATCTAGCAAACACGATATGAAGCACCATCTGCAGCGAACTTTACATTAAACTACTGATTTTTGACAATCCATACAGCATCACAAAACAATATTATGATCCTTAAGCTTATTGATATGCTCTTAAAGCTTTAGCTAGGGGCTGATCAGGATGTAACTTGGCACTTGACACCAAATTTAAGGAGCTAAACAACACTGGTTTAGCATTTGAACGGTTAGCCGTTGTGGATTTCAATGATATAGTTGATCTATTTATCAATAGTTTACTCTATTGCTATCAACTACAAATATGTTAGCATTGTGGTTCTCACTGAAACATTAATGGAGCCCTAATATCGGCAAACTGTGACAGTCTGGCCTTAATATCTGACAGTATATACCACTGAAGCAACAATTTTGCGGTCAGCATAATGCCCAAAAAAGGAAATCTGTTTTACAGAGGGTTTTTTTCCCCCTATACAGGAAAACTCATGTGGGTTTGTGCTAGCATCAGTTGTGTTAGCATCAGTCGTGTTAGCGTTACCTAGCCTCGCAGTGGCATTATTCTCCAAGACGTTTCGTCATCAGATGCTTTGAGTTTCTCTTTCTTACTTGTATTAGGACTTCTATGGTGTTTTTCTGGCACTCATTTTCTGAATTGTGAAGTCTAAAACCTTATTGGAAGGGTGTGGATTAGGCTCGGAAGATGGTGCCACTTTAACATGCAGCCATTCGGCAGGTAACGTCACCGGGTCCCTCCTTCTATGTGGAAACTGAATGGAGAATTAATATTTTGTCCCATGTACATTTAACACGTGCAGGACGCAGACTACAGAACGACGAGGTCCTTGTTTTTGAAAACAAGACGCATCATGACAGACAGTGTGGCCAGACAGTAGCGTAACCTGATCACAACAGGTGACAGCGAGCTTAAATAACCATGTAATAGCCAGGTGGGGTTGGTGGTACAAATGCAGGAGAAACCATTGAAAGCAGCACAGGGGCAGGCTGGCAAACTTCAACTCAACAGCTCCAAACAAAACTTACAGAAACCCAAACCTCAATTAATAAGTTCTGATTCCTCTCTGACATACGAGTTTGAGCCCAAAGGCCAGGCAGCATGCCTCTCGTAGCTTCGTCCTGGCTGCGCTGCTGTTCTAGAAGCAGCGTGTACAATGCAAACACACGGGTCAGAACACCCCACTTTTGTGGAAAGCAGGGGGCTGGACTTTTTCCAGAACCGAGCTCAGGGTTCGGCCAGACATTTCATATGCAAGCTAGGCATTACAGAGAACAGGCTGAAACATTATGGACCTTTCATTATGGGGCAGTAATAGCGGGGTGGGGGGGTGGGGCAGTATATTTACCGCCAAACCATTCGCAAACGCTTTCTATTTTTTCGAGCTCTGCAGAAACAAAAGGAGCTTTCGCATTGAGAATTACAGAGCCATCAAAGCAGTAAACAAATGCCAGACAAAAGCCTTTTCACCATTGCCTCATTCAGGCCCTCCATTTGGAAGTTTTCAGAAATGTGGACAGTCTGGCTCCCATCGCTCCCATCTGACTGGGTCTCCATCAGGAGTAATTCAGGGGCTAAAACCAGTTTGTTTATACCCATGTCCACGTCAGATTTTGGTTTAACATGCAAGTATTGAAGACAAAACTACACAGCAATGAGTAAGAATGCTCAAAAACGGCCAGGAAGCTCTGCAAAACTACCTACTCAAATGTCTTAAACGTCATTTTCAACATCAACTCTGTGGGCGCCTAGCGTTATACGGGCTCAGGTCACAAGCAAACAGCTGCAGAAAATGGGAAGAAGACTATACTACACTAACCCTAGCAGCTTCTACGGTCTCCACCCCAGGAAACAGATGTGAAGACGCCATGCTAGAAGAGCGCTCCCACCTGTAACACTACCTCGCCCTAATTCAGTCACCACAACGGTTACGGCAAGCTGTCGAAAGAAGCTCAATTTGATTAGCGTTCTGTTTGGAACAGCTGACGCGCAGAATAAAAGACAGGTCTGTCTAAACAAAAGGTTGGAGATCATCAAGTTCTAGATTAATCGAGAGCGCCAGAGTTAAGCTTCAGGCTTGCTTTACAAGCAGTCCAATTATGATGAGCTCTGCTCTAAACTTTGGGAGTGCTAAATTCAACAAAGGCTGAGCCGCCCACTAACACTGCAAGCTGTTTGTTCTGCTAGGCGGCTTCGGTACAGATTAGGGCTAATAGGACGACTGCTTGTTCTCTCTCTCTCATATAACATCACGCCCTGCAGGTCCTTCATCAGATCAGGAATCCAGCCAATTGGGTCGGCCCAGTCTGTTGGTGGCCAAGGGAGTTCACGTAAAAAGCCTGATAAGTGAGAAATTAAAAAATAATAAAGCAATTCATTAAAACGATTGGCTTTGCTTTTCCATCATGAACACACAGGTGCCGAGCCTGAACCTACATCGCCTACGCAAGGCACTAGAATAACGCTCCATCTCAGGTTTGACCCAAAGACATGGAGAACGCCTCAGTGCTCCGATCACTGCTCATAATCGCTGAATTTTGGGTTCGCAAAGAAGTCAAGGCAGGAGGGGGGAAAAACGCAAACAGAGCCAGCCATGACCTCCATTCCAGGAGTCATGAATTCAAAACCGAAGCCTGGAAACAAAGCCATCTTGACATGCCACAGAAGGAAAGGAATCTGGACTTGGTGTTTTCTGCAAAAGAATGCTGTCCTAGATATCACAACAGGGCACTCAGTGTTTTGTATTAGAAGTAGAGGCTGAACAACAATGACATTATGACATAGCAAATAAAAAGGAAAATAAATACTAAATAATACTAGGTGTTTCCATGACGTCCATTGTTGGAAATGGGTGTTACACGTACAGGAAACACAGTATAACCGCGATATTATCATCAATATGACCTTCATTAGAGAAATAAAAGGTTTGGTATATCCATAATTGGAACAAATGACTATATTTGACTCTCTTTAGTGGTTAAGGGTTTATCTGATACCAGAGTCAGGTTATTATTAAATCAGAGACAGTGATTAACTACAGCATCCAGATGTAGAGATATATGTAGAGGAACAAGATAAGGGTCAGATAGATTTATTACATATAGACACATATTTATAATGTTTTCATATTGGTAAACTTCCTACGAATTCTGTATTCATAATGCACTATAAACACATCTATGAAGCATCATGTAGCACACATAACACCTTATAATACCTGGCATAAGCCTGTATGCTGTATCTTAAGGAATCAACCAACAGGAATGAAACTTGGAGGGTAGGTCTGACATCGCGAGACATGCGAATGATTCAAGTTTCACACTAAGCAAGCGCATGTGATGTAATCAAGAACAGGCCTCATCGCTGTACCTGACTGACCCAAGAGCCACGAATGCGGACATTCAGCGAGCAGTGATGTCCTCCATGAGTCATCCTGCTAGTGCCAGCACCATTGGCAGACGGCTGCACCACGCAGGACTACATGCACGCAGACAGTTACGACGACTGTCCTTAACACCACGTCAACGTCTCCAAAGACTGCAATGGTGTCGTGCCAGACTGTCATGGAGTGACTCAGAATGGCGGCGGGTCATCTTCAGTAACCATCTTCCTTCCCAATAGCACTGCAATCCCACACTTCCTCCTGGGTGCAGGTACTCTTTTGATCACGAGTGTTGTCGTTGTCGTTGTTGTTGTCGTTGTTGTCGTTGTTGTCGTCAATCAGAAAAAACAGCAAAACAGTATTGTTTTGGTATCTGTAGGAGTTGCACAGACTAGTCGTTGTTAACTTCACTGCTTGGCTATTACACTTCATGCTTGATGTTGACTAGACATTGGACACCTCAAGATAAGACAACAGGTGAAGAGCCTGATGATTTTTATTGACCTGTTTGGCTTTGTTGTAACATTTCCCCACTGATCCACTGCACTTCAAAGATTAGATATTGAACATCATTATCTCTGGTTTCCTAAAGACAGCAATAAAAGGTAATGTGTGGTCGGAGAGGGAGCATAACACCCTATAATCCTGTGACGCTGGAGGTCAGCTACTCTGAACAAGTTTGAAATTTCTTTGGCCTTCTGCTGCAGATGAGGGCCTCGAACGCCTAGAGTGCGCTCAAGCCGGATACCAATTTGAGAACTTGTTGGAATAGGCATGCCATGCTCTGCTCTCAGGTGGTGAAATTGGTGCTTCTATCTTTGCATATTCATAACAGTGTTAATCATATCGTAAAACCCATATCATGGAACATCATACAGGTAAAACCTGCCTCCCTTAATTCAAACCAACAACTACAGCAAAAGCAACTTCCTTCACTTTTGGGCCCTCATGCTCATGTCTGCAGTGAACCGTGCAACAGCCTTCGATGTGGAACAACCACGGTTTGGCAGCACGGTTCTGGAGAACAGGTGATATGCTATGCTTTGCAAAGTCAACTGAACGCACTGCACGCAAGCTCCGACATTTGTTCACCTGCCGAAAGCTCCTAGCGTGTCCTGAGCACTGACGTTAGGTTTGAGGTTGGTTGTCTGACAAGCAGATCTCAGAGATCTTGCATGGGGATAATTACTGACACTGTGGCAACAGGTCATGTTTCTAGTACCTATGCCAACAGCGGTAAGCCTGAGCCTGTACCTTTGTGCTCTTTAAAAGGCCAAACAGGCTTTGCAAGAAATGTTCAGGCAACCTCCAAAGAAGGTTTACGCAGTGGAGAGAGGCACGTAAAGACTTTGAACCCTTCCATATCAGACATCAACAGCTGCTGTAGTGAGATGAAAAAGCGCTTTATGACCCATGAAGACAAAGAAAAAAAGGGGGCAGAAAAAAACAAAACAAGAGTTGTTGCATAATGTAACGAGGGAGTCATTATCTTGTAGAGGGAACAAACATCAGGTAATGGTGACTAAACCTATCATTTTGGCTTTCAAGCTTGTCACGTCAAACATGCTGAGTTTTGGAACAAGCCCGAAACCCTGTTCTATGTTTGCGACAAACTGAAGCACGCAAGAGCTTCTGCAGTTATGCACAAGAACCCAAACCTTAAAGCATGCACCCTACAGGCCTCAACAGGAAACCAATAAAACCCCCAACCAGACATTCCAACCAGCAACACACAGTATCACTCTGGCCATTTGGACAAGACACAGGCCAGATTTTCCCAGGCCGCCCCAATTCTGAGGCTTGCATGCATGACTCTGAACACACATTTGGTTATGCGGACGGCAGTAGCAGCACACTCGATCCATTCAGACCTGAGCCTGGACACTCGCTGGCCTGGTAAATGTGAGTGGCTTGTTATGCAACAGACCAATGAATATTAGCTTTCTTAGCGTTTCAGCTATTCGAACAGGCTGATATAATTAGCCCTGCGTCTGAATAGCAGGAGTATTTCACAACCTTCCGGAGCGGTCAGCTGAGGAATAAGGAAAGATAAAACCGGACTCATTCACGGCCCTGAGAGTCCTTTGTTTGAGAAACGATCTCAAGCAGAGTTAGCTAAATCTGAATTGAACGAAAAATGATCAAAACAAAACAGACTAGGTTTCCGAGTTAGGGACTAGGGCTGCATGACAGCGGACAAAACAGACACTGCAATTTTTCTTTCCCTGTGATATATATTGCGATATGAAAAAACATTCAGGAATTTTAACACCACGCCCTTAACACCACATCAACATGCCAGACTGGTGCCTCAGAATGTCAGCAAGTCATCTTCAGTGACAAGTCCCGCTTTTGTCTTGGTGGAGACGACCAGCGAATCCGTGTGTGGAGGCACCGTGGTCAGCACCAAGATGAACGGTTTGTTGTCACATGTCACACGTCCAGAAGGCCTGGTGTCACCCCACCTCCACCCCTACCGCACCATCTGCAGGAACTGTGTGAGGATATTCAAACTGCATGGGATGGATTATCACAGGACACCATTAGGAACCTCTACAACTCCATGCCGAGACGTCTGGCATGTTGCTTTAGCAAACACGGCGGCCCGACCCCATACTGAGAGACAGACTTCTGTATGTGTAGCTCAATAAATATTGATCATATCAGTCTAAATTTATCATCATTTATTGATCCTGGTGACCTTTATCTTCCTTCCCAACAGCACTGCAATCCCACACCTCCTTCTGGGTGCAGATGTTCTTTTAATGATGAGTGTATATAAACAGTGCTGCTTCATCCTAGATCTCACATACATGTCATAGCATGACTGTTATGATGCACATACGTGCAAGTTTAATTAGATTCAATTAGATTTAATTAGATTTGATATTTTGTGCATTAAGTGTCTTCAGAGCTCCAACTCTGAATGGGAATGCGTGCATAGCACAAGCCCTGGACCCTCCATGCCCACTGTGACGGGATGCAGCTAGCTGCCTAGTTTGTTCACGGACACTGACAGTGAGTGAGAGGCGTATCAGTCATACAGTTTTACATTTGCTTTCACTGTGTTGACACTGTCACTCCCTTATCAGGTGAAAGTTTGAATACAGTATGAATCCTAATCTTGTGTCCACTAATTACCGCCTGTATAACTGCACTGACCAGGCACAACAAAGCAAACGGCCCCGAGATCAGCACTTTCTCAAGGACAGAAAGACGGATTGGCCGGCTCACTCCCTGCATCCCTGCCCTGCCATCCGAGTACCAAAGAAGGCCAAGCGGCTCATCTGATGCGTCCGAAGAGCCTCATTAGACTGATGGGTGTTCCTTCGCCAGAGGCATGACCTCAGACTCCACAATGAGGTTTAAACTAACTCCAGGAGTCTGTCCTCAGGCTGGGACATTTGATCCGGGCGTGCACGTAAAACAAGATGAGAAGTCTCATTTCTTCAATTCTTGGTCCCACACAAATATTTAATTAGGGATTTCGGAGGATTTCCGTCGCTCAAGGAATGTACACACACTTCCATGTTTGTTTTCCTTGTATTAGAATGGTATTATTAACTGGTGACCTTCTGAACTCAAGTAGTAACCTTACTTTACATGGAAATCTACACACATTAACCTGAGAAACATGGTAAGAGATGCATGAGCCACACAGGTTAGTCTGGTAGAAGCATAACAGGACAGAGCTTCAGCGAGAGCAAAAAAAAAAAAAAAAAGCGCCAATTACATGTGTGCAATTTTTTTTGGTTTGTTTTTCTGACTCATATATAAATGGGCTAATATTTCAAATCAGTTACTAAATAATTTATAGCGGATGCAAAACAAAGTTGTAGTAGTTAATAATGTTGCTAGACAATAAATAATTCAAAGCAACTACTTGAAAAGGATTTTTATTTGTAGCAGTTCTTAAATAATTGATCGTAGATACCGAATTAGTTCGTGAATATTTCATAGTAGGTACCAAGTTATTCACAGCAGATGAAAAACAACTTGTAGTTGCAAAATAAATGATACTAGATACTAAATAATTTAGCTGAGCTCCGTTTCTCAATCTTATCTTCTGCGGTTTCAGTGTGGCCTAAATGCAACACGGCAATGACCAAATGCTGATAGAGCAATGCAACTACTTATACTGACTGTTAGGACTGAAAGGCATTTTATTGACGCTGAGTGCTGCATCAATAAACAAAGCCATTTATTTGCTATATTGTGTGAAATTCTGCTTGCTGTGAACCCATAATACATGTATAAACCCCTATTAATACATAAAAACAGCCAAGGTGACGAGAGTAAGCTGTGGTGTCCATATACTGGTCTCCAGATACAATGCTGGATTGGTGTCTGCTGGCCTTAAGTCTGCGACCGTAGGGCGCGAGGGTCCGGGTGGCAAAAACGATGCTTCTGCATCCCTCCGACCTTGCGCACTGGCCCCACGCTTTGCAATGCATGTCCTCATTTGATCACTGCATGTGCGGCACTTCATTCAAAATGAATGAATTTGAAGGGAAATGAGCTTCGTAGTTTGGCATCTAGCAACAAGTATACGGGAGCTCTAGCCCCTATCCCATTTCTTATTTTTACCTCTACTCCTTGTTTTCGAGCGTAACCCTCCCTCTTGAAACTTGAGTTACAAGGGGTAGTGGTTGAAATCTCCCCCCATGAAATGGAACAACCCTTTAACGCTGAACTTCGCTATTCAGCTTTTCAAGTACCAGAACGTAACTGCTGCACCATTTAAGGTGGAACGGGGAAATTCCGATAGGTAGCGACCGAGACATCAGTGTATTACTAGCGATTTTTACGAGTGTTATAAAGAAAATGACCATAAAACGCTTCTACAATGGTTATCTTACAATACAGCGGCTTTTTAACAGAGAAAATAATTACATTATGGGTCTCTTTGGTCGCTTGTGCAGCCATCTTGCCGATGATTCGCAGAGCATTCGCAAGGAATTTTCTCATAACGCTCCATTTGGAGTGTGCCTCGGAAAAGTCTCCGTTTGAAATGCCATGTAGCCCAAACTGTCGCCCTACCCCTCCATCTCAACAACAATCGGAATAACCCTCCCCCTAGATGTGACCGCGCAAAACAGAGGGGTAGGGCTAAGCGTTAGGGGCAAGGTGTGAAATGGGATTGGGCCCAAGTGTGTATCCATTGGGGCATTGGGGTGTAGGGGTGCCAAACCACATGGATACGTTGCTTTTTCACCACGGTAAGTCAAGTAAATACCGTCACAGCCCTAATTAGAAGTGCAATTTCACTGGCAGTTTGTATCCAGCTTCTCAAACTGAACCTTCTCCGTATCCACCACACCAGTCCTCCAACATAATGAGTCCCAACAACCACAAGCTCAATAATTTAAAGCAGTTTCACTCGTTTGAGTGCCTGAGTGAGTGCATAGTTGAAGCCCCCATCCACTTCACTCTAGATAGGCAGCATCCAGATGCCTAGTTTTGATACGTGGTCTCCGTGAAATATGGCAAATGAGGGACACTTGGAGGAGAGTTAGGGATAAGACAATAAAAAGCCAAGCAATAAAAAAAAAAAATAAATGGGTAAGTTTTTGAAGTGCTGTGGTCAGGCTGGGATCTGCAAAAGCGCTCTTAAACCCTGAGAAACAATTTCAGTTTAAGTATTGGATGGAAAAACAACATTTCACAAGAATTTGGGGCTTTTTTTTGGAAGTGGAATTTTTGCATTTCGGGAGAACACCACAAGAAGATACTGCAATGTCCACAAAGTCACTGCCCACTCCCACTGTGAAGACCATATTTGAATAAGCCCCTCCCCCCACCCCCGACAAAAAGTCCCCAACCAATGAATCACTTAAAAAGTAGAATTTCCACGCAGGTCTACCTAGGAACAGCAGTGGAAACACCAGGCTGTTTGATGCACTACCGCACTGCCACTAAGGCAATCATCAGGTTCACTTCCTGGAGGCACTGCTACGTGTTTGCCCTAACACAGAACAGTCTGCTTGTCATGACATGGTGACTGTGAGTGCGAGCAGCCTCTGCCTAAATATAGGCAAGCCAGATGCGTGTGACAAACCCAACGGGTGATTCTCAGCAGAAGCAGAAAGGGGAAATTAATTTAGAAAAGGCCACCAGCTTAAACTGGACCTACGTAACAGCATTTGCATGTAAAAGTTCATTTGTAATAACATACTCATAGGTCATATTACAATAAACCGTACACAAACACAACTACCTGACGGTTACCCAAAAGCATTTCAGCATTCTTTTCACTTGGTCGACTATCCAAAAAAGGCACGTATGCTTTTGTAACGTCAGTTGCAATACTGGGCCACAGAAATGTCGACACACGTAGCTGATATTGCAACTAGTTATGTGAAGAGCCCTGGTTCACACATAACAAACCACACACAGTTGAGTCACATTATTATGACTGCAGCAGCGCATAGCTCACGAAGGGAGTCACGTTTTCATGGCATTCTCTGGGCGCACTCATCCATATGGAAGGCAACCTCATGTGGGTATGAATCCATCCTTGCAGACCACGTACACCCATACATGCCTATTGTCTTCCCTGGGGCGGATGGGATCTTCCAGCAAGACCGTGTGACTAGCAATGTCCAACACTGGTTGGAAGAGCATGGCCAAGACTTCCAAGTACTAGTCTGGCCCCCTAATTTCCCCAGACTTGAACCCAATTGAGCATCTGTGGTACCATCTCGATTGTTGTGTTGGCTCTATGGATCCGCCCCCACGCGCCTTCCAGCAGCTGGGGGATGCACTGCAGTCATCATAGCTCCAGACACCTGTTACACCCTACCAGGGCCTTACTGAGTCACTCCCAGCCCGTCTAACTGCTGCTGGTGCTGCACGCAAAGCTTACTGTGGATATTAGCTGGTGGTCATAATGATATGACCCAACTGCGTATATTAGACTGGGACCAAATCGCAACTGGTAACTGTTAAATGGGACAAATTGCAGCCAACTAGGTGTCAATATACTGGGGGGAGGTGCTGCTAAGTGTAGCCTATATGTGGGAAACAGCTGACAAGATAATCGCCTGACAGGAAAAATCCAAAAACATGTTTGTTTGTTTACACCTGCGAACTGACTTCCTACCTCAGTCCAGAGCACAAACAGCCAAAATAACCACAGCTGAAACTTCACCAAGCCCACCACAATTACGAAAAGGCCTTTCTCAGCCAAACGCAACCGCAGTTTAAACACAGATAGCAATCTCCGAGCACAATATCGAATCCCTCTCCATCAGGCTAATTAGAATATAGCTGCAAAGCCTTGGAAGTGTGTCACCATGACTCATTTGTGTGTCGAGGGTGCAACCAGGGTTCATACACACTCCCTCTCAAGAAACTGGAGAACAAACACAGATCTGCACCGACCACAGTCACTCAAGCAAAAAACACACGGTGCAAAGTGCAAAACTATCGCTCCGGCCATTTCAACCGCCAGCATTCAAGCATCAAGTTCCTCTTTATCTGCTACAGCTGATAACCCCGCCACAAACTGCCACGGCGTACAAAGACAGGCTGTACTCTTCGGTGCAACATTATGTAATGTCCTCCAGCCTATTCAAACACCACCCCAGGGAGGACCAGAGGTGCGTTTTTGTTTGCACAGAGCGCAGAGGACTCAGCACGTTTCTCAGGGAAAGGAATAACTACTAACGTGTGACTCAAAAGTGTTGATCATCAGGAAATGTCCATCAGAGAATGAACAATATAACCGACCGGGGGTTAGAAGGGAAACAAACGAGATCCAGCGGAGCACAGGAAAAAGTCTCCCCTCAAAAACATTCCTTTTAAAAACATGGCTGACATGATACGCCAAAACAAACCCATGACGCAGCCAACGAAGGAAAAAGCTAAAAATATCTCGGGGCGACATGCTCAAAAAGTGATCCAGGCACAGCCTAATTTCAAAGCGTCTTTCGCTGGCAGTGAAATATGACTTTTTACGTGCGGCGTTCTTCCCCGAGGCCCAGCCCAGAGAGAGCGTTCACGGTCACGCATACCGCAGTGTTCGTCACTGCGCCTGGCCTTGAGACAGAAGGAATGAGGCACCGCTCCGTTGAAGTGGTCCAGACAACCACCTTACCAAACAGGCTTTTGGGGAGGGTCCCGCCCGGCTCTGTGAAAACCCTCTATGCAAACGCTGCTACGCAAAGCATAGCCTAGAGGAGAAGGATCTCCGAACTTGCTAGGCAGTTTCAGAGGCATGCAACATTCTCATGTTTGGAGAAACATGCTTAGGTGAGCAGACAGGAGCACTTGAGGAGGATTTTGAAGGAATTTGTAGTTCAAGTGTTCCGAGAGACACTTGGGAGATGATTTTAAACCAGTACTTCACTCTCTGTCACTCATTGTAATGCTTCAAGTTACTAACAAGGCATTCTTCCTTCTATTGCCGTTTGGAAGTTACACAGCCAAGTCACATTATTATGACCACCAGCTAATATCCAGAGTACACGCCGTGTGCAGCACGGACAGCAGCTAGATGGGCTGGGAGTGACTCAACAAAGTCCTGGTAGGTTGTCACAGGTATCTGGAGCCATGCTGACTGCAGTGCATCCCACAGCTGCTGGAAGGAGCGAACCATAGGGTGAACACAATGATCGAGGTGGTCCCACAGATGCTCAACTGGATTCCAGTCTGGCAACCAGGAGGCCAGACTAGTACTTAGACGTCTTGGCGATGCTCTTCTAACCAGTGTTGGACATTTCTCAGCACACTGTCTTGCTGGAAGATCCCATCCGCCCCAGGGAAGACAAACAGCATGTTATGGGTGTATGTGATCTGCAAGGACGGATTCATACCCAAATCTGTTGAGTGCCTTCCACATGGATGAGTGGGCCCAGAGAATGCCATGAAAACGGGCCTTCCTAGGTGCTGCTGCCGAAGTCGTTGAAAGTAGAAAGGGGTCGTCATAATGTGACTCGACAGTGTACATTCCCAAAGGAAAACTTGCCACTGTTATAGTCACACAGGAATCCTATGTCCTTGACATCCATGAATCATGAATTTATCTGCTTTACTCAAAGAAACTGTTTTTATCATCCTGTGAGTAACTTTAATTTGTATTTGTGATGTACAAAAATATAATATCTAGACCCGGCTTCATTGCATATATGCAACATTGCCACACATAATATTGTGACATATTGCANTTATCATCCTGTGAGTAACTTTAATTTGTATTTGTGACGTACAAAAATATAATATCTAGATCCGGCTTCATTGCCACACATAATATTGTGACATATTGCGATAAGAAAAAATATTCAGGAATTTTCAGCAGACGACTTGAACAGCGTGAAGCCTCTTTTCTGGAACTTCAATGCTCTGTAAATGGGTTTTAGTGCACCGAACTGAACAGCAAGTGAGCATTGTGACAGCTCTTCTTCTGTGTATGCTGGAAGCCTTAAACCAGAGTCCAGGAACCATCCGGGAACAGTACAAGCTTTTTTCCTTTTGCATCAAGCAGCAACAAAGTTGTAGCATGACACGCTTCATTTAATTTATCTTACTTAACCTGGGATTCGAGTACCGTGCATGCGTACACGGTGACGGCGCTATACGATATACTGTGCAGCCCTACTATACTGCATCAATTCCACCCCCTACTCCACCGTTTACCGTCAATTTTAAACCAATCTGATCGTCATTTCACGTGTACGCTACTCCTTAAAGCTCTGCCCGAGGCTAACCCACCAGCATCTTAACAGACCTTTCATCACCATAACCTGCATGCCATTGGAGTGAGAACAGTTGGAACGCTCCAGCACATCTGAACCAAGCTGCTACACTTGAACCACCAAAGCAGAGGCTGCTGGTGTGCATGATTACAGCACAACTTACATAATTAAACAACTCTTCAATCCCTCAAATCATCTGGCAGCCTGTACATCCAATTAAAACAGCCTTAAACTACTTTATTACGATCAAATTGTTTTCACACGCTCAATGTTATTGCATCAGTGCTTTGCTTTACTTTCCTGCTGGAGCTGGGTTACATAAGAGGACGTTTGGGTGTAACCTCGCAGCCGTGTAAAAAATGCTTAAATTTAAACCTTCAGAAAGAGAGTCCACATTACATAATTCGCCTGGCAGAGGACAGAAGGAAAACTTCCTCTCTTGAAGGCCCACAAATTGCAACAGCTCAGCTCTTAAATTCACAAGTCACTGCTCTGAAGCATCAAGATTCGTTCAAGAACCAAAAACACACCAAGACTTGTAAACGCACTGCAACTCAGCCTTGTCTCTATTTCGGGTGGTTTGATTTTGTGTTCTTTTACAGGATCTGAAACAGCCAACTGCTCTTCACGCCGTGTGAACACTTCACAGTGAGCGGACCAACACAGACTGTCCAAAATGACTTGAATAAACGTTCACAGCATCTCCATAATTAAATAGCTCAGACGTAAACAGATATATACAGTGGTCTGATGTGAGATGATCTGTTCTAGAGACGTGGCCCCCAATGGTGGTGACAAGAACCAGGCATGTGAAGAGCTTCATGCCTCTAAAAACTCCATCAGAGAAAGAAATGATCATGAATATGGTGCCTGTTTGACACAACGCTTTAAGACTGATTTCAGAGCTTATGGCATAACGCATATGAACATTTTAGCCATTTATGGAGGACATCGCAGGGGATTTTTTAAGAGGCACATAGTTTCGTTCAGGTAACGTCAATATCGATTCACCCTAAAGTACCAAGGATATTCAGTGCTGCATGACATAAAAAGCTACTAAGACAATTTACCCACAAAAAAACATTTATTAATTAAAATTAATTATATAAATTATTAATAAAAGACACATCCACACAAAAACAAGAAACATAATCTCACACTCACATCCAAAACAAGGAAATTTGAAGTCATGCTGCTCACCTGTAATACCGCGACTGCAGGTAGGTGGAACACACCGCTTTGGAGACGTGGCTGGCCGAGCCAAAGTCTATGACCTTCACGCGGTAGGGCTGCCTGACGGGGTCAACCAGCATGATGTTTTCCGGCTTGAGGTCGGCATGAATCAGGCCCAGGCTCTTCAGCTTCTTCAGCGCCGTGGCCACCTGCTGCAGCACGGGCCGAATGATCTTCAGCGGCAGCGGGCTGAACTTGTTCTGTTTCAGGAAGTCATACAGGTTCTGCTCCAGCATCTCAAACACCAGGCAGGTGTGATTTCGGTGCTGGAAGCACTCGAAGGCACGCACCAGGTTGTGCTCCTCCGCGTTCTCGCCGCTCAGGCGGGCCAGGATGCCCACCTCGATCTGGCCCTGACGGGCGTACGACGGATGGTTCTTCAAGATCTTCACCGCCACGATCTCGTTGGTGCCCCTCTTCCAGCATTTGACCACCTGACCGAAAGTTCCTCGGCCCAGGAACTCCAACACCTCATAGGTGTGCTTCAGGGAACAAAGGACCTCATGCTGAACCAGCTGGTAGTCCCCATCCCCTGCTGCAGCTGCCCCGCCCACACCTGTCCCGTTCTGCTTGGAGGGCGCCACGCCTGCGGCTGTACTCCCCACGTTGCTCTGCAGCATGGCAGGTAGCGTGGAATGTTCCTCTACTATCTGCATGGTGCTCTTACTGTTACTGTCCAGCTCCTCACCTTTGCGTTTAAACCCACATCGTAGGGTTCCGTCTACAGAATTCAAACCTCCACTCCTCCTTCTCTTCTCCTCCTCCTCCTCTTCCTCCCCTTCTCCCTCACCCTCTAGCTCACCTCCTCCCGCTCCTACAGAAGCTCTGCTCTGGCCACCGTCTCCTCTGTCCTCCTCACCTGCTGTGACCGTGCCGAAGCCACGCCCCACAACTCCCCCTGGCTCCACGCACCTGTAGGGCGAGGGACGCCTCACAGGAGCCGACGAAGAACACACAGTCTGTAACGGGTCCGGCGCGCCACGGGGTCTAGCGCCCTCCCACACTTCTGTCTTTAACGACGGGACAATATTGGTTGGGTGCGCAATGCCAAGATTCACACCGACCACGTAGGTGCGAGGGGTCTTCTCATGGTACACACAGCCGCTGGCCTCCGCTTTCCTCACACTGCTAAAGGCACTTGTCTGGGGTTGATACACATGCGGTGGGCAGACCAAAACCTGTGAGGCCATACCTGGAAAACAGAGAGGACGTGTGGATTAGCTCAGGAATAACTTGACTCCAACAAGGCAGCAGTGCACATTTCACCAGGGGCGACACAGCAAACACACAACATGATGACACTTTAAGACACTTAATTCACCATATGTATAATGATTAGCCAGCAGACAGGCCAAGACCGTGCCAGCAGACAGGCCAACACCGTGCCAGCAGACAGGCCAACACCGTGCCAGCAGGCAGGCCAACACCGTGCCAGCAGGCAGGCCAACACCGTGCCAGCAGACAGGCCAACACCGTGCCAGCAGACAGGCCAACACCGTGCCAGCAGACAGGCCAACAAAGCTCAATATGACTTAAATATATTAAATAAAAAAACATCCCAGCTGCATTCACATAGAGC
Organism: Semaprochilodus insignis; assembly: GCA_034552555.1. NCBI lineage: Eukaryota > Metazoa > Chordata > Actinopteri > Characiformes > Prochilodontidae > Semaprochilodus > Semaprochilodus insignis. Next base: position 1,570,976 of record CM067485.1, read on the forward strand.
GGATGGTTGAAACTGAATAAAAGCTGGGAAGCGTCAGCGTGCTCCACTGTGACTCGCAAAGTGGGAGTTAGCCTAGAGCAGCACTCTGGAGCTAAGGAGAAAAGGTTCCGCTGTGGTTCCCTCCTACATCCGGGAACTTGAAAAAAGTAAGCGTCAGTAAAAACGTCACTGTACAAATTATTCGGTCTTTTCACTCATTCCAAAAAGTGGATTTCTTCACGATTTTTGGTTGAACAATTTCAGTTGCCAAACGTATGGTGCAACCCTAATTATACACCATTTCTAACTGCTACAGCCCACGTGCTGCCTTCTAAGGCCTAAACAAGCTTTTCCTTTATCATTTCTCTCCCTCCATCCCCTCTCTGCCTGTGTGAAGCCCAGACCTTTCTAGAGAAGCATAACTACATGTTCAAGAGAGCTTAAAAATAGGACGACTTGCTTTATAATGCTAATTATACCTGTGCAGCATACTAATGGAAATTAGGCTCATGTGCATCAAAATACATAAAAAAAACACACTTCCTATGATGAACAAGGCTCGGAAACTAGTGCCACTGACTGACAGAGTCGTGCTGGTGGAGATTAGTCACGCTAGTTACACAGGAGCTACTTAGCCTGGCACAACATATGGCACAAGTACAGACAGGAAAACAGGCGAAGCGGAGGACAGGTGTGGCAGGAAAGACACAGATACACACACACACACACACACACCCGTGTACTACATGTATAAGAACCGACTGAGACAGAACCAGGAATGCAAACTATGAAGAGGATTATGAAACTCTAAAGCAACATCCGAGAACGTGCAAAAGGCATGAAACAACGAGTAGGTGGACTAATAACTTCAGTGCGAGTCTGGCAGCAGAGGTCCATAACTGACTGACAGAAGAAAAACAACGACATGAAAGACTCATAAGCTGTATGATGGAGTGCTGTACTGAGTACAATCTGAGTGTTGTATAAGGAATTCACAATTCATTAACCTAAACATACCCGCGTTCTGAAACATACCCCGTCTCTGAGAAAGAGGCACTAGTCAAGCCTGGGCCATTTATAGTCAATACAGATATACTGATACTACGGGTGAGCAACACGGCTAAATGTAATATCATGATGCTTCAGGAAATTTTTTTTACAATACACAATGTGTCACAATATTCCCTGACCGTTACAATGAAGTAAAGACATATTTCATAAATACTATCAAAACTATCAATCCAATAACATGTATTCAGCATTTAAGACACTGAGCTGCGCTAAATGCAAAGTACATTAGGACTAATTATTCTCTCTGTTTTAACAAACACGGAATTGAGAAGTGATTTTTAAGTACTGTCGATTTCCACATGTACGCAGAAAATGTAATTTATCAAAATAACGAAAATAATAATAATAACAATAATAATATTAATATAGTGTTGAGAATGAATATCGTCAAACTACAAGTGTCACCAAAGCAAAGTGTGTATATTATATACAGTGTGTTTTATTATATATAAAAACTGTAGTCAGACAGGACCTGACAGTTACCCCGGAATGTTTTACAGAACAGTTAAAGAACAGTTTAAAATCCATTTAACAGCTTCCTTTCTAGATATTCCGCAATTTCAACAGGGCCAACAGTCCATCCTAAACAAACCACCACATCTCAGGGTCTATAAGACGTTCTTTTGGAACAGAGCACTCAGCCTAACGTTACAAACAGCGCTATGTTGACTTTTTTACCTTATCTGAAACACACATAGAATATCTCTCAAAATTTCGTTTTAATCACCGCTGTTGAGCCCCAACACAAGAGCTTTTTAAGCTTGTAACCGGAGAGGCCTGAAACACTACTAAGCTTAAACCACATGTAAGCAGGGCTGTCTTAGCCCAAAGCAGCATGACCCCGCTGCATCCATTAGGACACTCCAGCGAAGGTGTTGAGTTACACCTCCCTCTGTCTTGTATTTTCAACTGCTGCCGTCTGCCAGGGACAGGTGGCAACTGACCCGTTCCCCACGTCTGTAACCAATGGGGTTAGGAGGGGAGGGGGAGGGAGGTCTAGAACGAAGGAAAAACACCTGTTGACACTGCAACTGTTTCACACAAACAACAGGAAATTACATGGGAGCTGCATTTGCCCCAAAACAAAAACAGCTTAATGGGAGACTATTTTTTCTTCTTGGCAGAAAGTGTGAGCAGATAGAAGCCTCCTCTGTTTTCAGTCGCACTCTGTGACCTGGGTGTAAGAAAACCTCGACAGCCTTCGATATCTTATGTTCTGGGATTCTCTGAGTTGTTAAAACACAGCACTGACTTTTAATTAACAGTTTAATGTAAGGTTTGGTGGCAGACAGAGGCTCGTTCTGTGATCGGTAGATATCAGTGTTGTAATCCACCTTCAGTCATTAGACTCCAAAGTTACAAGTAGAGTAAGAATGCACTGCTCATGTTAGCATTAGCACCTCTAGCTCACTAGTTAACTCTTATATCGTAACTTTGGATTTTTAAAATGATTAAATAAAAAATAGAACAACAATTTCTATTTATTGAATCGTACTCCCTGTATCATGATACATATTGTGTCACCAAGTTCTTGCCAACACATAGTCCTACTCTGGGAATTAGGGACACATCAACGGGATTCAGGGACACACACACACACACACACACACACACACACACACACACACACACACACACACACACTTCAATGTAACTCAATGGAACCAGACTTCTCCAAGCAATTTTGGGCCATTTCTGTTGGTTCATTCCTAATGAAAGTTTCACGCAATGTAAAAAGCTGCTGTGTTCAAATGATGCACAAAAATGGGGATACATGTTGGACAGTGATGATATACATACACACAAATTGTAGGAAACAGATAAGGTAAAACTAATCAAATGCAGGAGCTCAGGGTTGCTTAACTGCTTTGCTCCATTGCAAAACAATACACACAATAAAAAATCTAATCTGGTTGAACCGAATCATCCAATGCCTATAAACCATTTCACCAAACAACCTGCCGACAACAATATGCTTCAAATATCAACGAGCAGCGCTTCTGTAAAACCGTCTCTCCTTTTAAGGCTGCACAGAAGAAACTGACATGCTGATTTTGACAATGATATCTACTGGGATATGGAAAAAGAAAGAAATAAATAAATAAATAAAATAAAACCAGGCATTGTCACCAGATGACATAAATAGCTCAAACTGGACAGAACTAAATCATTCCAGATTGACCAGGGTGATTTTCATCTGCATTTAAACAACAACAATAACAACAACAACAATAATAATAATAATAAAGCTGGCGATTTTAACTTTAATACTTATACAACTAGTTTCACCACACCAAACACAAGCAGGTGAGCGCTGTGACTGCTCTTCTCTATGTATCCAAGAAGTCCTAAATCAGAAAAATACTGACACAGGTAAAAATGCCTTTTTGTAAAGCAAACTGGATAAAAGTATCAGGCCAAAAACGACTTAAGTACTACAGCTGAAAGACGAATCAATTTTATATTGAAATTGCAATTTTTAAGCAAGCGCAATTTTCAAATCGCAAGAACTGCACAGATGGGGAAAGTTAGGGTTGAAAGATTAACTGTTTTGGTACCAAAATCACAATCTGAAAACATCACAATGCTGTAACATACTTGAAGTGAGAAAATGAAAGTTTAATAAGACGCTTGTGAACTTCTGAACCAGCTCCGAGTTAGACCAATCAGTGTACATGAGATACACTCGTCTTCCTAAAGGTGTAGAAAGGTCTGGACCTCTGAACTTACAGAAAAGTATTGCAATTTAAATCGCACTCACAATATTGGTCTGGAAAAAAAAAATCGCGATTTGATATTTTGCCCAAATCGATCAGCCCTGTTAAGTACTGAGTAACTTCTAGAACTGTAGTGCAGCGTCCCTCAACACACTAACTGAAGCTTGTATGACTTAATCTTTTGTACTCTTTCGTTTAAAATAAGCTAAAGTTTAAGCTCCAAGGCTAGAGGCGTGTCCCATAACAAGAAGCCCTAAATTGCCCAATCAGTGAAGTTTCATTGAAACAGGACCATGCAGGGTTTCCCCTTAGTTGACGCATTTGAGTTAATTTGCTTTACCCAACATTGTACGTTCTGGGATGACGAGGCCAAAACAATATACTGTGCAGCTCAGCAAGTGCTGTTCCAGCTTCACTTGTTTAATGATTGAACCGTATAAAGAGCAGCATTTGCATGCGAAGCACCGAGCTCAGCTGATCAACAGGTGAGATCTGAAACGAAGAGAAACCACCAACATTCAAAACACAGATCAATAACAACAAGGAGCAGCCTGTTCTCAAAAGATCAACATGCCCGTGTTTATATAACCCAGAGGAAATTGCACAAGTCTCAATTTCTAACCACACAGACCTACCACTGCACATAAGGCTTTGGCAAATCTAGTCAAGGACTGAACTGCCTGTTGGGAAACTGCAGGCAAGCATTTTGTAACTGAACTTGCACGATCTGGAGAGTCAGAGAAGGAAGCCAAAGTTGTAGGACAGCTATACCATATAAGGGAAGCGTATTAGAACAGTTCTATGGAGAACGTACAGCTTTAATTCGCACATATTTATCAGCGATGCAAGTAAACCCCAAGTAAGTGAAAGTACTGACACTGAAGTAAAACACTGATTCAAGAAAAAGAGTGTGTTGTTAAAGCAAACTAGGTAAAAGTATCAGGTCAAAAGCCACTTAAGTACTAGGGTTGAAAGATTCATCCATCTTATATCCAAATTGCAATTTAAGTGAGTGCAATTTTCAAATCGCAAGAGCAGCTATGCTTTTTTTAATTACACCCTGCACTGTCAAAACGCAATCTTAACTATTTAGATGGAACCTTACTTTTAAATTCAACTTGTACACAAATTTAGGGCTGAAAGATGAACTGTTTTGGTACCATTGTATCTGAAAGGATGCAATTATTATTATTATTTTTTTTTTTTGCAAGAACTGCAATAACAGCCTACGTTATCAACTACGTTGCTGTGACACGTTTGAAGTGAGAAAATGAAAGTTTAATACGACGCTTGGGAACTTGTGAACCGGCTGTATTTGAGTTAGACCAATCAGATGTACATGAGATACACTCGTCTTCTTTGTCTGAACAGGTCTCAGGGTTCAGGCAGGTTTATGAGTTAAATTTAAGACTTTAAGACCTTTTAAAGACCTTTTAAAGACCATTCTCAGTGAAATTTAAGACCAACACGACCGGTAAGTGTGAATATCAGCTCTTTCTTGATGAAGTCTGCCAAGCCAAATCTCTCTATACAAGCCATCATGTTCGGTCCACACGTAAAAGCTCTCGCAATATTCAAGTCCGGGAACATTGCTGCTAATATCACTACTACTGTTATATGACAGATGTTTTGTAACTGAGTGAAGAATCCAAAGCACCTCAGATTTTAAAGTTTCACTGGATCCGAATGTAGCCCGAAGGTCGTTAGCTGAAACGCTAGTGATATTGCGGTGGAGTCCGGCGAGTCTGGCCACTGACGACAAGGAAGACGGTGGGAACAGGGCACAAAACTGCGTGGTGGCTTGAGTCCGCTGAAGGCTTTTCACGGTAAGCTGGTGCTTCTCTGCCTTGGCGTGAGACTCGAGCGCCTTCACACCCAAGGTCCCTAACTTTAGGTCTTCTTTGGACGTATTTTGGCGGGGAGGTACTGGGCAAACAGGGCCGTTTCCTGTCTGCAGTTATCATGGGATTTGTAGTTTAATCACCACATACCAACACCGGTAGCCCCCCAGAAATACAGAGAACACAGAACTGACTTCCGATTACACTACGCTTCTTGGGAATTAACGAAAGTAAAAATTTAAGATTTGACTAAATTAAATTTAAGACCTTGGATGGAAATCTGGCCGTTTTTAGGTCTTTTTAAGGCCTTAAATTTAAAGTTTCGAATTGTAGACTTTAAGACCCCGAGGGAACCCTGAGGTCTGGACCTCAACTTACAGAAAAAACGCAAATTGACTTTTTGTCCAAATCAATCGGCCCTATTAAGTACTGAGTAACTTCTAGAACTGTAGTGGAACTTTGTAGTAAGTGCAGCGTCCCTCAACACAGGAAACTGGGACTGGGAAGTTTGTATGACTTCACTTCTTTGTACTGTTTGGTCTAAAATAAGCTAAAGCTTAAGCTCCAAACTTAGAGCCGTGACCCATCAGAAAAGCCGTACAGATATTGGCGTCCCAATCTGATCCCAAAGATCGGTATCGTGGCAGATTAAGCCATTTTTAACAGATCGGTCTCGGCTTTATTGAGCTTGAACCCAAACCCGACCTTTCGCTACACGTCAGCGGTCAAACGGGTGTCATAAAAGACAGGACAGTTTACTTTCAACTGGAGAACTAAACCAGCCCAACAGCCCAGTCTAACATCTGCAATGCAAGCAGTAGCAATGCAGAGCTCAACACAGTTCAACACTACCGATCTGCTCAGCACCCTGAAGAACAAACACTCACCACAACACAGTGAGTTCACTCAGGTAGCTCTGAGTAAAGCTGCACCGAAGCAACACCTGGGAGAGGAAGCAACACAGCCGCAAAAGACAACAGGTCACCGAATTCATCGCTATGGATCACCAGCCCATTGCTGTGGTGGAACATTGAGGTTCTTGACACCTTTTGGAGCACCCTACATCTCAGACACGGCCCTACAGACCTGTTGTTAAAGTGCTCTGCAGAGATGTTTTGGTTATCAAGCTAACAGTACTGTAGTTGAAGTGTGAACTCTGGAACTGGATTATCCAGTACCGGATCGAGACTCGACACTGGGAGATACTGGGATCGGACGCAAAACCCCCTGATCCCTATGTACAAACGGTGTCAACAACAACACAGAGCAATAAACCCCATAAATGGATCACTAACAAGAAACGAACGGCATAAACTCGAACTGAGGAAAACTGCAGATTCAGACTCTGCTCACTAATATACTTGTTAGCATTAGAAAACACCCATCAGAGCACAAATACCTCAATGTCTAACTGGACTACATGTGTTCGAGTAAACCTAACTAGTTCCTACCACCTCTGCATAAACCTTACTTCACAGGCAGCTGCGGGGTGGATAGTTAGCTAGCTATGCTAGGCTAAGTGTCGAGTGACGGACGATGATGACAACGATCAACAGTGAAGTACAAACTTAGGAAAACAAGTGCTGACTGACACATTTCTAGCTTCGGTAAACGCTCCAACATGGCATATTTCAATCCCTCCAGCTCACTTGGCTTCCTACATTCGATAAACTCTGGAATAAGAAGCGAAAAAGAGTGAAAAAACAACTTTTTGTCGTACTAACGGTTAAGTAGCAGAAGCGCTAGCTGCTTTGCAGAACTGTAAACCGCTGGTTAGCGTGTTAGCACTCCAGCTAAGCTAGCTAGCGCGCTAGCTAACGGGCTCGGTGTTTTTTCAAGCGATTTCCGAGGTAAATGCAAACGTACCTTCACAGCCAGCAACCGTCGTCGAAATGCGAGGCTTCTCTGAACATGTCAGGGCTTTAATAGGCGCCCACACCATGCTCAAAACACTTGCTGAGCTGCCATCTTGTCCTCTCGTTGGATAACAACGAGGGAGCGAAAACCACCGCCGTCGTCGTCGTCTCCCTCATTTCTTATAAAACTGCTCACAAACTCGCGTACTAAGCCATTAACGTGAGCCGCGTCGGGTCCGCCGCGTACTTAAAGGTGTCCTCTGCGATAAGGGGCGGTTTTGCTCTTCATTTCGAGGGCGATAAAAGCCCGAATTGCCTTCCCGAACGGAGAGACGGACGGGCGGGCTGGGGGACACGCACACTCGCTCGCTGCCTCGCGCTTCTGCTTCAACTCTGCTCCGCTCTGGTGCTGCCTCGCCGTATGCCACAACTCGCTCCAGAACAGTCTCGGCCTCCTTCTCCCTCGACACGTTCGCCACGGGAGCACGGCGCCTTACTGCCACCTTCCGAACTGGAGAGCAACGCTGGAGGAACACCAAGTCGCTTATTTGTACCGCCGCCTTGTGATAAATCCAAGCAGTGCCTCCGAAGTCTATATAGCGCGCTCTCTTCACCACCAGCAGCATATACACTGTTCTGTAGGTCACTTAAAGGGGCAGTCGAGCCGCTTTTCAAAATTCTTCAACTGTGATTAACTCAGGAAGTCATTCAGAGAGGTTTGATGTGAGATGGTTCATTTGTAGAAAGACTTACAGACTGATTTCTTTACAGTGGTGGCGATGGGAACCAGAGTGTCTACTACACAAACACAGCCATTTTATTTACTACCAAAACCATCACTGAACCTACACGTATCTTCTGCTTTTACATGTTTACATCCTAACCACTGAATATGTAGATTTTATGCAAATTAGAAGACTTCCTCTTTAAATGTTTAACAGTTTCTGCATAATTATACAGTTAAGATGTAAGCAAAGTCTTTCAGAGTGGTTTGGTGCGAAACACCTCATTCTAGAGAAACTTACACAGGCAGTACATTTCACGGTGGCGCTGAATGGAAACAGATGTCCACCTCTAGAAGCTCTAGAGAAACTTACGGAGCCAGTACAGTTCACAGTGGTGGTGAATGGAACCAGATGTCCACCTCTAGAAAAACGTACAGAGCCAGTATGGTTCACGGTGGCAGTGAATGGAACCAGACGCCCACCTCTAGAAGCTCTAGAAAACTTACAGAGCCAGTACCATTCATGGTGGCGGTGAATGGAACCAGATGCCCACCTCTAGAAGCTCTAGAGAAACCTACAGAGCCAGTGTGGTTCAAGGTGGCCGTGAATGGAAGTAGACGTCCACCTCTAGAAGCTCTAGAGAAACTCAGAGAGCCAGTACGGTTCACAGTGGCAGTGAATGGAACCAGACATCCACCTCTAGAGGCTCTAGAGAAACCTACAGAGCCAGTATGGTTCATGGTGGCAGTGAATGGAACCAGACATTCACCTCTAGAAGCTCTAAAGAAACTTACAAAGCCAGTACGGTGACCATCCTCAACATTACACACAGACCCCTGGTTCCCATTACCACCGCTGTATATATGTGTCTATGAGTTTCTCTGCAGTGAACTATTTCACCTGAAACCACTCTGGATGACTCTTTACATCTCAACAACTGAATTTTGGAAAACTGGTGGCACTCCCCTTTGAGTCATTGAGAGGTGAACAAATTCAATATATATATATAATGAACAGCTGCACCTGGAAGGAGGTGTGGGATTGCAGTGCTATTGGGAAGGAAGATAAAGGTTACCAGGATCAATAAATGATGATAAATTTAGACTGATATGATCAATATTTATTGAGCTACACATACAGAAGTAGTGTCTCTCAGTATGGGGTCGAGCGGCCATGTTTGCTAACCCAACATCCCAGACGTCTCGGCACGGAGTTGTAGAGGTTCCTAATGGTGTCCTGTGATAATCCATCCCATGCAGCTTGAATATCCTCACACAGTTCCTGCAGATTGTGTGGCGGGGTGGAGGTGGAGCCTTCACCAGACCATACCGCATCCACACACGGATTCGTTGGTCGTCTCCACTAAGACAAAAGCGGGACTTGTCACTGAAGATGACCTGCTGACATTCTGAGTCACTCCATGAGAGTCCGGCACGACACCATTGCAGTCAGGACAGTCGTTGTAGCGGTCTGTGTGCATGTAGTCCTAGCCGTCTGCCAATGGCGCTGACACTAACAGAATGACTCATGGAGGACATCACTGCTCGCTGAATGTCTGCAATCGTGACTGTTGGCCCGTCCTTTCTTACGTCACATGTGTAGCCGAGTGTGAAATTTGATGCGCATGTCTCACAATGTCAAACCTACCCACCAAGTTTCATTTCTGGGAGGTTGATTCCTTCCGGGTGCAGCTGTTCTTTTGATGAGGAGTGTGTAAGTCATTTTGTGCAATGAGTTACTGTTCAGATGACTGTGCTTGCACGGTGGTGCATTATGATGTGGGCTGTAGATGGAGAGTCTATAAGGAGTATGCATGAACACATCACACATATGCACAGGGATGGTTGCAGACCTGTTTATTCAGGAAATCTGTCAGGTTAAAGCTGTGAATTTCTGACACATAACAAAACAACCTTTACCGTACACAACGATGGGAAGCGACACCATCTATACAGTATGGAGCTGCAAATAGAAGCTGCTGTAAAATGGTTCCCATGTACACACACACACACACACACACACACACACACACACAGGTTGAGCTTTACTGGATGAGTAAATGATGCTACTGGATATGTTAAAATACAGGTTAACTGCCTTTAATAGTCACCCATTGCCTTTAAATGTTCTTGGCCCCTCTCATAAATACTTCCAAAGACAAACACGGTGTTAATATTACTCCGGGACCAACAAACGACAGCACGGAACAATGCGCTAACCTTGCAAGTCTGTTGTTCATGTCTGTTAGAGTGCCTTTCACCCACTGCGTTATAGTTGCTGATAGATCTCTCTAAATACTGCATTGTAACAGAGCGCGACGGAGACACAAAACAGATTTTATGACCTTTCTTTCTTTTGCAAAAGCACGCTTAGCATTATGTTTCAGATAAAAACATTGTATATAGAAAAGAAGTTGTTTAAAAAGGTTATGCCGGGTGTTCTTTCTGGAAACGACAGGACAATTAAAACCAGCACAACCTAAACTGGGAAGAGAGCAGTGTGCATTGAACCCAGGCTGGCACTCCACAGACTAAGGCACCAGTCGAATTCTCTCCACCTCGTAACCCATATGACGCAACACTACCGCGCCAGTGAGTGGCTCTTTCTCAACACGCCAGCCTGTTTTCTGCTCAAAGACAGAAAGGTTGGGGGCAAGGGGGTTGTCAGGGGCAGGGAGGGGGTCAGTAAACCAAGTAAGAACCATGTAACTTTGAGCTGCTGTAAAATAAGAGTGGTTACTTTGTGTAAAGGGGGCATTCATCTGCACCGATCACAACTACAGTACTGCACCATGGAAGGCATAGGGGGACAGGAAAGCACCCCCAGCGGCATGTTGTTGATGCTGCCATCACAGTCTGGCTGTTTCGAACACATTCACAGCAACTTGTCGACTGTGAATGGATGCAGCACAAGCCACTGGACAAAACGAACAATCCGCTTTAGCGATAGATGTCAGTCAGTGACTCTCGTTTAGTGGCAGAAACAGGTTTATTATCTAAACATAAAAACACTATCCCCCCCGCCATGCACCGTCATATCCAAAGGGTCCCAATCTGATGGCATTTTAAAACAGAAGGGGGGAAAATGAAGAAAACAAAGAAACGGAAGAAACAAAAAATGAGTTCATGCATTCGATTCTTCTCTGAAACCAATTCATTAACCTCAGCTGCCCCAAACTTGGCCCAAATGCCACATTTGGATGCATTTCTAAAGGTCCCTGATATTAAATGCAGTGAGAAGAGGTCAGAAATGTTTAATCTGTGACATTAATCCCTTGATAGCGTTGACAGCAGGTGAGCTTTGGGGAGATAATCAGCAATTCCATTAACACGGTTGTTCCTATGACCCTACGGTAGACTGCCTGGTTCATTTGCGTCGCCGGCTCAGGCAAACGGCTTAAGTGTCTGCACCTCCCTGTCTGGGCTGAAGGATGTCCTGTAGGATCTTCTGGTAGAAGGGAGAGTAGACGAGCTTGTTGAAGTTAACCAAGCGGCTCAGCCTGACTCCGACCTCCCCTAGCTCTTTGCTGACGGGCGCCAGGCCTCCTGGAAGGGGTGGGGGGCTCTTATGAGGGCTGAACTCCAGGAAGCCGATGAGATAAGACTGGATCCGAGAGTCTGTGCGACAGGGGAAGGGTTAGCTTGTTGGGTGCTCTACAGGCAATGTGTAGTTAACCCATGTCCAAGTTTGGAACCACTTGACATATTAGTAATTGTTTATATTTTTGGTCTACAGTGTAATCATTTATACAGCATAGACTGAAATATTATACAACCACCAAAACACATATGACTAACATATAAACATGCGTAGAGTATCCACACATACACATATATATATATATATATATATATATATATATTACACACACACACACACACACACATATATATGAGTGTGTAGATATATGGACACATATATATAGATATCATATATCTCTTTAGCTCCTTTTCTGGCTTTTTATTCTTATTCTTTGTTCTTGTTACGTCTTACACGTGTGACTCACCAAGACAAATTTCTTGTACTTGTGACATAATTGGTGAAATAAAGATTCTAATTCTGATTCTAGACACCAAATGGTACATCAGCATGTTTCAGAATCGTAAATACATTTTTGATCCAAATGCTTAGGCTTGACTAGAAATCAAATGTATTTATTTTATAGACCACACAAGACTGATAATTCCAATAAATTTAAATTTAGATTCAAGAAATTAAAATATATTTATAAATATACATCATTTTTATAAACCACCCCCACCACCTCCTCACTTAAAAAAAAAAAGTTCAGTAGGAATATAACCGATATGTAAGTAGCGTGTCGGTGTACGGTCACTCAGTAAGTGTGATGCGTTAGTGTACTGTAAGTAGCGTGTCGGTGTACGGTCACTCAGTAAGTGTAATGCGTTAGTGTACTGTAAGTAGCGTGTCGGTGTACGGTAACTCAGTAAGTGTAATGCGTTAGTGTGCTGTAAGTAGTGTGTCGGTGTAC
>CM067485.1:1588565-1620606 GCA_034552555.1 Semaprochilodus insignis
CTACACTGAGCTGATTAAGAGTCTTGTTCCAGAAATGATAATAGGACATTAGAGCCATAATAAATCATGCTCCTGTTACTCTCCATACTTAAGTACATTTGAAGGTACATACTTTAGTACTGTTACTCTAGTGGAGGTCTAAAGGGAGGAGCTTCTACCGACACTGCAGGAGTATTTTACCTTGGGGATCTCTACTTTAACTCAACTACATGGTTTGTGTACTTCGTCCACCTCTGCTACAATGTCATTGTGTATCCCACGTCTCAGACTGTTTATCTTCTTTAGCTCTGTTGCACAGTTGTCAGGTGGTCCCCCATGAAGCTGGATAGGAGAACGCCAGCAGTGTGTGAAACTACATTAAGACAAAGGGGAGCTAACTGGTAAGGCTGTGTTTGCATTCTGTAATTTGGTTCCCCTGGAATCAATAGATGTAAACACCGACCAGCTGATGGAGTCATGGTTCGCTTATCTGGTGTGCTTCAGTGCTCACATGGCAGGGTTGCTCCACCGATCAATCACAACAGGGTTTGTTTTAACCCATGAGGGTCCATGGTAGCAAATGTGTCACAAGCCCTTAAAAAGTCTGGAAAGTTCCTTACAGAGCTTTACCCTTCTCTATATGACCTATACTGAACGTCCTAGATGCAGTCACGTGACAGTCTGTGTATCTGACTACATGTGAGCTCATTTACAGAACGGCTGGCATGCTTGTTTAGATCACAATACAAAGCCAGCCCATTTTAAAAGCTTATTTTTTGTATTTATAAGGTCTGTTATGAACTCATTTAACAATTCTAATGCTTTGATAACATGTTCTATATTACCTAGAACCTTCTAGAACAAAACGATAAAATACGATAAGTTATAAAATGGTTGTTAAGACATATGTTACTGGTGTTTAGAGCTTAAAACAGTTCCAGAAGACGCCATGTGACCTCTTTGTTACAATAAGACTGATCTTTTAAAATCTTACACCTGATCCCTCGTCACTGTCCTTTAAGGGGAACCAGATCTGGGCTCTTATGGGCTCATTAAAGCAAAGCTAGCAGGTCTGAACATACCCTAAACTACAAACCTAAAGCAGATTTATCACTATTATGGTCTCTGCATAATTTCATATGTGTTATTTGATAGTTTTGTAATTATTGTAAAATGAGGAGAGGGGTAATAAATACATAAATAAGAATTAAAAATAAATCAAAAGAACCCCTCAGTGAGTGGGCATGTACAGGCATTTAAATGGTAGTGTATAATACAGATGTTTTATTCAGCATGTTCATTGTTGAGAGATATAATAAGAGATTATATTGAAGATTAATGAACTGTAATCGTATATCCACAATGGATCACTGTGCTTCCAATGTACGGCATTCTAGATGAGTATTTTACAACCCCAATTACAAAGAAGTTGGGACGCTGTGTAAAATGTAAATAAATGTAAATAAAAACAGAATTAAATGATGTGCTAATCTCATAGACCCATATTTAATTCAGGATAGAACATAGAGCACATATCAGATGATGAAAGTGAGACATTTTACCATTTCATAATCATTATTAACTCATTTAGAACTTGATGGCAGCAACACACCTCAAACAAGTCGGGACAGGGGAAACAAAAGGCTGGAAAAGTAAGAGGAGCAATTTACAACTAAGTCACACGACTGGGCATAAAAAAAGAGCGTTCTGGAGAGGCAGAGTCTCTCAGAAGGAAAGATGGCCAGAGGTTCACCAATCTGCGAAAAACTGCATCTAAAAGTTGTGGTACAATTTCAGAAAAATGTCCCTCAGCGTAAAACTGCGAAGACTTTAGATCCCACCATCTACAGCACATGATATCATCAACAGATTCAGAGGATCTGGAGAATTCCCTGTGTGCAAGGGACTAGGCCGATGGTCAATACTGGATTCTCAAGATCTATTTGAGATGTGTTGCTGCCATCAGGTCCTGTATGAGTTCGAGAATCATTTTTTTACGAAATGGTAACATGTCTCACTTTCAACATCTGATATGTGTTCTATGTTGTACTGTGAATAAAATATTGGTCTATGAGATTTGCAAATCGTTGCATTCAGTTTTTATTTACGTTCATTTACATTTTACACTTCTTTGGAATCAGGACTGTGTTATAACTACATTGTCATACGGCTTTCTCAACTGCACAATCATCTACAGCTCTGTGCCCATTAGAATTACATTTACATTTACGGCATTTAGCAGACGCTCTTCTCCAGAGCGATCTACAGCCGTGCTTAGTGTTTCCTAGCTACTACAAGAGTGTTAGAGTCTAAAACTCGCTTTGAGCTCAGACACTGCCCGAACAAGGGCCAGTGCCGATACCTAGAAAGGAGAACACAGAGTTAAATACAGCAGAAGAGCTCTACCTAGCAATCCCAACCCAGCGCTCACACCTGGAGAGAAGACTCCATGCATGTGTTTGCGACAGAACTGGAGAATTTGGAGCGTTGAAAACACTGATACCGAACTTTAGGAACATGAGTGTATGTGTGTTCTAAGCAAATGAAGTTTAATTACCGATGAGTTTACGGATGGGGTTGTCTTGGGACTTGACAGCTGCTATTTGGCCTTTGAGGGCACTCTGTCTGTCTGTGAGGAAGGGTGAGAATCCATGCTGAGACAGGCATTCTCCTAGCTCCTGACACAGCTTCTCTCCAATGGCCGCGAACGCTTCGTCCGCTTTGAACGCCCTGCAAAAGCACACGGTGAGAACCAACATGCTGATTCTGGAACGTTCTGAGCTAAGAACCGGGCCACAGTCCTCATACTTACGGTGCATGCATCTCAGCCAGCAGGATTTTGATGGTGCTCTTAAGCCTGTCCATGAGGCCGGGCAGGCCGGAGATGGCCTCACCGGCGCCGTTATACACAATGAGCAACACAGATGCCACCAGCGCCAGCTGCTCCAGCTCCAGCTGCATCTCCAGGAACCTGCCCCTGTCCATCATCACAGTCTACAGGAGAGAGAGTGAGAGGGGGTGGCGGGGGTGGGGGTTAAGAAAGGACAGGAAGGAGTAGGCTGTGACAACCATGAAAATTCAGTTCAGACTATTAATCGTTATATAAATAGCTGCTTATGTAATTAACCATCGGTCTTTTCGTTCACTGAGTTTAGTAACTATAGTACAAGCCTAAAGTGGCTATATCTGATTAGCAATGCTGCTTCTTAGCTTCGGATGCTTAGAAGATCCAAACCAATGACGGACAAAACTCAAGCTCAAATAAACAAACATTACTCACCGCTGCCCTCTAAAGGTGGTATTGCAGTAGTCAGTTTGGCTGTTTTCTAAGACCCCATGATTCAGGTGAGGCCAATCATTCCCTGAGTAGAGTTTTTGAGCCCCTTCCTGCCATTGTCTTCCGCATTTAACCCCTCCATGAAGTGAAACACCCACATACACACACTAGGGGGCAGTAAGCACACTTGCCCGGAGCGGTGGGCAGCCCTATCCACAGCACCCGGGGAGCAGTAGGGGGTTAGGTGCCGTGCTCAAGGGCACTTCAGTCATTATCGTTGGGCTCAGGTAATCAAACCGGAGACCCTCCGGGCACAAGGCTAATTCCCTAACGTCCAGCCCACGACTGCCTCAGCTTTAATGATTTGTCTGAAACGTGTTTTTTGCCTCAAAGCAAGTGACAAAAAGGCACCCGCTTCACATTCTGTCTGGCGAGGTGTAAACATACACTTGTCGAAGCTAACAAGCATGGAAAATAACTGCGCTCAGCTTTAATAACTGCGGTCAGGGGTAATAAATAAGAAGTAAGAATCATGACAAGCGCAGAAACGTTTTAGAAATACACCAAATACACATAAATGCACATTACGTGACACGAGGATCTATTTACACATTTTTATGCTTGAAAAACTCCCGATAATTTTATTTTGATTATCTCATACACCATCAATACCACTGAAAGCCAGTATAACACACGACACGAGTGATGAATGGAAGTATATGTACTCCCTTAACCAGCCTGTTTAATTTGTTGGGGTAACAAAAATGTATTTAACTATCATATACACCATACAGTATCAAAAGTAAAAAGTTTAGAGACACCCATCTAAATGGATGTTGTTGGTGATCTTAAAGACTCTACAGTCTTACACTTAACAGCTCCAACTGATTAGAGTCTGAACCAGTACATACCCTGATATACCACATATACTCTTGATGTACCACAGTATGATATTTCTCCATATCTCCACCTCTAATATATATTTAGTGGTGTAAAAACTTTGATCTCTTTTCCTGCACAGTGTAAAAGCTCTAGTTCTCCTTTCAGTTTAGTGAATATTCATGAGCGACAGACCAATAGAATTGCTCCAAACCTGCTTAGAAATAAACCTTGTTCTATCAGCCTCCACTGCAGGTTAAGAAAGCTGGTTCACCCTCCTGTAAAGGTCCATTTTGGAGGTGTTTAAGGTGGACTGTTTAATTCCATGAGTGCTATTTTATAGTTTGATGTCTTCACTTTTATTCTATAGTAAAGCATTAAGATAAACATAAGCCTTCTATGAGTAGCTGTCTCTAAACTACTGACTGGTACTGTATTTGAAACCTACATGATTGTCATGTAACTAGAAAAGGTGTTTTTCTTTTCATCTGTGTTTTAAATAACTTGTCACTGACAAATAGCTGTTTGCAATGGTGTGTACTTCAATGGCCGAGATCTGGGATATAGACACCTCGGACGCACCTCAGGGAAGGAGTCCATTCCGTGGTCCCAGTTCAGCAGCCGTAAATAGGCCTGGTTATGCACGTTGAGCAGCAGCTGAGACGACGAACTAGAAGCACCTGCTGCACCCCCTTCACTCTCTCCATGCATGGAGTCCGCAGTGTCCTGGAGCCATTTCTGAGTGAAATCCAAAGCATCTGGAAGAAGAACCCACCATGTTACTGTATGTACCAATGCAAACGGACGCAGTACTTCTCAGCATTGTGTTGTGCTTATGTCACCTTCACTAAAGCACAAATCAAATAATGTATTAGCATTTAATATACTAGCTGCTTATAAAGGCCATTTTATGAGTATACGTATTACGAAGTGTCCTAAGCTTATCAGAAGACTTGAGACATTTCAGTATCTCAGAATACAAATTTGTGGCTCTATTTAGTATAAACAGTTTAAATGGACGACCCCCATAGTTTCTTAAAGGCCTAAGATTGCTTCTATTGGTTCTAGATCTCCTCAAAGGTAATAGGCTACTACACTCATCATCAAAAGAACAGTTGCACAAATAGTTGCACCCAGACGGCTGCACGACTTCATTCAGACTGTTACGACGACTGTCCCTAACACCATGTCAACGTTGCCAAAGACTGCAAAGGTGTCAGGCTGGACTGTCATGGAGTGACTCAGAACGACAGCAGGTCATCTTCAGTGCTGCTTATTCGAGCTGCATGGGCTGGATTATCGCAGGACACATGCCGAGACGTCTGCCATGCTGGGTTAGTAAACACGGCGGCCCGACGCCATACTGAGAGACACTGCTTCTGTATGTGTAGCTCAATAAATATTGATCATATCAGTCTAAATTGATCATCATTTATTGTTCCTTCCCAACAGCACCGCAATCCCACACCTCCTTCTGGGTGCAGCTGTTCTTTTGATGACGAGTTTACTAATAATGCCATAACTCCAGGATACAATAGGTTATTTCTACTGTGATGTGCTGATGCACTAGTTGAGTAAGAAATCGCAGCACACTGAAACGTCTCTCACTGGGCTGTTTGTCGAGGAACTCCTGAAACTTATTCCTCTCGTACTCCACAGACTGCTGGAGGAGGTGTGGGCGGAGACTACTGACAGCGAAGTTAGCCATGTCGATCTTCATTTTATCCAAAACTGCAAATATAGCCCTGCAATATAAAAAAAAAAAAAAAAAGAGTGTTGACGCATAAATATCGTTTACACAACACAACACAATAACCCCTATAGACAAACTGTTCAGAATCTCTCAGCCAGACAGGCAGCCAATACAAAAACAGTAGTGCCTGTTTTGGTACATAAACGCACATAAACATTACAACTGAGACAAAAAAAATATGTATATATAACAACAAAGACATATGATATTGGCCATTTAAAGAGGACCTATTATGCTTTTCCAGGATTTCTCTTTCCTTTCTCATGGAGCTTTTTGTGCTCTGCATGATTCGAACGCCCAAAGTACACACCAGAGGGAGAAACTCCCTCCCACAGAAACCACTTTTCTCATCTGCCTGAAACTCTTTGTTGGGAACTGTGATGACGTCAAGGTGCCAGGCGTATCACTAGCTACATTGTACTACTCCTACACCTGGGTAATATCTGGTTTACAGTATAAGTCATAAAGCTAGCTTTGTGTAAAAGCTTTAAGTGTACACAAAACAATTATTGAACCGTATGAGCTCAGATGTTAATGAATGTATAATGTCACTGATCTGGAGAACTGCATGAATTGACATTCTGTCCCATGCTCTTTCGCTCCAAGTAGTGGGAGGGGCTTACAGGTTATGAAAGAGGCATGAGGAAAGATGGGGGACAGTTCGGGGGGACACGTGTGAAATACCAAATAAATTCTGGAGTTCAAATGGACTCTACTGGAGTGTCTCTTGGAATTGCTCGTGGCAGCCTCACTACACTGGCCGCTCGCGACCACATCACCACAGGAATCCTAGCCCTTTTCTCTGTTACAAGATGACACCATCTCGTAACACCATCCGTGATCCTTAACACAACCCTCAGCAATCCGGGCATGTACTTGCACAACACAAATAACTAAACCAATAAAAAAAAATAAATACTAATTTTCCCCAAATCTGCAAGCTTCAGTCTAGCTGGTGAAGGTGGATCTGTGCTCTAATCCATTCACCCGAGCTCCATCACCTGTTCTTCCAACTCTTCTGTGATGTTCTCTGCAATAGTGCACCAGCACTTCAGTACTAAGTATTAATGTAACCACCGCATCCCATATATCTGCATACTGCACATGTACACTGTGTTACATCTTGCTATGCCTTGTACTTTTGCACTTTATGAACAGCCACATCTCCATTTTATTGTATTCCTTTACATCTTTATTTTTATCTGTTTAGTTTTATTTTTTTATTTTAGTTTATTTATTCTTCATCTATTTTTACTATTTTCGTAGCTTCTATGTGTACTGTGTGTCTCATCGTTATGTAAGCTGCTGTAACACTCTAATACTCTAACTTACACTTATGGCATTTAGCTGACTCTCTTATCCAGAGCAACTTACAAAGTTAATCAAATTACAGGTAGGCCAATGTAGTGTTAGGAGTCTTGCCCAAGGACTCTTATTAGCACAGCATAGTCACCCAGACCGGGATTGGAAACCCAGTCTCCCACATGTGGCGGTGGCTCCCTGGTGGGTAGTAGTGTTATCCGCTGAGCTACACCAACCGAGCTGACCAGTTTCCCTTTGGGATCAATAAAGTGTTTTCTTATCTTATCTTATTTTACCGGACTTTCAGGATTGGATTCTTGCTCCAACTGGAGAGGCAGAACCGACACTGTTGTAAGAACAGCCACCGCGGTGAACTTGTAGTAGGATGCCACTCTGGTGCTTGATCCATCAGCACAGAGTGGGCGAGCTGACCAATCAGAGCATACTCGGCTCGTCGGGGGGCGGGGTTTAAAGACACAGGAGCTCCAACATGGTGTTTCAGATAGAGTGTGAATGCAGGTGTACAGTATGAGGAGAATACTGTGTTTTGGTAAAAATGAAAGCTTGTAAATCTATTTCAATCTAAATATTTAAATCTATGTAAATCTGTTCTAGTAGAACCCAAACACTGAAAATGAGCATAATCAAGGTCCCCTTTAAGAATAATCCCTGAAGACTGAAGCTGCCTTTTGTTATCATGCATGAGAAACCTGGAGCACTTTACCTGTTAATATTCGCCACCTGAAAACAGTTTTATCTAGTTTGGCATTACTTTGTAATTTTATTAAATTTTCTTCATATGTGAATGTTTTCTCCAAGACTTTTAGATTATTCATTTTAATTAAGACACACATGTTCCTTTCTTTTTTTCTCCAGTTGTTCGCTGTTACTGTTGTATGTGCGTATGAATGGTACTGTACAAACAAAGCTATTATCATCATTAGCATAATTAACGACGGCTGGGCTTCCACTCAAGCAAACGACTGAAGAACAGCTTACTTAAAAAGGGGCACAATGTCAGGGATGTCCCGCAGCTTTCGGACATCTTCGTCCCTGCACGGAGCGCAGAAGGCCCCCATCGTGTTGATGATGAACTGAGCCACCTTGCTGATGTCCAGCGCTCTGTTCTCAGCCTGCTGCTGGATGAGGGACAGGTCCAGTGCTTCCTCTATCTGCCCTCTCAAACGTGCTTGCCCTGGCATCAGGAACGACAGCAGGGTCTAAAGGGGAAGGGTGGGGGTGGCGGTGAAAGCATCAGGGTGCATATCAATTAGCATTAAGGGAATAGCTGACCTGGAAAGATGCACAATGGATGAAAGCTAATGGGGGCATGATCTCATTTGTGTTATATTAGGAGTGGACTCTACTCACCATCCTTCATGATCAGAGACAAACATTTAGGTGAAGTACTCCTTTAACAAATAGGAACTATAGCCTGGAATAAGGTTATTATTATTCAGCCAGTAATGCTCATCTATTAAAATTTATTTTGGGTATAGGTTGTGTGACGTTAGAGGGCTAATATACTCCACACTACGCTCATCACTGAAAATATAGTTGCACCCAGAAGGAGTGAACTGACAGGTATGAACCTTGGTGGGTAGGACACTGTTGGCGGAGGTGGATAGGAGAAAGCACACACTAGCAACATGAAGGATCTGGGAGACCTACACGAACCACGGAGAGAGAGAACCGACAAAAAACCAAGAGCCACGATTGCAGACATTCAGTGAGCAGAGGTGTCCTCCATGAGTCATCCTGTTAGTGCAGCACCATTGCCAGGCGGCTGCACGACGCAGGACTACATGCAAGCAGACCGTTACGACGACTGTCCTTAACACCACGTCACTGTCACCAAAGAGTGCAATGGTGTCGTGCCAGACTGTCATGGAGTGACTCAGAACGGCAGCGGGTCATCTTCATCTTCGTCTTGGTGGAGACGACCAACGAATCCGTGTGTGGAGGCACCGTGGTCAGCACCAAGATGAACGGTTTGTTGTCACACGTCACACATCCAGAAGGCCTGGTGTCACTCCACCTCCACCCCTACTGCACCATCTGCAGGAACTGTGTGAGGATATTCAAGCTGCATGGGATGGATTATCACAGGACACCATTAGGAACCTCTACAACTCCATGTCGAGATGTCTGGCGTGTTGGGTTAGCAAACACGGCGGCCCGACGCCATACTGAGAGACAGACTTCTGTATGTGTAGCTCAATAAATATTGATCATATCAGTCTAAATGTATCATCATTTATTGTTCCTGGTAATCTTTATCTTCCTTCCCAATAGCACTGCAATCCCACACCTCCTTCTGGGTGCAGCTGTTCAGATGATGAGTGTATATTAGCTCTTATGTTAGCAGACACTAAACCCGTCCATACCAACGCAGTGAGGAGCTTCTCTGGCAGCTACACATCCGTTTCAGACCCATAGCATTGAGTTGTCTTCTCACAGCGGAAGGGTGGACATTAACTGTCTCTCAAAGGTAAAAGCTTTAAGTGCGGTTTATCTGATGGGGACAGTTTTGGTGGTCTCCCAGGTGTTCCAGGTGGTTGTTAGGAGTCTCCAGTTTTAGAAACTCCTTTTTAATCATTTATTTTTCTTTAACTGTTTTCCTTCTTTAAGCAAGCAGATTACCTGAGTGTCTCCTAAATAGAAGGACCTTGTACTTAATGGCTCTTTATGGCTAGATATGAAATAAATGAAGTGTGGCCTCTGACTTTAGCACGGCACCTTTATCCCCGAAAGTCTTACCTCCTTAATCTCCCCAACCAGTTTGATGGCATGGTCATAGACCGGTGGGTCGTCATTCAGCTGCGTCTCAAGAGAATCCCAGAATACTTTGTGCATAATTTCCTTAACCCGTTTCTCTAAACTGGAGGCACATGGCACACAGAAGATCAGACACTTCTTAGAGACACACATGAACGTCTAATTCCCACTATAACCGCTCGTCACAGTTCACAAACCATATCCGTTTCGAGGGCTTTACCTTCCTTCAGCAGGCTCAGCGGCTTTCACTTGAAAACCACCATTCACTACAATCTCATGTGCCAGCGCCATGTTAGTCACTCCTTTAGCGGCCTCCATCAGCTCCTCCATAGACACAAACTTGGGTGGGCTGGCTGTAAAGAGGAACAAAACACACACGGGCCTTCAACGGAACCCTGCATTCCACGTTCACGTGCTTTTCCTGCTCTAACACATCCGACACACTGCGGTAATTACCCAGAAAACGGAGAAAACAAGAAGCAGGTGGAGAAACACTGAGGGAAATGCGAAATGTGAGTGGGTGCTCCAAGTAAGAGCCAGGCTTACACTGCGGGGTTCGTCTATGAGGGCTTGGCGTGTTCGTTCTGATTCGTTTACGCAGCATCTCTTCCGATGCCTCTGCCGTCTGACCTGTGGAATCCTCTGGCCCTTTACCGTCCATCTTCTTGCTCGCATCCCTGGAAGATTCGCCGCTTTCCTTGGGCATCCTCCACAAGCCAGACACGACCTGGAAGGAGAGGTGTTCACCGAGAACCAAAACCTGTAAAGTTAGGATTACATACAGGTCAGGTGACTTTTACTCCTTTACTTTGAACTTTTACTTTGGCCAGCTTTGTGTGCAAATGGAAAGAATTAGAATTAGAGTTCAGAACCATTTGCCAATTGTGCTTGCACGCAGGGGAACCCGTCTACCGCATTCTAACCCATCCAGGTTCTATACTCAACCCTACGTGACAGTGGTGAATACTGGGCAGATATTTTGTGAAGCCCGAAATATGAACCTTACTACATGGGACTTAACTAGTTCTCCAGAACCCTAACAAGAACTTCTCACACTTGGGTTAAGAGGGTCATGTCTTACAAGGTCACAGCCATGTAATCTACAGCTGGTCCATTACCAAAAAAAACCCCTACCACATTTTACATTGACCTACATTGAGGGTTACTTGGTGAAGTGGTTCGTCTGGTTGATGGTGAATGTGTTTTACAGGAACCTTTTAAAAAGAGGTTCTACAAAGGACCAAACAGGGCTGTGTTTTTGTTACTGCGTCAAGCATGTAACAATAGCAAGAACCCTATATGGTGCTGTACAGAACCATGTAGAACACATTTTTCATCAATCTGAAGAAACCAGTTTACCATGCAAAGAACCATTTAGGCAGGAAATTAACTATTTGGTTCTAAACAGAACCACCACATTTACTGAAGAACCTTTAAAAAATAACATCACAGCAGTTTTTTGGTGCTATATAGAACCATGTACAACACGTTCTCCATCAATCTAAAGAAACCAGTTTAGCATGCAAAGAACCATTTAGGCAATGAATGAGCTCATGGTTCTAAACAGAACCAATGCATTTACTAAGGAACCTTTAAAAAAACATCACTTTCTTTGTTTGGTGCTATATTGAACCATGTACAACACATTCTCCACCAATTTGAACAACCATTTCACCATGCAAAGAACCATTTAGAACTCACAGTTCTAAAGAGAACCAACACATTTACTGGAGAACCTTTAAAACAACATCACAGCAGTTTTTGTGCTATATAGAACCATGTCCACAGTCTCCATCAGTCTAAAGAAACCAGTTCAGCATGCAAAGAACCATTTAGACTAGAAATTAACTCATGGTTCTAAACTCATTAACTCTAGAACCTTTAAAACATCACAGAAGTGTTTTAGGATATATCTGGATCTAATAAGCCATATAGATTGTGCATATAAATATTTATAAATGCATGTTTTTAGCAGGAGGGAGGTCGTTAGTGTCCCCAAGACAGCTGAAGTTGACTTCTCGACCCGAGCAAGAGAAGTTTCTTTGCTCAGACCGAGGAATCCACCTAACTTGGGCTTTCTGTTGATGCATGTACGTCCAGATAACGTAAACACAGACAGCAGATAACCAGCCCCCTATTAACTGTCCAGTATGTCTGCCTCTCTCTATATGGCCTGGCATGGTTTGTCCTGATTTCGACCCAAGGGGGCCAGTAAAGCCCATCCTAAGACCAGCTGGTGATCTAGCTTAGCTAGCCATCTTAGGACCCCCTTATGAAAGGTTTTGTTTTTGAGTTCAGCCACTGCCGAGCTAACTTACATTAGTCCATTCATTCCAGAGAAAGCTAGGAGGAAACCAAACAGCACGATCCGCTTAC
Organism: Semaprochilodus insignis; assembly: GCA_034552555.1. Taxonomy (NCBI): domain Eukaryota; kingdom Metazoa; phylum Chordata; class Actinopteri; order Characiformes; family Prochilodontidae; genus Semaprochilodus; species Semaprochilodus insignis. The sequence continues at coordinate 1,600,910 of CM067485.1, forward strand.
CTGACTTACAATCGATGGCCTGAATAAACAGGTCAACTCCCTGCGCTCAGGAGGGAGCCACTTGTAGGATAATAATAAAAGTAATCTAAGCCTGGCTACGGCTGGCTTGGGCTTCTCGATGAATCTGATACACAACTCGCTGCGTCTATTTACGGAAGTAACACCCCGTTGAAGCCCGGTTGGAGTTTTTTGACCTTAGAAAATGGCTGGCGCCCAAGCGGCGACAGGGCGGCGGGAAACTACATTTCCCATGATGCTGAAGTGGATGACATTGCGCCTCCCCCCCAACGGTCACTTTCCACACCGCGGTGCTCATTGGGTAGCACGGTGGTAAACGCAATGCTTAAAAAATGCAAATAACAACACAATAACTAAATCGGTTAAAGATGATTAAATATTTACGACGAACAGCAACACATTATTTTCGAGAGCAAAGCAGAACCATTCTGCTTAAATTAAGTCCTTTTTTTGCATTATTTGGTGTCTAAGTATTTCACTCCGGCTTTAACTGGATTACTTATTCAGTAATGTGCAAAATAAAATAACATTTCCCGCAAAACTAATTATTTGTTGAGTAAAAAAAAGCACAGTGATGCAATTCTCACAAACTGAACAATAACTACATGGGAGTGTGAGAGACAAGTCTGGGCTCGGCCAGCTCAGCTTTTAAACTGGGTCACGTGACCGGGCCTGTGACTCTATAATTGGGCTGTGTTATAAATAAACTGTGGATGGCATTTTCCTTTAGGAAGCGTTTAGCAGTTTGGTTTAAAAATAGACGTTTTCAACATTTGTCAGCCCACAGCTGGTGTGAAAATACACCTTACAGTTGTTATCGTGTTTATAGGCTTCATCATGACGAATTCCGTCCACACTGAATTCATAAAGCAGATTATAATATGTTCTATATGAAACATTTACCGAAGTCCATCCAAAACACAAACAAGCACGTACAAGAGCAGTGGACCAAAAAAAAACCTGGGATAAACAAAACGAAATGGTCTTACTGTTAACAACCACTGGGTGTCAGCAAAGCACGCACTTCTGGACCTGGGTTGTTTTTGAGGAGAACTGAGCGACTGGAAGTTAAGCACGTGCGGATGGATACATAAACTTTGGTGCTTCCGGTCCTGGCGTTTACTGTTAGAAATAGATTCTGACACAAGAAAACAATCGATATAATTTGTTTATCCTGTCTTTCAGTAATACTACTACTACTACTATTATTATTAATAATAATAATAATAATAATAATAATAATGCTGTAAATGACAGTGTAGTGTAGGAACTACTTTTCCTTCCGCCTTCTTCCTTTGCTCCTAAAAAAAAGCTGGTGAATAGAAAGCCACTTTAAACGTCATACAGAAAAGTGATATTAATAACTTCCATGAACAAATATTCAGAAACACTCACAAGAAAAGACTTATAAGATGTAACATGGCTCATGGTAGGCCTGTCCTACACTACAAGGCTTCTTCAAAACACCTAGCAGAATGTTCGATATACTCAGGCTGCATCTCAGCAGTGTACTACACACTAATACTACACAGTATGTGCTATGTGGTCATCTTAATAGTATGAGTGTGGCAGGCTAGTGCACAAAATATTAGCGTTTCATACCGTCAGGTAGTGATGAAGATTGTCATACCAAGCTGGACTCTGCAGGCTGCTTTGGTGGAGGTTTATTTACAAAACACAAACAAATAAACACATTATTATCTAGAATATCTTCATTTGTACAGGCTGTTTTGAAAGACGAGGGTGGAACTCACATTTATATACCATTTCTGGTCCTGCAGCTGCAGTCGCATCACCATCCACCATAGTATCAAAATTTCCCAGACGTGAGAAGCTCCTTCTTTTCACTTTCCCACTGCATCGTAGAACAATAGTGAATTCTTACCCTACTCGAAAATGGACTGGTTCAAGGTGTGCTTTGTGGGTTTTTGAGTATATTCAACCTTGACCTTCATACTGTACCATATGCTACATACTCAACTCAATTCTGCATACTTACCCTTACTCTTAATTTATTTATTTATTTTTATTTGTCATAGTATTGATAATGCTTAATTTTCATTAGAACTTTAAAATGTATACATTCAAATATTTATCAGATATTGTGTATTTATTTAGCAAAAACTAATTTAGTTACACAATTTTTGGTTCACTAGTTTCAGTGGACATACGATTTAAACATTACTGAACACAGAATTTTATTTGTATGTCATTATAAAGATGCAAACAGAGAACTCTTGATTTCTGAAAGTTTATTTAACATAAAATGTTAGATTTTCTGTTATAATTTTGTGGACGTTTACAATTAATTATTTGTTGAAACCACAAACTTTATAGTATCGGTATTAGGATCGGAATATAAGCCTTGGCATCCCAGTTAATCCAATATAAAATCAGTGGTATCGCCCATCCCTAACTCCAGCGTTTGACACTGGGAGGGGGCGTGGCATATACTGGACTACATGGATGTAGGAACTAAAATTCTCGGAACTAAAATAGAGCTCTATACAAGGAGCCGGGAGTCGTTTCAGATTCAGCCCGTTTGACTGGGCAGTTGGATTCAGTTCACTGAACCGATTCTTTCAAGCAGTCCGTTTTAGTGTTTCTCTGCCCTGCTTCTGGAGGCCCACTGCCATACACAGTTACATGTTAGTTAGTTAGTTTGGAAATAATAACAGATTAAAGAAAAATGATGATAAATTTTATGTTAAGATTGTACGAGCAGGAGGCGGGGCTTGTCAGAATGCGGGTGTATAAAACAAGAACTAGCCAGACAGTGCGCAGGAGGCGGGGCTTGTCAGAATGCGGGTGGATAAAACAAGAACTAGCCGGACAGTGCGCGGGAGGCGGGGCTTGTCAGAATACGGGTGGATAAAACAAGAACTAGCCGGACAGCGCGCGGGAGGCGGGGCTTGTCAGAATACGGGTGGATAAAACAAGAACTAGCCGGACAGCGCGCAGGAGGCGGAGCTTGTCAGAATACGGGTGGGTAAAACAACAACGCGCCGAGCCTAAACCCGCGAATTTCCAGCTCGCGCTTGACCTGAAATGTTAAACTGCAAAATAACGTGCAGTTACAACTAGTTAACGTTATTTACTAGTGAACGGGTTAAATATAGTACTTTTTCAGCCTTAACTTACTTTATAAAACAATGAAAGAGCTTAAATCGTAGTTAAAATGTGTTTATGCGGCATTACAGGATAGTAATGGTATAGTAATACTATCGTTTTGTGAGCGTTGACTATGCTAAGCTAACTCCTCAGGTCGTTTGCAGATTATTTGTAATACTTGGTAAGTTAACTTACTATGTAAAAAGATAATATCGGCCATTTAATCTCCTTTCAGCTAAAAAGTCAGCTTGGTAATCACATTTCAGGATTTTATCATCAGAGGTGGAATTTATCTTGTACAGTCTGAGGTAACAGCACACTTAGCTATAGCTAGCTAGCTGTCCAGCTCCATTCAGAGCATTCTTCTCTGAACCAAATCTGAGTGACTGAGCTTCAAAACCCCGGATTTTAGTGTGAATGAATGAACAAATACACTGAAAACATATAGCTTATATCCGCTTCACACTGATGTAGATAAATATATTTAGGGGGAATTCCTCAATAATTCAGTTGTTAAGATGTACATAAATATATTCAGGGATGCACAGAATGTTTGGCAGCCGAAATTATTCGGTCGAAAATGGTGAATAAACACTTTCGGGGTTCAGCTGTATAAATGAAAAGGCAAATAATTTACACGGAACAATGATGTTTTTAATGACGCTGTTAATTTTTCCTAGTTCCCGGATGTAAATGGGAACCAGAGCGGGACTTTTACGTAGCTCCAGGGCTGCTCTAGGTTTTTCTCAGGTCGCTCTCTCCTGCACGTGCCTTTTCTCTCTCGGGCTCTCTCTGGGTGCGCGTGCCCGCATCCTCCTTAAAGAAACGCCAAAACCCCAATTTTACAACTACAGAGTAAAATCACAGCCAGCGTGGAGGGAAGCGCTCTCTGCGAATGCAGCAGACATGGCGGCTGGGATTTTTTCTATTGATAATATATTGTCATTATATTGTCATTATATAAGTCATTCTGTGCTTTGTTGGTACATCTGCTGGGATAAAATGTTCCGTGTTGAATAAATAGTTTTTTTTAAAAAACCAAATACATTTAGCCAATTTAATTTATGCAATGGTGAAAAAAAATAGGCAAAATTAATGAAAGAGCATAAAAAAATGCGTTCGGTATTTTGTTCAAAGCATAATAAAATGCTTTATTTTGTTCGGTTTTGGCTTCGGGCAAAAATGTTCATTTTGGTGCATCCCTACACGTATTAAATCTGAGTGGTTTGGTGTGAAATGGTTAATTGTAGAGAAACTGAATGACAGTGGTGGTGAATTGCCATTCTGCTTACTATCCAGCGCCAACAGTAGAAGTGCCTACACTGAACAATTCTGATTTCTCTGTGCATTTCAGACCACTCTGAATGACTGTGTTATGTCTTAACTATCAACTGTTTAAAAATCGGTTGAGTTTTCATCAGATTAAAATAACAGTTTTGTGTTTCTCAAAGAGCCCTGATTTGTATATAAAAATGCCCCTGGATTTCAGTCATGTTCTTACTTGTACCCATTTACCTATTTATTTATTTGTTAGCAGGTAAGTAAGGTTTAACCCTCAGTGGGGCAGTTTCTTTCTAATCTCACTTCAAGTTTTAGACAAGATTGATGTGAGAAATGGACCGGTAAATGTTTCTGAGGCTGATTCCAGTCGCGCCTCAGCACAATTGGCCAATAGCCCTATCAAGGGTGGGGCTGGACTGTCAATCTCTTTGCTAGTTCTGCTGTCTTCTGGTTCTTGCTGTACTGGGCTGAGTGATGTACTTGCATGTTTCATCTAATTGTTAAGTCTGAGGTAATAACAGTTTCTGGGCCCAAACACACCGCAAACCCCCAAATCAAACAAGAATCACAGAATCTGTAAACCTTTTCACAGTTTCTTACTTGTTTATTCAGGCACCATTGTGGGTTAAAAAGAATCTTCCCACTCTAATGCGCTTGTCAACACGTCTCGGTCTGCTTTCCTCGTGATGATAAAGAGAACAGAATCGACAGCAGGTAAAACAACAAGTTACAGTTTTTAAATAAATGAAGAAAAACAAAGTTTGGTGCCACTGTGCACTAATGTTAGCTAGCTAGCTAGGTAATCTAACTAACGTTAGCATCCACTAGCAAACACTGAACTGGCCCATTGTGGATCTCCTTGCAATAGATTTTGGATTATAGGGTGCTTCCATTTTTATGTGCTGCCCAGCTAAGATGAAGGCAGCTAGCCTTAGCTAGATAGCTAGCCATCTCAGTTATCTCTTGTCTGACTGTCAAACCTGACATATAAAACCCAAATAAAACCCACAGCCTATCAAGGGTATCTGCAAATTGCTAGTTTGGGTCTTGTGAGTGAATGCTAATGTTAGCAAACTTGCTAACATTACAGTGCACTAGCATCAAACTTTGTGTCTTCATTCGATTAAAATAGATAGACCTGCAGCCATTTCTTCTTCTCTTTCTCATCACATAGAAAATGGTAGAATAATAATTGAATTGTATTTTTGGACTGTATTTAATTATTTAAACAATCAAAGCCTCAGCCAGGGCAGTAGAGGCTAGAGGACCCGGAGGTGAAGGTCGATACATAACGTCTTAAAAAGAGGATATTAGATTAGTGGAGTTAAAAGTGTTTTTTATAAAGACAGTAAAAAGGTCTGAAGGTCTGTATTTCCATCTAACGTTTAAACAAGGAACTGCAGTGTCCAGTAACCAGAGATCCATAACTTGCAAAACATTGCTAACATGTACATCACTGATCAGCTCCCAGAATTTACTAAGTTAGAGATATATTGGCTGATCACATATTTGGACTGAACATCAGCCGACGGCGATACAGCTCTAATTGATCCCTCCGCCAGTGAAGGATATGATATGTGTTTAAAAAATGGATATAATAGCTGTATGTAGCAGAACCAGTGGCTTGGTTAGAAGTTCAGAGGTAAATGAATAGTTTAAATTGGCCTAATCAAAAGAGCCTGAGAGTGACCAGTTCTATTACACACTTATTGGCCAAGCCTTGATTTGGTCATGAGAATGAGAAATTAGTTATATTACAGTGTTATGAGCTTGGTCTATAATTTTGGTAGATTAAAGAAGTGTTTTTATATTTTCTGTATACCACAAACCTCCTGAACTAGAGAGCTTAGAATGTCTTACTTTGGTTTCTTTTGGTGATTAAAATCAAATCAGTGTTTTGCCTATATGTTGTTCTATAAGTAACAGCCAATCAGGTCTGAGCTTTGGAATATTTAGGCTAATACAACAAACAGGAAAAGACGTGACGTAAGGGAATTAGCTGCTTTGTATCTACTGTGATGATTCAGTTGATTAGCAGTCGTACAATGCTGTGTGGCCTGCATCGGACTGCTGTAGCATTTGGACCACATTCATATGACTCTTGGCTCATATGTGTCCCTGGCTACCTCCAAAGGTGATTTAAGGGATTGGTTCACGGTGCATCTCCAAAACCCTGTTCCTATCTGTGCTTAGCACTGTCCATTTACAATTGTATTACCCAAGTCATGTGAATACCAGACATAAATACAGACTATAGTTCTATTACACATTACAAAGTCATAAATGAGCATGTTTTTATATTAGCCTTGCCAAACAAATGGTCTTCTGCTAAAAAAAAGTTTACACGCATATGCAGTTAAGTAGTAGTCAAATGACCCCAAGCCCAAACTCAAAGTGACTTTGACGTATAAAGTACTAAACTGATGTTGCATCAACTCACAGGTCACGGAGGCGCTCCTAAAGACTTCCATTCTGTGCTCAGCTCCCAGAAGTCCTGACCACTGCCTTCTTCATTACACCACCCGGTATGAAATAGTCCACTGGAGGTAATACAGGCATCATGCTGTAGGCAGGGAATTATCAAATTTTATGGATGGTGTCCTTTTAATTTTGCTTTTCATGGCTTATAAAATTGTTTAATATCTGTTGAAGTGAATCAGTGAAGAAGCAAATAAAGACATTGCCCCCCAGGTCATCTGTGATAGTAGCAAATTCTAACAGGATCATTTAATTCCTGCACATGATTGATAGCAGCAGCAGCTAAATGGACAAAAGCCTCTCTTCTATTACAGCATCAGGCAAAGTGAAGACCTCCCACTTCTGAAGTCAGGTACAGTGGGGAGACAGGGGACCAACCGCAGGTCAGATTAAATAACTAATATAATTCCAGCTCAATGACAGTGCAATCTGTCCATTCAGTTTTATAGCTCTGACCCCTATTATGTTCTTGGCCTGGCATCATTTTTACCTTGATGGGTTAAAGAGTTTCAAGTTCATACAAATTGGTGCTGAGACTTCCTCACATATACTGATGGGTTATGGAAGAGACTTTTATTTAAAATGAAGGTGATGTTTTGTATATTGTTAGTTCTTCACAATCTGATGATCTTGTAGGTGATCTATAAACTGTATGTTTACAGCCACATGGAGCCAAGCACTGACATTGAAGCCCAGCATCTGCAGTTGGTGGTATGTAGAAATGTTCCTCACCAGAACAGGATTATACATGCTGTAAATTAATAGCAAAACACTCTTTTATCATTTTGTCTTCTTTCAGATTGAGGAGAACGGTGTTGATTGCAAGCTGAGGTCATCAGAAGTTATTCACGAACCTGACAGTGGAATCATTTCAGTACAGCTTTTGGAGTTTAAGACGAGTCTTCTAGAGGCAGTGGAGGAATTGCATATTCACAGGGTATGATCACAGATTATATTAATCTCAGTTTACAATGGAAAGAATTTATTGACATGGTAGTGCACACTGTAGCTGCAGGCAGTATTACAACACATGGTAAAAAAAAATATGAAATGTTTTAACTTGAAGTAAATTTTACATTGAACTGTTAACTGGTGACTTAAAATTGAACTGTTCATTGAACTTCAAATAATTATGGAAGCTATAAAAGATTCACATTTTTTATTTTATTTTTATTCTTTATTTATTTGCTTGAGATCTCGGGTTATTTATATAATTATCACAACTTAATGAACATTGTTTAAACAAGATACCATTAGGTATGTGCTGATAAATGTGTGAATATGAAAACTAATGAAAATAACACATAATCACACAACAATAAAGCAAAAAAAAAACAAAAAAACTTGAAGCCATTTAGGGCTTCTGTAAATATTATGCTGACCGATCGTAACACTGATTATAGTTCAGATTACTAAGTTTTAAGTAGTTAAATTAACTTACACTTTTTGAGGCAACCAGTTTACTTACTTTTTATGTTAAAACACACAAACAACAAGAAGTAGAAACACGTACATTCAATATTTTTATTGTAAAAATAACCTGAAATGTGTTTTAGTTCTAGAACAAGATATTTGGAAAGGTAATTGGTTCAGCCATTCAGTACACAGACACAAACAAACCCTAGTGGAAGCTTTCCTACCAGAAATTTACCATCCCATGTGGATTTCTGTGACATTTTTATCCACTAAGTAACACGTAACTGTCAGATAGAATAAAGAATTGCACAATGATACTGAAAATAAACAAATTGTGCAAATATATACTGTAGATTATAGTATGCCAACAAGATTATTTATTTATTCATTTATTTATTTTGGATTGTAGTCTCTGCTTGTGAACTGAGATCCGCAAATACAAACACAGAGGAAGGTGACCGCAAAGTAAAAGACATTCTCATGTCTTCAGGTTGTGTGCATGTGATGTAGCAACTCTACTCAGCTAAGGGAAGGAGAACTGAGAACTGTAATTTCGTGGGGGGAGTATTATGGCTTTTTGGATGAGGCAGCTAGCAGCAGTATTTGGCCATTTGGAATCAAGCCAGCTGTAGACGCATTTACATCAGGATGGGGTCATGCAAGCAGGACCAGACAAATTCACGTCTTTGTGCTTGTAAACCGTTTCCCTCAAGCAAGCACTTAAAACCTGACACTGGACACGCAAAGGTTGTAGGACCAAAACTAAAGTATTGGATCACCCTTTTATTGTTATTATCATGCTGGTGCGGAACAAAGACATTAAATCAGTCCGCTCCTCAGGCATGCCATTAAACTAACACTTTGTAGTTCTCTGGTTTATTGGGCAGAGGGTTAAACTGGAGTGCGCATTGTCAGGTTTGAAGTACTCAGCTGAATACCATCATGGGTCTTTTAATATATGTTATAAAAGTGAAGCATAGTTTCTGTTAGAATGGCTGCATTTAGTGATTCTGACAGTGCTGTTATTTAAGGCACAAGTATGAGAAGTAAGTTATAATACATGGTCTAACGTGTTGAGTGTTAATCGTCATATATTATTTAAATATTTATAATGATACATTTTGTCCTGCAGTGCCTGTCTTGATTGTCCTTGATGCATTTTCAGCTAGTAAAGCCCCTGTCCTTTAAAATTTACATGTATTACCAACTTTAATGTCCTCTTTGCTGGGCAAAATCTCGACTGAATTTATTGTCTCTTTGCAAACAGTTAACAGCTTTATCTAGTGTGCATTTTCAGGTATGCTATGCTGGTAGCACAGTTTAATGGGAAATATAAATAAACTCCTACGTACGTATAAAAAGTCCCTTCGTAGGGAGCCATTTACTTTTACCTTTACTGAAGGAGGACAAGGAAGGCTTTGTGCTAATATCTTCTCTTTAATGCACCAGTGATTTCCCAAACATGCTGCATGAGTCATTAAAATGTGATTTGTGTAAAGCTTTTTCCTTCTGAAGTTTATTTATTTATTTTTTATTTAGGATGAGGCTTGAGGGTAGTTTTGTCTGGGATTCTGAACATTAATCACAAATCCATTTAGTCTTCAGACTTTGCAAGAGGTCATTAATTCTATTTTATATATCTATTATAATATCTGTTTTTGCGACATTTCCATTAAGGATGCTGAAAATCGGTACGAAGCTCAAATTTGTCAGCTTGTGCTGGAGAAGCAAGAACTGGAGTGGCAGAGGGTGGGTAGCATGGTAACAATCTGCACTTCATAAAATACTCAAATTTAAAGGTGCCATAGAATCCTTGAATCCTTCAAATACGAATCCTGCATTTGCAAACAAGTACGTTCAAGGGGGCTGATTTCAAAGCCCTGTTATGTAACAGTCTTGACTCATTAATATTAATGCCACCAAAAAGTATCCAGACCAGCTCACGTTCTACCCCCAGTGAGACAACAAGAACGAAAAATGGTGGACCATGTGGAGAAATCTACCGTTCCAGGCGGTGAAGGGGATGTCCGAACTTTATGTCCTTTCCAGTGTACTGAACTGTCAGTGGTTGGGATGGGTGTTTATCTTTAAACAAGGCTGAAGCCGGCTTCTTAATTTAATGTTCCTTTTTACCTTAAATGGGCTGAAATGTTACTGCGGCATCGCAAAACAAGCTGGCGAATAAGAAGCTTTTTAACAGGGTTGTTAATTGAGCAGGTTCGGTTAGCGTTTGATCCTAAAGAGGCTTCAGAAAAGAGAAGTTCCACCTATATTGGCATCACAATACCAATTGAAAGTAGCAGCCATGTTGTTTGATTTTATCCACTTTTTGCTAATTGAAGCAGATCATCCTAAACTGAATATTTCATAGTGAAGAAAGACGTAGCTAGTATCGGTAACATTATCTACTAGCAAGCCTCAAGTAACTAGCATAGCTAACTAAATAGTATAATGACCTAGCTTATAAGACTGAGGGTCATTTCGTCTATTTGGTCATGTTGCTTTTGTGTGAACATCGTGGTGTCTCGGTGTCGCCCAGCAAATCAGAGCAGGGAACTGATTTGTATTCATGGGTTCACCAATTAGGAAAACCAACTAATTTCATTCTCGGGCCTAATCATAGGGTGTAAATGGGCATGTAAAACTGCGTCTGGGCATTTTTTCCACCCAACCGAAGTCACATACCTTCTATATAGACAATAGTCTATATAGATTAGTCTATATAGTCTTTAGTCTTGGCTTGGGCTTTCTCTGGGTCTGGGTAACGGGGGATTAAGTTAAAGTGTTGTATTACAGTGTGCTGTTATACTGAAGTCTAGACTTGGTAAGTTATTAATGCATGATGTGTATTCATTCATAACTGATCAATGTTATGTACAGTAAATCTGGGTTAGTAGTTGGCCATCCAGTTACTCATACATGCAAACATTTTGTTTCAGCCCAAGTTGAACTCTGTCAGGATTTTAGGACTCAACAACTCAACAACTCAACAATGTGGACCTCTTAAACTTGTAGTCTGGCACCAAAGTCACATACATTCTGTTTAGAGAATAGAGAATAATTTACACACTGATGATGAAATGAATTCTATGGCATCTTTAATGCATAGCACATTTTGTAGCACTACTAATGTTTAGATGTCCTTTAATCATCTGTGCAAATTTTTAGGAGTCTTTACAAAGTCAGATCGATAGAATGACAAATGAACATTCAGAATCACTTGCTGCTGTTAAAAAGCAGGTAAGAATCTTATTTTACTTTTTCAATTTAATTTAACTACTTGCATTAATTTAACTACTTGCATAGTAGACAAGTATGAACACATCTTGAAAGAAGTTCACCTTTGTTATAGCACAAAGCAAACCCATAATAACATGTTAAATATTCCCTTTCTATGTTCAGTTTCAGGCTCAGATCAGAGGAATTGAGGGAGAGAAGGTAGACATATGCATTGTTTCTGCTCTCTAATGCTGTGCTAATGTTTTATTTAATTGGACAAATATTATAATATGCAAATGATCTTTATTGCAACTAATGGTATGCTAATGAACCTGAAAGGGGAAGCACCAGCTGAGTGCTGAATTGAAGGACAAAGAGATCACCAGTCTAAAAGAAGAACTGAAGTTGCTGCAGGTAAGCCTGCACTCTAACACAGTAGTGCCCACTGAAAATTACTCTTCCCATCTCTTCCACCGTCTCTTCCTGCATCCCTTTTGGCTAATATGAGTCAACAGTGGGAAAATACATCTCATGGCTGACCTTCTGAGTGGGTGTCTGTGTAGGTCTATTTGGCGTAGTCAGACAAATGACACAATGCGGGTGATATATGTGTTCTTGTATGGTTCATCACACCCTCGGCTCAGTTGTCTGATGTAGCTGTAATGGTGCTTGTTAAGTGTTTATTTTTTTGGTAGTGCCGTGAGGTTATTTTATTTAAGGAAGGTATGCCAGACATGGATTAAGCCTAGTCCTCATCTGAATTGCAGTGCAAATAATGTCTCACTATTGTAAATTCTTTTTAGTCTTGGCTTGGGCTTTCTCTGGGACTAGATAACGGGGGATTAAAGTGTTGTATTACAGTGTGCTGTTATACCGAAGTCTAGACTTGTTAAGTTATTAATGCATGATGTGTATTCATTCATAACTGACCAATGTTATATACAGTAAATCTGGGTTAGTAGTTTGTCATCCAGTTACTCATACATGCAAATATTTTGTTTCAGCCCAAGTTGAACTGTGTCAGCATTTTAAGACTCAACAACCATCATTTTAAATCGAAACGTCCAAAAGCTGTAATATTATTTATGTGTCACTTTATTTAATGTTGCAAGTTTTTAATGAACACATGTAACCTTATAACGTGGAGCTCTTGAACTGGTAGTCTGGCGCACTGTATACAATGCAAGACTGAAAGAATACATTTCTTCTGGTTCTTCCAGTAAAAAAGTCCTGGAGCTTAATTTATAGAAAGTAATTTAATGTGAATTTGTAATATTGTGGAAACAAATTGGAATTAGATATTTTCCACAAAGGATTCATCCGAATCATTACAGCATTTACAGCCTGACCAAAATTAGTATCCTTTATAAGGAAGTCATGCAGTGTACTAACAGGAAATAACGCCCTAAACTTAACTTTTATTTCTTTACAGTTGTTGAAGTACAGTTTGGAGAAGAAATTAAGCGAGCTGGTAAGGATTTCCAATTATATAAATTGTTGACAGAGGCGGGTGGGAGAGGGAGGAATTAAAGAGGAGGATGTGGGGAGGAGAGAGCAGCTCATCAGGAGTAACGGATAGGGAGTGTGTGTGACACTTGAACTGCCTGTGCAGCAGAGAAAATACCACTATTAAAATATTTTATATTGGAGCCTCAATCTGCTTAACCTTTCAAGTGACGGAGAGAAAATCTGTTTGATACACACAGTCAAACAGTAACGACAAGGAAGGGGGGAGGGTGGTCACATAAAAGCCCCTCAGGCATTCATAAAAATGGAACTTTTATCTGAGGAACAGAAGAAGCACTCAGCAAAGATGGTAGGCAAAGGTCTGCAGCCTCAAAGAGACAAGCCTGCATGGCCAGAGGAAAGGAAGTAACCTTTCCCTAAATCAGTACGAGGTGGTGCGAGGTGCTCAATAAGTATAGGACCATGTAATCTGCTCTGACTTTTGCCACAATGTGAAATAGTTTTCCCTTACGAGAGAGAAAAACGTGTGCAGGAACAGAAGTTGCAGCTGCAGACTCAAGTGAAGGACAGACATCTGAATCAGCTGGGAGAAGTGGAGAAGCGTTTCGGAGCCATCACGAGACAATGCACCATGGTCAAACAGGCCCATGAGAAACTGGAGCAGAACGGTATGGCAGTCGTCAGAGAGAAACGCCTCGTTTGTCACTGTCAGATGCAGCCTTAATAAAATAAAGTGCCTGTGATGTGCCCAGATGGAGATATTAAAGTTTAGCAAATTAGAATGATTGAAACATGAGTTGTCCGTGTGCACGTAGTAAGCAGCGCGGACCTAATTTTATATTATTTTATATAGTTTATTATGTTTGTTTGTGTATTAATGTATCATTTTAAAAGAACATGCTAGAACATTAAACATTAATAATATGTGAATATATGTGAATTTCAGCTTTGGGAAACGACTGTTGATAGTTAAACGTAGTCATTCCTGACTCGTATTTAGTTTAACAACTCATGTTTAAATTGAGTTTATGTTGAGGAGATGGTACAATAAACATTATTATCTGCTACTTCCAAACTTCAGTATCAGTATTTATGAAAGCAATGATAAGGCATTAATCAACTGGGGAGAGATTTTTTAGTTTGTATTGGACGTATTATATTTCTCATTAGCTCTTTACTATCGTTACTGTTCAAGGAAAAACAAGTATCTCCAAAAAGATTCTTTATTGTCGATATTGTCAATGTAAGTTGATGTAAAGAAATTTTATTCCAAATTATTTCATAAAAAAAATCACAAAATGTGAAGTACAGCAGTTGAGCTCATAAATTTCATTTGACCTCTTTTATATGGTCCTTTTGCATTTAGTGGAGGAGGCGACACGGCTTAACAAAAAGTTTGCATCCATCAACAGGAAACAAGAATCTACAATTGCTGCTCTAAAAAAGGTACTGTTTTCAATGAATTGATCTTTTTTGATGAAGCATTTTCTAATTATTAGTTTACCAGACAATGCATGTATTATTTCAGCATAACTGGCTTAAATACTCACAACTGAATATGATTTATTCAATTGAACATTGAAGTTGAAGGTCTTTTTACCTTGTGTAGGACGTGGAACGGCTGAACAGTGAGATGGTAAAATGCAAAGTTGTGTCGATCTGCAGATCTGGAGAGGAGAGTTCGAATTTCCTCTTGAAAGAACAACAACTACAGGAGCTTAAACAAAGGCTTATTGTGGTACTACATATATCTACACATACGTATGTTTGTGTGTGTGTGTATTTGTGTGTACATAAAACATAAGGGTTTTATCAGCTTTAGGGGGCAGTGCAGATTACCAAACTGTATATCTCTTTAATTTGTAGGAGAAAGAACTGAATATGAAACTCAGGAATGAAAATGCGGTAGAACTGGCAGAGAAGCAGGTAGGTTTATTAGCTTGAATTACTGACCTATGTTTTTCCAGGTGCAATTCTGGAAAGGTATACAAAAATTATAAATGTTGGCAAGAAAAATACAGAAAAAGGATACTGTATTTATTTTCCGCCGTCTTTTAGCTTTTTGCATACTATTTAAAAAAAAATTGCAGTGGTGACATTGCTCAGTAATCCTGGCCTTAAGCCGGTAATACGTCTCACTCACTAGGCTATGTGCATGTGTGTCAGAAGCTGATGAGCTCTTTCCAGCACGCCCAGTGGCTACTGCAAACTCAGACCCAGGCTGTTTGGCGAACCGAACAGCAGCTCCTCACACAGACAGAGGAGTACCAGGTCAGTCTCTCTTAAAACAGCATTATTATGCATCAGTTGTCTCTCTCAGTGATTAAACATTGTAATGGTGTTTATTCCTCTTTGAATATATAAGAGTTAGTGACATCAAGAAGAAGGCTAGATATAAAGTACTATACAAAAGTCTTAACCACCTAAGCCAATTATTTATGAAAATTTAGCTGGGTAGTAAAATAAACATTGAACAATAAAATAAACATAAACATAAACATTAAAGCAGTAAAAAAAGTTGTTGAGGTGGTTAGAAGAGCACAAGTTTGGTTCCAGCTTTCTAAATGTGATGCCCCCAGCCATAGAATAGTTACACTCTATCACCAGCACACGTAACTGAATGATGCATTGAGTTGGTTGGGTATTGATAATGATAAATAGCGCAGGGTTTGGAAAGCTAACACGTACACGAACTATCCACTGACTATATTAATGATGTTTTAGTGTATTTTAATCTATATGCCTTTTTTAAACACTTACTACTGTGTTGGGTGCTTAAAACATTTGCACAGTACTGTATATATTGATGCTTCACCAATACCTCTGAAATCTCCGAACATGAGACATCACATATTTACCGCACCTGACTTTGACTATTTTATCTTGCTCTAAAATGATAATAGTTGATAGACAGATAATGTACTGGGATCAAAAATAATTAACAATAGCTCATAAAAATGAGCGCATTGAGAGCATTGAGAGCATTGCATAGCACATTTGTACATTTAAGAAGCATGAATTGCAACTCAATAATAGTAAGTGTGTTTAATCTCCATTTACGGTCCCTGCACTTTTATAGCCCGCTTGCCTTCGTTTTAATTCACATATTTATTCATGGATTAAAACCTTTATTAACGTGACAAAACCCTGCTGATTTGTATGGGCCTTTCTGTCTGTTTAGAACCTTCTGTCTAGGTTGAATAAACATATAAAAATTTATTTTTGCATTAAAAATTTTCCGGGTAATTAATTTCATTGCAGGTCCTTAAACGAGAACATGAAATGATCCAAGAGAGGAGTAAAGAAAAAGAGGACAGGCTTATGCAGGTGATAGAGGAGTACAAAAATTCCAAACTCACTTTGGAAAAAGAGGTAGTTCTGCAAAATTGTTTTATTGTTCTACTAAAACAAAGAGTAAAAATTGATTCAAAAATAAAAAAAGTTTGTTGAACTAAGGAAAAACTAATCTGGTTCTGTTCTTGGGGTGTCGTCAAATAGATAAAGACGATGAGAGCAAAGATACAGACTGATGTGGACGAACTGAGGGCTGTGAAAGAAGCATACGATCATCTCCATAAGAAATATCAACAACTGTCGGCTAATGCAATGTACCAAGGCAAAACTCTTCATGGAATAGAGGTAGGGTTGTTATAGACTTTACAGAGGTTGACTGTACAGTATTTCTATGGATAAACTATTTAAGTTTATAGATTTAAGCTCTAATTGATGATACTAGACGTATTTGGTGACTTGAAATACCCACAATAACCCACTTTAAATACAATGACGGTGGTGCAGTTGATATTAATGAGTACTACGAGTCAACTTCGTATGCTAATGATGGATCCTCTTGTGAGCTATGTTGAGATTGTTGGTGAGATGGACAGATGTGGTACAATGAACTCACTATCTGCTTCTAGAATGGCTTGGAGGATAGCTTCAGCATCCAAAAGGACTCTCCCAACATAAGCTGTGACGCCCATCTGAACACTGTAAGCAGTCTCAGTAATGGAGCATCTTCAGATGCTGAAGTTGGTCAAACCAGTCCTCAAAGTGGCTACGCACAAACGAGGCACCGTAAAGAGGCTGAAGACATTCCAGGTGAGAGGAATGTAAGCTTCTGTTCTCCAGCCAAGCTGGGCGCCGTTAAAACTAATATTTTTGCACAGAATGATGTGATGCAGAGGGAGTGAGTTCCTGAGCTGACAGAGTATCTTTATCAAGAAAGCTTACCTGTACTTCTTATTTTTCAACTTGTAATGATGCATGAATTTAATTTCCTTGCCTAGATGAAAGGACTGCAGAGTGTCAAGAAACAGCAAAAGATGGCTGCTTTCATGGTGAAAATGGTGAGGTTAACGTTTATTCACAGACAGATCAATCTGTTCTTGTGCCTCCACCTTCACAAGATCTCAACTCTCTGGCTCCGAATCAGTCAGAGAGGAGTGAGAACATCAGCGGAGCTAATGTATGTATGACAAATATAGACCCGGATCCAACTGTCAAACAGGCAGCTAGTGTCATTAAAAGCGCACCAGTCCAAGGCACGTTTGATAGTGGCCCTTCAAGCGTAGTGCAAAGTTACACAGACAGCTGCCTCGCCAAGCTATCAGAACTCGAAACCAGGTCTGTTTATGGGGTGGCCAGTGACCCACTGATGTCTGAATCAAGGGATAGGCCAGAGGAGCAGAGTCTGGGTGTCTCTGAAATGCGAGAGCGCCAGACATCAGATAAACACACATCCGAGACATCTCAGGACACTGACATGAAAGAAGATGAGCCTCAGACCACTGCACCTGGGACAAACAGCCCTCAAAGTGTCTTAGCAAATGATAGTGAACTTAGCACAGAAGGACCGCTGCTTCCTGAGGACAGTGAAACAAACCCAACACCACAAGATAAAGATGTGTTTAGAAATGAAATGAAGCACAAACAGTTAGATACAGTCAATTCAAGTCCACCACAACAAATCACATCTCAACCAACAGCCTCTCCTCATGAGAAAGCCTGGCCCTTGGGTGCCTCTGTTCCTGATCCAACCCTTAGACAACCTGATGATCAGATTTTACTCATACAGCTACAAGAGAACTCTTTGTCAATGAGTGGAAACCTTAAGCACAAAGAGGAATTCGAAGATAGAAGAAAAACAACTGAGGAAACTGAGTTAAACACTTCTGCCGGCCATCTTAGCTCATTCTCCCCAAGCACAGTGGAGACCAAAGCAGAAGTTCCTTGTGGAAATGAAAGAGAAGATACCATGCAGATGCTGAGAGACTCGTCAAATGCAGACGCATCCACAAAACAAGCCAACCACTTTAATGAAATGGGAAAGCAAATCGATGATAGAGAACCTTCCTACCTTGATGACGGGAGGACTTTCAGGTCGTTGGACCAAAGTATGTCTCAAAAAGAAACACTAGGCACATGGCTGAAGTGCTCACAGCGTGTTGCAGGTGTGTTTCCAGTGGAAAGCAAAAACAATTCCTCAACATCTTCAAGACAGTTCATTTCAGAGCAGAAATCGGCACTGCCCCCCGGCTTCCAGGAGCTTCTTACAACGTTAAATACAACTTTACTTTCCAAGCAAAACTTAAGAAATCGAGGTAAGTTTGTGTTTCATTAATAGAGTGGTGATACTGTATTTTGATGGTGCACTAGATTGCATATATTAGTTCTTAACTGTTAACAATCCCTCCGTTGATTAGGGTTAGGAACAGAAACAGGGTTTAAGTTTGGGTTCAGGTTTTAGACAAAGGGTTAATGTTACAGTTAGGGGAATTTAATTGATATTTGATTGAATATAAGGTAAAAACAAGTCGAGCATTCAGATAGACTCTACAGTGAACCATCAAATGAAAGCGTTACCAAACAATCTATTGAACATGGGGTATAAAACTATACACTCTCAAAATGACTGAGCGCTAGTTTACTTCTTGTCACTTAGGTGCTCCAGCAATTACCCAGCCTCTTGACAAGTTAAATATTTCAAGCGTTCATCCTGACCAAAAGAGTGATCACCATGAAGAGTGGAATGCAATCAAGCAGACGTTTTCTGAAATCTCAGTTGAGAACGTGAGTTTCACAAATGTACAGACAGGCAAAGGCCATATTGAGTTGACTTATGAGGAACACAGAGCCCCAAATACATACAAGTGCTTTAAGACAACTCTCATTCCCAAAAGTATTTCAGCGGGGTGAAATGGTAGCATTTTTCTCAATGAAATGTTGATAGAAAACAGCAGGAAAAAGTCACAGATCATAAATCACTGACATGTAGCTCCAGTCCAAGGGGAGCAACAAGGCTACATGGAGTAAACCTGAGAGCTCATGAAATCTCAAATGTGTATGTAACTGTGTTTGAACATTCATTTGTATCCTTTATCGTGGGTGTCCGTTCATTCATTGTATTAGTTTTTAAACATTCAGTGTTTTTCCCCTAAGGTTTTTTTTAAAAAGATATTTTGATAGGTTAGTTTCATATGACATTGTTAACCAGCCATTCCAAAAGTTTCTAAACGTGGCTTAAAAGGGAGTTCCACAGGTTTTTAAAACATCATGCAGAATTATTTTGTTGATGTTTTGAAGTTTTGAAGTGAAATGCTTAGTTATGAAGAAACTTGCCGAATCAGAATTGGTCAAGATGGTGATGATAGGAACCAGACATCTGGAGAGTTTAATTATTATTATTATTATTATTATTAAATAAT
>CM067485.1:1622306-1635589 GCA_034552555.1 Semaprochilodus insignis
CAGTATTTTTATTATTATTATTATTATTATTATTATTATTATTATTATTATTAATTGTATTATTTTTTACATTATTTTGCCTTTGTTTCCATTTTATTTCAGATTTGTTTTCACTTTTTTTCCACTGAATTGAAGCTGATTCATACATGCAATTCTGTGGTACTGTTGGATAAATTACTTGCAGTTCATTTTCGAATTAAGCACTTTAAAGTGCCCAACAAAAGCATTCTCCTGAACAGAAATAAAACCACCCAGCAGAAAGAAAATGCATACCTCCTGAGGATGGCACAAGGTCCCTCTCAGGTCCAGCTTAATACACTTACTCATTATTAATATGTCAAAATGTTAATGTCCTCATAAAGAAATCTGATGTGTTTGAGTGTCTGTGCCAGCAGTGCTGACCCTTATCCTTAAAGGGAGTAGGCAATATGGAAAGCGTAATTTTAATACACACTCTGGAATATGAAGTGGCGGTCCTTTGAAACAGTCAATTACACTTGAGCGCGGGAGGGACCCCGGTGTTAATTACTAGTCGGTTTTATATAGCGCGTAAATAAAGAGCCTGCTGACATTCACATTCCATCACTATGTCCTGACTGCCACAGCAAATTAGCCTGGCCCCCATGGGCTCCACTGGACCCTGAGCATTCATTTAACACTAGAATAACACCCACTGCAAACAAGGGAGGGAGCCGAGGGGACCGGAGGCCGTGCTAGCGGATATGCTGATTAGGTTGCCATCAAGACTGGAAAAGATGGCGCCTAAGAGTCTTTCGGGATTAAGAAAACACAACAAAATATTTGTGTATATGGAAAAGTCAGTATTTATGGTCAGAATTACACAGCATCGATCATGTTGTACGGGCGACTGACCAGTGCCTTTGATGATTTGCGTAAATATGAACTGAACATGTTGAACAACATGAATGAAATCCCTTCAGCTTAGATACATTAAAAACTGTTCATTCAGCCAAATTCATCATCGTAGATACTAGATCCTGAATCAAAACTAGCCAGAGAGGCTTAAATCCACAAGAGACTTTTAACAGATCACCCAAACAATCCCTTGAATGAATAAGTACCTTAACCTCTTTTTTGCAAGGGTCCCCCCCCCCCCTTGTCTGTTTTTAAGTGAAGGAGTACACTCTTGCTCTCCGCCACAGTGCTGTGAATCACCTCTATTTTAACCTTCTCGTCTTACCTCTCACAGAGAGAAGAGAAGATAATCCCTGCCTGCCCGCCACTGTCAAAGGTCACCATAGTTTAAAGTTCACCGTCCACATCATTTTTATGACCCTAAATTAGCCCAAACCTGTGGTCCTGACTAGTCCTCACTCTTTCAACCAGCTATTCGTCTTCCCCTTGCTCTCTGTCTCCATATAGCGGGAAATGTGAAAGTAAGGGCAGGATGACCCTTTTTGATTGAATTATACTCCTTAAGGACCACCATGGGAGCTCCATACGTTTCTAATTCTGCAGAGGTTAGGAGCAATCACGTGGGTACAGGTTACTCCTCCATATGTGAGGCATGTCACCGCTACCTATATATCTGTACGAGCAGCGTTCTGCACTCCATAAAGGATGAACCGTTTCAGCTGTTGCTGAAAAGAAGGGGACCTCAAAGCCCTGTCTTAACCCACATGCCGTCCTGCATTAGCCATGTCCCTGTTGAAGTGTTGGGCCATAAGTCTCGCACGGTGGGACGCCCCAGCTGGATGATGGAGAGCGCTTGTGCACTCCAGGGGATCTTGTAAAACTGCCATGCCCCTGATCTCTACTCTGAGCCTGGCCTCCAGCTCACTGTGCTCTCCGCTTGCACTAAATCACAGCTGATGAATGACATGCTGAGATCCATTAAGCAACAAATGTATTTAGTTACTAACTTTTATAGGGTCGGAGAGATGGCTGGTGTCATGCTGTTCTAAAGTATCAATCGGTACTGAATCAGTGTCAGCTAAAGGGGTCCGTTCAACTGGACAAGAAAAAAGTTTGCTTAAGCCGAAGAGGAGTATTTTCTTTGCTGTTCCATTGTACGCTTATTTATAACTGTACATCTTTCTAACTTGTTACTGACAACAATTCTCTTGTGTTGGTTGAAGTTAAAACACGTTCGGAAACGTAACATCCCCCCAAAAAGCTTCTGGCCTTTTATTTATCAGCAGTTGTAAGCCACAGTTGTTGCTAGCAAGCGGTTCTTTAAGAGCTTGTCCTGTCCAGAACTCATTAGCAAATGAGTGTTACTACTTGATCTAAATCCTTGTGGAGAGCTTTGTCAGCATTTACCCATGAGTGAAAGCTGCTGTTGTTTTCAGCCACAATGTTTTTGATACTTAAGTGATCTGTTAGCCAGAGGGAATGAGACAGATATGGAGGCCGCTACACGAGGCCCCAATGACATGCACCATTAATCTCACCCAGCGACCCGTGACTGCTTCTCACTCATGAGGTGAACCTCTCAATTGTTCTCCCAAACCTTTCCTTCTCGCTCTCGCTTTCCCATCTTTGTCCTCTAGCATTTGTTTCGTGCCGGAGAACCGTTTTCTTTAACACGTTCAGATTTTAAAGATTAGAGAAACGTCATCTTGACATCAAGTTAATTAAAACATTTTAATCATCCTGGGGGTCTTTGTGTAATGGGACAGGCAAGAACTCACGTCCTCTTCATTATCTAACTGACAGCGGTCCTGTTAATTTCCTCACCGCTCTACACGTAAGCAGCATGCATCTTCTCATGCCGTCTCACTTTCTGTAACTAAATCCTTAAAAAAAAAATCTTGTGTAGGAAGGCAACGTCTGAGTAACCCTCCGGTATGCCAGAGGCTAAGACCTCAGGCCTTTAGGCTCTGAGCCTGTTTCTCAGGACCCTCCACATTGAGGGTTCATCACAAGGATCCCGGTACCTTAGAGTACGTGCTTCTGTCAAGATTTCACTGTAGCTTATGAAGCCAGTGTTACGTTAGCACTCATACTTGCTCCACTAAGTTGTAGCCAGTCCATCACAGCTTCGTATGCTTTTGCCTTCCTCCATCAACTAATAACAGCCAATCTGCTGAGAACCTTATGAAGTTGTACAACAGCTAGTTGTAGTCTCTCCAAATCAATCTACCTCCTACTGTGTTTTGTCTGCTTTTTCTTTTTAGGCTCGGTTGTCTTTCCTTCAGATTGATCTTGATCTCGTAGAAATACCATGTGTTGTTGTCATAGTCGCCATATAAAGAAGTGAGTTTGTCTGTAAATCAGCTTCTTAGATTTTCAGCAGGAAATACTGATGTATGTATATCCCTTACGGCTAGATTAACGACCAGCAGTGCACCCTTTATTGACCTGTCAGATTACAGGAAAAATGAGATCAGAGGTCATCAGATTGAAATCAGTTTCATTCCTGGCTTCATGGTGCCACTGCCTATGTTTTTCCATCATTCTTGAGCAATAACAACAAGTTTTCCTGCCTACTTGGTTTGTTTCACTTACGATTCAAATCAGGTTTGTAACGGTAATTTATGACTTCCTTTTAATCTGCCAGAGAGGCTCTCGCTGCAGTCTTGCCGCAAAGACATGTTCCCCTCTCTCGTGCACACGGTATAGTATATACAGTAAACAGAATGATCCAGATGTGATTAGTTTTAAGGCTAAGTCTCCGCTGAATGATTAGACAATCATCAGTTACAGATACATCATTAATTATCAAACAAGGAATGTGCTAGCCTTTTCATCTTAATCTAGAGAGCAAGCCGGGCCAAGGCACAGCAGGAATTCAGATGATTTAGCTGGCTTTGACTTAATCAGTCTTAGGTGCATTACAATGGCAGTGCACATTGATGGATCACTTTCTAGTCACCGAGTGGTGTTTATATAGTGAGCTTTCACTGACTCTCTCACCGTGCTCCCCAGCTGAAAGAAAACGATAGCGACGCTTCGAGGGCCAAGAGGTCTCTTTTAAAGCCAGCATTAGATGTGATTAGGTCCTAGGTTAAGTCTCCGTTCTGCACGTGAGTGCGTATTTTGTACATCTCATCAGATTAGTTACTTGTGGACCCAAACTAAATATTTTACTTTCTACTAGGGGAAAGCTTTTGACTTATCGAGCGGTAAAAAGTCCATTTGGCATCATCCCACATAGTATGGAAGCAGCAACCCACAATATCATTTTTTAATTTTTGTAATTACTTATTTTCCTGAAGTTCGAATCAGGAATTGCAATTGAGGGATTTGTTTTGAATAACAGACTTTCTGATAACAAAGTAGCTAATAAACCATACGTTGCGTAACCTTACAGGACACCATGTAGGTAAACTCAGCTATGGTGCTGGAGCGGCCAGAGCACCGTTTCCACAATCCCTGATTGAGGTTTTAAGTGGTGTATAATGATATCATCCGGCTATGTCTTCCCTGTGGAAAGCCCCTCATGGGCTGACCAGCCAGTGAACCCAGACACCGCCAGAGACATCTCTCTTCAAGTAACTGTACTCTTGTTAGTTTTGTTGCCAAATGATCTGGCAAGACAGGCCTTATAAACCTCGCTGCACTAAAATGTGGCTATTAGCACTTTTAACTGCTGCGCTTTAAAGATGGTGTCAAGTGTTAAGAACATGCTGATGACGTGGGGGAACAAAATGTCTCCTTGAATACTGCTGAGACATTAGCCATGTGGGCCGTAGGTTGGCTTGCCGCGATAGCAGCTTCAGCGCAATCACCTGCTGTCGTGGTGTGGTTAGTTGAGTCAGTGGCATGAAAAACATCGCAGGCCGTAGTCCTATCACACCACGGTGACCCCTCGTTCTTGGTGCTGCTCTTCTCAGTATAAACACAGTAACCTTTTTTTTTTTTTTTGACTTTTTATCAAAGCAATCCGTCCTCTGCATTTATTATTTCCAGATCCTGATCCCTCTGCTGTTTCGTGGCCTGACATGTTGCTCAGCCGTGGAGTTCAGCCCTTGGGATCTGGCAGAAGATAAGCACTCGGCCGTGATTTGTAGGCCTGGTATTCGATTCCTACTCTACTGATGCCGTGGCGTTCAAACATAGAGATACTATCTTTGAAGAAATGTCCCGACCAAACATAATTTCTGCTCTCTCCTGGAGCCCAGCCAGCCTCTAGAAAGTTTTTCCTCCCCATAAACTCAAGTGGAGACTGAAAAATTTCATCTCCCAAGATTGATAGCGTGTGCTTAGGATATAGAAGTCTCAGTTTTTATTATACAAGGCCTCTATTTCTCTAAGTGTTCCATTGTGTGCTATTTGTAGAACAAAGTGTACGAAGCTTTCAACCATGTGTCCGCCATCCAAAACTATCACTGAGTGTTAGAAACAATAGTATATATAGAACATTATGTATAGAAGTAATAGATAATGACTGTTTTACTTGCAATACAATGGTGTCAGATGAAAGGAGGCACTCAGCTCAGCTGAAGGAGTCTAAAGGATGGCTATGGTACTCAGCGTCCCTGTGCTTTCTAATTAAGCCTTTGCGCGTTCAAGGCTCCTGCCCTCTGAGCATACCAAAGGGCATTAATTAATAGTTCTGCAGCTGGTGGTACCACTCCGATACCCTTCTGCCTGCTCTCTCCGAGACGCTCTGTGTTTAGGTAATGCTGGACGCCGTCCCACATCCGCTCAAACGGTTGAATTTCTCTCCATTCAGCCGTTTGAAGGCGAGCCAGTGTTTTAAATACTTCAGTGAATCTCAGACGATTCTCGGGCTTCGCCTTATCTACCATTCTTCACAAATCTACTACCACCTGCACATGTTGTTTTAAGAGCATCTCCTCAGCGCGGCAAGGCCAAGTCCCAGTCAAAGAGCTGGATTATAACTCAAGGCAAAACGGTTAAGGTTGGGACGGCGCAGCAAACTCTTACCAAAACGGTGTCAAAATGTGCCGCTGGAGTAACGATATATTCCGGGTGATGCGGTGGTTAATGTGTCAAAGTGTTAGCATTAATGACATGAGTAAATAATTGCAGCTTCAGCTTTTTTATGCCGTAACTTGGCACGTTCACGTTATTGTTAAAAAGTGATTCAATCCCATAATATTTTTTGGTAGAGGGGATACAGGTATTACGGGACATCAGGTTGTACTGGCAATGATAGATAAAGGTATTCTTGTATGGGTCTTGGAAGATAAAGCCATATTTATTTAGCACTGTGCATTTTGAACAGAAAACATTTACCACAAATTTATAGGAAAGTCTCAGTAACTAAATATTCAGTATTTAATGTTTGTTCTTTTCGGGAGAGTTGCTTTTAGTTTTTCAAAGAAACCTGCAGGGATACTTTTCTGCACTTCCAAAGTTCAGTCTTAGAAGACACATTTTCTGCTTCTGACAATCCAAATAGTCCTAAACACATTCAATAACATTGAGGTCTGGAAAGGTGGCAAGTCCATTGTTCGGAGATCACCAGCAGTTGTGCCTGATTTGCAATTTTTCATCTTTTTTGGAAATATAAATATTTCCTGTCCAAAGAAAAACAAGTATTTCCAAAATGGCAACTTCACAGGAGAGGACAAAAACCTCATTTAATTCCAATATAAGTCAATGGAACCAGACGTCTTTCCAAGCAATTTTAAGCAATTTCTGTTGGTCCAATCCCAGTGTAATTTGCACACAGTGTAAACAGCAGCTGATGTGTACAAATGATGCTAAAAGTAAAAATCAACAAAAAATGGAGATATATGTTTATCGTTGGACAGCAGTGACATGCACAGGGCAACTCTATATTGTCAGATGCTCCATCTAGACTCTGAGCATTTATTTAAATTTCTGAAAAAGTTCTATTCTGAAAAATCAGGCTATAAAAAAGGTACAAATGTGTCAATTTCCCCACCCACCTTAGACTCATTTAAGGTGCACAATTGAGCATTAAAACCCTTATTATTGAAGCTTCACGGATATATTATATATATATATATTATATAGTTCTATGTTTCTGACTTTGTACATTTTGTGTTGCTGTTTACCTTAAAATGAATAATACTTACTAAATAAACAATATCAGGAACACTTCCGTGTTATTGTACTATAGGTGGGTTGGTCTGGAGTTCTTGTCCGAGCTCAGGGAGCATAGGGAGGCAACTGTTTTTCTGATTTGTAATCATAAATACTTCAGCATCAGCTTCTTGAGGGCACATATCTCTGTGTGTGTGTTTGTAAGAGAGAGAGAGAAAGAGGGAGAATGTTCGCAGTGAGTAACTAAATGTTCAGTATCCTGAAGCCACAGACCACATACATCGCAGTGACATCATCCTCTCAGCACATAACAGCGCTACAAACACGAAGCAGTGCTCTAAACATGTAAACGGAAATGCTAACTGCTAAGCCCTGAACCCAGCAGCTACAAACTAGTAACTCACTAACACTGTGATCTAAACAGCCTCTGCAAACCCGAGTACCCGACTAACAAGGATCATACAGGCTTTAACGACAGTCAGTAAACTACTCTCACTTCATGCGCGATAAGCTGAATTATCTCTACTGTCGTTTCTCCTGAACATGTAGCGCTCAGAAGGCTCTGGCGAGCACAGCTTCTGTAGTACAACCTTTAGCCCTGCGCTGGAAGCACAGTTTGTGCTGTAATTACGCAGCCGGTTGATTAATTTAGATTCAATGAAGATTAACACCAGAATTTTTTATGTGCCCCTAATGTCATTCATACCACAGTTTGGATAATCTATAGTATATACACTACCAGTCAAAAGTTTAGACACGGCTACTCATAGAGTGCTTAATGCTTTCCTTTAGAATAAACGTGATCATCAAACTATAAAATAGCACTCATGGAATTATGCAGTCCACCTTAAAAACCTCCAAAATGGAACTTTACAGGAGGATGAACCAGCTTTCTTAACCTGCAGTGGAGGCTGATAGAAAAAGGTGTATTTCTAAACAGGTTTGGAGCAATTCTATTGGTCGGTCCATCATGAATATTCACTAAACTGAAAGGAGAACTAGAGCATTTACACTGTGCAGAAAAAGAGATCAAAGTTTTTACACCACTAAATATATATTAGAGAAATGGAGAAATATCATACTGTGGTACATCAAGAGGATATGTGGGATATCAGGATATGTACTGGTTCAGACTCTCATCAGTTGGAGCTGTTAAGTGTAAGAGTCATTAAGATCACCAACAACATCCATTTAGTTGGGGGCATCTAAATTTTTGAGTGGTAGTGTGTAATAGAAATATATCCTCCAAAATGGAGAATGTGTACTTAATGGCTGTTTTAACAGAAAGTTGAAGTTGAGCAAATAAAGGGCGGTGTCTGAATTTGTGTGTTGTGAATAATAGAACCATTTCTGAATTCAGTTTCTTTGCAAAAGTGTCTTTACAGTTTAATTTACTAACAGAATTTCCCTTTGCTCATGGTCTCACGGTGTCCCCATTAGATTACCTCACATCTCATAAAAATGCCTAAATAGGACTCGGTGAAATGTAGCCCACTCTTTTTTTGCATGCTCCCTTTTTCTGTATAAATGAAGGGGTTTAGGGAATCTGCCTCACAGTATCTGTAGTTCAAGGCTACTCATCTCTCTCTCTCTCTCTCTCTCTCTCTCTCTCTCTCTCTCTCTGTAGTGATGACTGTATCAGTCTCTTGACTCCCCAGCATGGATGCTCCTCCAGACACCTGCGCTGCGTTGTTTTTTCGGGCCCACGCCGGTCCAGCCAGTGGACGGTGAATCCTCGCTATCAGCAGATAGCCACGATGGGAGTGAGCAGGGCCTGTAAGCCCTAACCGCTCAACAAAAACGCTCTTCATTTGTTTCTCCTCTACTATCAGTCCCGTCTTTATCTGCTCTGTCCGTTTGCAGCCGTTCACTTTGAAGTGTATGGAGATAGACAGCTAACGAAAAACAGTGGGTGCTAATCAGGGATTTCTGAACATACTGGCTGTCCTGTGTATGTATGTGTGTGTGCGTGTGTGTGTTTGTGCGAGTATACGCTGAGAATATGAACAGCGAGAGATTGTTTTGAAGCAGACGCCGGAAATTTCACATCGGCCAGTTGTTACATTGACTGCATTTTGCTGAAGCTGCTACTGATAAGGACCAGGATGATTCATTTGACCACACATCTGTGGTTCACAGAGCTTTTGCGGGATGTGCCGTCTCCGTAATACTGGCCGTCCACTGTCCGCACAGCCGGCCTCTTTGTTGCTGGCAAGTTTTAATTGCAGCTCTTCTCTTGTTTACAATAAATCGTGGCTCAAAGTGAGAACCGCTTGCCCTGGCCGCCACATGCATGTTCAAACTTCGCCGTCCTATTGTCACGGGTGAACAAAAACATCTTTCATTTCCTTTAAGCACTCTCCTAAGACTCCCAAGGAACATCCATCAGGCAGACGGAAGTGATCTTGCTGGTCTTAGCGCTATCGCTCGGCCCGCCGCTCCAGTGACGCTGCTTGTGATCCTACCTTGAAGACAAATTCCTTTGATGCGACCGCGAAGGTTCAGCAAAACAAAATATTTTCAGGGTCAGTTGGACCTCTCTGTTTTCCTTAGACCGGGAGAGCACTTGGGTAAAAAGTCAGTTACGGTTTTATTTTAGGACCCAAAAAAAATGCTCTCGAATGAGCAGGGGAGCCATTCTTCTTCCTGCGCTGTTGTTTTTGAAATGCAGCGTTAGACATCAACAGAATGCCTTTGGGCTCCGGGGAGTAGAACCCAGTAGAACCTATGGTCCTTTTTAAGAGCAGGAATAGCAGAGAGTGTATGCTTGTGAGTGTGCGTGTGGACATGTCCGTAAGCGCTTGAGGGAGTTCAGCGAGAGAAGAAGATATGGTGAGACCCAGTGCTCACTCATTATCAGCACTTTCCTCATGACACTGTTTTCTCAGGAAAATGTTGCAGTGAACTTACACAGACTAACGTGTTCAGGTTTTTCCTCCCTTTGACCGGAAAATACATCTTGTGACACGAGAGGCTCCTATAAATAGTAGCATTTTGAACACCCGTGTACAAGTACTAGACAAAGTTTACGCAACAATGTGAAGAACTTCAAGGGCAGACATCATGTGTTGTTGTTGTTTTGCTATGAGCTTGATGGGTAGCGCTGTCACCTCACAGCAAATAGGGTTCGACTCTCGGGTGGGGCCTCCGGGTTTCCTCACACAGTCCAAAGACATGCAGTCAGGTGAACTGGAGGTGCTGAACTGCCCCCCTAGGTGTGAATGTGTATGTCTGGGTGTCTTCCCTGTGATGGACTGGCGGCCTGTCCAGGGTGTTTCCTGCCTTCCGCCCAGTGAGCACTGGGATAGGCTTCTGTACCCAGAAGTATAAGCGGTGTAGGTGATGGATGAGGGTAATTGCTTACATTTCCGTTTTTGTATTAACAGGTTAGTAAATGAAAAGTTGGTGCAGAACAATTTTTTTTTTTCATTAAATTCAAATAATAATAACAGCAAATTTCTCCTCCCGATCGGACAAATGTGGAATCCGGTGAAGGTTTGGAATCAATACTTGAGGCAGAATTTGTTTCAACAAGAAATTAGTGAGACGGACTGAATCAGCCCACTGAGCACCAGTTACTGAGCAATGCTAAAGATGTGATCCTTGTACACCTCAAAAACCCCGCAAGAAACAATCGGCATACAATCCCAATGACAAGATGTGCTAGGAAATGCTTTACAGGCTAACACAAAACGCTACGTCGATGGAATGTTCAGAGCTTCGTTGCTTTACTTCTTTACTTTCATTTATGTTTTTATACTTCTTAAACATATTCTCTCTGAAATCTTATCTGTTTAGTCAGAGGCTATAACAGAAGACTGCTAAGTCTATTATCTATCTATCTATCTATCTATCTATCTATCTATCTGTCTATCGATTTATCCATCTATCATTAACTCCAGATAAGAAAACACAAAACGTCCTAAAAACTGTCCTAACTTTGTGTGGCCACTTTCATAACCCCAAAAGGAGGACATCATAAAGGGGTTGGGGTCAGGCACGATACTAGAACGGAATTAAAATCATGACCTAACCTATATAACACATACATGATGCTTTACTCATCTAATTGGGTGGAATGGATGAAATGCGTGAGTCAGACGGGAGCTTACTAACTGACTAGCATTTAGAGGGCAGACCTGTGGTTAGCCGGTAGGCGAGTCACAACGTCATGTAATCTTGGTAATCCAATGAAATTCAAGGCATGTTTTTTGACACGGCCGTGAGCCAATGGCACACATAATATTGTTTGCGAGTGAACATTTTAAATATGTTCATCCCGAAAAGAGGACTAAAAGGTGTACATCCAGGTAATGCACCAGACGGAGGACTAGAGTTGAAAAGCCGGACTGTCCAGCCTAAAACCGGACATGTGGCCACAGTAAGCATAGTTCCGTATAGCTAGCATAATTGCTTGTGGATCTACACTGACAGAGAACAGAGCTTTCACCTGTAAGCTTTTTTTTCTAAAAGTGTTTTCAAAATCTCATACACTGCAGACGAGCTATCTATCTATCTGTCTATCTATCTGTCTATCTGTCTATCTATCTATCTATCTATCTATCTATATACTCTTAATGAAAATTTGTCAAATTAAAATACTGCAGTAAAGGTGGTGAATAATGAGGCTTGTCGGTGGTTGGTGTAGCTCAGCGGATAACACTGCTACCTGCCAGGGAGCCACCACCACATGTGGGAGACTGGGGTTTGAATCCTGATCTGGGTGACTATGCTGTGCTATACCAATAGGAGTCCTTGGGCAAGACTCCTAATGCTACAGTGGCCTACCTGTAATACTATCAACCTTGTAAGTCGCTCTGGATAAGAGCGTCAGCTAAATGCCATAAATGTAAATGAGGAAGCAGAGCTAATGGTTAGCCTGTTTAGCTAAAGTGTTTAGGAAACGGAAACTGAAACTGGAGAGTGGCGACAGTCTAAAGAACAGGGGGTATATTGATAACGGCAGCCGTTTGGATAACTAACATTGTTTTGATCACTTGTTACATTTCAACTGTGCACATACGGTCGGTTGTTTGATAACAGGAATGACAGTTGATTGTCAACTTGAAGATTTTCTAATTCGAGATACGACGCCATTGGGTAAGATCCCGTCAGATCCTGAGACACTAAGAAAGGAAGTTTCTGTAATCCAGCTGCTGTTGTATATAAGCAATATTATACTCCAGGTCATGCGTTATCGTGAACCGTGTTATCTGTGTGACCAAATCACAGCCACAATGTTGTTTGTGATAACACACATGACCTCTAGTGGTCTACCGTTTAAACGGAACCAAATGTAAGACGAAGTGTATATACACTGTGGGAGAGTCAGAAGGGTCAGTGCAAAAGCTGTGCTAACAAACGACAGTTTTTTAGACTAGTACATAGAACTAGTCCATGACTTTGCTTTGGATCTCAGCCTGGATGGAGCGAGGCCTGTTCCAGGACTCTATTCCAGCCTCTTCGGTTTGATGGCAAGATAAAGGGCTTTGACACAGTGACTTCTGCCGACATGACAGGCTTTTTTCTTCTCCTCGCGCTCTTCTTCCCCGGGTTGAAGAGTTGAGTCCCGGGTCAGCAGCTTTCAGCAGAACCCCAGACTAGAATTCCAGATGGTGAAGTAAGAGCACATCTCAACTCATCAATTTAACAAGCCCTGCTGCTTCTGCTGCTGCTGCTGCTTATCCACGTCCTACTCCTAGTCCAACACTTCCGGCTGCAGCCAGGGCCTAAGCGCCGGACAAATTGAGATGTATCTCGCCTAACTGGTAACAGGACGGTCACAGCGTGCAGGCTAAAGCGATGTCAAGTCAGCGTTCTGACCCTTTTTACAGCGCCGTCTCAAGTTTTGACTCGGCTCCAGCATCTTGTTGAGGATTCTTTTGGGAAATTACGAGAGGAGAGGGAAGAGCGTAGGAAGTGACGGTTGAAGTTAATGCAGCAATCCATCGATTTGGTGATAATCCAGATAGTTGTGTTATGAAAAGGAGCGGTTTCTCATGTTCTCTCCGGTGTAAAGTTTATGGCAACAGCTACCTCTCTGATATGAAGTAACACGGACTCGTCCGGCCTCCTCTGACAGTGTTTGTGTATGAGGCTAACTGTTGCTATGAGAGCGAAATGGCTGGCAAGACTAGAAGCAGTGAAGATAACCTTTAAAGTCATCGTACATCAAACGAGAAGAAACACTCAAGGACACCGGTTTCTGGCTCCTGTGATTAAGCTAAAAAAACGTAGGGCTTCTGTCCAGGGCCTTCTCTGCTGGCTAAATGTGTTTTCTGGGGCTATATTGTTAGCGATATCTCTCTAACTCTGTGTGTGTGTGTTTGTGTATATAT
>CM067485.1:1643440-1660242 GCA_034552555.1 Semaprochilodus insignis
TATATATATATATATATATATATATATATATATATATATATATATATATATATATAGATATATATAGATATAGATATATAGATATAGATATAGATATCAGTGTGTACAGTAGTTTAAGTTGCTCCCTGTATTTTTTTTTATAGGGCCTCAATTGACACTTAAAATGAATTATCATAATGCAGTGGTGTCTGTGTCCACTCACTGTCCACTCTATTAGTCACTCCTAACTTGCTGGTCCACCTTGTAGATGTACAGTCAGACACTATAGCTCATGCTGCCCACAGGACACTGTTGTGCTGGATAGTTTGGGTTGGTGGACGATTCTCAGTCCAGCAGTGACACTGAGGTGTCCAGCAGCACTGCTGTGTCTGATCCACTCACACCAACACAACACACACTAACACACCACCACCACGTCCATCACCCACATAATACCTGCTCTGTGGTGGTCCTGTGGGGGTCCTGACCATTGAAGAACAGGGTAATACAGTACACAGAGAAACAGATGGACTACAGGCTGGAACTGTGGAACTACTACATGGCCAGTGGAGCTGATAGGATGGACAGGAAGTGGTCCTCCATGCTCAGTGAATGTATATGGCTGGATATCAGGTTTCTGAGGGGGACTTTTATTTTGAAAATGCCCCGCAATTTCATAACCGCTGTGTGTGGAGGAGCGAGGCGGTAGTACAGTGTGGAAGTGAATGAGGGGGCCGCTCTCTGAATGACTCTACTGTTTCAGGCTGCTGGAGGTGCTGATGATGACGAGGTCAGCTGTGGTCGCCACGGTCCTGCTGGCAGCAGCGGCGTCCTACTACATCTACCTGCCGCTGCCCAGCGCTGTGGCCGAGCCGTGGAAGCTCATGCTGCTGGACGCGGTGCTGAGGGCTGTCATGCATGTGGTGAGTTAACGTCAGTGGACGTGCAGGACGGGCTGCTGGGGAGGTCATATACGCTGAAAACCAGCTTTGAATTGACGTAAATGTGTTACATGAGCGCAGTTGCTGTTAAAGGGCAAGTCCACTGGTTTTCCAAAATTTGTGCAAAGTCCAGTGGTGGGGATGTGAGCAGTCGTTCAGAGTGGCTTGATCAGAAAAGGTTCACTGGTGGAGAAACTTACAGACTCTGATGGTCTATACAGTGGTGGTGATGGGAACCAGGGGGCTCCATGTCTACAACACACATATAGACATTTTATCTACTACCTAAACCACCAGTGAACCTACACGAGTGTTTAAATGGAATGTTGATGATGGAAAAATTTGGAAAACCTGGAAATAATAAGTTTTCTTTGGGGACTATTTTGCCTGACAACACCCTTCTTGTACCCCTCCACCATGAACGAGTTAACATAAGTTTCGGACCATAATCTTTATCACTTTAGAACTACTGTGAAACAGCGTCTCAGTCATCAGGCAGCGTATTCATAACCATTTCATGTAGTAACTTTCAGTGAGGGATCTTTTAGAGGTGGACGTCTGGTTACCTTCACCACCACTAGGAACAGTTCTGACTCTGAATGATTTTGTAGAATGTAGAATTTTGAAAAATGGGTGGAGTCAGTAAATCAATAGAAATTGTGCACTACAAAAAATATCAATATAATTTTTTTCTTTAATTTGGTGGACTTCCCCTTTAAGTTTACTTCTTTTGATAATAGCTGTGGTGGTGTAACATCATGTTATATTGAATATTAAATACTTTACACATATGATAAATGTTACCATGTAATAACAACTTTATAGCAATCTGATAATTGCCCATATATATATACACATGTATCATACAAGGAGGGGAATATATGCACTGTGTACATACACGTAAGTATCATATATGGGACATATATATGAATAATATGTATATGTCTGATGCATGGTTAAATACATCCAATATAACTATAAACTATGTATTCTAATATTAAATTATGTTTATGTGTTTATAGTTTAGTTATATAAGTAATATATGCTATTCATACATCGGGAAGTTTTCCATGCCATGTTGTTTAAAATTTGTGTTACGCATTTATATATTTGTATATACACATATATCTATATGGCTGAAAGTTATGACCATATAGGCCATATATTTAAAGATTCACACATATTTTGCGAAATGCAGGTATATGTATATATATATATATATATATATATATTATGCTTGTTTGATTTTTATCCCTAATATGTTCAATATTCAGCAACTACTAAGTCATTTTGTATTAAATTGCAGCATTGTGTTTGCTATAGAGGACATATTTATTTACTTTCACATAGAAAATCAACAAAATATCCAATAATTTGATCAGTGGTGCCCAAATGTTTTTTTTTCATATGACTGTAGAGTACAAAAGTATGTTTGTTCTGTCATAGGGTTAGAGGTTACTGCTTTTAAACACTATAGAATACCTATACAGTAATATGTAATGTAACGTACTACTGACCTAATAACCACTATGTGAGTTTATCATGAAATACTACTAAATGCATGTGTGCAAGATGGTATATACATTATACACAAATACACTTACACTCATTTTTGCTGTTATTCTATCACACACTTTATTCTGGCACATCACTTCATAGTGGACGACTTAACATCTAGCCTCACCCGGCTGTTTTAAACAGGCTCATGCTTTTCCATATGCATTTATCTGTTTAAATTTCACTAAGTTCTCATGACTGAATACACGGCACAGAGCTAGGCACAAGCCGGGATACATGTTTTTCTATATTACCTGCAAATATATGTAGAAGAAATGAGGCATCAAACACATCAGTAATGGAGCCTCCACTGTATCATAGACAGTTAGGTAGAAATATCGAAGAATATTCAGATATACGGCTCGAAAGTCTCCCTAATAAACACACGGTACAGCGGTGGGCAGATAAAGCAGGATAAAGCGAGTAGTGTTTTATATATTGATGCTATTACAGGCCTTATGGAGTTGAAATGAGTTATAGAGTACATAAACCCCGAACGAGTTCAGCATGCACTCTCATTTTTTATCCTTCGATAAGAATGTCATAGTGAGCATAATGTGATCGTCGTCTGAAATGTGGGGTCCGAACTTTTATTACACGCGTCTATAAGACATCTGTAATGTCATTCACGATGCTACTCAATAATAAGCATTAAGCATGGGGGACTTTTAGGGGTTAAAACTGT
Source organism: Semaprochilodus insignis (assembly GCA_034552555.1). Lineage (NCBI taxonomy): Eukaryota > Metazoa > Chordata > Actinopteri > Characiformes > Prochilodontidae > Semaprochilodus > Semaprochilodus insignis. The sequence goes on from CM067485.1 coordinate 1,646,603, forward strand.
AGATATGCGTATAATTCAAATCTAGAAATTGGTGGAGCAGTTGAAAGTGCACTGTAGGCTGTTTGGCCAGAGTGCGCTGTTACCTAACCAGTGGATTTACTGTTTTCTGCTTGGGAAAGAAGCAACATTAATGGGTATAACACAGCACCGATGGCACTTCTGCTGTATTTCAGACTACAGTTCAGTCGTGACATTATACATATTTTGCATTACGAACAGCAGTAAGAGCACTTTGTTGGGACAAGAGGTCATATTATTCATTATCCTGAAGGCTTCTAAAGCTGCTGTCCCTAGTGCAAAGTTTGGACGTCCATGACCTCAACACCCTTGTCTTGGCGCTGCCTGGGGCGCGTGGAAACTGCCCAACAGGTTTAAGCGCTGGCACTATTGTGCTATACAATCCTCAGATGACATCACTGCTGTTTCATTCATACGCAATTTAAATACTTTTTTAAAGCATGATAAAATAATCATATCAAGCTCGGTGTGTGTGGGGCAACTTTCTGCCTTGGGGGGCTATGTGCAATATTTTGGAGGCCAAAAAGACAAAAATATATGCAATTAAAGAAGGTTGGTAGGCTTTATAATATTACATCATAATTGGTTACTAAATAGATAGATAGATAGATAGAAACAAAGATAGAAAACACAGTTTTAAGGGGAATATATATATATATATTAGAACTTTTAATTGTCTCTGTTGGGACATCAGAACACTATATAACCTGCCCATCTGCCTTGGCACACCCTCCAGACCTACACCTTGTTTTAAATAGGGTTTGGTTTGAATGGTCAAAATTACTAAACCAATTTGAAATGTCCTATTCCTGTTTTAGCCGCCTATTTGATAGAACAGTATGTTTATGTAATACATTATGTTTATTCTGAGTTTAACGTTGTTTGATATTGAAGATTTGCTGAATTAATGTGGGTATATAGACCAGTTTTAATGTAATCTACACATTTATACATATGCATTGTATATATGTATCCATAAATAATCATTTCTAACTTAGTTTTCATAACACTGGCAAACTAGATTACTGATGCTCTGTAAAATTAGAAGCTAATAACAATAACAATCCATTTTGTTACAGTAGTTTCAATTACAGCACTGTCTCCATCCAGACTGGCTACTTCATTTTCCAGCCCAAAAATTGCACACATTAAAGCCTCGAAATTAACCCAACAGATACCTTTATTTTAAGCCTTTTCTTCTCTTTTTAAAACACGATTAGCTAGTTGTTTTTTTCCCCTCACTCCAGCATGTTAGGCAACACATTAGTAACTTTAGTAATTACCTAATAGTTGTTAGGGGGCCCTCTGGTGGCAGCGGGGCTTTAAGCATCCGTTTATATGTCGCTTACTAGGTACAGCCAGCGCAACAAAACCTCATATCTCCATTTTTGTAGTATAGTTTTTCATGTTTTGACATAATTTCATATTTCCAGCCACCTTTTACACAATGTCAAAATTTCCCATTGAATGAACTAATAGAAACGGTCTGTTTACTTGGAATAAAACATTCAAACAACTATTTAAAATGAAGAAGATTTTTTCCTTCTCCTGTCAAGTTATCTATTTGGAGAGTCTGGCAGCGATGATATATGTGTAAAGATATGTTCAAAATACGTCAGACGTCTTTACAGGCGGAGACTCGGTCTGCGAGACACGTTATGGTCAGAGTTATTAAGCAACGCATGTCTATACTTACAACGTGGCACAACTTAAAGAGCATCATCTTAACATATACAGACTACCTATACACACACACACCCACACACACTCAGCCCTAACTCTCCCTCCCTCGCCCACCCGGACCCTTCACCTCGCCCGGTAAGGGGGAAGAGGGATGGTCGTCTTTAATGAGTTTCTAGTCGTTTGGAGGTGAAAGTGGTTGTGTGTAATTAATGAAGGCAGTGTTGGGGCAGGGTGATTTACGAGGCTGAGGCCGACCTGGGGTCAGCTAAGGCATGATTCACCCCTAAAGCCGGTGTCTGTTCTCGGCCGCGGTGTCCTGCCCAACGTTTGTTTGCACTCATAGCTCGTCAACCACCCCCCCTTCCCTCCGCCCCCACCCCCTTCACCCCCCGCCCCCGGTTTAGGGGGGCAGGGGTGATTAGGGTAGGAGAAGGGTTATTATCTCTCCATTACCTAGCGTGTCTCTATGAAGAGCTTTTATTGGTTGTGAATAGGAGATTTGCATGCAGAAGTTTGATATCTCATAGTAAATGTGATGACAAGTTTTGTTGATTTTCAAAGTTGTTTTTTTTTAAACTTATAATATTAAACGTGTTATTTTTTACTTCAAACAACTGACAAAGTGTAGTTTGACCAGGGCCATCCAAGTCTTTGCATTTAACTACAGATAGACAGATAGACAGAAATAGTACCAGACCAAAGTTTAGAGACGGCTACTCATAGAAGGCTTATGTTTATCTTAATGCTTTACTGTAGCATAAAAATGAAGAGATCAAACTATAAAATAGCACTCATTGAATTATACAGTCCACCTTAAAAACCTCCAGAATGGAACTTTACAGAAGGGTGAACCAGCTTTCTTAACCTGCAGTGGAGCTGATAGAACAATTCTATTGGTCAGTCCATCATGAATATTCACTAAACTGAAAGGAGAACTAGAGCTTTTACACTGTGCAGAAAAAGAGATCAAAGTTTTTACACCACTAAATATATATTAGAGGTGGAGATATGGAGAAATATCATACTGTGGTACATCAAGAGGATATGTGGTATATCAGGGTATGTACTGGTTCAGACTCTCATCAGTTGGAGTTCCATTTAATTGGGTGTGTCTAAACTTTTGGTACCACAGACAGACAGACAGATAGATAGATAGATAGATAGATAGATAGATAGATAGATAGATAGATAGATAGATAGATAGATAGATACATAGATAGATAGACAGATAGATAGATAGATACCTAATGAACATTTAAAAGTATGGTTTAACAAAGATCTGTTAATAATAGTAGAATATGTGGATGCTTTAAAACGGCTCTTCTCTAAAGATTCTTCCATTGGATTGACCCTTTTGTCTTTGTGGACTGAACTGCAATGCTTATGGTGGGTCGGGTTCCCCCAGAATAAAACAGCCCAACATAAAGAAGGCAGGTCGGCCTCACAGCAGCCAAAAAGACAATACTGAAAATATGGTTTGAGGCCTCCGATCCTGCTCATATTCTTTGGTTCACCTATTTTCGGGATGTTACTCAGCCGGGATACATGGGGCCAAAATCGAGAAGGAACAGTTGGAATTAATAAGAGCTTAGTGACGTTTGTTAACAGGTATGAGTGTGAAACTCATACCTTATTTAATTACTTATTTTAAATTTATTATTATTATTATTGTTAAAAATTATTATTATTATTATTATTATTACTCTGTTTTACAGCGACGTGTATGTCCTCTCTCTGTATGAGTGTACCACTGACCATCAGTATTGTCATTTTTAATGTCCTATTACTGGTATCTAACTGTAACTACTGACTCTGTGCTATGCATGTTGTGAAGAACCTTACAGGCATATCTTGGGTTCTATGAACACAGTTCTTGTGTTCCATGTGCTTGTTTGCTAATAAAATTATTGATCATAAGAAGGCAGGTAGGTTGATAAAAAAAATAGAATTCAAAATGTAGATTATAAAACATTTTTAATTGGAGCTATTGTAATGGAAAATAAGCAGTTGATTAGTTATAGCGTAGTATATAGTACATTGGTATACAAATGTGTTTATGTTCTCTTATTGGAACGAGGGAGGTGACTTGATGTTGGGCCAAAGTCTGACCTCCTCCCAGGCCAACTTTGAGCAGCACTGTTCTATGCTATTGCTTAAGGAACTCTTTATAGCACACTGGTTTGACATCAAGTAGAAGAACACAGACAGACTCATAAGTACCCAAACTATTCATATTTACACAGTGTGAAAACCTAATATTAAAATGTATACTCACTTGTGAACCTCCTATGTGTGTATGAATTTGCCTGATTTCCAGTAAGGGGGGTGAATTATAGCTCTATCTACTACTGTGGTTCTATGGAGAGAACTGTTTCTTGCCCGCTCACATGCCCATGTCTGTACCCCTTCCAGGCTACAGTGCGGTTGCCTTCGACGGAGCAACTAACTACGGACACACGCCATCCCACCACGCCTCCCAGTACCCGAACCACCCCTTCAAACACGAGGACCCCATCCCGCAGCAAAGCAACATGGGTAAATCCCGCACGCATCACAGAGCGCGTTATGAGTTTCGGCTCATCTGGACGAATCTCTGTAGCCTACTTCGGCACGTACTCTTTCCTGAGCGCCTGAGTGTTTTTCCCTCTCTCCGGAGTCAAAGGGCAGCCTCTGTACAAATCAGTCCAAGGTCAAGTTGCATACAGGCCCCATCCCTGAACAGTAAATCAGTGCATCTCTTATTTCATCGGCCTCTCTTCTCTACTGCATGTCACGGCGTTAAAACCTAGGTAAACACCTTATCGGGCCATTTGCTCTTCGTTTTCTGCCGCCGTAAATCCTTCCCGGGCCCACTGAGCTGATAGCACTGCGAGAGCCTTTTCGGAATGTTTAGAACTGCCATGGGACCAATTCACAATAAGAGGCCTTGGGTCCAGCCAAGGCACCGATCCCTCATTTGCGAGAGCGAACGAGGGGTCGGCGTGCTTTATGGCTTCAAAGAGAGCGAGGCTGTTGTTTTCATAACTGCAGAGTGGTCTCGGCTGCGTCTCCTCACTCTCAGATCCCCTCGCCGAGGCCGACTTCACAGCGCGTACGCACGCTTGCTCATGCGTTTCATTAGAGCCGCAAAGTTATGATACTTGAGGCGTCCAGGCATAGGGCTTTTTTTCCATACGAGACTTAAGACATACAAAGCGTGCACAAAGGGCTCGTTCTCATTAGTTAGGGGGGACAATAGTGAAAACAAAAGGCCGGCTTTCTAAATTAAGCGTGTTTTCCGAGAGCCGGAGCCTTGGAAAGGCGGGAGTGGCCTGGAAATTTGACATCGTTAAAAGCGATTAAGATAAAAACCCCCTAAGTGAGTTGTACTATTGACTGAGCCGTATTATCTGTTGTAAAGTTATTCTCCAGGCCAAGGCAGGCGTAGAAGTGCCTGGGTTTGGAGTGGCCAGCATGTTTTTGGCTGGGGTGTGCGCGGAGGGGGGCTTTGGGTGGCTGATATAGTGGATTTCTTATTGCTTATGACGGCTGTGTGTCTTGTGTTAAGGTGAGCAGCAGTATCCCCCCGTTCCTCCACCTGTTTATGGCTGCCACACGCCTTCGGACAGCTGTACGGGGAGCCAGGCGCTGCTGCTGAGGAACCCTTACAACAGGTACCGTCCTAGGCCTGGCAGTTTTGCTCATGCCTGCTGTTTTTTTTTTTACCTGCCTAATAAATGTTTATTGGTTTCCAGAGAGTGGTAAAGAGGTTACAAGTCGGCCTCTACTTTCAAACCCTTGAACTCATGACCAGGGGTTCACAAGCTATTGGTCTTGGGGACCATAATGTTTGTGGTGTATCGTAGGCCAAAAAAAGAAATAATGGATATTATTATAACATTAAACTAAATTTTATTGCTAAATTGCATATTTGAAAGGAAAACAATCGGTTACATACAATCATATTCAAGTGTTTGAGCATCTCTGCTCAGATTACCTGCTTTGTTGTCCTCTGCAGGGACATTATACATGTTTTTTCAACTTATTTTCTATTCATAAAGCATGCAGTAGAAATTGTGCAATCATGCAGGACACATTTTATTATTTATGCGTAGCCTTTAAAATGGCTCTTCTTTAAAGAAGCTTCCATTGCATTGACCTTTTCATCTTTGTGGACCGAACTGCAATGCTTATGGTGTGTCGATCGAAGACAATACTGAAAATATGGTTTGAGCCCTCCGATCCTGCTCATATTATTTGGTTCACCTATTTTCGGGACGTTGCTTATATACACATGGGGCCAAAAAAAGGACAGTTATGTCCTGGTCTCATATCGAGAAGGAACTGTTGGAATTAGAGCTTAGTGATGTTTGTTAACCGGTATGAGTGTGAAACTCTCATTTATTTAATTATTTAATTACTTATTATTATTATTATTATTAGTCTGTTTTACAGGGACATGTATGTCCTCTCCCTGTAGAAGTGGACCACTGACCATCAATAGTGTCATTATTAATGTCCTACTGTTACAGGCCACTTTTATAATAGATTTTTCCCCAATATATTAAATTCAGCAAATAAACAGCAATTGTGCATTAAATGTGCAGAAGAGTGTTCGCTATAGAGGATGTATTAATTTATTTTCACTTAGAAAATCAACAAATTCTCCAATAATTTGACCAGTGATGCCCAAATGTTTTTTTGCATATGCCTGTAGAGTACAAAAGTGTGTTGTTCTCTGATCGGGTGAGGGATAACTTTCTACTATGAAATTTTTTTGTGCTGCAAAACTAAAACATGACAACAATTATTTTTTGTATTGTTGCAAATGGCAAAAATACCAATGCATAATAAATACCAATCTATAACAAATACTAATGCATAATAAATACCAATCTATAACAAATACTAATGCATAATAAATACCAATCTATAACAAATACTAATGCATAATAAACACCAATACATAACAAATACCAATCTATAACAAATACCAATCTAAAACAAATACCAATCTAGAAGAAATACAGTCTATAACAAATACCAATACATAAATACCAATACATAAATACCAATCTATAACAAATACAGTCTATAACAAATACCAATACATAAATACCAGTCTATAACAAATACCAATCTAGAAAAAATGACAATACATAACAAATACCAATCTATAACAAGTACCAGTACATAAATACCAATCTATAACAAATACCAATCTAGACCAAATACAGTCTATAACAAATACCAATACATAAATACCAGTCTATAACAAATGCCAGTACATAACAAATACCAATCTATAACAAACACCAATATATAAATACTAATTTATAACAAATACCAATCTAGACCAAATACCAATACATAAATACCAATACATAACAAATGCAGTCTATAACAAATGCAGTTTATAACAAATACCAATACATAACAAATACAGTCTATAACAGCTGGATTACAGTAATATTAAAGCTGCAAACATGAGTTGATTCAATACTTAAGCTCAGTTTTAGCACAGAAGCAACATCTATGCCTCTATTAGAATATGCAGTTATTGTGGTGTTGTTGGAAAAAATTGTATCTCCAACAGAAAATACTTTCCTAACTTTCAGTGTAGGCTAAACAGAAAAACGCATTTAGTTTCAAGTATTTTAGACCATTTCTATTGGTCTGTTCATCACAAATTATGCAAGGAAATAAAAAAAAAATTACAAAAAGGTAGCTGCTTTAATAGTGACAATATACATTCTCAGTAATCTCTGTTTGCGAACTCAAAGCTAGGCCCGGGATTAGACTCTTTCCACACTTTCTGAAAGACCTACTGCGAGCCTTCCAAACATTTACAGTACAAGCAAATACAGTAAGCTTTTTTGCACGCTGGGTACAGATTGTTATCTAACGTCTTGTCCATAAAGAGTTCTCCCATGCTCTTTAAGAGCTGTTCAACAGCTTCCATGATGGCTTACTGATATACCCAGAGCAGACCATTAGAGCATAAGAGACGTACAGGCCTGTGGGGCCTATTTCAAGAACCTTGCTTAGACTGTATAAACACTATTCCAGACTTTAGGGTGTTTTAGAAGTGATATTATTGAGCAAATACAGAGTAAAACCCTCTTAAACCTGACAAAAAAAACCCCAAATGATTTATAATAAAGTATAAAGTTCACTGATGCATTTGGATGGCTTGCAAGGAATGTCCTAGTTGAAGTATGACATGCTGTGCTAGTCAATTAGTAATTATAAATCGTTTATATAATTATGGAACTCATATGTACAGTACTGTGTAAACCCAGAGACCACCCTTCCAGTTCATTTCCAGTCAAAATGGCTATTAAAGGAGCAATGTGTAAAATTACACGACGTGTCAAATTCATACTCTGAACAAACAGGAGTCAGCATATCACCAGGAAGTTGTGGTTTCCACCCCTGCCGTAAAAAGCATAGCCTCTACTCCTCGATATCAGCATTAAAGCTGTTTACTTAGCCGGCCTGGAAGAAACACTGCAAGTTCAGCCTCAAACTTCACCCCTTTCCTCTTCAAGAGCATCTCCAGCGGTGGAAAGCAGCACCAATGTTACCCCTTCTTCTGCTTCTATTTATATCACTTCTTGAATTCAAAATACTAGCAGCTCAATATTCAGCATGCAATCGACGCAAGCGCGGCTGTAAGATTTATCAGCTTCTACATGGCAGGAAAGAAGAGAAGGTTCTTGTCGCTGGTTTAGGGTGCTCTTCTTTCCGCCTTCGGAAGGTCAGGCTGCCACTAAGCATGCCCAAAGCAGTGAGCTGGGAGGAAGTGAAGTAACAAGAGCAGGAAAAGGAGCTGGGACGGGAAGATCCGTGTAGTTACCCGAGTTAAGCTGGCTTCTCCTGCTGGTCTGTAGAGTAGAGGAAAGCTAAGCTAAGCATGAAGCAAGTAAGTATGGAGATAAGCTAGTTTCTGATCCAGCAGTCACTATACGTCTCTCAAATTGGCCTGCTTGGGAACGAAACATTTGAGGCGACATTTCGGCAAAACTATCTGAGATTTTGATTGATGGAGTGCACCGTACTAACACGGAGGCTGGGTTCCGTCGCACAGGCAGCAGCTTGAACTCGGGAGGTCAAGCACTGAACGCACCAGGCCAAGATAAACTGTCCCGTCCACCACCGGTTTCCACTCTTTGACCAGTTCTGAATTCTTTCACTCTGATAAGTGACGGACTGTCCTCCGAGGAGTTCCCCCTGCAGCCCGTCCTCTTACTTCAAGCCTCGGCATTCCTCGAATGCTTCCGCAGCGTTGTTTTGCAGCTCGGAAGGGAACATACAGATTCAAAACAACAGAATGGTGTTGATAAGGGTGGCTTCTACTCGGGACCTGCCTTCGCCTTCCAGTTCCAGCTCAGCATGTTGCAATAAACAGACTCATATCTTTTGCCGGAGTCCGGGGGGCTGGGAATCCTCAAATCAAAATGCTAGGCTGCTTTTTTCTGATCGAACGCCTGGTACCAACAGCGCAGTATTTACACAGCCTCGTGGTCGGAGCTGCTGTTTTTAGCTGGTTCATGGTGGTTGGAATAAAAAACACGTCCGCTTATCGCAAGCAGAGCCAAAGACAGGTCATTGTTGGTGCTTACAGCATGAAGATACAAACCATTCAGAGACTAACGGCTCCGTTCCAGCTGTGGGGATTTCTGTTTTTGTGCGGAGAACATTAGAGTAATTAGAGATTGTGCACTGGAGCAGTTAATCTTACTAACTGCAGGCTTATTATTGAGTTATTAATCTCAAGATGTATTATTCAGTAACTACTAGGGGTGCACAATAGATCATATGTTAATTGCTGTCACGGTGCTGGCCTTAACAGCACTGGTCAAATAAGTCGAATGTGCCTCTTGGCCAACTGCAGACATTCTTTGAGTATTCAAGGTGTTCATAGTAGCAACAAATCATTGGATCCGCAATAATACAGGACATCACATCAAAAGTTCACAGATGCGTACAAGGATGGCTTGCAAGGAATGTCGCAATCAAAACATGATGTGTTGTGCTAGTCGATTAGCATTAGTAAATATGTATAGTACTGTCCAAAACCAGAGACCACCCTCCAGTCAAAATGGCTATTAAAGGAGCAATGTGTAAAATGATGCAACCTGTCGAATTCATACTCCGAACAAACAGGGGTCAACATATCACCAGGAAGTTGTGGTGTGCACCCCTATCGTAAGAAGCATAGCCTCAACTCCTCGATATCAGCATTGAAAGCTGTTTACTTAGCTGGCCCCGTAAAAAACATGGCAAGTATCAAAGGATCAAACTTCCTCCCTTTCCTCTCCAAGAGCATCTACAGTGGTGGAAAGCAGCACCAGTGTTAACTCCTCTCCTGCCTCCACTTCTTTTGCTTGCTGCTGGACGTGGTTTCTTGTCGTTGTGTTTACTGCTCCTTTAATTGGCTACCTGCCCTTAAATGGTCTAACCGGGAGCAGCACCTTTAACATGACTGATAAGAGGTTAGAATACGCCGTCGGGGCGGCAGAGCTACTTCTTCATCCTCTCATGACGGACTGATTCCACTCCTACAGTGTTACAGTGACTCACTATCGCCTCTTCAGGTACAAAGTGGAATTACTACACAGAACGGACTGGGGCTAGCTGGTTAGCATGCTAACATCAATAGATATCTCTGATACAAGATACTTAGCCCAGCATAGTCTTTGACACACCATCAGAACTGTTACTTCTTCATATTCTGCTGATAATTTAAATTTTAAAATGTTTTAAACTTCTAATCTTTATATATATTATATGTAATATTGCTCCTTTAAGGGTAAGTTTAGTTTTTCACCATCAGAAAAATAAAGCAGGAAACATATACCTAACATAAACACCACATAATTATTTTTAGTTTTTTCGTGTGTTATTGTTGTTATTATTATACAGCTTCCATTCTATTTAGGAGACCTCTAAAGTTCAGTCTTAGAAGTTGGTGGCCATTTTGGCCTCTTATGGTGGAAGGAATGGACAGATGTGGAGCTTGATGTTCTTCTGTCTCTCGAAGATAAAACCTTCAAGTGCTGTTTATTGGAGGGGGAATTTTTAATGTGTCTTCCAGGCACCTCGGGTGGTTGTTAGGATTCCCATTTTTTTAAACTCCAGTTTTAGAAACTCCCCTTTTTTCCCCTGTTGTTTTTTCCTTTATGCACTTCCCACTTCTTTATTCATATGGTCATTTTGACTGGAAACGCTGGAAATAAAAAATGATGGATGGTCTCTGTCTCTATTCCACCGTACTGTAAGTGACGTAAGTATACAAGTGGGGAGCTATCAGTAAAGCTCCGTTTAGGTCATCCTTCAGTGCTACACTTCTGCTTTCTGTATCAACAGTGACATTTTGATACCTTAATAAACACCCAAGCTCAGCGCACGTTACAGTGTCGGCTGCGTTCCAGTGATGACGCATACACGAGCGCTGAAGCAGCAGTTGTGTAGGTGTACAGTACCAGGTACCAGCACACTCCGGAGCACGCGGCTCCTCTGCTATGAAGAAACAGGGTGATGTCAGGGGTGCTGCAGATAAACTGGAAAGTATGTGTTTGGCACCTGGCGGAGTAGCTAACGGTGCTCCAGTCAGCCTCTCAATAATGCATGGCAGCTTTTCGGCCTGATTTCATTAACCGATCGCCCTGCTGGCGGGCAACCCCCTTTTCTGAGTGTGTCTACGTATGTGTGAGACACATTCATTTACCCAGCATGCTCCTGTCAAACCCGGGGCCATTTTTCATTCCCCACATTCCAGGTTCTGTACTGTATCTTTCAGTATGAACCATAATAAGACTTTCCCCCCACTGCTGTTAACAGAAGTATAGTAAAACTGGATGCAATTAAATGCTAGTCGGGAACTGCATGCTTGCAAAGAGCTGGATAACCACCTGGTTATCTGCCTTCTCATACAGCATTCTGGGGCAGCCAGGTAGCCAGTCATATCCAAATCTAACGCTGCTGGCTGAGGTTCCTCTATTTGGCCATATTTTGAAGGTCATGTACATCCCATAATACTATGTTTTAGCTCCAGTTTGGTAGGGAAAAAAAGGAGCAGAAGACATGAGCACTGACTCAATGGAAAACGCTGCCTGCTAAGTAGACAACACTGGCAGCCAGGCATCAAGACAGCCGCCTTCAGTTACTAACACAGCCACTGATATTCACAAGGGGCGGAGCTTTCCAGCATTCCATTAATGCTCATTTCTCTTAATTAGGTTTTATTTCTTCACCGATAGCTTATCTATTCACGCAAGTCTTGCTGTTAAAGCACACCACTCCTACCCTAAAGATGACCCTAAATGCATTTTAATTAACGTTGTAAGATAACAGACAATAAAGAGCTGCATAAGTGCGTGTGCAGTACCACACACCATCCTCGTATGAGTTACTCATATTTCGGCAAAAAGTGAGTTTCCAAACCTGGAGAAAATGGGACTTCTAACAACCACCTGGAAGACTTGGTCACCCAACCAACCGTGTCCCCCCTCTCAAACAGCATGTAAAACTTTCATCTCTGAGAAAGAGGAGAACATCAAGCGCCACTCTCGCTTCAGGTCTGAGAACATCCACAGGGGTTTCTGTCCATCCTTCTTCCACTGTGAGAAGACACCTCAGCACTATGGAGGTCTGAAAGGAGGTGTAGCTGTTCAAGAAGCTCCTCACTGAGAAGAGGAGACAGACACATCCAACAAAGAAGCTGGGGGCCAGCAAAAGGGGGAACTCCAATGTTTTAAAATATTCTACTTAATTAAATGGTTGAGATGCAAACAAAGTCACGAGAGTATCATAGAGTCAGAACTGTTCACAGTGGTGGTGAATGGAACCAGACCTCTAAAAGCCCCCTCACAGAAAGTTACTACATGAAATGGTTATGAATACGCTGCCTGATGTCTGACACCTTGTTTTATAGTCCCCAGAGAGAACTTATTTTTCTCTGTTTTAATGATTAGTTCACCATCAACATTACTTATAGAAACTCGTACCACATGTGTAGGGTCACTGCCGGGTACGGATAGTAAATAAAATGGTTATATTTGTGTTCTAGTCTATAAGTTTCTCTGTAATGAACCACTCCACGTCATTCCACTCTGCATGACTCTGTTAACCACTGAATTGTTCTGAAATTCTGGTGGAATTCGCCTTTAACACCAGTTCAACTCCAGCCTAGTGGTAAATGAGCACCAGTGCTGAATGGTGCTGTACATATACTATAAGCAAGTATTCAGTGGAACAGTCACAACGGCCTATGTACTCTGTGTGGATAAAACTGATGTAGATCTTGTCCTGTGTTTGATTCCTAGCAGTGACAATTTATACCAAATGGCATCCCAGTTGGAGTGCATGGCATGGAACCCTGTCAACCCACTGGCGTCCACCATTAAGAGGTACGTAAACCTGCTGGCCTGCTCCATCGCAGAACAGATTCCTCTCAGATACGGGTCAGTGCACATTTGTCTTCAAGTTGTCCACTAAATCACATGTTTGAGCATCCGCTCACATTACAGAGATCTTTAGCCGAACAGCTCTGAGGGAGTCGTGTATAAATCAAGTCACACACTGGAATAGAGTTCAATGCTGAGCCAAATAAAAAACAATGGTGCCAACTTTGCAGCTCCGTGACCTTAATGATGCACGACTGCCATTGTGGTCAGCCAGCAGACACTTTGATTTGATTAGAAACTAATATATTATATTTTGATAATTATGTTGATGCAGTATGTTATCGGATAATACTAGTGTGTATTCTTGTGGCTTGTTAATGTGTGTGTGGTGTAACGGTTGTGGTCTATAGACTGAAGAAGAGTCAGTCTATATTTTAGTTTCTATTCCATATGCCATGTGAAAATGCAAGCTGTCCTTAATGTCCCAAATTACTGCAAATGAAATCTCGCTTTGTTCACATACAGCTAGGATTTTCTTTCTGCATCCTA
>CM067485.1:1664972-1698215 GCA_034552555.1 Semaprochilodus insignis
TATATATATATATATATATATATAATTATTATTAATAATTTATTTTGTAATAACTTTTCTTTTTACTTTAAAGAAACTTGAAATGCTACTTGAAAAGCATCTGATTGATCATTAATTGCTGGATAATTCCTGGAGCCTGCTAGGGGCTCATTAAAACAGTCTACCACATGTGGAAAACCATAAACCATGTCAAACAAGCTTCCGAAAAGAGTCTGTCAAGTATTTAAACAGAATTATAAAATTATAGTGTTAAGATTTTCCATACCGTCACTGTCTAATGAAAAACAAGCTTCTCCAAAATGACAACTTCACAGGAGAGGGCACAATTTATTTTCAAGGCAAATTAATATAGAGAGGTTTTATACCAAGCAATTTTGGAGCATTTCTATTGGTCCAAGCATCATGAAATGGCCTTAGATGAAGTAGAAAAGTCAATATCATCAAATATGGAGATATTGGAGATGTTTTTCTTCGGACAGTGATGATATGGGACAACTCGCCCCGAAATTCTGAGGCAAATTGCCCTCATTTTTGTTACACTGTAAAGCTAGCTTAGCGCTGGAGGTTAGCTAAAGTACAAGAAGACCTTCATCATCCTCAGTGATTCGTACAGTATTATACTGGTATAATAGGAGATGGGAGACAGACACAGACATGCGGTTTAACTTCATGCTACTGAGAAGTTCCAGCAAACTGTCGCTATGAAGCATATCTCCGCCAGTGCAGGCGCGTTTCACACGAGAACCCTAGCTAGGTTCATCTTTTCAGGACTCTTTGAGAGGAAGCATTAGAAGATTCCCCCTCTTCCCGGCTTACATGGTAGCACATGGAGGATTTACAGCACTGAAAGGAGCAAAATACAACCTCACATCCACAGATTTCCGACCTTGGCTTGCTCATGGAGGCTTGGACCCAGATTTTCTGTATAGCTGCTTAGGGACAGCGTCTGCTGACGTAAATAAACTCCGACTTGACTTTATTCTGTCCTCTACTAAGTACAGATCTATTACGGTGAAGATTTTACCTAGAAGAAAATGAGTTCCTGTGTTTTAGCTCTGTGCTCACCTCAGCTCACAGCGTGTCTCGCTTTCCCAGACAGGACATGATAATCAGACCAAGGAGATGCACAAAACTAGTATTCCACTTTACATATACACTATATCACCAAAAGTATTCACTCGTCTGCCTTCACACGCGTATGAACTTGAGTGACATCCCATGTGTTAATCAGGTTGAAGGTTTATCTGGGAGGGTTTTTTGCCCTTATAAAGTGCATTTATAAACCTTTCATCTAATAACTTTCAGGGCTTTTAGAGGTGGACGTCTGGTTCCTCTCCCGACCACTGAGAACAATTTTTGTTGATCATCTACTTTGCATGACTTTGTTTACGCTACAAATTTAGACACACCCACCTAAATGGATGTAGCTGGTGATCTTAAAGACTCTGCAGTCTTACACTTAACAGCTCCAACTGATG
This sequence comes from Semaprochilodus insignis, assembly GCA_034552555.1. NCBI lineage: Eukaryota > Metazoa > Chordata > Actinopteri > Characiformes > Prochilodontidae > Semaprochilodus > Semaprochilodus insignis. Next base: position 1,666,451 of record CM067485.1, read on the forward strand.
AGAGTCTGAACCAGTACATATCCTGATACACCACATGTCCTCTTGATGTACCACAGTATGATATTTCTCCATATCTCCACCTCTAATATATATTTAGTACATTTAAATATTATATATTTAAACGCTCTAGTTACCTTTTCAATTTTGGGAATTTTGGACTAATTCTATTGGTCTGTCCATCATGGATATTCACATTATTATTCTGGTAATTAATGTTATATTTACTTGCACTGCAGGTTAAGAAAGCTGATTTATCCTCCTGTAAAGTTCTGTTTAGAAGGTTTTTAAGGTGGACTGCACAGTTCCGTGCTATTTTATAGTTTGATGTCTTCACTTTTATTCTATAGTAAATCATTAAGCTAAACATAAGCCTTCTATGAGTAGCCGTCTCTAAACTTTGGACCACTAGTGTATATCTTAAGCATTTAATTTATGCAGAAATGAAAAAAAAAAAAAAAAAATCAATGGAATTCCCTAGTCTTCCCAAGTCTTCCCAAGTCTTCCCGTTCTTTATCTGTTATGCTAAAAAGAGCATTTTGTATTTTTCACTGGAACTATTGACTAGACGTTTGACTCATGATTAAGTAATGTCAGTTTTGATTTAATCTATCCCTTCAGTAATGACAAGGAAGGTATTGTTTGTGCTCTCCTCATGCAGTCATCCAGCAGGTTATGAGAATGACCCCAGCACGCCCATGGTGTACAGCTGCAGCACCCAGTACCGCATCCACACCCATGGAGTCTTCAGAGGCCTCCAGGTCAGTAACGATCCCAACCAAAAAAAAAAAACCACTGCAGTCGATCGCAATCCAGGCCAGGTTCGGACACTCTGTGTTTCCCCCATGTGCTAACACAGGGCCAAGGTCAGGGCAGGGCAGAGTCGGCCAGCGCAGAAACGCTCAGGCTTACAGTACACTCACGATCAGAAATCCCAGATGGTTTGTAGGCTAAAGTAAAAGCATTGCAGAAAGCCAGGAGTGATGGACTGAATGAGTGAGTGAAGGTGCAATATACGGGCAAAAGCGAACAAATAAATAAATAAATGCGAGGAGAAAAGCGTATGACGCAATGAACAGGCTATGTGAGAGGAAGCAGGAGGCCGCCAGAACATTTGAGACGTTTAAAAAGGCATTTTAGGATGAAAAGAGAAGAGGAATCACTGTTAAAAAAAATCCATTAGCAATAAAGCTACAGTTTCCATTCGCCAGCACATGCTAATAAATCATTAGGTCTTAATTAATGTCTGTCATGGGTCTTAAAGCGGTGCTAGCGGAGATTCTCCAGAGCTAGCGTCTCATTGAGATCTGCCTTTCTTCCCCCCCTTCTTTGCTCTAACCTCGACGTTTCATAAAGCATTAAGCAGCGCTGCAAAGAAACTGCTTTCTATAATAAGCAGAGGTGCAGAGTAGCCACTTCAGTTTCTTCAGACTCAAGTACGTTTTTGAGAGACTTCTACTTTTCAATTGCTGATATTTGTATTTCCGTTCAGATGTACACCACCACTCAAAGCTTTAACTAAATGGATGTAGCTGGTGATCTTAAAGACTCTACAGTCTTACACTTAACAGCTCCAACTGATGAGAGTCTGAAACAGTCCATATCCTGATATACCACATGTCCTCTTGATGTACCACAGTATGATATTCCTCCATATCTCCACCTCTAATATATATTTAGTGGTGTAAAAACTTTGATCTCTTTTTCTGCACAGTGTAAAAGCTCTAGTTCTCCTTTCAGTTTAGTGAATATTCATGATGGACCGACCAATAGAATTGCTCCAAACCTGCTTAGACTATAAACCTTGTTCTATCAGCCTCCACTGCAGGTTAAGAAAGCTGGTTCATCCTCCTGCAAAGGTCCATTTTGGAGGTGTTTAAGGTGGACTATATAATTCCATTAGTTCTATTTTATAGTTGGATGTCTTCACTTTTATTCTACAGTAAAGTGTTAGCCTAAAGCTCCTGTAAAGTTTTAAGGTGGATTGCTTACTTAAATTAGGGCTATTTTATAGTTAGATGCCTTCACTTTTATTCTAAAATAAGACATTAAGATAAATATCCTGTAAAGTTCCATTTGGGAGGTTTTTAAGGTGGACTGTATAATTCCATGAGTTCTATTTTATAGTTTGATGTCTTCACTTTCATTCTTCAGTAAAGCAGTAAGATAAACATGAGCCTTCTATGAGTAGCCGTCTCTAAACTTTTGACTGGTAGTGTATATTAGTAAAGAAATGAATCTACATATGTTTAGGTCTTAGTGTATTTCTGTTGCTATTACATACATCTTTTAGCATTACTTTGCCATTTTAGACAAACTTCACTTTCTGTTCAGGTTATTGACCTGGTATTATTTAATTACTCACATTTATTTGACTTGTATTTAAATTATTATTATATTCCAGTTAGAATGCTTTAGTTTGAGAATGGGTTTAGCCTACTTGACCCACCTCTGGTAAGACATTATGCAAACGAATTGCATGCAATTCAAGCGATAATGATAGAGCTAGCATATTAAATACAGAGTAGCCTGAACTTGACTGACCTTTCTATAGCCTATGCAAAAGCATAGCATGCTAACACAAAGAGCTGCAGCGGGGGCCGTGGCATTGGTCGCTTACGTTATCGTTCCCATGGGGTCAGTAGATAAGTCTTGGCGGTACAGCACCATAAAGCACTTTAGTAATTTACTTATCGACAGCATTTACCACCTATTCATTACCACACCAGCATACAGAAAGCGCCATTATGCTAAGCGCTAGCTAATTAAGAGCAGATGGGCTCTAACGGTGGGCAAATGAGGGCCTGGGGGAGGGGAGCACTGGAATAGGCTCTGCCTAACATCCGTGACTAACAGCTCCCATTTGGCGGGCTGAATCGGTAGGCATGGGTGAATCCCAGTGATCATTTCACAGCTAATTCCACAATAATGAGCTTTTGGTAAGCTAACTGTTTTTGTTAGGGGTGAGAAACACTATGGCGGTGGCATCAGGCCTGTTTTGGTGTTGTCCAAAGTGTGCAGTGTTGGTTCCCCAATACCTGCAGTTTCACGCTGTAACATACCTGGAAGGCCGTCACTTTAAAGACGTGGATCATGTGCTACAGAAGAAGCAAGGAGTCATTTGAGTTTCAGTCTTAATTTTGCTCCCCGTCAAGACATTGGGGTCAAATGTGAAGAACGTACACACGTCCGAAATATTGATAGCCCTGTACGTGTATGCTCTTTTACTGAACATGTGCATGTCTATCAGCTAACAGCAACTTACACTATACTGCCAAAAGTATTCGCTCATCTGCCTTCACACTCATATGAACTTGAGCGACATCCCATTCTTAAGCCACAGGGTTTAATATGATGTCAGCCCACCCTTTACAGCTATAACAGCTTCAACTCTTCTGACAAGAAGGCCTGGCTCGCAGTCTCCGCTCTAATTCATCCCAAAGGGGTTCTATCGGGTTGAGGTCAGGACTCTGTGCAGGCCAGTCAAGTTCTTCCACACCAAACTCGCTCATCCATGTCTTCATGGACCTTGCTTTGTGTACTGGTCCACAGTCAGGTTGGAACAGGAAGGGGCCGTCCCCAAACTGTCCCCACAAAGTTGGGAGCATGAAATGGTCCAGAGTCTCTTGGTCTGCTGAAGCATTAAGAGTTCCTTTCACTGGAACTAAGGGGCCGAGCCCAACTCCTGAACAACACCCCCCACACCATAATCCCCCCTCCACCAAACTTTACACTCGGCACAGTGCAGTCAGACAAGTACCGTTCTCCTGGCAGCTGCCAAACCCAGACACGTGCATCGGATTGCCAGACGGAGAAGTGCGATTGGTCACTCCAGAGAACACGTCTCCACTGCTCTAGAGTCCAGTTGCGGCGCTTTACACCACTGCATTCGACGCTTTGCATTGGGCTTGGTGATGTAAGGCTTGGATGCAGCTGCTCGGCCATGGAAACCCATTCCATGAAGCTCTCTACACACCGTTCTTGAGCTAATCTGAAGGTCACATGAAGTGTGGAGGTCTGTAGCGAGGTGACCTCTGCGCAGTATGAATACTTTTGGCAATATAGTGTATTTAAGTCTCTTTTACTGCAAGTCTGGCGCTCCTGTAAGGCTGCTCCGTTCGCTCCGTCCATGGGCAAACAAGCCGGTAGCAGGACATTAGAGTATCCTAGCTGGTGAGAATCAGTGAACATAGTAGAATTCCTCAGCAGGAAAAGGCTTGATCTCATAAGTATATGTAGTACTACGCAGAAATGAGATTTTACTACCCTTCATTTCATTTCAGTTAATTTTATTGCAAGTTCAATTTACTGAAAAACATGATTGCATTTTTTCAAAGACTCAAACATCTGCAGGTACTTGCACCAGCACCTCCAATTTTCAGTCACTGTAGTAGCTGGTTTAGCATTTTCTCACCAAGTAATCCCTGACATTGATGATGTTGTCTGGACCAGTTTTGAAACTTCTATTCCCCCCCCCACACATATTTTACTTCAACTTTCTCCTTCCTTACGCCAGTGTATATCTAAACTCCTCAGAAACATCTCCTGAAAAAAACTGAATGAATACCTAATAACTATCTTCATTCTGGCTGGAAACAAAATAATAAATAAAATGTGGTCTTTAACTTTTGCACAGTACTGTGTCAATAGAGGACATGTCTTTTAAATGGGCCTACACCCAACACCAGTGTACATGTCCTACTGGAATAATGGAACAGTGGAATAATGCTGGAATGTATCCGTGTTGTAGGATGTGAGAAGAGTACCAGGCATCACTCCTGCCATCGTGCGTTCGTCTGAAACCAACGAGAAGCGGCCGTTCATGTGTGCCTATCCAGGCTGCAACAAGCGCTACTTCAAACTCTCCCACTTACAGATGCACAGCCGCAAACACACAGGTACTGTGAGCTACACTACACTGCACCAACACCTGATTCAGTTCCGGAAGGACGTTTAGTAATGAGACTAAAATGTGAACTGGCCAGGAGACCTCAAGCTCCACAGACTCTTACGGCACATTAAAGCTGGATTAATTTTTTATGAAGATTATTCATATGTGATTATAATCCGGTATGAATCTGCAGTGTGTGTAGTGTTTACAGTTTGACGGTAATAACTGTGGAGTGATTATAATCCAGTATGAATCTGCAGCATGTGTAGTGTTACAGTCTGACAGTAGTAACGGTGGAGTGATTGTAATCCAGTATGAATCTGTAGCGTGTGTAGCGTTTACAGTCTGACAGTAATAACTGTGGAGTGATTATAATCCGGTATGAATCTGCAGCGTGTGTAGTGTTTACAGTCTGATAGTAATAACTGTGGAGTGATTATAATCCAGTATGAATCTGGAATGTGTGTAGCGTTTACAGTCTGACAGTAATAACTGCGGAGTGATTATAATCCAGTATGAATCTGCAGCGTGTGTAGTGTTTACAGTCTGACAGTAATAACTGTGGAGTGATTATAATCCGGTATGAATCTGCAGTGTGTGTAGTGTTTACAGTCTGACAGTAATAACTGTGGAGTGATTATAATCCAGTATGAATCTGCAGTGCGTGTAGTGTTTACAGTCTGATAGTAATAACTGTGGAGTGATTTTAATCCAGTATGAATCTGCAGTGTATTTAGTCTTGTCCAAGTCCACCTTAATGGAGTATCTGATCCCTGGTTCGAATGTCGAACTGACTGGGCGTTCCTGTGTCAGAATCCTAGCTACAACCAACTTGATGCTGTGCCACCGGGCAAAGCACTTAACTGCTACAGTGCCACGTGGTGCCCCTCTTCCCCATTGGTGATGCCATGCTGACTCCAGTCTGGCCAGTGTTAGTAAAATAGGAAGTCAATTGTAACATACACCAATAAACTATGAGTAAACTCTAGCTACGGTGACATTGCAGGAGAGAAGCCCTACCAGTGTGACTTCACAGACTGTGGCCGGCGATTCTCACGGTCAGACCAGCTGAAGAGGCATCAGAGGAGACATACAGGTTTGCCTCTACCTTCATCACCTGTCCTGTCTTCCATTTCCCCCTTCTTTGCTTAACCCAGATGCTAGCCAGCACAGTTCCTAGAGAACAGGCCCCAAAGCAATAGCCCATGATAAGCAGACTGCAAGTTATGCTGTATTTGTACAGTGACTCATTTTCTAAGGCAGTTGTTTATTTTATATATGAGTCATGCAAGCTAATACAGGTGACAGTTAGCCAACAGGCCTACATTTATGCCACCTAATATAGTCTCACGTAGTGACATAACACAGTCCATAATAGCAGAAACGTTTATCAATAAGTTATAAAGTGGGTTGAAACTGTGAGAAAGTGTCAGCACAGGGTTGCACATTTTCAGATTCACAGCCTCTCAGTGAAAGTGTTGCTGATGTATTACAACAAGCCAGAGCTGGCACGGTCCACCATCTACTCATCCAGTTCTCCTACTCTGTAATATTACCATACTGCTCTGTTAGTCTGCCTCCTCTTATAGGAGATTCCCTCCTGGCCTCTATTGTAGCCTACACTCTTTCTGTCTTTGTGTGTGTGTGCGTGTGTCTGTGTCTATGTGTGTGTGTGTGTGTGCACGTAGGTGTTAAACCTTTCCAGTGTGAGACATGTCAGAGAAAGTTCTCACGGTCAGACCATCTTAAGACCCACACCCGGACTCATACAGGTAAAACAAGTGCGTAAAACTTTTATTTTTTTCAAACCTTCAAACCTCTATATCCTCACTTTTCCATTGTTGCCTATGAGGTCACCCAAGTAGTGATGAATAAGTCGATTTTAAGTCAGCACATTGTCACTGTCATAACAAAATCAGTGGTGCAGTCGTGGGCTGGAGGTTCAGGAACCAGCCCTGTGACCAGAAGGTTACTGATTCGATACTCTGAACCGACAGGACACGGCTGAAGTGCAGTTGAGCAAGGCACCTAACCCCCGACTGCTCTCAGGGCACTGTGAATAGGCCTGCCCACCAGTTTGCTCACTGCTCACCAGTGTGTGTTCACTAGGATGTTTAGACCAGCTAACTTCTGCAGGAGGAGAGGAGATTAGGGTGATAGGGTGGTGGTGGTGGGATGTAAAAACATCTTCACGGGAAAATGGAATTGGAACGAGGTGGAGCTTCAGGCGTGGTCCTCCACCTGAAATAATAGGGCTAATAGAGTGTTTCCAATGGACTTGTATTAACACCCCGGTAGTTGCTAGAGTGTTACTAGGCTGTCATTGTTGTTATAGTATCCTAGTCGTGGGCTGGAGGTTCAGGAACCAGCCCTGTGACCAGACGGTTACTGATTCGATACCCTGAACCGACAGGACACGACTGAAGTGCCCTTGAGCAAGGCACCTAACCCCCAACTGCTCTCAGGGCACTGTGAATAGGCCTGCCCACCAGTTTGCTCACTGCTCACCAGTGTGTATGTTCACTAGTAAGTTTAGACCAGCTAACTTCTGCAGGAGTAGAGGAGATTAGGGTGATAGGGTGGTGGTGGTGGGGTGGAAAAACATCTTCACGGGAAAATGTAACGTTGTAGAGTTGGTTGTCTATGGAGCTTCAGGTGTGGTCCTCCACCTGAAATAATAGGGCTAATAGAGTAATAGACTTGTATCAACACCCTGGTGGTTGCTAGAATGTTACTAGGCTGTTGTTGTTAGGGTATGCTATGAAGAGAACCAGCCTTCTAACGGGAGGGTCACCGGTTCGATTCCCTGAACCGACAGTAATGACTGAAGTGCCCTTGAGCAAGGCACCTAACCCCTGACTGGATAGGGCTGCCCACTGCTCCGGACAAGGGTGCTCACTTTCACTAGTGTATATGTGGACGTTCATAGATGGGTTAAATGCGGTTGTCAAATTCCTCTGTGTGGAAAATGGTTCTAAATGCGAATTCTGGTTCTAATTTAAAAGGCTCGTAGGGTGCTGCTATGTGCTTGCTATGGTATCCTGTATGGCTGATATCCCACATGGTTGGGTGTTAATTCCTATGGGGAAAAAATATCATAATTTAAAACGTTACGTAACAATTGTAACAGCTTTGAAGACATTTTCATGGTAGTCTGACGTATAATAGAGAGAACAGCGTCTCCGTGATTGCCACTACTGGCCTGGAACACCGTCACCTAAACCTCAGTTCCGTTTCAGGCTGCTGGCAAAGAAATGAATTCATCTCACACTAACACGTTTGGTCAGCCTTTGTCCATCTCAAAGCGAATAAGCCTTGAGGGTATACAGCCTCCTGTAGTATTCCTTGTAAGTCAACATGGTTCTTTCTCCTCTGATGATGGTGTTGATGATGTTGGGTGAATTCCGACTCACCCAAGAGCCAAGTTCTCGCATTAATGATATTTTAACAATGGTGGTGCAGAAACCATAGGTCTGATCGAGTAACTGTATACAAGCCCACCGTTCCTGATTACACTCAACATTCTGGAGTTGGAATGGTGTTGATGTCTTAAAAACTGCAGGGCCAGACAGAAATCCGGCACAAGAACAAAAATATACCGTCGGATAACAATAGTGTCGTACGTCGTGAAGCGCAATCATTAATTAGTCCTTGAGAATGAATCAGATTCGCTAACTGTTGTGACCAGCTTTAGATAAAGGTGCCTGTAAAAACTGTAAAATATTTACATCAAAATTGTAAAGTTTCACAGTAATGGTTAAATTGTCAAATTTAATTGTGCTGTAGGTAAAATTATAATAATGATATATCTTTATCATTTTACACTCTATATATTTCATATATAGATAAAAGTGTGAAGCTATTTTAAAATGCAAATAAATAAATAAATAAATAAATAAATGGTTATTAATATTGGCATCAGACGCTGTGAGGTTATCATATTTAGCAATAATCCAGGAATTCCATATTGCTATATCCCTAACAAAAACCATTCTTAATGTACGGATGTTAATGTAACAATAATTTAAGTCATTCTGTATTATAAAAAAATAACAAAAAATAATAAATTAATACAAAAATAATAAAAGAAGTAAATATGTTTTCTTATGACAGTGACAATGTTTTAGTACTTTTCCACAAGTTATAAAGTTGACCTCTTTTCCGATTTTCCTCATTAAATGCTCTTCCTTTACCTCGTTTGTACGCCCTTGACCCAATCTGAAATGCTCTTCTCTCTCACTCTCCACTCTTCAGGTGAGAAGCCCTTTAATTGCAGGTGGCCAAACTGCCAGAAGAAGTTTGCCAGATCCGACGAACTGGTCCGGCACCACAACATGCACCAGAGGAACCTGACCAAGCTGCAGCTGGCCATTTGAAGACCCTGACCAAGCTTCAGCGAGGACCTGCCACCGTAGGGGCAGGTTCTGCTGTCAGTGGTAGACTGCAGTCCTGGAGGGGCCTGGCTCTGCTCAGTTTAGTGTTTCCTGCTCTGACACGTCTAATTTAACGTTTCCTTGATGAGTAACCGAGAAAAAACAAACGAAAACAAGCCCGCTAAACTGCAGCGCTGACTGCGCCGTCTCGCTGACTGGAAAGTTTTGCTTGGCTTTGTGCTGATCTAAGATCCACTCCTCCTTCCCAAATCACTGTTTACACACATAACAGGTGTAAAGAAAACTGACCGCTGACCAGTTGCTATACCACATACTGACCCTCATGTACTGAAATACAGTAAAACATGTTAGAAACATTTAAGCTTCGTTTGAAGCACAGCGCTGATTGTGTGTTGCTGACCTGAGCAGATTTGGTTGTGGCCTTCTGAATGACCATCATTGAGATTTGGGCAGAAGAAGCTGATGGAACAGCACCAAGACAGCTACATGGAAGTGCGCTAGCCAGATACAGAACAAAGCAAAAGTCACAATCACTTATTTCATTTCCAGTCAAACTGGCCATTACGTACGCGGTATTTCACACCTTTGAAGTTCGGTCTAAGAAGTTGGTTTAGCTGGTTCTTCTTCTCACCATCCAAATAACCCCAAATAACACTTTCAGTGGTGTTGAGGTTCTCTAAGCTGGGGTGGTCAGTCTGTTGTTCTAGACCACCAGCAGCTTCTTTGATATATGTGCCTGTGCCCCTTTCTCAGTGAGGAGCTTCTTGAACAGCTACACATCCTTTCAGACCCATAGCATCAAGGTCTGGACTCTGAGGTGGTAGGTCCATTGTTCTGAGACCACCAGCAGCTTCTTTGTTGGATGTGTGTGTCTCCTTTCCCAGTGAGGAGCTTCTTGAACAGCTACACATCCTTTCAGACCTCCATAGTGCCGAGGTAGACAGAACCACCTGTGGATGTTCTCAGATCTGAAGCTGTAGAGTGGAGCTTGATGTTCTCCTGTTCAATGGCGGCTGAGAAGGCTATTCTTCGGTTCCGTTTCCAGTCATTTTCAAAGCCTAATTAAAAAGAATTCATATACTTATAACAAACATGTGTTCTAATGTCTTCTGTGGTTGTGTACACCAAGCTGTAGTGGCCACATTTGTAGATGACTTTATTAGAACCCCTGTGTGCGCTGCCTTTTAACTTTCTTGAGCAAGTGGATGATATCCTATATACATACACTCATCGTTGAAAGAACAGCTGCACCCAGAAGGAGGTGTGGGATTGCAGTGCTGTTGGGAAGGAAGATAAAGGTCACCAGGAACAATAAATTATGATAAATTTAGACTGATATGATCAATATTTATTGAGCTACACATAGAGAAGTCTGTCTCTCAGTATGGCGTTGGGCCGCCGTGTTTGCTAACCCAACATGCCAGACGTCTCGGCATGGAGCTGTAGAGGTTCCTAATGGTGTCCTGTGATAATCCATCCCATGCAGCTTGAATATCCTCACACAGTTCCTGCAGGTGGAGTGACACTAGGCCTTCTGGACGTGTGACATGTGACAACAAACCGTTCATCTTGGTGCTGACCACGGTGCCTCCACACACGGATTCGTTGGTCGTCTCCACCAAGACAAAAGCGGGACTCGTCACTGAAGATGACCTGCTGCCATTCTGAGTCACTCCATGACAGTCTGGCACGACACCATTGCAGTCTTTGGCGATGTTGACGTGGTGTTAAGGACAGTTCTTTTGATGATTGTGAGTGTATATACCTGGTCCTATATCTACAACCCTCGGAAACATCATCTGAAAAATGTATAACTTGTACGTAATGGTTGTTTCAAGTGGAAATGAAAGAAATGGAAGGGTGGTCTCTGACTTTCGCACAGTACTGTATGTCTAGCGCCCCCTAGAGCCAGTCTACCACGGTCACAGTCAGCTTCAGTGCTAGCATGGAAAGACCCATTCCCTCGAGAGGAAGTTACCTTCTGTCTTCTGTCGTTTCGCTAGTGCTGTCGAGATGTAAAATAATATGTGCACGTCATATATTTACAATAGTAGCTCTTAGGAATTTCCAGACTAATTTATTTTATTTTATTATAATTTTTTTCTGTAAATTAAAATCTCTCTCAATGGAACGAGCATTTCTCCGACTACGAAACCACATATCCAGCAGCCCTCTTCATCACCTCGTAGTTAAGCTCTGCACCATAGTGTTGGTATAAATAGGCCCATGATGAAGGTGTAACCTCCTGAGTTCTTGTCTGTGCCGTTTGTAAATAGCCTCTCTCTCTCTCTTTAACCATAAACGGTTAAATTATGAGTAGGTCACACTGGCTATGTGACTATGGTTTGTGGTCAAGTTGTAAATATTACTGTCAGTCCACAGCTGGAACAAGAAAAAGATTTTTTTTTTTCCTTTTTTCTTTTTTTTAATGGAAAATGTGACTCACATTAGCAAGAACAGGAAATGTGAAAACTACTCGGATGGAATTGTTCTGTTTTTGTTTTTCCTAAACTGTAAGTTTTATCTGTGTAATATGAGTATATACAGTATGTTATTGATAATCTTTCATTTTTATAATTAAACTGTTGACGTCAGCAAAAAAAAAAAAAAACATTCAGTTTGTTTTGGGCTTTATTTTATTATTTTATGTTTTATTTTTTTCTATTATTGTCACACCGTCTATAGGAGTTTATTAGGCAGTCATTTAGGCTGTTTTTGGCAGATCTAATCTTTAGCACAGCAATGGTCAGCAACTAATCATGTGCCCACAGAAAGAAGCTCATCTGTTCACTGTAATCAGGCTGAGCGTTTTTGCTGTAGCTTCAATTTCCTATGAACATCTTTAGCTCGAACATTGGACCCAATAATGAATGACGCCGTAGAGAATCTGTGTTGTTTCAAATTATTATATCAAAATTAATTGATAGATTTATTTATTAAATACATGTAAATATATATATATGTGTTATATATGTGTTGGCACATTGTTACAGGGAACCTTTTCAGTGTTCATAGTTTCATTTTAGTGTCTCCCAGAATAGATTTACATACTTACATTTTCCCAAAACATCTGTATTCATCTTCTATGTCTTTTAGCCCCGCCTCCTGCTGAGCCCAGTGTGCTATAATTGGTCAGCTCACCCACTCTGTTATGATTAGTCAACCACCAGAGCAGCATCCTAGTGTAAGGTCCACCCCCAACACCAGTGTGGCGCCAGTTCTGCCAGTTTAATCCAGAGTCCGATCCTGAAGGTCCAGTAGAACAAGCTGGTAGATCCACCTTCTCTAGCTAGACTGGAGCAAAGTGGTCCTGGTTTAGCTCTCTGTGCTTTGCGTGAGGGAGGGCATGCCGAGCTTGCTGGTAGGCGGGCATTAAGGAAAGTGTTACACGATGATGCCACCGTGTAACAAAGGCCTGGAATTCCACAGAGGTGTTTCAGGCAGCTGAGATCCGTGAGAAGTGAAACTCTCGTCCACAGAAACCAAATTCTTAGCTGCCTAAAACATCTCACTGGAATTCCAGCCCTTTTCTCTGTTGCAAGGTGACGTCATCTCATAACAAAATTCTCACTGCCCGTCTGCTGAGAGCTTAGTTCACACAGCAAGAGCTAACACTGTAAAAAATGACCACTCTGAAGCGTCCAGTCTAGCTTTCTAACCAACCGATTCTACCTGACTCAGAACTGAGTGAGCGAGCTGACCAATCATAGCACACTTGGTTCATCAGAAGGCGGGGCTAAAAGACACAGGAGCTCTAACAGAGGATGAATACAGATGCACAGTATTTTATGATACTGAAAATGAGCGTTTTAACGTAGTGGGGGGAAAAATCATGAAACGTAAAATCTGGCCTGTGCAAAACACGTTTTATATCATATCCACTGTGTTAAACTCAGCAATCAAAATATCAAATACTAATTGTGCACTAACTATACAGGAAAATGCCATGTATACGTTTGTAGCAATTGTGTTTTCACTTGGAACATCAACACAACGTGCCTGGAACATAGAGCAGAGAGTGCAAACTGTGCCAACCCGCCCCATTTTCATTATTTCATTAATTATTTTCTACATTTTTCATTATATTCCCTTCTGTTATATGCAGCGTTTTTTATGCCACTGTGTGTATCTTCCTGCTAAGGCACAGTAACACAAGGAGGTCTAGTTCAGTGATTTGACTAAATGGGAATTTCGCCCCCAAGACGAAATTTGCCTGAAATATTCGGGTGGAATTCCCCTTGGAAACACACTGACCTAGTATAACTTATGAACGTCCTACTGCCCTCACTCCATCTGCCAGCAATCATATGACGAGCTTAAGAAGCGCAGGATTATAATGACAGAGCTAACAGAGAGAAAAAAAATATTTCGCTGATCTATCATAACCCGTTTTCCTTATCTCTGGTGGAATTCTTTCGGAATCCTCGGCTGCTCTGGGACGAGAAACAAAGCAAGACAAAGGAGTAAAGACAAAAAAAGAAGAGACGGAGAGATGTGCTTCTATTCTGTGTTGTTTTTCTAACTTTTAGAAGACTTTAGTTCGCAGCGCTGCCTCAAAGCCCCGGAGAAGAAGTTGCGGCAGAGTTAAATCAGCTCCGGCATTCCGTGAGCGCAACAAACGGATCTCTTCAAAAGCACATACTTTGCATTAAAGCTGCACCTTAGGAATGCTGGGCTATCTGATTATATTTCATCTTGATGTGGAGCCCTAGCTGTGGACGTCTAGCTCTATTCTTCCTCGAACAATTTGCTTGGCCCCCAGTGCTGTGTAAATTAGCGAGCCTCTCCACCCTATTACTCAGAAAGAAAAGCCCCGCTATATCTCAGAGCGACAGCTCTTAATCTCTGTCCCAGATTCAGGCTGCCTGGCCTTTGAAGGCGGGGAGGCTGCTTTTTGTAACTCCGGCACAGTCCACTCGCACTGGACACTTCGTTCAAACTTGCCACTTAAATTAAAGGAGCCATTGGTCTCATCCCAGTGCAGAAACGGAGGGGGGGTGGTTGGAGTAGGAGATGAAATGTTAACACCGAGACATGGTGACCGTGACTGGAGGGTCTGGACTTTGTGATATGGTGGTCTGGTGTAAGAAGGGGAATCACGGAGTGTAGCACTGACGTTATTTGGCTAGGAATCAGTGGTCAGTGAACTTGGGGAAGGCCTAGTTAGTACTGAGCTTGCGGTGGGATGGGGGGCACTTTGTACTCACTACTATACTGCACACTGGATACTACAGCAGTATGTATTACATACAGTTTAGCCCCGCTGTGTGTGGTATACAGTACAGTAACAAGTTCTGACCTACAGTGTAGTATACTAATACAGTCACATGACCAGTTACCTCACATTTACCTCAGAGCTGTTATTACTGTATCCACTGTTTAGAGCTAGCTGCTGCTAACGCTGCTCAGTTCACCTGAAATACGTTTAGCCTAGCTGTTAGCTACCCTCGGCTATTTCACTCTAAAACTGATCCTCTAAAGCGAGTTCATCTTTTATTAATCTTCAGACCTGTATATTTAACTTTCTGAGGCTCATTCTGATGAACACACACCCCACTACAATCACCACACCCACATTTATACTCAGAGTGGGCTGCGCTTTGCTCCTCAGTGTTACCCGCCGCCATTTTCTCTGGCTGAAGCAGGCTGAGAGCTGGTGAAGCTGCAGGGCATGATGGGATGCAGTACACCATGAAGATAGCTCCACCTGTACACTAGAAACTCTGACTGGAGTAGAACACCATCCGGGGATCTCCAGTGCACTACAGACCTTCAGTTTGGTCACACGCTGCACACTACATCTTTAGTACATGAGTAGTATGTAGTATGCCCTTTCACATACAACCATAGTTTTTGTTATTGTCCCTTTAAGGCTGATATACAGCATAAATGGGTGGGGCTAAACAGTGACCTCACAACAGTGACCTAGTTTGGCAGCAAGATTCAATTCTCCACGATATGGACCCCTTAAGAAAGTACCGTGGTGTTGGCGTAGAAGAAGAAGGCATCAATGGGAAATGTAGCGCCTTAAGCAAATGCTCAGTTACTGGACACAGCAGCAGCGGAGAACCACCACCAGCACCGGCTGACATAGTTGGCAGGGTAAGCGGGTCATCTCCAACCACACATTGTCCTTGACGGTAGACAGAAGCACTGCACCAACGACCCTGCAGCCCACCACAGAATACCAAATAACACGTGCACATTTGATGATTCAAAGTCTCTCTTACTACGAGTACACCACTCCCCGTCAGGCTCTGTGCATGGCATCATCAATATACACTCATCATCAACAGAATAGCTGCACCCAGAGGGAGTCAACCCACAGGAATGAAACTTGGTGGGTAGGTCTGACATCGTGAGACATGCTAATGATTCAAGTTTCACACTCGGCTGCACATGTGACATAAGCAAGGACGGGCCTTATCTCTGTACCTGACTGACCCAACAGCCACGACTGAAGACATTCAGTGAGCAGTGATGTCCTCCATGAGTCATCCTGTTAGTGCCAGCATCATTGGCAGACAGCTGCACCACGCAGGACTACATGCACACAGACCGTTACAATGACTGTCCCTAACACCACGTCACCGTCACCAAAGACTGCAATGGTGTCGTGCCAGACTGTCATGGAGTGACTCAGAATGGCAGCAGGTCATCTTCAGTGACGAGTCCCGCTTTTGTCTTGGTGGAGACGACCAACGAATCCATGTGTGGAGGCACCGTGGTCAGCGCCAAGATGAACGGTTTGTTGTCACGTGTCATGCGTCCAGAAGTCCTGGTGTCACTCCACCTCCACCCCTACCGCACCATCTGCAGGAACTGTGTGAGAATATTCAAGCTGCATGGGATGGATTATCACAGGACACCATTAGGAACCTCTACAACTCCATGCCGAGACCTCTGGCATATCGCGTTAGCTAACACGGCCACCTGACGCCATACTGAGAGACACTACTTCTGTATGTGTAGCTCAATAAATATTGATCATATCAGTCTAAATTAATCATTTCTTATTTAGGTTGTAAGTGTCTTAAACCTAGTCATTTCCCACCCTAATCTTAAACTTAGATACACCAAGGTGAATCAGCTGCTAGATGCCTCACTGTTCTACCACAGAAGCTCCAGAAAAGCTCTCCGAGCAGCTGCTAACCACACGCCTCAGATCAGAGGCCTTCAGCCTCCGAACGAAAGACCTCTGAGCAGACCTGACCCTCGCTATCTCCCTCTCACAAAGAGAATCGACCCGAAAAAGATATGCCCAAACGAGCAGCTGCAGCCTAACAAACTCAGAAGCTTTTCCAAAGATACTCCTGCACGTCCTGAAAACCGTTGATTCACCGCAACATTTTTCCATTTTTCAATCCAAGCGGCTATTTAAAAGCGCTGTCTTGGAAAACACAGATTGATCCCGTCCAGCTCAAACCCAGCTTAACGGGACGCCCCTCTTCAATATTCCAAAATAAATTTGGAGCTCTTTGTTCTCTGTGGTTAGCCGAATGACACTTTGGAAGTCAACTCAAAAAGATCACGTCACGGTTAAACATACACAGTACAGCAATGTTTGCCGAATGAATCACGGAATTCAGTATAGATATGCCCTTTGGGATGAATCTCTCGACTTGGTACGAGTCTTCTTCTGAGTCAACATCATAATCTGTCTTCTATAGAAGCTTCAAATCCTCAGGCTTCTACAGAGGCTAGGCAATTACACGTATCCACAACTTTATAATGACTATGAAATGATCAAGCTCCAGTGTTGACTTCTCAGTATGCCAGTGATGTTCAGAATTTCCACATTAGCATGCACGGCTGATCCTCCAGACCAGAACCAGTAATGTGCAGACGGTATTAAACCCACTATTTGTTAAGAGAACCATAATACACCTTTATTACTGAGGAGGTACCAATCTGTACTGCCACATTTTCTGATTGTCCTTAACAGGCCAACCTTTCAGACAGGAGGTGCAGAGGAGGACGGCCTCCTCAACGCTATTAAGGAGAATTTGCATTGAGATATTTCAGTTCTCAGTACTTAAACAAGCCCAACTTTTGCAGTATCTGGAAAAAATAGAAAACATCATTTAATAACACGTTGGTCTCCGTTTGCTGATGGACCAGCAGAAATGTTGGGGCTCTGGGGTGGTCAGTCCATTGTTCTGAGAACACCAGCAGCTTCTTTGTTGGATGTGTGTGTCTCCTTTTCTCAGTGAGGAGCTTCTTGAACAGCGACACCTCCTTTCAGACCTCCATAGCCTTGAGTAAGTAAGTAAGAATGGAGCCCTATTACTCCCCTCTCTCTCAGAGATAGAAGCTTTAAGTTCTGTTTATCTGATGGGGGTGGGGGGGCGGTGGGTGGGGCAGTGTTGGTGGGTCTACCAGGTCTTCCAGGTGGTTGTTAGGAATCCAATATTCTCTGCAGCTTTTAGTGTTTTTTGAATACCAGTTTTAGCTAGGTTTTTTCACCCTAGATCACATGATGCTACCAAGCCAGGTGGAGTGAAGGGCTAAGTCACTGGGCAGCTCAGCACATTTTGAGCAGAATGCTAACAGTCAATTCTGTTATTCTGTTATATGACTATTCTACCCACCCAGAGAGCAGAGAGCTTTCTTGGACTCCGGGGTGTCGGGTGACTGTGGAATTGCCAGAGAACTGAATTTCCTGATTCAGGAATGCATGTGATTGGTCGAGATCCTCAAAAGCACATAACAAAATGTTCAGCATTAAGAACGATACATTGTGCAGACACTGTTTCCCTTAGTGACACTAATTGAAGGGTCCTGGAAAGCTGCTTTGCAGCAATGTCTAGTGTATGATAAAGACTTTCCTATCGTCAGTCTTGCATATGCATGTTTCCCATGCTCTAATAATCTGAGTCATATCATTAGTTAATAATCAGCCCTTTCTGGAGGCATTAGAAAATCCCAAACAATTCTACACTGTTAGGGAAACGAAGATAAGATCACCAGACAAAATAAAAAAATAAAAATAAATAATTGCATGCAATACCTCCACAAACACCAATAACAGCTGTGATTGCATTTGCCAGGTACTGGGCAAGTTTCTGGATGTAGGCCACATCAAAGTTCAGACACTCTTACATCTAAGATTTGCGCAGTTGGTCCAGATTTGGTGGATGCCTTCCCTGGGACAATTCCGAGGAGAATTCCCTGTAGACTGGGATTATAGCCACTGCTGGTAGACCCGTATGACCGTACGCTTCCATACACCTGCAGATTCAGCTACTTCCTTCACACTATGGTCTTTGGCACGCCCAAACGCAGTCACTCCTTTTAGCCAATCATTAACATCTGCTTTGGAGCCATTTTCCACACATGGAACGAGACATTCACTGCACTGTACCACCTCTTCTCAATCTATGGATCCCGTCACTCACACCCCGCAGGTATTTATAGCCCCATCATCCTCGTGCAGTGCCATCTGCAGGAGCCTGAAGTTACTACCACCTTAAGCACGCAAGGTGACTCGTTTGTTTGCCAGTTGAGCTTAATTTAATACACAAAACTAAAGCTGGACAGAGCAGAGCCAAGTATGTGGATATGCAGAATAATCTTCCGTTGCGATAATGACCTTATGAAACGCTGTTGGTGCCCTAAGGAAGCTCAGCGTGGAGCTAATGGACAGAAGAGTCCTCACACAGAGAGGAGATTGTAAACGCTGCAGGCTGATTCGGGGCTGATAACACCTCCCGCTGCTTGAGTGGACCGAGCAGCTGGCTGAGTCTCTGCCACCTTTACAAACCCCCATAGAGGCTACTCATTCATGGGATTAGATTAGATTAGATAACAGAGAGGCACTGATAAGTCAGTGGTGGGGTGATGGATGGGCAGACAGGACGAGAGAGATTACATGGAAGATAAATCCCTAAGTAGGAGGGGTTATTAGACTAGCAAGCACGGCTCTACCTCAAATCTGACACAATATGTTGCATACAAAATGAGATTTTGTTTTTCTTGTACAGTAAGATTCCATGAGCTGACAAATGAAGAGTGTAATTCAGTATGTGTGATCAATTCTGTTCATTTGTTTATCCATCAGTCCATCCATTCAACCATCCATCATAAATCAAACACATGGATGTCTGAAACAAAGCATGGGATTTAGGACCATTACCTATTTGTGCTTGTACACAGAGGAACATCAACCCACCCCACAAACACACACTAGTGAACATACCCACACTAAGGGGCAGTGAGCACACTTGCCCAGAGCAGTGAACAGCCCAACCCACAGCACCCAGGGAGCAGTTGGGGCTTAGGTGCCCTGCACTTCAGTCATGTGCTGTCAATACATGGGATCAAACCAGCGACCTCTCGATTACACAAAGCCGGTTCCCTAACCTCCAGCCCACGATCGCTACACACCTTCTGCCAGGGAAGTGTGAGAACGAGGTCCTCCACTGTCAGAAATAATCCAGTTGAGATTCTCACATTTGAGGAATTCCCAAAGGTCAGCACAATCAAAGTGCAACGGCTAAGCCTTGGACAAGGTGAACCACCTTCGTGATCATGGTATCGGCTCTGCCAGGTAAATACAACCGATTTGCTTTTGTCTGATCATGTCTCATATACCATCGTGCATGGAAAGCATGGTCAATCATCAAATCTAGACTTCTAGGTGCAGTCTATCAGAGTAAAGTGGGTAAGGAGGTGGAGGTGGTCCAAAAGTTAGAGACCACCCTTGACTGGTATAGGATTCTGTTTTTTGGTATCATCATAAATCGTACATGGAAAGTCACACAGAAACCTCAACAACTAAATATAATCTCAGTTTTGAGTATTTGGTGTGTCCACTCCTTACCTTAATTACAGCTTCCATTCTTTTCAGAAGACTCACTTTCAGTCTGTCAAAGAGCCAACCCCCAAAGTTCAGTCTTAGAAGTTGGTGTAGCTGGTTTTCTGCTTTCTTACCATCCAAATAACCCCAAACACATTCAGTGGTGTTGAGGTTCTGGACTCTGGGGTGGTCAGTCCATTGTTCTGAGAACACCAGCAGCTTCTTTGTTGGATGTGTGTGTGTCTCCTTTCCTCAGTGAGGAGCTTCTTGAACAGTTACACCTCCTTTCAGACCTCCATAGCGTTGAGGTGTCTTCTCACAGTGGAAGGATGGACAGAAGCACCTGTGGATGTTCTCAGATCTGAAGCAGGAGTGGAGCTTGACGTTCTCCTCTCTCTCAGATCTGAAGCAGGAGTGGAGCTTGATGTTCTCCTCTCTCTCAGATCTGAAGCAGGAGTGGAGCTTTACACTATTTGTGTTGTGACCTTTTAAAGGTGCCATAGAACTGTAGAAGCTACATTGTCGTAGTTGAATAAGGAGAGTTCAGTACTTAGAACTGACATACCCTGAACATCAAACACTGTTGTTCCTCTTTCAAATCCAAATCCTGCATTTCCAAAAGAGGATGGGGAAAACGGGCCGATTCCGAAATTCCTAAACTGTTACGGAACAGACTCGTTGATATTTACACCCCAACATTTACATACAACCACAACTGAGCTACAGCAACCACAACGGTGGACTATGTGTAGAGGTCCAGCGTTCCAGGCTGGGAAGGGGATGTCGGCACTTTTCATTCCCTTGCCAAGGAACCCAACGGTCAGCGGTACACGGCTGATGTTCATCTTTAAACCAGGCTGAAGTTGCTTCCTATTCTCCGACTTCTTAATCCAATGTTCCGTTCCACCTTAAATGCTGCACCTTCTACAGGTGCCAGAATGTAGCTGCGACATAATTTAAGGTGGAATGGAAAATCTTTAAAACAAGCTGGAGAACAGGAACTACAGCTCCCACATCTTTAACAGGATCCCGGAACAACTTTAATCCTGCAGTCTGCACATTTCACTCCGGACAGTTTGACAACTCTCAGGCAATATGGAGCAGCTCTGCTCAGTGTTTGACCCTGAAGAGACTGAAGACCATCAGGTCCACCTTTATTAGCATCACAACCCCAACAGCAGCCTGTATGTAGCAGCCGTGCTGTGTGATTGTATCCGTGTTTGCCGGTTGAAGCAGATCATCTTAAACTGAGAGTTCCATAGTGAGGAACAACTTTAATCTACTTTGAGTTGAAAGCCAGCAGCTAGTAGTTAGTAGCTAGTTGTAAGCTACTAGCAAGCTAACTAGCATAGCTAACTAAATAGTATGAGGGCGGAGCTTATTTACACAGAAGCTCATTTTATTAAGTCTATTTCCACAAGTCGCTTCATCACATTGTCTCACTGTAAACCAGCCAATCAGAGCACAGCTCATCTAAATATTCATGAGCTCACCACAAAAGGAAAATGGCTGGTTTTATTCTACGACCAAATCATAGGGTGCAAATGGGGGTGTAAATCCGCATCTGGGCTTTTTTTTAATCTGACTAAAGTCAAGTGAACTCACTGATTTCGTTCACTGCCCCCCTTCAGCCCCCCGTACCAGGACATAATAAGAGATCCAGTCTAGAGAAGAGTCAGATGTCATTTTCCTGCTGATAATTCAGATTATTATAAAAGTCATTATTTTAGAATCGTACATTAGGGACCTGAATACTTGGAACTCCAGAATGTACGGCCGTATTACTCATAGAGATGAACTCCGCGAGTGAGCTGTGAACAGAAATTTAGTGCAGGATTAACCTTAGCCTGTATCTGGAAAGCCATTCCCTAACATTTACGGAATACAAATGCACTAGCACACTGGATGTTGAAGTGGCCATATGTTATCCCCAACTGATAGGTAGCCGAGCAAGAGAGAGGGAAAAGGGAAAGTCCACAGGTGGAGCTAAGTCTCTGGGGGTAATGTGGTAATGGCTGTAGACGATGTTGGATGCTGGGGCCCTGGTACGGATCCACTCACTCATTTACTACAGTACAGAGGCTGCATTCCATCAGCTCGGCCAAAAACACACCCCTCCCTATCTCGCTCTCTCTCTCTCTCTCTCGCTCTCTCTCTCTCTCTCTCCACTCCTCTAAAACAGCAAGTAATCTTCGTCTGATTTGGGTAGCCAGTGGTGGTTACACTTTCCAAATGATAATACTTTTACTGGAGAATATCCGTGGAATCTTCTTCATTCCCAGTTCCATTTCACTCCTTTTTTGGCTTTAATGTCATTTTGTTCTGTTGATTAAGCTGCTGGACTGATGTCCTGTTTCCTGCACCTCTCACTTCAGAGCGTTAATGTTTTACAGATCCCAAAAACAGAAGAATACACTGACATACCAAATGTCATGTGACAGCAGTATCTAAACTGATTATGAAGTGGGGTTACCTCAGTGGATGGCCTGAGGATGCCCACTCCTTGGTGTTATCTTGTGAGTGAGGCTGAACACTGGCCAGCGTACTCATGGCAAGAGTATGTGAAATATTGGACTCTGAATGTGGCATGATAGTGGAATACCTTGATTGGGTTCATGTCGGGCAAGCGTGCAGGGAACACCATCGCCAGAACCCTCCAGAATGCTTCTCGAACCAATTCTGGACAACTTGTGCCCGAAGGCATCATTGTAGGGGTACATGAAGTCCATGAAGGGCTGAGAAGTGAAAAGTAGTGGGCACCAGCCAATGACGTGTTTAGGTAGAGCAGTGGACCCAACCCATGCCATGAGAACACACCCCTCCACCAGTATGGAACCACCACCAGCCTGCATAGTGCCTTGTTGACTACAGCGGTCCATGGCTTCATTGGGTCTACCACACAAACCCTGCCATCAACCCGAAACAACTGGCACCGTGACTCATCAGACCACATGATGCCAGTCCTCTAAGGTCCAGTTAGCAACCCCATGAGCCCAGGTGAAGCTCTGTGTCCAGTACTGTGGTGTTAACAGAGGCACTCTGCTCCCATATCCCGCGGAAGCTAAAGATCGTTGCAACTGACCTGCTGGATATGTGTGCGGGGCTCCTGAATCGAATGTTGATGTGTGATTTCTGCCAGTGTTGCTTGTCTGTTCTACGCCTCCGGTCATGATCATTAAGCACCTGTGAGCAGCCGCTGCGCTGTCCAGTGTGGGTGGTAATGCTTTCTATGATGCTTTCCAGGTACACATGTGACCCTGTGGATCAAGGAATGTTAAATGCCCTTACAACCTGGGAAATGGAATGTCCCATCCGTCTGCCACCCTCCATCATGCCTTGTTTGAACTCTATTAACACAGGGATTAGTATTTGATTTAAGATAAACTAATTCACTCAAGAGAGAGCAGAACCTAAAACAAGACTACTGATCCAGTTTAATGGACGCCGCTGATCCAGAAGCGTGGATCACAATTTAATTAGTATATAGTATGAAAAAGATCAAAAGATTTATCCTTACAGTGTGTGTAAGGTCATGGCATCTGTCATGTCAGTTAATGGTGACATACGGTTATAACTCTAGTCTTGACAGCATATGACATGTTTACAACATGCTTATGTCATGTAGCACGGTTCAATTAGGTGTTACATAGAGCAGCTTCCTCCTCCTTTCGCCTTCTCTTCCCAGCCAAACCTAAACCTCCGACTGATCCAAAAACCCTGAGAATCATCTAACACTGTTTCCAGTATGACTTCCTTTAAACCCAGTACGCTGTAGAATGAGCCCCCTTTAACTGAAGCACTGAGGCTACTGTAGTTTTTCTACTCCACCGTAAGACAAACAGAACTCTGAAATGTCCCATCACACAGTGTGAGTGAGCAGTGTGTCAGGATGGAATTGTTCCAGGATCCCATTCCTTCCCTCTTATAGCCCATCCATGGTTTACCCTCCAAAACCCTTCGCCCTCTGCGTTACATCCAAAACTCCGCAGCCAGAGTCTTAGTACACACCAAGAAGTCCGCACATATCACCCCCATCCCTCATCAGCTACACTGGCTACCAACTGCAGAACGCATCCTCTATCAAATCCTGCTACTGACCTTTAAAGCCTTGTACGGACTAGCACCCACCTATCTGTCAGCCCTCTTACATCCCTAATGCTCCGTCTCGTAAGCTAAGGTCCTCTGACTCTGGTCTCCTGGCTGTTCCTAGGTTCAGGCTTCCCTCTATGGGTGGCAGGTCCTTTAGTGTTGCTGCCCCGCCACTCTGGAACTCCTTACCTTCAACTATTCGCTCTTCTCCCTCTCTTTCCATCTCATCTTTAAATCCCACTTAAAACATTTCAGAATATTTTCATTCTTCATGACTTAAAAAATAATAATTTTTAAAGCGTCCTTGGGTACGTGAAAGGTTGGTGTAGCTCAGCGGATAACACCACCACATATGGGAGACTGGGGTTCGAATCCCGGGCTGGGTGACTATGCTCTGCTACACCAATAAGAGTCCTTGGGCAAGACTCCTAACACTACATTGGCCTACCTGTAATATGACTAACCTTGTAAGTCACTCTGGATAAGAGCGTCAGCTAAATGCCATAAATGTAAATGAAAGGCGCTATAGAAGTGCATTTTCAGCTGGACCCAGTACCAGGCCCAGTGCCATGATCATAAATATATATAGGGTGTCTAATAGTGACACAATAGTTAAGTAATTGTTAATTAACAGGCCGAGGGACAATTGTTTGGAATTTCTCAAAATACGTTTGTTAATCAAACTGTCAAATTTTTCTCAATTCCTAAAACATTGTCAGACAGGATCAGGCCCCCCAAAACAGGGACTGGTTCTGGAAAACAGGGACATCTGGTCAATACAGCCTACGTCCATATCCACCTATTATCCCCATATAAGGCTTGGAAATCAGAAAAAATGGAATCAAACACAAAAGGGAGTGTATCTTAAATTAGATTAGCCTTCCAGACAAAGAGTGCCGTGATGATCTGGATGTGCTTCAGATTCCCAGATTTCCTTTTCCTAGCAGGTGTGTTCAAACCCCTATTCTTTTGAGCAAGCACAACATTTGCTGTTTTTTCTGGTGATCAGCAAAATTACTTTGATTGATGCGGACGAATTCTGGGGTCCCTAAACAGGATCTTCTAGGGGGTCCTCATCTTGCTGGCTGATGAATTGTAAAATCAGGAGTTAACTAGTAACAATGACCCACAATGTATTTCTGATGACTGGATGTTCACCACCTAGAAGTTCTTAGAGCCCCTGGTGGTCCCTAAGCAGCTGCCCATGTTGCTTGTTAGTGGCATCTTCTCATATCGTGTTTGGGCTTGTCTTGCTGTCCGGTGTGGACCCGAGGTTTCCTCCTCGAGCTCTGAGGGAGTTGTTCCTTGGCACTGTCGTCCCTTGGCTTGCTCACTGGGAGCTTGGACCCGGATTCTCTGTAAAGCTGCTTTGTGACAACATCTCTTGTATAAGGTGCATATAAATAACCCTTGACTTGTAAGATAGAGCCATCACTGCTGCAAGGTCTTACTGGTGCCCAGCCATACGGGTCTGTGCGGGATGTTCTAGCAGGGTCAGTAAGTTTGTGGGCTTCAGATCAGCCAAAATCAGCAAAAGCAGGTCGATATGTTCAACTATTCCAAACTATTCCGAACCAGCCTGGACCAATTGATCCTGCTGCAATGGCAGATCATCCTTAAAACACTGTATCATGACATGATGTTCCGGAGCTCTATTGAGAACAGTGGCTGTAGAGCCTACTGTAGACAAAGATATCGAGGCATTACGGGAAGTGCAGGGTCTGTAGTAATCCAGGTAGTTATGTTTGTGTCATACATTTTAGGCCACCAATCAAAGTTAACACCAGAACCTTTTTTTTGGACCTGTTTCTCTGTGAGCTGGGAATGCCATATAGCTGGGATACAGCTGGGAATGGCAGCGTTTTACAAAGACACAATTGGATCCAGTAAATTGGGCCCAGTGATGCCCCGGCATCTCTACCAGCTTCGCACCAGCACTAAAACCTGGAGATAAGAACCCACTCTGCACTTTCACAGCCACTAAAATGGACAAAGAGGGTGAGAGAGAGAGAGAGAGAGAGAGAGAGAGAGAGAGAGAGAGATAGGGAGAGGCGCACGTGCATCCCACCTCCGCCCCATAATTTATCTCCGGGCGTAAAAGAGGGTAACTAAGTGAGCGGCTTTGATTTAAACAGCTTTTAAAATTCCCCCCGTTCTTCTGCAGGGGTACGGGGTGGCAGGCTGCTGGTGTTTCTCAGGGCTGCCACACTCGAGTCTTTACTCACTCCAGAGGAATCCACGAATGAGCTGCTTGATCCGCGCTTGTTGACTCGGCACTCGCGCCCATGTGAGTATATGATCTGAGAGGTTTTTAGGCACTTAGCGATGATGAGTAACACGACACTTCACACGAGACTCTACACACAGTTCCTGATAGCACACAGTGGCCAGGTTACTTAACATACATATCCCAATACCAAACACACGCAGGAAATACACCACAGCTTCCCACAGGGGAACTCCACCGACGTTTCAGATTTCCTGCAAAATTAAATAGTTAATACGTGAACAAGCTCATTCAGAGTGGTGGTTGGATGTGAAATGCTCCATTCTAAAGAAATTGTTCACTGTTTTGACCAAAGGAAACCTGTTTTTTGAACTGGTTCCGTTCAGGCTTCTTAGAACCTTGGTGCTATCCAGAGAACCTGCCTGCGTTTGCACTAGCTTTTATTGGACCCAAGGAACGTCAAAGGGATACGTCATCAACAGAGGGCGCTGCACAGCGGTAGTAAACAGTAGTAACAAGATGGCGGGGCGCATATATTACCTGCGAGTTGGTTGGTGCTGCTGTTGGTGCTGTTATTGCAGATGTTTGTTTATATGTTTGTTCTTCAGCAAGTAAATTGAGCAGCGTTAGCAGCAGCTAGCTCTAAACAGATGACACAGTAATAACAGCTCTGAGGTAAATGTGAGGTAACTGGTCATGTGACTGTATTAGTATACTACACTGTAGGTCAGAACTTGTTACTGTACTGTATACCACACACAGGGGGCGTACACAGTGTGCAGTACATACTACTGTAGTGTACAGTGTGCAGTATAGTAGTGTGTAATTTTGAATCTAGACTCTGATAGGAGTAGAACACCATCCGGGTATCTTCAGTGCACTACAGATCTTAAATTTGGTCGCATACTACATACTACTGTTTGGCCGATTTAGTATGTGAGTAGTATGTAGTACGCCATTTCAAATACAGCCTGTGTATTAGAGTAAGTGCACAGCTTGGCTCGATTTTGGACGCTGTAATACGCATCACGTCTGCGTCACGGGTAAACGTGCATACGCATCGTATTAAATCGCTCGCGCGCAGAGCTCCCGGGTTACCACTGTGGCCAGACTATGCTATGCGCAATTCCACCGGACTGATTGCGTAACGCGCATTCCGTTAGCACCTTCACTGCGCAAAGTTACCGCGATGGTGCGCGCAGTCCCAGCCGGAGCTCGTCACGCCTTCGCGTGCCCTCCTCTATCAGCTCTACTGTGGGAATAAGAACAGTAGTAGGGAACTGAGCGGGAGGAACACGGCTAGCACCGCGCTAGCGCTCCCTCCCAGCAGTCCCCAGGGCCCTGATAGCATCTCGAGTAAACAGCAACAACTAAACTCTGGTCCAGAAACACAAAGCCCAGGAGGGCTGCAGTATTAATAGCAGCGCATGCGCAGATGGAAGGTTTACTTAAACTATTAATGACTTGCTGTGGAGCCGTTTCTGCCCACACAGTGCGTAAAGGTGAAGCTCGATGAATCAAACAGGACAGAACGAGGAGATCATTCAGACAGTCTTAATCTCCCCCCCGACCCCCCGACCCCCAAACTCCACTACAGACTTATTCTAAACAAGCACCAACACGCGCTGCCAAATAAACACGCATTAGTTTCTGTATCCCGTCACTTATTGGTACATGGTAAGCGGTTTCATATACATGGAAGGTCTATGAGCTTAAAGGGCAACTCCACCGAGTTTTCAAACTGCCTGCATAATTAAAGGGTTGAGATGTACATGTAGTCACTTAGAGTGGGTTTGGTGTGAGACGCTCCGCTCTAGAGAAACTTGGCAATTAAGAATTCTTCACAGTGGTGGTGATGGTAACCGGACGTCCACTAAGCTCTAAAAGCTCCTTTGCAGGAAGTTATTATAGGAAACGCTTGTAAATATGCTGTGTGATGTCTGAGACTGATTCTTGAGATAATAATATAGTAATTTTCCTAGAATTTGTTTAAATAGACAGTAGCTACATGTAAATTACCCTGTGGTGCTGGTGCGAGTGGATCAGCCAGAGGAGTGCTGCTGGACACCTCAGTGTCACTGATGGACTGAGAATTGTCCACCAACCAAATCTATCCAGCACAACAGCGTCCTGTGGGCAGCGTCCTGTGGGCAGCGTCCTGTGACCACTGATGAAGAAGGACTAGAGGATGACCAACACTGCACTGCGCAGCAGCAGATGAGCTATCGTCTCTGACTGCACTTCTACAAGGTGGACCAGCAAGGTAGCAGTGTCTAATAGAGTGGACAGTGAGTGGACACAGTGTTTAAACACTCCAGCAGCACTGCTGTGTCTGATCCACTCACACCAGCACAACACACACTAACACACCACCACCACGTCAGTGTCACTGCAGTGCTGAGAATGATCCATCACCCACATAATACCTGCTCTGTGGTGGTCCTGGGGCGTCCTGACCATTGAAGAACAGGGTAACACAGTATACAGAGAAACAGAAGGACTACAGTCTGTAACTGCAGAACTACAGAGTGCTCCTATATGGTCAGTGGGACCGATTCATTGGACAGTGAGTGTAGCTATAAGGTAGGTGGTTTTAATGTTATGGCTAATCAGTCACCGGAATGGTCACCAGGAATTTCATCCTGTTTGGAAAATAAGGCATGTCATTAAAATAGGATACGGGCATTTATAACGGATGATAGCTTTAACCTCCTTAAAGAGGATGAAGTCGGCTTCCTGTTTGCTAACTCCTTATTTGAATTGGAATATGATGATGATGATGAATATGCTGCCTGACGTCTGAGACGTTGTTTTATTATAGCTTTTAAATAAAGTTGTGAGTCAAAATGTATTTGAATCCATTCGTTTACTGTATTCGTGGTTTAGGGACACATGCAGGATGTTGTGCGTACCCAAGGACACTTAACTTTACCATCACATACCTGGATATATAAACTCAGAAGACTTGTATACGTTTACTGCTGGGTTTGGATAGAGCCCCTGGTTCCCATCACCACCACCGTAAAGAACATCTGAGTCTGTAAGTTAACCCCATCTCACCAAACCACTCTGAATGACTCTGTTTACGTCCCAAATACAGAAAATAAAACTGCAATACAAAGTGGAACTGCCCTTAAAATGAAGCTCCAATTAAGGTGGAACAGATTCCCAGTATGCATGGAAACGGCGCCCTCTAGTGCTGCCTTATGAGAGTGCGCAAACAGAGGAGGGAGTTTTCTCAGCCTGAACAAGCAGCTCATTATTATGTGTCTGAGTGGAATGTGCAGTGTGCAGATTGATGCTGTAAGCTGCCAGACCTTGGCACAGTGTGAATGAATCACAGTAATGTTGGGACACCTGGCGCTGCACAAACAGGCCATTGTGTTCGGACCACATCAAACAGCCGAAACATTCCTGCACGCTCCTGTTTATTTGAATACATGGAGGGTCGCAGATTAGACCCGGCCTCCAGACTAAATTACATCACTGTCAGCGAGGACTCTCCACTGAGTGGACACAGGCTTAACCCATGGGTGGAGAGCAGAGCCCACTCAGAGGAGTGCAGATGACCCTCACAAACAGATCACGAAACCCGGAACCCCCAAAACGATGACTTCACAGGGGAAGGAGAATAACATGCTCTACTTTTAATGGAAGTAAATGGAACCCGATGTCCAATGAATATTGGGTCATGTTTTTTGGTCAATTCATGTCAAAAACTGGGAGATGGAGATACGAGGTTTTGTTCCGACAGAACTGCTGAGCATTAGGTGAAACAGTCGACTGAAGTATTACACTTATAGAATGAATGGAAATACAGATTTCAGTAGATGATGATGATGCTAGAAATGATGCCGTAAGAAATATAAGGTGTGTCCTGACTGATAAGGGAAATGTGTACGGCTGAGAAAGCTGCAGAACTTTGGGACTAAGAAGAGCTACACTCAAATTAACACACAGGAACGTCTCATTTTCCACCAACGGTGATGCAATCCCAAGGCGAAAGCACTGATGAGAAAATATTATAAGAAAACTAATATTTCAATAGAAAGTGAATATTTCAATAAATTTACCAGCTATTATTGAACATACTAACTCTAATCCATTATTGACCCATTAAAGTTTATATTTGACTATGTAAATTTTGACAGGTCCATGTATTCTCTGAGCTAGTCTCAGCTCAAATCTGAAAAAGAAAAAAAAAAAAAAAAAAATAAGACGATTAATTCAGAAAAATAATAAATAAAAAACGTATCAATCCATGTGGCTAAAACATAAAGAACGTTTTTATATTCCTACCTATTTGCCGTTTTGCACAAAATTTTACAATATACAATTTAGTGGGAAATTTTTACAGTACATCACTTCTGTCAAAAACAAAACCGCGGATCTCCAAAATGATAACTTTACAGAAGGAGGAAAATACATACTCTACTTTAAATGGAAGTCAATGGAACCAGACGCCCAATGAATTTTGGGTCATTTCTTTTGATGAATTTGTTTTAAAATTTACACAAAGTGTAAAGGACAAAAAATAATTTTTCACATTATGTCAAGAGCTGAAAAACAACAGTAGATATACGATACTAATGTAGGATGTGTCCTGAATGATGAGCAAAGCTGGAAATGATGCTAAAATGAAAACTGAAAAGCAGCACTACAGTTAAGAATGACTCAACACTCTAAGATAAACATACAGGAACGTCTCAATTTCCAACAGCGGTGATAAAATCTCAAAGTAAAAGTACTGATAAGAAAATAGAAATAATTTCATAAACAAACGTTTTTTTTTTTTTTACATTTTTTATTCTTGGTGTCTAATTCATAATATTTCAAGTCATTTACAAGCTGTTACTGAACATAATAACAACTGACCTTTACTGACCCAGTAATGTCCATATCTGACCATGTGAATTTTAATTGGTCCATAGATTCTCTGAGCTTTCCTGAGCTCAAATCTGAAAATCTGATCAATCCATACGCCTAAATTTTGAGTTTTTAAATCACTAAACCAGATTATCTATTAATTTCTGTCATTTGGTCACATGGGGCAGCTGGGCTTTACCCAATTAGTCCAAATGGTCCAAAATGACATGGAATACAACCTGGTTTTATCAACTTGCTCTGAATTGGCCATTTTGCTGTGACGGGGAAGATTTACAATACTGTATATGACTGCTGTTGAAGTGAAACCTTACATCTCCAAAATTAAAAATTTACTTTTAATGGCAGTCAGAGGAACCAGACTTTTATTTCTACATGTCGTTTAATTTACATACAATTAAAAGGGCAGCATGTCTGACATCATTTTCAATATAATTCAATTTTTTATAATTTTTACATTATGTCAAAAACTGAAAAACGGAGAT
>CM067485.1:1700233-1711251 GCA_034552555.1 Semaprochilodus insignis
CAGTAGCAGATATACAAAGTTCACAGAAGTAACAAGAGAAGCACAAGATTGAGTGATACAGATGAAGACAAAGATACAATATAAAGTATGAAAGTATGAAAATAGAGTCCTTAGTGTCTGTGTACAGTAAAGTCCTTCAGTGTCTATGTAATGGAGGTAGTGGTATACCATTTGCTGTGCAAACTGAGAAGATGACTGATGTCTGATGTCAGCCAGATATTATCCTGTAATGGATGTAATGGAATTTATTCAGAAAATATTATTAATAATCTCAAGAACTACTTTAAATGGCTTAGTAACTATGAATTAAACTGTAACTGAATCATTTAGTAGCTAAAATGAATTATTCAGTAGGTATTATTAATGAATCAATAACTACTATAAATGAGGTAGTAATTACTATGCATGACAAAATTACTGCTTTAAATGAATCAATAAATGCTATAATATAACATTATCAGTAATAACTACACTATAAATTAACTAATAACTACTACAAATGATTGAGCAAATACCATAAATAAACAAATAACTGCTTTAAAACGTTCAGTAAAGACTATAAATTAATCAATACATAATATAAAATATTCATTAAATACCATAAACGAATCAATAACTACTACAATTATGTGAACTTAATCAGCAACTACTATGAATTATTCAGTAAATACTATACAATTTGCAGTATATATATATATATATATATATATATATATATAATACTGGTACTAATTATTCAGTAAATACTATAAATGAATCATTATTAATTAGTAAATGCTCAGAATTACTCGGCAAGTACTAAATATAATTAATTTACTGTCACAAATTACTACAAATCAGTCATAAACTATGAATTATTCAGTGAACCCTATGTGTGATTTAGATACTGCTATTAATTAATAACTACTACAAAATTATTTAGCTAGTAATATAAATTATCCTGTACATATTATTAATTTTTCAGCCACTACTACAAATTAGTCAGTAACTACTAAATAGTATTTAGTTACTGTTACAAAGTACTCAACAACTACTTTCAATTATACAGTAAATACTAAAATTATTCAGTAATTACTATATATAATTCAGTTACTGCTATTGATGATTTGGTATCTACTATAAATCGTTATGTGCTTTACGGAGATTTGCACAGGGCATGTCTGGCTTTAGAGAAGCTTCAGCTCCAGCTCAGTCAAAAGACTCCAACAAGATGTAAAACTCCACTGAGCGTTTCGACTGGGTGGGTCTCGGATGTGATTCCTGCTGTCACTGTGCTACACAGGCAAATCAAAACCATACCTGAAACTACACCTGCAGCTGTACAGAAGAGCTTTTCTGACATGGAGCAAAACCCTCTGTACTCCACTGCAGCGCTACGCAGCAAGTTAATGCACATAATTAAGAAAATGGTTATTCTTAATGGTTTAACTGTTTTGACTGTTTAAAAATAAATATACATTAACACCAACAACTACTTTCATCAGCCGTCAGAATGTTGTCTAGCCTGTAGAGCATGTAGACATATGCTATTTGAGCCGCAACACTCCAGACGTCTCGCATGGAGTTGTACAGGTTCCTAATGGTGTCCTGTGATAATCCATCCCATGCAGCTTGAATATTCTTACACAGTTCCTGCAGATGGTGCGGTAAGGGTGGAGGTGGAGTGACACCAGTTTGACAACAAACCGTTCATCTTGGTGCTGACCACGGTGCCTACACACGCGGATTCGCTGGTCGTCTCCACCAAGACAAAAGCGGGACTCGTCACTGAAGATGACCCGCTGCCATTCTGAGTCACTCCATGACAGTCTGGCACGACACCATTGCAGTCTTTGGTGACGGTGACGTGGTGTTA
Source organism: Semaprochilodus insignis (assembly GCA_034552555.1). NCBI lineage: Eukaryota > Metazoa > Chordata > Actinopteri > Characiformes > Prochilodontidae > Semaprochilodus > Semaprochilodus insignis. The sequence goes on from CM067485.1 coordinate 1,702,089, forward strand.
AGGACAGTCATCGTAACGGTCTGCGTGCATGTAGTCCTGCGTGGTGCAGCCGTCTGCCAATGGTGCTGGCACAAACAGGATGACTCATGGAGGCATCACTGCTCACTGAATGTCTGCAATTGTGGGGTCAGTCAGGTACAGCGATAAGGCCGTCCCTGCGGCCGAGCATGAAACTTGAATCATTTGCATGTCTCACCATGTCAAACCTACCCACCAAGTTTCATTCCTGTGGGTTGATTCCCTCTGGGTGCAGCTATTTGTACACCCATTCTTTTGATGTTGAGTGTATATGTTATGGGTATATATATACACACACAGTAGTGACAAAATGCATTTACAGAGAAGCACAGAGAAGCTCTATTGCAGATACTAAAGATGATCTAACGTAATCTAATCTAGTCCTTCCCTGTGCTGCATAAGTCAGATTAAACCTGATATTTATACACATGAAACATAGGCCTCATCGCTGCATCCCTCCATGTGGGTTATCTTCTCTCCTTCATCCTTCAGGTGTCTCTTCCATCCTCCTGTTTTTCATGAGCGAGTATAAAGGATTCTTCCGCACGCTGCTAACGCTTAATGAAGAAACGTTACCTCAACATATTCAACATATTCAATCAAGCAAAAGCCCTCAGTCTCCTGCACAGCTGCTCCAGCACAGAAACGGAAAGGGGGGAGGGGAGACCCCTTTATCGCGTTGGACGTAGAGACGTCCAGCTGTTTCGGGATGACTGTTTGTGATGAGAAGAGACTCTGGTGCTTTGCATATGTTCTACTGCACTGCCTGTGGCATCACTATGCAGGGAGTGTGTGTGTGTGTGTGTGTGTGTGTGTGTGTGTGTATGAGAGTGTGTGAGAGTGTGTGAGTGTGTGTGCGTGGGGGTGGAGGCGTGTGCCACTTATTTCATTACTCTCTGAATACAAAACTCTAAGATGGAAATAATCTACTGTATAACCGGACCACTGTTTCAGACCCTGGTGGTATAAGCTGCATTACTGATCTGAGGTTGAAATTCTTCTAACTGTCCAGCTTCTAGAGCAGTGGAGACGCGTTCTCTGGAATGACGAATCACGCTTCTCCGTCTGGCAACCTGATGAGTGGGTCTGTGTTTGGCGGTTGCCATGAGAATGGTACTTGTCTTACTGCATTGTGCCAAGGGTAGAGTTTGGTGGAGGGGGGATTATGGTGTGGGGTTGTTGTTCAGGAGTTCCCCTTAGTTCCAGTGAAAGGAACTCTTAATTCTTCAGCATTCCAAGAGATGCTGGACAATTTCATGCTCCCAACTTTGTGGGAACAGTTTGGGGACGGCCCCTTCCTGTTCCAACATGACTGCAAACTTTACAATAGGATTACATAATACTGTATAGGAACAAAATATTATGCAAATATACAGCAGATATCCTGCAATAATCCACGGTACTCCTCAAATGCAGTGTTGGTGTATTGTGTGTTAGTGTACAGTAACTCAGTAAGTGTAAAGTGTTAGTGTGCTGTAAGTAGCGTGTTGGTGTGCAGTAACTCAGTAAGTGTAATGTGTTAGTGTACCGTAAGTAGTGTGTCGGTGTACGGTAACTCAGTAAGTGTAATGCGTTAGTGTACTGTAAGTAGTGTGTCGGTGTACGGTAACTCAGTAAGTGTAAAGCGTTAGTGTACCGTAAGTAGCGTCTCGGTGTACGGTAACTCAGTAAGTGTAAAGCGTTAGTGTACCGTAAGTAGCGTGTTGGTGTACAGTAACTCAGTAAGTGTAATGTGTTAGTGTGCTGTAAGTAGTGTGTTGGTGTACGGTAACTCAGTGAGTGTGATGTGTTAGTGTGCTGTAAGTAGTGTGTTGGTGTACGGTAACTCAGTGAGTGTGATGTGTTAGTGTGCTGTAAGTAGTGTGTTGGTGTACGGTAACTCAGTGAGTGTGATGTGTTAGTGTGCTGTAAGTAGTGTGTTGGTGTACGGTAACTCAGTGAGTGTGATGTGTTAGTGTGCTGTAAGTAGTGTGTTGGTGTACGGTAACTCAGTGAGTGTGATGTGTTAGTGTGCTGTAAGTAGTGTGTTGGTGTACGGTAACTCAGTGAGTGTGATGTGTTAGTGTGCTGTAAGTAGTGTGTTGGTGTACGGTAACTCAGTGAGTGTGATGTGTTAGTGTGCTGTAAGTAGTGTGTTGGTGTACGGTAACTCAGTGAGTGTGATGTGTTAGTGTGCTGTAAGTAGTGTGTTGGTGTACGGTAACTCAGTGAGTGTGATGTGTTAGTGTGCTGTAAGTAGTGTGTTGGTGTACGGTAACTCAGTGAGTGTGATGTGTTAGTGTGCTGTAAGTAGTGTGTTGGTGTACGGTAACTCAGTGAGTGTGATGTGTTAGTGTGCTGTAAGTAGTGTGTTGGTGTACGGTAACTCAGTGAGTGTGATGTGTTAGTGTGCTGTAAGTAGTGTGTTGGTGTACGGTAACTCAGTGAGTGTAATGCGTTAGTGTGCTGTAAGTAGCTTGTCGGTGTACAGTAACTCAGTAAGTGTAGCGCGTTAGTGTACTGTAAGTAGCGTGTTGGTGTACGGTAACTCAGTAAGTGTAATGTGTTAGTGTACTGTAAGTAGTGTGTCGGTGTACAGTAACTCAGTAAGTGTAAGGTGTTAGTGTACTGTAAGTAGTGTGTCGGTGTACAGTAACTCAGTAAGTGTAATGTGTTAGTGTGCTGTAAGTAGCTTGTTGGTGTACGGTAACTCAGTGAGTGTGATGCGTTAGTGTGCTGTAAGTAGTGTGTTGGTGTACGGTAACTCAGTGAGTGTGATGTGTTAGTGTGCTGTAAGTAGTGTGTTGGTGTACGGTAACTCAGTGAGTGTGATGTGTTAGTGTGCTGTAAGTAGTGTGTCGGTGTACAGTAACTCAGTAAGTGTAATGTGTTAGTGTGCTGTAAGTAGCTTGTTGGTGTACAGTAACTCAGAATCATTAGAATCTAATTAAAACACAACCAAATGACATATACCCATTTCCATCTCTCCTCCTCTGTTTCCAGCCCTCTCTCTGTCTCTGTCTACTCTGCCGAGGCCTGCGGGTGAAGGAAAGCCAGAAGTTGAGCAGATGTGTCTTTTTGCTGTACGTGGTTATTCAGCATCACCCTTCAGTGAACTGCCATCACCACACCGCCCCCCCCTTTGTGTACTCGGAGCAGCAGTGTGCTGTGCGGCCCAGGCTGAAGATGTGTGTGGAGATGTGGAGGTGTCGGGGGAGTTGTATGAGCTTCACCTCAGTATTCCCTGGGCTGGACTCAGATGGGCCTTTTCTACCCCCCCGACGACGAGGGAAAAGAGAAGTGGAACACCTTCAGACGCAGACGTGCACACGGACACACTCTCGCGCACACACACACACAGACATCCCAGAGCTCTACATTCAGGACTGAGATTTAAAGGGAACTGAGGAATTAAAGAGAGAAGGGGAAAGAAAGAAAAGCGGAGAAATGAAACCACATCAGCTGATGAAGTGTACTAGGAAAACTGGAACACCTTCATATGCCATGGTTTTCCAATGCTTTTAAAAGGCCAGTCACCCTAACAACATGTCAGTCAAAGATCCTGTTCCATTATTGTTTATTCTGAGGGAATTTAAGAAAAAATGAAATGTTGACATTTGAAAATTGGCAGCTTCCTTTTACAATGTGTCAAAATCCCATGAGCCAGTAGAACTGGTCCAAAACTACTTCAGAATAAATACTTTCTAATTATATCATATAACTTCCCAGGTTTGTTATGGAGGTTTAGTTTTGTGTATAGATATTTAGATATGTATGCTCTTACTATCAAAAGAAAAACATGCATCTCTAAAATGATCATTTTACAGAAGAAGGCAAAAACATTATTTATATTCAGTATAAATATTGGAAATGGATTTAATATTAAATATTTTTTGAGCATTTCTATTGGTCCACTCTTAAAGAAATTATTTTCAAAATGTAAACAAAAACTGAGAAAGATTTTAGACGTAAAGAACAGTATTATTGGGGGTTTAGACGTAAAGATCAGTATTATTGGGGGTTTAGACGTAAAGAACAGTATTATTGGGGGTTTAGACGTAAAGAACAGTATTATTGGGGGTTTAGACGTAAAGAACAGTATTATCGGGGGTTTAGACGTAAAGAACAGTATTATTGGGGGTTTAGACGTAAAGAACAGTATTAATGGGGGGTTAGACGTAAAGAACAGTATTATTGGGGGTTTAGACGTAAAGAACAGTATTATTGGGGTTTAGATGTGAAGATCAGTATTATTGGGGGTTTAGACGTAAAGAACAGTATTATTGGGGTTTAGACGTAAAGAACAGTATTATTGGGGGTTTAGACGTAAAGAACAGTATTATTGGGGGTTTAGACGTAAAGAACAGTATTAATGGGGGGTTTGAGGTAAAGAACAGTATTATTTAGACGTAAAGATCAGTATTATTGGGGGTTTAGATGTGAAGAACAGTATTATTGGGGGTTTAGACGTAAAGAACAGTATTATTGGGGTTTAGATGTGAAGAACAGTATTATTGGGGGTTTAGACGTAAAGAACAGTATTATTGGGGTTTAGATGTGAAGAACAGTATTATTGGGGGTTTAGACGTAAAGAACAGTATTATTGGGGTTTAGACGTAAAGAACAGTATTATCGGGGGTTTAGACGTAAAGAACAGTATTAATGGGGGTTTAGACGTAAAGAACAGTATTATTGGGGGTTTAGACGTAAAGATCAGTATTATTGGGGGTTTAGATGTAAAGATCAGTATTATTGGGGGTTTAGACGTGAAGAACAGTATTAATGGGGGTTTAGATGTAAAGATCAGTATTATTGGGGGTTTAGATGTGAAGAACAGTATTAATGGGGGTTTAGACATAAAGAACAGTATTATTGGGGGTTTAGATGTAAAGATCAGTATTATTGGGGGTTTAGATGTGAAGAACAGTATTAATGGGGGTTTAGATGTAAAGAACAGTATTATTGGGGGTTTAGATGTAAAGCCCGGGGGAGCAGTGGTAATGAGGGATTACTCTGGCAATGCCAAACAGCACTTGGAGAAAATCCACAGAGAGAGAGAGAGAGAGAGAGAGAGGAATAAAGAAGACTGTAATAGGATTACATCTGTTAACATCATGTGTGATAAGGGTAAGGGGTTTACAGGCACTGAGCTCAAGGGGATCCCACCCTCCCCCCTCCTCCCCCTGATATTCCTTTTCTTCCTCGCTCGCTCTTTCCCTCTGCTCCAGCCTTGCCGATGGGAACTAGACACATACGCGCACACACACACACATGCGGCGTGAGTGAAGGAAGGATGGAGCCTTCAGGCGGTGACCTCATTTGTGACAAAAGCCCTGTCTTGGAACAGAGAACGAGAGAGAGGGAGAGGGAGAGAGAGAGAGAGAGAAAGAGACAGAGACAGAGAGATAGACAGAGAGAGAGAGTCTCAAGAGAGCAGTCAGATTTCTCTGGGCTCATTTGCATGCAGTCTTAATGAAAATGTTTGGCTTGTGCTCTTAATTAAAGAGCATTTCCACCGCCATTTGGACACACACACACACACACACACACACACACACACACACACACAGAGCTCTCCCAAATCACTCTGTACTGGGATTAATATCTCATCACTAAATGCTCTGGGTAATTATTTATGCTGATTATCTCCACTTAGTGCCGTAAAACCATGTTTTTGTGTTTTTAATTTCCTGTTTTTTTGATGGCTCAGTATTTTCTGTTTGAACTTTATGGCTGAGTTGTGATCGAATGTCTGGACAGCATTAAACCTGTCTGTCTGTGAATCAAACCTTTCCTCTTCAAAACGTGTATTAAATTGCTGTAAATTTGTACAAAAGTTGGTTTATTTAAAGTGGAATTTCACCGTTTGCCATTTTTCTGAATGCTGTAATGTGAAATGCTCTGTCCTATGCCCTGTTCCACACAGTGTAAACAGCAGCTGCTGTGTTCAAATGATGCATAAAAGTAAAAATCAACAAAACTGGAGATACATGTTTTCCCTTGGCCAGCGACGATATGCATAAGTAAATATAGTCATCATATGAGTCACTGCAACCTCTAACCTTTAAAGGGGAAATCCACAGATTTATTTACAGTGTTGGTGATGGTAACCAGGGGTCACCATGTCTATAACACACACATAGACATTTGTTTTTCTTTTGGCAGCAAAGTCCACACAGGCTGTTTCAAGGTGAAGTTGTTTTTTTTGTTTGTTTGAGATTTATCACTATTGTACATCATCAACATTACATATAAAACCCCAGGAGACACGTGTGAGTTCACTGGTGGTTTAGATAGTAAATAAAATGTCTACATGTCTGTTGTAGACATGGTGACCCCATGGTGACCCCTGGTTACCATCACCACCACTATAAAGAAATCTGTGGATTTCCCCTTTAAAGGTTAGAGGCTGCAGTAACTCATATGATGGTCATATTTACTTATGCGTATCGTCGCTGCCCAAGGGAAAACACGTATCTCCAGTTTTTGTTGATTTTTACTTTTACGCATCATTTGATCACACGAGCTGCTGTTTACATTGTATGACAATTTCATGATGAATGGACCAAAATCGCTTGGAAAGACGTCTGGTTCCATTGACTTACATTCAAATCACATTAGGTTTTTGCAATTTTGGAGATAATTATTTTCTCATGGACAGCAACCACATATTTATCCAATCCACCTCAGACCTGACGTCTGATTTCTGCTTTATTAGAGAGTTTAGACCTATTTGTTGAGATTTAAACCTCAGAGCTGTTCTAACAGAAGGGTCTCTTCAAACAAAGGTATATGATAAGTAGGGCGAACAGCAGCCTGAGGAAGCTCAGGTGATGCTGTGTGGTGAACGCAGTACAAACAGAAGTGTGTGTTTGTGTGTCTTTGTGTCTCTCCGCTAGCTAATTGTAAATGAAGTTCTGTTCAAACGGACCGTGTCCTGCAGAATCAAGGCCATCAGGCCGAAACGTGGCAGACGATCTGAGGAAGCTCTATTGAAGACACTAAAGCAGAAACCAAAGCTGAACTGAGTTTTAAGCAACTAAGCAGGAACTGTTACATTCATGCACACTATGGGTTGCTGCTGATTTGTTCTGCAGTTAGTGACCTTGCCATGTGATCAGCTGGCGGAGTGGGGGGGGGGTGCTCTGTGAGCACTAAGATCTTCCCCATATTGGCAGTTTGAGCGCATCACATGGTGATGTAATGACTCCTGAAAATCCCAGGCTTATGGTGTGACCTTCCTGTGCAGCAACAACTGCAACTAAACATTTCCGGTAACTGTTAATTAGTCCGGCACGTCGGCTCAGAGGAAGTTTAGCCCGTTCCTCCATACGGAACAGCTTTGGCTCTGTTATGTTGGTGGGTTTCCTCCTATCAACTGCTTACTTCAGGTCCTTCTACAACATGTCTATTGGATTATGGATTATGGTCAGGACTTCCACTTGGCCATTCCAGAACATTATTTCATTCTACCTTAAGTGTTCTTGGGTAGAACCACTTGTGTGCTTAGGGTCATTGTCTTGCTGCATGACCCATGTTCTACTGAGATTCATCCCACAGACAGATTTCCTTTAGAATATGCTGGTTTAATACAGAATTCATTGTTCCATCAACGATGGGGAGTCGTCCTGGCCCAGATGCAGCAAAACAGGCCTGACCCATGATACTACCACCACTATGTTTCACAGATAGGATAAGGTTTTGATGGAGAAGGTTCAGATATGTAATATTGGATCAAATTTAGGTCAAATTTATGCAGAAATACAGAACATTCTAAAGGGTTTACAAACTTTCAAGCACCACTGTACATACTTTGGCTTATTATGCGGTATCTTTATGGACTACAATGCAAACTGGCTGAGTTCTTCTTAGGTTACAGAAGTGTGTGGTTCAACGTAAGGGGTTAATCCACTTTGACTTGTAATTAAACACAAATAATTACATGAGGAACATCCAGGCAAGACCTGGCCTCTGTTCAGGCCCGACAAAATGTAGTGGAATGATTACTTAAACATTTGCAACATATGGTCTCTGTCCAAACATCTCCAAAACGGCAACTTTACAGGAGAGGACAAAAACCTAATGTAACTTTAACACACGTCAATGGAACTAGACGTCTTTCCAAGCGGTTTTGGGCCATTTCTGTTGGTCCATTCATCATGAAATTCTCACGCAGTATAAACAGCTGCTGATGTATCTGGATCTAGCATGAGTGGGTAACGTGCACAACAGTGAAAGATAAGCTCGATAAGCTCAGTCACCCTGCATGTTTAAGGTTGTAGTAACTTCAGGCTCCTGCAGATGGCGCTGTATGAGGATGATGGGGCTATGAATACCTGCGGGGTGTGAGTGATGGGATCCATAGATTGAGAAGAGGTGGAACCAGCAGTGGCTAAAATCCCAGTCTACAGGAAACTCTCCTGGGAATTGTGCCAGGGAAGGCATCCACCAAATCTGGCCCAACTACATAATTCTTTGATGTAAGAGTGTCTGAACATTGATGTGACCTACATCCAGAAACCTGTCCAGTACATGCCAAATCCAATCACAGCTGTTGTTGGTGCTCGTGGAGGTACTACATGCTATTAGGTACGTTTCAATCACAGGGGACTCATTTTTTTGTCCAGTGAGCTTACATACACATTCCGGACATAAGCCGCCTTTCAACAGGATTTCCAAGCTACATTCTGCAAATGGCCATTTTGGAACTGGTGTTTTTGTGATGTCCACAAAATCCAAAACATTTACATCAATCTGTCTATTCAGAACTACAGTAGTTTAGCCACACCCATCACACTGACATCATTAGTAAGTACAGCACAATACAGGACAGCCAATCAGAGCAGAGCTGACTTTCAGTCTTAAAGACACTGTAACAACAACAGCCCGCTTAATTCTGAGGGATAAATAGAGGCTGGAACATGGTCAAGATGTTGGGTACACAGAACAATGCAGACGTTCCGAATCAACTTCAGGGGGAAACAATAAAGCGGACACCGGCCCTTTAAGCATTCATTTACAGAAGCTATATGATCACGATTGTCATAAAATTCGCCGTCATACACAATCCCAGTCATTTGCAGCCTGAATATGATTTGTATTCAAATTTCATGGTGAATATTTAATGATAACCCATATGCTCTGCCAGGGAAAGGAGGTGAGGAGA
>CM067485.1:1714036-1725518 GCA_034552555.1 Semaprochilodus insignis
TACAGCAAATGCAAATCAATAAGATTAAGGTTAATGCATTATCTGCTCTACTACATCAAATTTATGTTTTAATAACTGCTACATTTCTATTAGTGTTATTAATGCCGAACGGATAGGCCATAGTGGGCACTGCAGGGTGGGGATAAGATAATTTATGGGCTTGGAGTTGGGGTGGGGGGCTGAGGCGGAGTCGAGGGGCTAAATGTGCATATGGATATCATAATAATAAAATAAAACTGAAGTGAGAGCGAGGCAGCTCAGCTGGGAACAGAGGCTACTCTCTTTCTGACAGTCTGTTCTGGAATTCCGTAGCATTAAACACGCAGACAGTGAACAGACAAACACACAGAGTGATGCACATACAGGTCTGTTTATAAGGTGGTGGCCAGTTCTGAAAATGATGATGTAACACACATGCCCACACACATATACACACACACACTGAAGGAAACCGGCTGTGATGGACAGGATGACATCATCATGGAATCATCCTCCTAAGCACCTTGCATTGCTCGGCTCTGAGACTCCAGGCATGTAAAAGCTGGTATGTGTTCATCTAGCAGTCCAGTGCTACTAAGCTCACCTTGCGTGTTTAAGGTGGTAGCAACTTCAGGCTCCTGCAGATGGTGCTGCACGAGGCCTATAAATCCCTGCGAGGTGTGAGTGACGGGATCCATAGATTGGAAAATAGCTCCAAAGCAGATGTTAACGATTGACTAAAAGGAGTGACTGCATTTGGGCGTGCCAAAGACTATAGTGTGAAGGAAGTAGCTGAATCTGCAGGTGTATGGAAGCGTACCGTCATACGGGTCTACCAGCAGTGGCGAAAATCCCAGTCTACAGGGAATTCTCCTGGGAATTAGGCCAGGGAGGCTTTGATGTAAGAGTGTCTGAACATTGATGTGGCTACGTCCAGAAACTTGTCCAGTACATGCCAAATCCAATCACAGCTGTTTTGGTGTTCGTGGAGGTGTTACATGCTACTAGGTATGCATTAGTCACAGGTGACTCATTTATTTTTTTTTTTGTCCGGTGAGCTTTTTTGCTCGACACTTTTCAGTAATTCAAGCCAAATCGGTTGAAGACGAGCAAATGAAATTATTCTAGTATGTTCAACAGTTTTTTCGGATAATTATTGCTGTAAATAAAATGTAGAAATGTCGGATGTGTCTAGAGTGATGAATGGAGCTGTACAGGATAGGGAATGCTGTGTATCATTGAAAATCAAGTCATAATCAAACAAATATACTTAATCAAGACGTCCACGCTGTATAAGTGAGTAAATCAATATGCAAACAGATGTTGCCAAGAGCCAACAGGAGGTCTTCTATTAACACTTTCTTTCACTTAAATGTGTAAGTTGAAGCCAATAATTGAGACAAGTGACAAACACCCACGTTAATAAGTCATTTGTACTTCAAACCTGCATTGCTAAGCATCACAATGTCAAGTTCATTTGACTCCTTCACTTTTCCACTTCATTAAAGTCATTTAAAAACTTGAGTTGGAACACAAAAAACTCTAAAACCCAGTTAAAACCACAAACCTTAATTTGACAAGTGAAGGTAAATGAAAACAGGATGTTTTTTACAACTTATTGCTTAAATGATTTTATTCAATGTACTTTGGTAACACTTCCTATGAATCCTGCATTCATAATACACTATTACTGCATTTATAAAGCAATATATAGCATGTATAACTCCTTATAATACTGCGCATAAGCTTGTCTAATGTCTCTTACGTAGTGATAATGACATGCATAATACTTAACAAAGCAAGAGTGTGCAACTTTATAACGTCAGGGTTCATAACGCCTTATAACATCTGCTCATAAGTACACTGTCGACACTAAAGCTGTAATTCACCATGTAATGCAACACTTCATAGAGTTTCATGCCAGGCCATTACCAGCTTTAAGTTATTCTTTTATAATGTAATTTAAATGTTTAATAAACTTCATTACAGTACATTACACCTCACAGAGCATTATAAGCGGTCTTTACAGTCTCCTTACAAGTGAAGTGAGATTGTCTAACTGGTAATACAGGGCATATAATGTGAATATGTTGCTCTGCTGAATTGTTTCAAGACTTCAATAGGCAGAGCTTGCTTAAAGCCTTAGCTAACCTAGTACAACATTCATGCTTATAATGCTGTTATGAACTGGTGTTATAGTGCATTATGAAACCTGAGATTATAAAGTTGCGTACTCTTGTTTTAGAAAGCATTATGCATGTAATTGTAACTAATTCTAAGTAATTATACAAGTGTATGCCATTATGTATGACTTATAACACCTTATAAATGCATTCAGATAGCAGGAGTCATAGGAAGTGTTACCTACCTGTCACCTGTAGGGTCAGTCAGCTATAGTGATAAGGCCTGCCCTTGTTCATGTCACATGCATGGCCGAGCATGAAACTTGAATCATGTGCATGTCTCACAATGTCAAACCTACCCACCAAGTCTCATTCCTGGCAGCTGACTCCTTCTGGGTGCAACTGTTCTTTTGACAATGGGCGCATTATCGTCATATCCTCCACCCCCAACAGATTTTCGGTCGTAACATGGCATTATGTTTCTCTTTGTCCCTTTAAAAAGCGCTCTGAAAAAAAGCTAATTAATAGAGTGGTTGCCAGAACCCTCTCCAGGAAGTCATTTCTGCACACTTTTGCATGACATGTCGGAATCACGAAGACGCCTTGTGCACAGGACAGCACTTTTCCCTTCATTAGCATATTCAAATCCTTCCCCAATGTGTTTTTAATGTGACCACATGGTGAACCCAACCATAATTACAAACCCTCCGTTAACACCGTGTGTAAACACGTTCGGTCCGGCTGCCCCGCAACCTGCTTCGTAAGGTCTTTTTTCCTCCTTTCCTCATTTACTCAATTGACCTTGACCGTGCCTCCACAGTCCTGCCAATATTACCATCACCAACCGCGCCCACTCCCCCCCCCCCCCACCCCCCTTCTTTTTTTCTATCTCTACCTCTCAGCTTTAAGGCCTCATCAACAAAATTATGCCCATCTCCTGATTACGCCGGAAAGTGCCCTATACGGAGCCTGCCACATTCAAATATCAATATTCAAATTAAAACAGAATTTATTGCATTATCTTGCTCCTCAGACCGACTCTGCGATTTTTATTGGAGGCGGGTAATTTACACAGACGCTCGCAGGGAGACCTGTCCACGGCCATTAAATTAGCCCCGCTGAATAATTAGATACTCATCTTAAATGGAGACAGGCTGGGCCAAAGATAAGCCCACAGTGAACTACAGAAGACCTCAGTGCTAATACTATACGTACACATAAAGACATATATACGGCCCAGCACGGACCCAGGAACGCTTTCCTTATCCACAGTACACAAAACACTGTTTACCTTCTTCTTAACTGAAGGAAGTGGACACTGCTTTCCTGAGGTCAAAGCTTTAGGCATTACTGTGTATGAATGTGGCTCATTATGCATATTATAGGGCCTATTTCATGGAAAGTCGTCGGGTAGAGGGCCTCTACAGCATCCACATCCATCCACTCCGTTCGGAATCCATGTCATTCCCATATAAGTGTTTATTAGATCAATTTATGAGCTCCTTACAGAAGCTACAGTACTATTAAAGCCACACTGAGGCTCCCGGGGGGTCATATCGGGCCAGGGATGACGCACAGCCTGTTGTAACGTAAGTATTATAGAGTATGTTACTATGTTTAATTCAGTGTTTCATGCTGAACTGACTGCAGTGAAATTATTTGCTCTACTTTTAGGTCAAAATTTGCTCTCCATTTTTGAAATGACAGGAAGTTTGTATATAGTAATTCTATTTATTGTAAATCTTTCTTCAGTATTATGGAATCAACTGCACCTCTTTTCATCATTCAGAACATTTTTCAACAATAAAAAAACAGCTTTCTTTAAATTAAAGGAGCGATGTACAAAATTTAGGGGGGGGTGTGTATTATCAGAAATGGAATATAATATACAAAACTATGTTTTTATTATAGTTTATAAGTACCTGTAACTACAAATTGTGTGAAACTGTGTTCTTGTCAACTTAGAATGAGCCTTCGTATCTAAAGCCTACATAGCAGCAGCTTGCTTTCCAACAGAGGCTGCCACCGCCATGTTTCTACTGGCCGAACTGCGTAATTCTTTGAACATCTGAACATCGATGTGGCCTCCATCCTGAAACTTGTCCAGTCCATGCCTAATCCAATCACAGCTGTTATTGGTCTAAATCTTCTTCGACAGTATTACCAGCATTAAAACTATGAAGCTAAAGTTCAGCCGCTTCATGTTTGAATTTCCCTATTCCATCATAAACAGTGCAGCAGGGATTATAAAGCCCTGGGGGGCCATTTAAGGTGAACCGGGAACATTTGAGTAGAAAATCTGGGGAGAATAGTGATTATTAATCTAAGTCTAAACTGAATTAACATAAAAAACACAATGAAATGTTTGAAACTCACTATACTGTACTAAACTTACCACGCCCTGCTAATAATATGAGCTGGCTAGGTAGAACCACTTGATGGCTGGAATAAATAGCTTGAATACCGCTGGAACGCATGAAAACCAGAAGAAAACAGAAGAAGAGAAAACATGAAGAAGCCAAATGAAATCCGAACAGGTACTGAAACCCTGACGGCCAGCTTCTCTGGAAAGATACAGGCGGTTGGCAGGGATTCAGTATGTTGCAATGCACAACCTCACCACCAGATGGTACACACTAGAAGCCTTTTTAAGCTACGTTGAACCATTTTCATTTTCATTTTTTATTCCATGAGTCACCTTGCATGTTTAAGGTGGTAGTAACTTCAGGGCTATAAATCCCTGCAGGGTGTGAGTGACGGGATCCATAGATTGGGAAGAGGTGGTACAGTGCAGTGAATGTCTCATTCCATGTGTGGAAAATGGCTCCAAAGCAGATGTTAATGGTGGGCTAAAAGGAGTAACTGCATTTGGGCGTGCCAAAGGCCATAGTGTGAAGGAAGTAGCTGAATCTGCAGGTGTATGGAAGCGTACGGTCATACGGGTCTACCAGCAGCGGCTAAAATCCCAGTCTACAGGAAACTCTCTTCAGAATTGTGCCAGGAATGGCATCCACCAAATTTGGCCCAACTGCACAATTCTTTGATGTAAGAGTGTCTGAACAACTACAGAAGACCTCAGTGCTAATACTACACGTACACATAAAGACATATATACGGCCCAGCACGTACCCAGGAACGCTTTCCACATCCGCAGGACACAAAACACTGTTTACCTTCTTCTTAACTGAAGGAAGTGGACACTGCTTTCCTGAGGTCAAAGCTTTAGGCATTACTGTGTATGAATGTGGCTCATTATGCATATTATAGGGCCTATTTCATGGAACGTTGTCGGGTAGAGGGCCTCTACAGCATCCACAACCGTCCACTCCGTTCGGAATCCATGTCATTCCCATATAAGCGTTGGTCAAAGACCATAGTGTGAAGGAAGTAGCTGAATCTGCAGTTGTATGGAAGCGTACGGTCATACGGGTCTACCAGCAGTGGCTAAAATCCCAGTCTACAGGGAATTCTCCTCGGAATTGTGCCAAGAATCCACCAAATCTGGACCAACTGCGCAATTCTTTGATGCACGAGTGTCTGAACAATGATGTGGCCTACATCCAGAAACTTGACCAGTACATGCAAAAACCAATCACAGCTGGAGGTACTACATGCTATTGGGTACGTTTCAGTCACAGAGGACTTATTTTTTGTCCGGTAAACTTATTAAACACATCTGATACAACGTTCAGAGCTTTCCTTTTTCCTTTATTCGGCAGACGTGTTGCATAAAAGCAACTAAACAGAAGTTTGTTGTTATCGTTAACATCATCACTGTTTCGGGAGCATCCATCGTGGGGTACAGGGAAACCTACCTTTGATTCTTTCTGGCCAGCCTCATAAAATGACTGTTCGTTACCAGAAACTTCAGCGTCAGCCGTTTTTTTTTTTTTTTTGGATGGCGTGAGCGTTGAGCTAAAACCGCCTCAGCTAGGCACAATACTCGACACTTGAAACTGGGCATTTCTCCAGTGGGGTATGGCATTAAACTGTCAGCGTGCACATGTGTTTGTTTGTGTAACAGGGAGAAGGAGAAAGGGAAAGAAGGAGGGAGTGAGCGAGACACATTAGCATTGTGTGAGTGCAGTGAGTTTCACAATGGGTGGATCCTCCTGCTTCTCCGGGTGCGCCTCCTGTCCAGATGAGGCAAATTTAGCGCTGCTCTGGCTGTGTTCATTTACTCCTCACTTCTCTCTCTCTCTCTTTCTCTCCTCTCACTGTGTGAAGGGAAGCCCTCAGCCACCCAGAGGGGGACGGGTCTGCTCGCCGTAAGTGGCTGTTTAGAACACTGCACAAACAGTACAGACTGTGGGTCATTCTGCAGAGGCTGGTTTCACTGGAACTCATTTCAGCACACAGGGCTCCAACTGAAGGAGACGGAATACTGCTCAACACAACGCAGTTAGATTATTAGTCTTGAGATCATTCAGCAGCTACCAGAGGTGAAGTCAGGTGTGTGACACGCAGCCTGAGGGGTCTGCTACCTGACGCAAACCCGAAGACTCCCATTCATGTTTTAGCGACTGGCCAAAGGTGACAAGTTTACATGTACGTGGTCCTGAAGGTAACCACCCGGGGTTTATAACCTAAGCTGTAATCTGATTCCCGTTGTTGTTACAGCCACTGATTTTGGAACACTGTTACATGTATTCCATCACTACCCAAATGTCGGATCAATAAGCCGTAAACAAGCACACCATTCCTGATCAGACTGAACACTCCGGAGCTGGAATGGTGTCAATACCTAGCAAACTGAAGGACAAGTCAACGGAACGAAGAATTTTGATTGTGCAGTTAAGCCTTTGCAAGCCAGTTCGTAAGGTGTCTTGTGAATGGATGAATGAATGGGAGCCTAGGGGAGGAACGAGGGATGAAGAAATGACACATAGAAGAGTGCAGGTCTTAAGCTGCCCCATCACATTTGCATTTGCATGATCGCGGTTTGTGATGTCATTTATGGATACTTCCTTTCCAGCTGTCCACACAAATCAGCATGTCCTTATATACCAAAAATACAAGACCGACTGACATCAGTACAAACAATGATAGATTACACATATTGGTAACACTTCCAATGAATCCTCTGTTTATAATGCTATCTAAATGCATTATAAGGTGTTATAAGATGTAGATAATTCCTTATAATACCAGGCATAAGCTTGTATAATTACTTTCAACTGGTTCTGATTACATATGTAACACTTTCTAAAACAAGAGTATGCACCTTTATAATGTCAGGCTTTATAATGCACTATAACATCAGTTCATAAGGGCATTATAAGCATGAATGTTGTACTAGGTCAGCTATGGCTTTAAACAAGCTCTCCTTATTCAAGTCAATGCAGCAGAGCAACATATTCACACTGTATGCCTCGTATTACTTATTAGACAATCTCACTTCACATAGAGCCTGTAAAGACAGCTTATAATGCTCTATGAGGTGTAATGAACTACAACGAAATGTATTAAACATTCAGATCACTTTAAAGCCTGTAATGGCCTGGCATAAAACTCTTAAGGGCAGATGTTATAAGGCATTATGAATCCTGACAATATCAATTTGCACACACTTGCATTACTCAGTATTATGCATGTCATTCTAACTACTTAAGAGACATCAAAGAAGCTTATGCCAGGTATTATGAGGTGCTATGTATGCTATAAAATGCCTCATAAATGCATTTCTAGTGCATTGTGAATACAGGGTTCGTAGGAAGTGTTGCCAAAGTAACTTTACAGCTAATGATGTACTTGATGTGAAACCAAAGTAAATGGCTGATTCAGGTCTTTGCAGATCTCAGCTCTGACAATGCAAAGTAAAATACTTACTGAAATTTATGTAGGCTGAATAAAAGGTCACACACTGCTGCTGGGGAGGGGGATTCCTCCCCTGCTTCCCATCATGGCACAATACTCAACCTTGACGATAACTGTATGGCATTGTCTGATCAATAAGCCATATACAATCACACCATTCCCGATCAGAATGAGCGCTCCGGAGTTGGAATGGTGTCAATACCTTGAAAACTGTGGGATGAGTACATGGACAAAGAAATTTTGATTGTGCAGCTAAGCCTGTTGCTAGCCTGTTGGTAAGGTGTCTTAACATGAAGTCTATGGGAGGAATGAGGGATGAATACACAATACACAGAAGAGAACAGGTCAGTATGGCTGCGGATTAGAGTTTGAGGATCTGCCGTGTGTAAGTACATGTAGTTCGCTGCCGGTAGGTTAAAGGAAACAACAGGATTTGAAAGGGGGTGAAAATTAATGGGAGTCTATGGGCGGAATAAGGGATTGGGGGGGGGGGGGATGAAACAATGAATTCGTACTCAGGGGTCTGGCCTGAAATGGTGTCTGTCGGTCGAGCAGAAGTACGGTAGATGGGTGTGTACTTCTCCACCCCATTTATTCTTAATGGGAAAAAATTGGAATTTCCAAAAAACGCAAGTCGGATCAAAAAGCTGTACAAGTACACCATTCAGGTGTGTTCAGTCATTCATTCTCGGAGTCATTTTTTGCCAATTGTGTTTGCACACACAGGAATTTTCCATTCCACATTTAACCCATCCGTGAAATGAAACACCCACATACACACCCAATAGTGAAGGCACACACGTATCCACGGTGCCCAGGGAGCAGTTGGGGGTTGGGTGTCTTGCTCAAGGGCACTTCAGTCGTTACTGTCTGTTCAGGGAATCGGACCAGCGACCCTCTGGCGACTGTCTGGTCGCAAGCCTGGTTCCCTAACCTCTAGCCCATGACTGCCCCCAAAAACTCCTGATCAGACCGAGCATTCTGAAGTTGGAATGGTGCCAATATAACTACACAGGTACCAAGAAGAAGGAGAGGAAGAAGAAGAAGCAGCAGAAGAAGAAGAAGAAGAAGAATATACAATGGAAGAATAACAGTGTTGTAAGAATATACCATCAGACAACAATGTGCAATCAGTAGTTACCCTGTACCTACAATGGCGCTCCTATGTGGAACTGAGGACCTGAAGTCTGGAGCCACATGCCGACCCAGGTAGTTTAAGGCCTTAAACAAAGCTCTTCTTGACTGTAGGCGATTTGCCTGTAGCTCCAAACAAACAGGCCACTTTCATTCAGTCTTAAATAACACTGTCATCGTCCTCGCTCTGTATGCATGTGTTTCTTCCCCCCACTCTCTTTCTCTCTTTCTCGCCCTTTCTGTAAAAACAGAAGCGGCATCCCTCTGGGCTCTCTCCCCTCCGGAGAGCGGCAGGAGCCCGGGCCGGTCCTCCCGGCAGCGAGGGAGACAGGGCCGCGCCAGGCTGCAACAAACGCTGACAACTACCCGGCAATTATCGGAAGGTAATTTCGCTCAATGGACCTTAATTACAGAGAGGGAAATTGTACTCCTCCATTGTGATGCCAGGCACATGGGGAGCGTTCCAAATCGGCCATCTTAAATAGCGGCCCTGACGCGCGGGGCCTTCACGAGCTGTCATCATTTCTCCTCCTTCTGCAGCTCCCGCCCAGGGTCATTACCAGGTAATTCTTAATCACTGACCTGCAGTAAGCTATTAATTGTAATCCTGCGAATTAAAGATAATCCTAATTAGGCTGCGGGGAGGAAATAAGTCAGGGCCGCTGGATGTGAGCGGTGGGCGAGAAAGAGGGAGAGAGAGAGAGAGCGGTGGGAGAGAGACGAGGGTGCCGTGACACGTCGTCCTCCATCTATCTGGCGAGGCTTCACCGCCGAGCGAGAGCGGTGCTAATCACCGAGGTCGCAAAACAAGACGAGAGCGAGCTAAAAGGGGCTTCTCTTTAACTTACGACCGCATTAAAGCCTTAAGTGCTTCGCTCCCCTCTCTATTAAAGTTTAAATGCTGCGGCTGAATTGCTGAACGCTCCTGAACATCTCTAGTCACTTTTAAGTTATGCACAGGTAGCTAAATTTTGGCAATTAGATATAATGGAAATCATTTACTGAAGGACGGTGAACTTATATACACTGGGAAATGTTCAGAGGTTGCATACGTAGACTGCATGTTTATTAAGGGTGGCTACAGTAAGCTACATCACTATTGGCGCACTTGGTAAAGATGGACAGAAAACCCACTCACTGTCCATCTTATCAGCTCCACTGACCATATAGGAGCACTCTGTAGTTGTACAGTTCCAGACTGTAGTCCATCTGTTTCTCTGTATACTGTATTACCCAGTTCTTCAATGGTCAGGACCCCCACAGGACCACCACAGAGCAGGTATTATGTGGGTGGTGGATCATTCTCAGCACTGCAGTGACACTGACATGGTGGTGGTGGTATGTTAGTGTGTGTTGTGCTGGTGTGAGTGGATCAGACACAGCAGTGCTGCTGGACACCTCAGTGTCACTGCTGGACTGAGAATCATCCACCAACGAAATCATCCAGCCAACAGCGTCCTGTGGGCAGCGTCCTGTGACCACTGATGAAGGACTAGAGGATGACCAACACTGCACTGTGCAGCAGCAGATGAGCTATCGTCTCTGACTGTACATCTACAAGGTGGAGCAGCAAGGTAGGAGTGTCTAATAGAGTGGAGCGGATTGAGTGGATAATTAAACTAGGTTTGTGGCCTCTCCTGTAAAGCTACCATTTTGGGGATACTTGATTTTCATTGGACAGCGATGATATGCAATATCCTGCCCAGTCATAAAAGGGCAAGCTTACACCCAGGACTGCTTCAGAATATTTGGGCGTACTAAGTGACATCCTACTTAAAAGCCATCCCGAGCGCAGCCCAAGAAGATTATTGTGTAGGCAACATGAATTCATTTATGAAATAACTACATACAGTACCAGTCAAAAGTTTAGACACGCCCACCTACATGGATGTCGTTGGTGGTGGTCTTAAAGACTCTACAGTCTTACACTTAACAGCTCCAACTGATGAGAGTCTGAACCAGTACATACCCTGATATACCACATATCCTCTTGATGTACCACAGTATGATATTTCTCCATATCTCCACCTCTAATATATATTTAGTGGTGTAAAAACTTTGATCTCTTTTTCTGCACAGTGTAAAAGCTCTAGTTCTCCTTTCAGTTTAGTGAATATTCATGATGGACCGACCAATAGAATTGCTCCAAACCTGCTTAGAAATAAACCTTGTTCTATCAGCTCCACTGCAGGTTAAGAAAGCTGGTTCATCCTCCTGTAAAGTTCCATGAATGTATAATTCCATTAGTGCTATTTTATGGTTTGATGTCTTCACTTCTATTCTGAAGTAAAGCATTAAGATAAACATAAAGAGAACCTTCTATGAGTAGACATGTCTAAACTTTTGCTTGGTAGTGTACATATGATGCAAACATGCAAAACAGTATGCAACTATATATATATATATATATATATATATATATATATATA
>CM067485.1:1725918-1742901 GCA_034552555.1 Semaprochilodus insignis
TATATATATATTCCATGTTGTGTCTTATTTAGAGCACAGAAACGTAGCTGATCCAGCCTGTAGACACTTTGGTCCGGTGGTTGAGGCACCTATTCCCTCCCTATAATGCCATTACCCTCCGTCATTTAAACAGTCCGAGATTTTGAGCTCCAGGCCATCATTGACCCCAGACATTTGAGTGGCAGTGGGCCCCCAAATCTTTAGAACTGTACTGTATTTGTATTGTACTGTACGTGTTTCACACTGTCATGTATCTGCACTCTATGTAGTCCTGTACACTGTACTGCTGTTGTCTGGGAAGAACGATATTTGGCTGCAGTGTATAAGAGTTATTATATATACTGTATTTAGCTCGTTCACAAGGATTGACATTCTGAATCGTTCTAGCTCAATGTAACCCCTGGACCCCTGACCATCTCGCAATCTAGGGACTAAAACCATCACTGGCCAGTTCCCTACATTATGAGCAAACAAGCATTCCAGATACAGCACTGCTATGACCAAACCTGACCTGACAGACAGAACCTACAGTGTCAGAACAAAACCCAGCTCTGGTGTTCAGGTAGGACTCTTATGGTGCTTATCTTCCTGACCTGAACAGCGCCAGGCCCTTGTCCTAGGCATTAATATTTATGGGGCATTCCTGGGGTCACCTCTGCTGCCGGGGGTGTTCTTGCCTCACGCGAGCCTGCAGAGGCTTCTGTTTTGGCTCGAACCATTAGCCGTGGCAGCTAAGTGGGCTGCGCTACACAGAGCTAAACATCTCATGTGCGCGTCGCAAGTCCTCAGGGTGGAAGAGAGGTTCTTTACGGCTGGCTGCAGCATTGTTGTCAAGGTCACACCACCTCAGCATCTCTACTCTTTCCCTCGCGAGGCCTCCAGAAGTTGTTGCGCCAGGATGTCGGATCACGGAGGACATTCTGGAAAGACTGTCACCACTTCAAAATGTCAATACATTGAACGCGGCAAGATCCAGAGCGTACCCTGGACCGACATGACCTTTCCGTGCAGCGTGCACAGCCAAACGGCTTTCCTGTCCAGGGCGAGGCCTGAGAAATGCGTGGAGGAATCCTTGCTGACAAGTTCTTTTCAGCGTTCGCAGGTGACAGCCATAATAATCATTCTTTCATTTGGGCCTTTTAGTTTGCATTAGTAATGCTACATAAGGCCCTGATAGCTGCCGTGTGTAGTTTCATTAAGGCTTATCCCATAAGCCATCTCGCTGTTATGAATGAACTGCAACGCCGTTTTGAATGGTCAATTTGCATCAGCTCACTCGGGGAGCGGCGGAGAGGTAAGCGAAGCCCGCCGTAATTAAAAGACTGCATAATCTCCTCTGTTTTAATTTGATTCAGGGCTCTCTCATTTGGTCTTCCTATCTAATCCAGTTCACTTGCGCTGGCTGTCAAGCAGACAAACGATACGACATAAAACGTCGCTAATCACCTTTGGCGGAGGGACGGCGGCTCAGGAATCGCGCGAGAGATGAGTGGAAGTGAAGGAAATACTGTATCGCTATCCCAGCCCGTAATTAAGAGCTTGACATCAGACAATAGCGGCAATGACATGATGTTAGCAGCCGGGATAAATGTGTTCTTTTCAATATGAATATTTCACAGGATGAGGAGGGAGGGGCGTGTGTATGCGTGGCTGTGGGAGGTTGGGGGTGGGTGATGAGACGAGTATAAATCAGTGATTTAATTAAGGGAAAACTTGTGATTAGAGACATCATGAATGGTTTCTATTTGGAGCAGTGAGGAGTCTAAGTGCTTCCCAGGGGGCAAAACTGCACTTGGAATTGCTTGGACACTGTGGCGTGTTCGTTAATCTATAGCTGGATGTGATACGGTCTGAAATGATCGCATCTTTCTCCAGAGGTTCATCTTCATCTCCATCCACTAGGCCAGTCATCACCAAGCACCTCCTCTTGGAGATGCGTCTTCCTGCTGGGTTCACTCCCAACCAGAGTCTAAAACACCCCCTTCAGGAAATCAAAGGCTTCTGAAGGCAATAGTCAGGTGGACTTGATAATGGTTGGAACTTCAGGAAGGTACACCCTTAGGAGCAGGGCTGGCGACCACTGCTCTGGGGTGAACAGGGACATGGGATACCTATCATCAATGCAAAACAATAAATCCTACCTGAGTGCCCTTAGTGCGCTCATTAGAGGCTGTAATGACAGTTCCCTGGACAAAAAAATAGTCACCGCTCTGACGTTCCGGGGGTGTTTTAATTACCCTGAAATCGGTTCTTTGGTTGAGGTGACAGTAAATGTGAACCACGGTGCCTACATTGAGCTGCTGGACAACCAGGAACATAACATTCCTATTTCCGCATTCCAAGATGACCATACTGGCGCTCACAGGGCTGCAAATGTGACTGATTGGCATGCTGAACATTCAGGAGCACTACCTGGAACAATGAATAAAAAATGCCAGGGAAGGCATCTACCAAATCTGGCCCATATTTGTTGGTGTGTGATGTGTTGACATATGGCAGAACACAGTTTCTGAGCAGAGGTCTCTTGGGCGCTCCTTCAAAGCTATATACACTAAAACAGGCGTTCTGGGCCCAGAGCGGGAATGACGGCGACACCATTTTCCCTATTAGAAGCCAGAGTAGCACTGACTTTAGGGTAAACTTATAACATGATGACGTAAAGAAATGTCTTGATATGCTCATAAAGATGTGATGTTGTGAACATTATATATTTTTTTAATCCAGCCAAAACATACTACTTCAAAAGCCTCAGTCACGGGATGCAGGGCAGGCAGCTGCTTCACATGGGACAGATACAACCCATTGCACAAAAAGGCTGTTTGAAAACCCAGCTAGTAAGCAACTGACAAAATCCTGAGAGTTGTTGCCAGCTTACTGTGTCAAACGGTGGATAGGTTGACAGGACTTGAGCGCCCCTTGTGGAGAACCTTCAGCCTGCTAAATTTGAGTGAGTGAAGTCCAAGCTGCTTTGCATGCGACAGATGCAAGCCACTGCACGAAACATTGTTTAGAGTCCCAACCCAAATGCAACTGACAAAATCCAGGTTGTTTTTGCCAGCTTACTGTGCCAAAAGGTAGAGAAGTTGACAGGACTTGAGCGCCCCTTGTGGAAAATCTTCAGCCTGCTAAATGTGAGTGAGTGAGGTACAAGCTGCTTCACACAGGACAGATACAACCCACTGCACAATAAGGCTGCTCGAAAACCCGACCAGTAAGCAACTGACAAAATCCTGAGAGTTGTTGCCAGCTTACTGTGCCAAATGGTAGGGAAGCTGAAAGGACTTGAGCTCCCCTTGTGGAGAACCTTCATCCTGCTAAATGTGAGTGAGTGAGGTACATGCCAAGTCCTTGATTTACTTTACTACAGTTCATTTATCTTTTTTCATCAAGGTTTATCCTTCAGTTGAATTATTTTTGGCTAATGTAGTATACCACACCATATATCCAAGAGATTGCTCATCCAAAGTTTCTCCTGAAATGAAGGGTTATTAAAAGGGACTCCATGCTGTGGTTACAGTCTCTACTCTTCTGTGGAAGCTTTACACTAGAACATTGCCCTGAAGATTTGATTGCATTCAGCCACAAGAGCATTAATGAGGTCAGGTACTGATGTTGGATATTAGCTCTAGAACACAAACACCACTCAAACTAATCTGACAGGTATCTGATGGAGCTCCATCCATATGCAACTACTCCAGTGTGTTTAGTTCTACTGGTCACCTTAGTGCACCTTGAAGTAGCTGAATTCGCTCCTTGGAAGAGCTGTTTGGATACATTTGGACATATGCATATTATATTCACTGCAATTCAGTATAATGGTCAGAGCAGAACTGACCGGTACAGGATGACAAAATTGAAGCTAGGTCAACACGCTATTACTTTCATTTCTGTAATATCTTGACCAAAAGTGTCTAACACATAAACAAAAGACAAAAAAACAAAAAACAAAAACGTTTTATATGTTAATAATAAATGCGAGAACATAAGTGCAGTGACCACAGACAGCTTTCTCTGCCCATCACGGTGGGTTTCACCAGTGTCTCCTACTTATCCTACTCCGCGTGCCTTTTAAGCGACATGACATGAGAAATGATTACACCCCTGACTACCTTACACGTCCTGAATTAATAATGCATAAGTTACCGCTTCCATAAGTGAATATATCTAAATGTTATTGGCACCAGAACAGCCCTAATCTGGTGTCCATATAATAACCAGATGACTTTTACCTCACTATAGCGGAATGATGATTAAATGGAATGAACTCAACACAATCTGTGCTGTAAAAAGAGGTGATAAGACTTTCCGGGTGGGTCAGAGGTCAAGGCAAACTGACATTTTTATCGGCCGGGATAAATTCAGTCTGGTTGAGGAAGAACACACTAAGCAGGATCTTAAAGTGACAGGCTGTCCCACCTGACTTAATGCCTCAATAAAGAACCGTAGACTGAAGAAGTTGTTAGCTTTTATATATTGGCTAATACCTAGTTCATAAGACCCCAGGACTCAGGGTCAGTCCAAACAATGAACTTGTAACTGCCATTCACTAATACGTGGGGGGGCTGCAGGAAGACATGGGTGGGATTTTATACTTATTAAAAAGAAAAAAGAAAACACCTCACAGAAAACTGACATCAAATGAGCATCTAAGTGTCCCACTACCAGATCGTATGGTGTCAAGGGTGGGATAGTACCTCCTGAGTGATCTAGAGAAAAATGGCACTGCCATGAGCTCAAGAGTGGCTGGAGCAGAGGACTCCAAAGAGAGTAAGTAGATGAGAATACGGTTCTTGAATGTCCTTGAATGTCCTTGCAAAGGATATTGACTCTCAGGTTTGTCAATCTGAGCTCAAGAGTGGATGGAGCAGAGGCCTTAGCCTGGCCAAGGAGTGTGGAGGAAGGCCTGGTCACAATGGCCTGGTGGCAAGGCAGCAGGGTGACCTGGCGCTGTTGACCACAGCCCTTCATCGATGCTTCGAAACAGGTGGCCATGGTGTGTTTGGTGAAGCCCAAGAATTCAGGCTCCAGCGCACATGAGCAGCACCTTCACAGGACAGAAGTGTGTAATAGCGTGTAATGCCTCCACGAGCATGATTAACAACTGTGATTGGCATGTACTGGACAAGTTTCTGGATGTAGGCCACATCAATGTTCAGACACTCTCGCATCAAAGAATTGCAAAGTTGGGCCAGATTTGGTGGATGCCTTCCCTGGCACAATTCCGAGGAGAATTCCCTGTAGACTGGGATTTTAGCCACTGCGGGTAGACTCGTATGACCATACGCTTCCATACACCTGCAGATTCAGCTACTTCCTTCACACTATGGTCTTTGGCACGCCCAAATGCAGTCACTCCTTTTAGCCAATCATTAATATCTGCTTTGGAGCCATTTTCCACACATGGAACGAGACATTCACTGCACTGTAGCACCTCTTCCCAATCTATGGATCCCGTCACTCACACCCCACAGGTATTTATAGCCCCATCATCCTCATGCAGCGCCATCTTCTTCTATCCATCCTGAGTCTTCCGAACCTCTTTTTCTTTTGTAACAGCCACTTTCCCGACCCTGCTGACCTCTCTAGCTCGGTCATAACAGTGGCCCCAGACTGCTCGACTAAAGAAACGCAAATGAAATTCTCATCAAAACTCCACTTCTCTTTTAATCGCTACAGTAAAGGCGGAGGCAATCAGCGGGGCCCTTCCTGCCCGTGACATTTTCAAGCTTTCCCCTGTCGCAGCCACTTGTGGGAAACAAATGGCCGCCGCCACCACCACCGCCGCAGCAGCACTCGCGCTATCGAGATTGAGTTTTCACCCCCGCCGCCGAGTCATTACGTCTGTCAGCGGCGCCCATTTCCAAATTGAAAAATCTGAAACAATAAATGATAGCAAAGCCGTTAATAACTGTTAAGAAATCACATTTGGAAAATTGCATTTAGGCAATAACCTTTTCTCCCTGTAATTAAATGACAGAAAGGTCCCCGCTTTTAATTAAGTCAGCAATTTACAGTTATGAAGCCATACTTCACTATGCAGATTAGTGGATGATAGGTCACCGAACACTCCGGCTGCGTTTTTAACGGAGCTGATCTGGTAATTACTCCGCTGTTTCAGTGGTGACCACGGTGAACCTGCAGCGGCCCCGCGCTCGCACGTAGAGCGCTCTGATGTATGACCGGGATTAGTCACTGCGCCGCCGCTGCCATGTCAAGCATCTTTAAATTAAAATGGATTTAAAATGAGGGGCATCAATGGAGGGAATAATGTTTGAGGAAGTCTGAGTGTGCGCGTGAATGAATGCCCCCCGCGCCACCCTCAGACGACAGCGGAGGGGTTGGGGTTGGGGGGGATTCATCATTGTTCTACCGGGGCCTTTATTTCTGTCTCTTAACTGTTGTCGGCTGTGGATTTATGGGAGGTGGGGGAAGGAAGTGAAACGCTAATGCTAGTGTATTTATAAACATATGATGGCATTTCATGTCCGATTTATCCCTGTTCGTTGAGTTATGCCGCTCGTGAGAAGGAGATTAAACACAGTTTTGGACAGTGCGGAGAGCATCGTTAATACCGCTCTCGCTTTTTATTTAACTAACCTCTATGATTCATGCACCGCATTGATTAGCCAGTTGCAGGCCTTTGGCTCCTGGGACAGTTCTTCTCCGAGCGCTCCCGCGGCTCTCCCGTATGGAGAATAATCGTTTGCTTAGAAAAGGGTGTTAATTCAACATTTTCTTTGGCCTCCGGGAGCGTGACATTCATTAGACGACATAAAACTGTTGCCAGTGCAAATCGGGCTAATAAAAGCTGTCAGTGGTCCGACACTTCGTTTGAGGGATTAGAGGAGTGCGATGATGGGTCTGTCCTAATTGCGGTGCAGGGCTTTCCAAAAGTAAGAGAGTGATGTGAAATGTGAGATCCTGACTCCGGCCATATTGCCTAAGCCGTATGAGATTGCATGTCATTTTACGCTCCCAAATTGTCCAAATCCGTCGGATTTGGAAAGCGCTTAACAGACCGAAAAGAAGCAATGAGTTGTTTTGTAGTTACTTATATTATATTCCCCACTAAATACATGCTAACCTCTTTTTATAACATGTAACTTAACTGTTTTCATACAGCTGTGTGTTCTGAGGGCAGCACGAATGAATTTGAGCCTGACATTTGTTTGTTGGAAGGAGCTAGTGTCATGCGTCGTGCCAAAGGCAAAAAGACTAGATGTGACAAATGGATATCACAACTTGACCTCAAAATTTTAGCCTCTACTTCCAAATTCTCAGGTCATGCGAGGGCTAAAGCCTTCATCGGGCTAATAAACGCTGTTAGTGGTCCGACACTTTGTTTGAGGGATTATAGGAGTGCGATGATGGGTCTGTCCTAATTGTGGTGCAGGGGATTCCGATAGTAAAAGAGTGATGAGGAAATCCGAGATCCTGACTCCTGCCGTATTGCCGATGCCATATGACATCGCGAGTCACAATTGTCCATATTGTCCAAATCTGTCGTATTTGGAAAGCGCTCAACAGTCCTTATGATCAAGGGGCAAGACATACATAACATGAGCAATTAGATCAGTTGTATTGTAGTGACCTGCATTATGTACCCCACTCAATATAGGCTAACCTCTTTTCACGTACAGCCAAACATGTACCTTGACTGGTGGCATTCAAACGTTTGCATACAGCTGTGTGTTCTGAGGGCAGCACAAATGAATTTGAGCCTGACCTTTGTTTGTTGGAAGGAGCTAGTGTCAAGACAAAACTAGAGGTGATAAATAGATATCGCAACTTGACCACAAAGTTTTAGCCTCTACTTCCTAATTCTCAGGTCACGGGGAGGGCTAAAGCCTTCATCGGGCTAATAAAAGCTGTCAGTGGTCCGACACTTCGTTTGAGGGATTAGAGGAGTGCGATGATGGGTCTGCAGGGATTTCCAA
Organism: Semaprochilodus insignis; assembly: GCA_034552555.1. Taxonomy (NCBI): domain Eukaryota; kingdom Metazoa; phylum Chordata; class Actinopteri; order Characiformes; family Prochilodontidae; genus Semaprochilodus; species Semaprochilodus insignis. The sequence goes on from CM067485.1 coordinate 1,733,856, forward strand.
AAGTAAAGAGTGATGAGGAAATGTGAGATTCTGACTCTTGCCGTATTGCTGATGCCCTTTGAGATTGCATGTCTTTGCATGTTCCCAAATTGTCCGAATCTGACAGAAGCCTTCAACGGCCCATACAATCAAGGGTGAAGATACAGATAAGCTAATACATAAGATGTTCTGTAGTTACCGTTGGGATTAGCTTTACAAAACTGAGAAATATTTTAATTTAATCAAAATCATACAATCTCAGGAGCGTAAATGTGCCCAAGGTGTTGTTTGGGAAGAAAATGTGCTTTAATGTTAATTCCCATTAGGTTTCTTTGTACGTTTGAAATGGATGTACTGGGGATTTCCCAGATAACCTCCCAGTTTGACATTAAATCTCTGTGGGAGAAATCTTTTTCCCAGTTTCTCCTATGAGCAGTGTATTAATCGGAAAATTCAGCCAAAAAAAGGCAACTGTTGTGGGGGATTTCCATTCCAAGTTAAAGTTGTGTAGTTGTTAATACCTCATAATGTCAATATTCCTCAAAAAGTGTCACATATTTAATAATTATATTAATTTCATTCGTTACTGTATACTGTATTTGTTCATACACAAATAGCTGCACCCAGAAGGAATTAACCAACAGGAATGAAACTTGGTGGGTGGGTTTGACATCGTGAGACAATTTGCAAATGATTCAAGTTTCACGCTCGGCATCAGCAAGGACAGGTCTTATCGCTGTACCTGACTGACCCAACAGCCACAATTGCATCCAGCGAGCAGTGATGCCCTCCATGAGTCATCCTGTTAGTGCAGCACCATTGGCAGACGGCTGCACCATGCAGGACTACATGCACACAGACCGTTACGACGTCCTTAACACCACGTCAACGTCACCAAAGACTGCATGGAGGGACTTAGAATGACAGCGGGTCATCTTCAGTGACGAGTCCCGCTTTTGTCTTGGTGGAGATGACCAACGAATCCGTGTGTGGAGGCACCGTGGTCAGCGTCAAGATGAACGGTTTGTTGTCACGCATCACACGTCCAGAAGGCCTGGTGTCACTCCACCTCCACCTCTACCGCACCATCTGCAGGAACTGTGTGAGGATATTCAAGCTGAAAAATTCAAGGTTCCTTTAAGAAACTCCATCCCGAGACGTCTGGCATGTTGCATTAGCTAACACGGCGGCCCGACGCCATACTAAGAGACACTACTTCTGTATGTGTAGCTCAATAAATATTGATCATATCAGTCTAAATGTATCATCATTTATTGTTCCTGGTAATCTTTATCTTCCTTCCCAACAGCACTGCAATCCCACACCTCCTTCTGGGTGCAGCTATTCGTTTGACAATGAGTGAACTTTGTGTGCTATTCAGCTTAGTTCATGTATGTAACACCCAGTTTCACCAAGACAGGTTGCATGTATCATTCTAAGCAATCAACATTAGCGTATAAAACGACAAACACTCAAACAGACTGTCCTGCACATAAGACGTTTAAAGACTTTCTAGAACGGATGAACAGAGGAGGATGCTATTGCCGCCTCTCGCTTTCTCTCAGTTATTAAGCTACAGAGAAGCCCCTGAAATGAAACTACTTCTTGCGCTCATCCCTGACCAGCTGCTTGCGAAGATACATATCAAAGCCTCACCGTCTGTTCAAACGGAGAACCGTGTTGACTGAGCGTGTGCCCGCGCCTGCGCGTGTGTTTGATTACAGCTCATAATGAACCTGGCTCTGCTGTAAAGGAGCTCAGGAACAGGTCCCACGAGTTTCTGCGAGAAGGTGAAATCATTACCCCACTCAGTGTGCATCAAGCGCGCCAGCACGGATCGTCTCCGCACCGCCGATATCAAAGGGTAATCCATCTTTGCAGCACAGCCGGCCACAGACAGAGGCAGAGGCTGGCGCTTGTAAGCTGACAGAAGAACCTGTGCAGGGTTGTTGGGCTTGCAGAGAGACACAGAGCTGCAGCTGGCACGCAGAATTCCAGCAGCATATGCACCATCCCAAAACGCACACGGCTAGGCCCCCACCATCGCTGAGCAATGGAGCGTTACAGCCGCCATGAGACACGGAGCATGCAGGAATCACAGAACAGAAGTTTATGAAAGAGAACAAGACGTGATTCTGCAGAAATGGCCTAACTTGAAATTCCATTTCCAATTCTTTTTACAAAGTAATAATTCCGAAAATCGCTATCGGCACGTCATCCCATTGATACTCTGTCCAGATAATGATAACACCTAAAACATCTAATTCTCTGGCAGAAATAAACTCCATAAGACATCCATACGACTGTAAGAACCTGTCCAATCATTTAAACCAGACTGATTTAAATGACTAGATGGTCTACCTACCACCTGCTCTGCACACGTACTCATTTATGCATGTGCGGAGTACGTCACAGCTGAAAGGTAGCAAGCTAGGTTCACAACAATGACCGAGAAAGTTACACAGGTACCTACAATAGGAACCTACAAGAGCTTGAGCTCCTAAAGAAAGCAAGAAAGAAAAAGAAGAGTGAAGTAGAAAAGGCTTCGAACAAAGAGACGTTGGATAAAGACACCAAAGAGTACAATGTAAACATCACAGTGACTTTCCAATGGTGCCAAAACCTGAGATAGTTGACAGACCTGGAAGGAGACACCGAGGCTGTTTATCTATTGGGCAGGTAATTATCTGCTTTGTTATTGTCCTGGATTATGTAGCCAATGTAGCAAGCCACTTATGTAGCTAGACACATTATGTATTAGTCCAGCGCTAATGTTAGCTAAACTGTAGGTGTAAGCTAGCTAGCTATAATTATCCTGTATGTAATCTGTGTGTGTATGTTTGATAATGCCTACAATGTAGTTTTGTTTGATATTTGTCTTATGTTAGTTTATGTTGGCTTTGAAGGAGACATTTTACAATGAGGTGAAGCTACCTAGTTTTCAAGGACCAGTCAGGCCATGCACAATCATTTGGAAGGAGGCGTGGAAGTAGTGGGTGCTACATTTCCTGATTTCTACAAAACTGCCCACACCGGCTTTACGATTTTGGTGCACTTACTGGTGATGTAATAGTGCTTGGTGATTTTATTCTGGCTCCAGCAATTACGTTATCAAACATGTAGAACACCCTCAAGTACCAGTAGGTCTAATTGGTGCTGAAATTGTGCAGGTTCCAAAAAATGGAAAACTAGAACATGGACTGATGGAAATCAGTGGAAAGAACATAGATCCATTTTTCTGGTGTAAAAAGTTCCACTACTTCGTGCAATGGAAAAAGGCTTTCAGGAAATCAACCCATTCAGATCATTCAGAAGGGTCAGAACACAACACTAGCATGCAACTAAATTAGTACCACCCATGAACAATATATCTAATACTCTAGACATCATAAATGCCTACATGTTCCAATGTATCTTTGCTAATAAGGCAGGAAAAAAGGCTTCACTGTTGTAAATATCCACAAACAACACAAAACAACATTCCAAAAACTCTATCCTACATTGCAGTCCTCACTCATCTTTCTATCTAGTCCAAACTATTCAGATTATTCTAAATGATCAGAAGACATCCCAATTCAATGACATATTGATAATCAAGGCTGTTTTCTTAATATTTATTAGCATCCTACCTGCTCCATCTCAACACAACACAAATCCAAGGGACCATTTTCAATTCACAGTCCTCCCCTTTGGGCTGTGCAATGCACCTAACCGGAATAATCATGTTTTTTGACGTATCTGCATTACTACAGAGCAGAAAAATACATCCAGATAATTGCAGACAGCAAGGAATTGCCACAGCAACTACATTCTGGAAAGTAAAAGTGCCAGGGTCATTGAAGCCACAGTAGAACCTCGATTCTTTCCACACCTCTGAAGTGGAAGTTTCCCCTGAAAGGTCCATTGATAACGTTGTTGCAAAGAACCAGTTTTGGCACTTTTAACTTCTGGTAACGAGTTTGGTAACACTCCCCGCCACCACCACACGTGCTGGTTCTGGTTCTGGGTGATGCGGCCCATTGCCGTGGCGGCTCTCCCATTGCGTGTGTGTACAGCGGGCTGAGGAACAGCTGGCTGGGGCAGGCTGAGCTGTGTGCTGGAGATGCAGCATGGCAGGAGCAGCTGGGCGGGTGGTGTTGGAGGTACACGAGAGTGATCGGAACAGAAGTCCCATATGCTGATACAGCTCCAACCAGAAGGCCTTCCACAGCCTGGCCACATTCAGCACGACTGCAGTAAACTCCCAAAAAACCCCACAACCAAGCCTACTACACTCAATGACGCTGCAGCGCAAATTACACTTGAGTTTAAACGAACAGTTTGGGCAGAAATCAAAACAACATGCTTATGGGTGACGGTACATCATATGATGTCATACATTTGAGATTATAGAACAACTTGGTTTTAGTGAACAGTGCGGTTTGAACAGTGTGGTTTGAACAGTGAAGATTTAGACAACCGTGTAATCGTTTAGGTATGCAGTTCGCTCGGTGCTAAACTGGTGACTATACGATTCTAGTACTTAGTCTCATTGTTCCAGTGCAAATCTAGTAAAGCAAATTCCAGGCAACCAACACACCCCCACTGACCAAGATGTGAAACTGTGTCTAATGGTATAGAAAGGGCTGGAGGTAGCAAGCAAGTGTGCAGTACCCTGCTCTTTCAAATTAGCTCTTGATTTATTGCCATATACAGGTGTAAGCAAATCGTTGAACATCCCTGGTCAAATGACATACCTTGTTGACTCTGTAAGTGACAATAATTCAACAAACCCTCTACAGGGAAGAAGCTTGAATATGGCGTATTCCTACAAACTCTAGTGCACAGTTTCTATTTACTGACTGCACGCAGTTGTAAAGTTTGGGCCAAATCACACTGTATTATGCTCTGTGTTAATCAATGTATGTTTAGGTTCTACTAGAACAGATATACAGGCATCAATCTTTCCCAAACACAGTACTTTACTGTACTTTACACGTTTGCACAGTACTTTACACTTTACTGTATATACTGTATATACTGTACATCTTAACTCCTGGACACTCCACTTAAGTACCAATATATGCACATGTTTATTATGTTAATTCAGTCATTATCTGCTGATAACTGCACCCCTTGCACATTTATACACATTTATTTATTACTATTGCACTTTTGTCTTTTCTATAGGTCTACAGTTATATTGTATTTCTTGTATATATTTCTTGCCTCCTTGCAAAGTGAGATATATTTATGCTTTTATCCATAGTGAACGGTACTATGTATAGTTTATAGTTAATAGTTAATAATAGTGCTGAGCTGGTACCGACCCATTTAGGTTTTCATACTGCACAACCCTGTTTTTTTTATTTTGTATTTGTTTTACTGTGCTGGTTTTGTGAAACTGCTACTGGCTGATAAATTTCCTTCGGGATCAATAAAGTATCTATCTATCTATCTATCTATCTATCTATCTATCTATCTATCTATCTGTCTATCAGTAAAAACTCTTGTGTCTTTAAGCCCCGCCTCCTGATGAGCCCAGTGTGCTCTGACTGGTCACCATGCCCACTCTGTTCTGCCTGATCAACTGCCAGAGTGGCATCCTGCTACAAGCTCCACCACAACATTGTGGTTGTTCTTACAATGGCGCCAAGTGTCAGTTTGAGTCCAATCTTAAAAAGTCTGGTAGAACAAGCGGGTGGATTCGCCCACCTTCACCAGCCAGACTGACATCCTGAGCAGGACGTTTCAGAATGGTCAGTTTTAAGCTCTCAGTTTTAGCTCTGTGTGTTGTGTCTCTGGGCGGTGCCAAGTTTGCTGGTAGGAAGGCAATAAAGATTGTGTTATGAGATGACGTCACCCAGCAAAGGGCTGGAATTCCAACAAAGCGTTTCAGGTAGTTGAGAAAAGTAGTTTCTGCGGGAGAGAGTTTCTCCTTCTGGCGTGTACTTGGGGCTTTAAAAAGTTTGTACACCGCTTACATGCACAAAAAGCTACAACACACTAAAGGAAAGAGAAAAAAAAAACTAAAAGCGAAGTAGATTACCTTGAACACACCCTATACAGAGAGCACTGTAGTTCTACAGTTACAGACTGTAGTCCATCTGTATCTTTCAGAATCAGAATCAGATTCTGATAGCCCACTTTAACACTGTTTTTTAAAGGTTAGGACCCCCACAGGACCACCACAGAGCAGGTATTATGTGGGTGGTGGATCATTCTCAGCACTGCAGTGACACTGACGTGGTGGTGGTGGTGGTGTGTTAGTGTGTGTTGTGCTGGTGTGAGTGGATCAGAGCCAGCAGTACTGCTGGACACCTCAGGGTCACTACTGGACTGAGAATCCTCCACCAACCTAAACTATCCAGCAAACAGCGTCCTGTGAGCAGCGTCCTGTGGGCAGCGTCCTGTGGGCAGCGTCCTGTGACGACTGATGAAGGACTAGAGGGTACATCCACAAGGTGGAGCAGCAAGGTAGGAGTGTCTAATAGAGTGGACAGTGAGTGGACACAGTGTTTAAACACTCCAGCAGCACAGCTGTGTCTGATCCACTCACACCAGCACCACACACACTAACGCACCACCACCACGTCAGTGTCACTGCGGTGCCGAGAATGATCCATATATATATATATATATAGGCACCTATCAGCCATTACATTTAAACCAGCTATTCTTATTATGCGTCCAAAGTTACGTGTCTGATACATCCGAATACATCCAGTACGTTCACTACAAAGGACATGCTAGCTTAACGAAACATGTAACTTGATGCACACATTTGCATACAAGTGAATATTTCAGAGAGCAGCACAAAGGTATTTAAGCCCACCGTTTGGGCTAGTGCAGTGCTTCCTTGCGAAGACAAAGAACAAAGAACTAGAGGTGATAAATGGATATCACAAGTTGACCACAAAGTTTTAGCCTCCCCTTCCAAACACTCAGCTCACGGGAGGGCTAAAGCCTTCAGCGTGCTGATACAATGCTTCAGTGATTACACAAAGCATGACATCCTCTGTGATGAATCACAGAGCAGCGTTATTAATTGGTGCTGGGGGAGGAACTGAATCTCCAACTCGCATAAGGTCACACCTCAGAGCACAGTGCACACAACATCTTTCATAGCAAGGTTCTGCTTAGGGCCAAAGCACAGTGTGTTACAATCAACACCGTGAAGAACAGCCGGGCCTCAGTTTATGGATGAGGATCAGAACAATGGAAGAACTTTCTGAAGAACTGCATATCCAGTAACAGAAACACGTCCAATAAGCACTTACATCTTAAAACTAGAAAAGTGCCTAGGGGTTTGCACGGGGGGTGAAAATAAATGGGACTCTATGGAAGGAAAGAGTGATTAAAAAAAAAAAAAAAAAATGAGACAAACAGATGAGTGCGGGTCGGAACAACATTGAATTTGTGCTCGGGGGTCTGCCCTGAGAAACACTGTCTACCCCATTCATTCTTGTAACGGCACTTTTCTCATTTTTATTCTTGCTTTTTCATTGTATTATATTTTAGTTAAAGATTTTAATGATTAATGATATTAATGATATTTTAATGAGTTTTAAATGATTTATTTTGCTTTTATTTTGTTTTTATGTCTTTGCATTTACTCCCTTTTATGTAAAGCAATTTGAATTGCCCTTGTGTATGAAAGGTGATATACAAATAAACTTGCCTTGCCTTGCCTTAATGGGAAAATAATGGGAATTTAACCACATTTTTCCCAAAAAGTGTACATCGGATCAAAATGCTGTATGTTAGCACACCATTTCGGGTCAGGCCCGAATATTTTGGAGTTGAAACAGTGTCGACATCTCAGAAATCTCAAGAAATGCATCAAGTGATACCAAAACAGCCTATCTAAATAACTACAACGCCCATCCATCACTGTAATCATTTGAGCATCACTTGTTGGCTCCACTGGGAAATCATGGGAAATGGTCGATACAGTATCCATAAACTACACAACACAAACACTCTCACTCACCGTCTAAACCGTTTATCCTTCAGGGATGTGGGAAGTGCTGAAGCCTATCCCAGCATTCGATGGGCAAAGGGCAGGTAATACTCTGGACAAGCCACCAGTCCAGACACACAGATACACACATTCACACCTAGGGGGCAATTTAGCATCTCCAGTTCGCCTGACTGCATGTCTTGTGGGAGGAAGCCCACGCAGACACAGGCATAACATGCAAACTCCCACACAGGACACCCCGGCCGGAAATCAAACCCAGGTCCTTCTTGCTGTCAGATAACAACGCTACTCAATGCGCCACGTGCCCCATAACACAAACATTAAGACATTATTCATTCCAGATAAAACATTTCCCATAGTGCACCAGCATCTTTCCTCAGAATCCTCTCCGATTTCAAGAAATCAGGCTGTACTCTTCTCAGTCTGGAGCTTGTGGTAACTAAGCCTAAGTCTGTAACTCAAAAACAGAGATCAACTTGGCTGGTGAAAGATAAATATGATCCTTTCTGATGAAGGGAAACAGGTGATAGCGATAGCAGGCTTCCTAACTATAGAGACCAGGGGAGCAGAGGAGGCCATAACTAAGACTGACCTATTGCTCTCTTGCTGAGTTAGGACATTTTCCTTGTCCCTCTTAGTTGCTCTCTTTCCTCCTCTGTTTTTATCCAAGTTGTGAACACAAGCTAGGCTAACTAAGCTATCTTACCAGCTAGTTCTACTATAAGTCTACTACTACTGTGCTTCAACACTACTCTCATAGCTCAATCTAGCTATTACCTGTATACCACATATGTACGTTAAAAAGACCAGGTTCGGGGGAATCCCCCGCTGCTCCAAGGTGGGATTGCAAGGCTGGAGGGGCCCAGTTAAAACAACAGGGGGCCCCTCCAACCATGGGCCCCCATTGCCCCAACCGGTAGTTATGCCACTAGTATAGATATACTAGCATTTATATATCACTGCTTTACTTTTAATGTAGGTCAATGGAAACAGACTTGTTGGGTAATTTCCTTTGGTCCATTGATCAAGAAATCTACACACAATGTAAACATCAACAGGCACCAAAATATGTTAAAAACATAATATGTGTGTGTGTGTGTGTGT
>CM067485.1:1743401-1800671 GCA_034552555.1 Semaprochilodus insignis
GATTTCAGTATGCAGTATGCATGTAGCCTATGAAGGTGGCCATTCAAACACGACAACAGAACAACTACCCGTGCTCTGTTTAGAGCATCAGTGTTTGACTTCTTCATGCTGCCTCTGCAGCCTTCACCAAGCAATTTTCAGGTCCGTCCTGCCCCAAATAACCCCCCACCCCAGCCCATCCCCTCAAATAGCTGTTCTAGACACCTTTAGTGAGGATCCCACAGACTTCGTTAAAATCGAGCAGAAAATCCCCCTCCAACACCTCTCTCTGTTGAAGCTGATGGTGTGGCGCGCCGAATTCCTTCTGCAAGACTGGTCGCCTGTTTTAATTCCTGCACTGCGCCGCGGCTTCTCTGGAACGCGCCGCTCCTCTCATATGTTATTCATGAATTTCAAAAGATCATTTGAGTGCTTTTTGTACAGCTACACGGCGAGGGATGAATTAGATATCACACGGAGTGCGGAGCCCGTTCAAAAGGACGTTGACATCGGCCTGTCACTTCCATCTTCACTGGGCTTTGAGTGCGGCGTGAAACTGGCAGCCGCAGCCTCGGCTGGTTAATTACAGCACGGGCTCCGTATCACATCCATCTCACATGACCGTGCACCATTACCCCTCCATCCTTCTGCTCTTTTTGCTTCTTCCTTCCATTTGATGGTACTGGGTTTTGTTCTTTCCCAAAAGTTCCCAAACGTAACCTCTACACGGGCTCCTCAAACACGGAAGACACTTTGATGTGAAGGCTCTGCCATGCTCTACGTTATGCTCATGAAGCTGCTAAGGAGATAAAAGCTGTAGCTGAGTAACTCATATCCAAGTCAAGGGTTTGTGGCATGTTATCATCCATAGTACACTATACCCTGAACACCTTACCATGTGCTTCCACTCCCTGGCCACTTCATCAGAAACACCCATCATGCTCTTCTGGCCACTTTAATAGAAACACATACCTTGTACTTCTAATAATAGGTCACTATACTGGAAACACCTTCCTCAGGGGTCACCAAGCGAGCTCCTGGAGATCTAACCCCCTGCAGAGTCTATTTCCAACCACTATCAGCCACATCTGCTCCAGATAATTGATCTCTTCAAAAGTTCTTGATTGGCTGGAGCAGATACATTAGGGTTGGATAAGGAGGAGGTATTGTTGTAGATGCAGGCTGGAACTAAAGATCTCCATGTGGACAGTTGGTGACCACTGACATACCTTGCACTTCCACTCACTGACCTCTTCATTAGAAACACCTACCATGCTCTTTTGGCCACTTTAATAAAAACACCTACCTTGTACATTTAATGACTGGTCACTATATTGGAAACACGTACCTCAGGGGTCACCAACTGAGCTCCTTGAGGTCTACCTCCCTGCAGAGTCTAGTTCCAAAGAGCCAAAGTTTACAGGATAGTAGATCTCCAGGAGGAGGGTTGGTGACCACTGGCATACCTTGTACATTTACTCACTGGTCACTTTATTAGAAACTCCTAGCTTGTACTTCCACTCACTGGTCACTTTATGAGTTTCCTCCACCGTGTAGTTCCACTACGTAGGTGTGCAGTTACAGACTGTAGCTCATCACTTGCTGCACAATGTATCAGCCGTCTTCTAATCCATTCATCAAGGTCAGTTTCTGACCACAGAATCTGTTGGCTTGAGTCTCCATGTGTAAGGTTTTGGATAGTAGGAAAGCTGATCTACTATCAGATTCCTCTTTTACTAATAATGGCCTTACCTACAGGAACGCTCCTACTCAGAATTCCTGATCTGGACATATTTGTGAATACAGGAGCAGATATTACAGTATTGGAATTTTACATACATCAGTTAGAGATTAGACTACCACCTAAAATATCCACCCAGGAATGACCATCAATGAAGGATGACCAGCACAAACTGTGCATTACTAAATGAGCTACAACTATACACCAGCGAGGTGGAGCTACAAGAGAGGGGCATCTGATAAAGAGGTCAGAGACTGTGGGGCGTGGGTGGAGCAAGGATCAATCACCTTTACACTGAACAAATCAAACTGCAGTCAAAGCTACAGCAGGGGGGTCTAATTTCTCTTCGGAGGAAGGACCTGTCACTCACTTGTAACAGTTATTAATCACCAGTGAAAGTGGCCTGTCCATCACGTTTCACTCAGCCTATACTTTGGTTGGCCATTGTGGATTAAACACAGACATTCAAAGTTTGTAACTGACATTCAGTGTTGTAGTTGAAGTTCATATTAACATGAATTTAGCTTGTCTGCGTCAGTTTCATAGTAGCTCTTATAGTAAAGAGTCCTGGCACTAAGCTGGTGCTGCTGGTTTACCATTTACAACCACTGACTGAGTTAAACTACCATGATCATTGACATATCTAGAACTAGAGTGATGTTATTTCTTACAAAGTTGGCTCTACTCATTGCAAAGGAAAACAGGATGGGTGGATTCTACAGCCAGTTCCTAATTAGCATTGCATGCTGGAGAAGTGCGGGAGGCATGGGAATACAGAGCGACCATGTGCACAGGTTTGTGGGCAAACAGACATTTATTGTTGTGCCTTGCTGCCTGTTGTTAAAGACAAGTAGCAGTTCTGGTGGTGGAAATCATGGAATCTCTCTCGTCTCCTTATAGGATGAAGCCACATTGGTGTCTGAAGTGGGCTAATGGAGCAAATGGAGAAACAACATAAACATCAAAAATACGGCCCTTTTTTGGAGGATGTGCGCCTCCCATGAGCCTCCTTGCATGGCCCTTCACATGGCCACATCGCCCGAGCATCTCACAGGCTTCCACCTAATGCTGAGCAACCTTCAAAATAATAGATCCCCACCCCCTGGGACACAATAAAACTCAAACAACACAAACCACATCTTTACACAAATGGATAAACAATATAAACAACAACAATAAGGCCCTTTCTTGGAGGCCATGCACCTCCTGTGAGCCTCCTTGCATGTCCATTAGCATGGCCATGTCACCCGAGGATCTTGCAGGCTTCAATAGATCCACACCCCGGGACACAATATAACACAAACAATACAAACCACATCTTTACAAGAATGGACAAACAGCATAAACATCAACAATAAGGCCCTTTTTTGGAGGATGTGCGCCTCCCGTGAGCCTCCTTGCATGGCCTCCACATGGCCACATTGCTCAAGCATTTCACAGGTTCCACCTAATGCTGACCAACCGTCAACACAATAGATCCACACCCCGGGACACAATAAAACACAAACAACACAAACCACATCTTTACACAAGTGGACAAACAACATAAACAACAACAATAAGGCCCTTTCTTGGAGGCCATGCACCTCCCATCAGCCTCCTTGCATGACCCTTCACATGGCCATGTCACCCGAGGATCTCACAGGCTTCAATAGATCCACACCCTGGAAACACAATATAATACAAACAACACAAACCACATCTTTACACGAATGGACAAACAACATAAACATCAACAATAAGGATGTGTGTCTCCCATAAGCCTCCTTGCATGGCCTCCGCATGGCCACAACGCCCGAGCATCTCACAGGCTTCCACCTAATGGTGACCAACCTTTAACAAAAAAGATCCACACCCCTCAACCCAATAAAACACAAATAACACAGCGACATCTTTAAATAAATGGACAAACAACATAAACAACAACAACAAGGCTCTTTCTTAAAGGGCATGCACCTCCCATGAGCCTCCTTGCATGGCCCTTCGCATGGCCACATTGCCCAAGCATCTCACAGGTTCCATCTAATGCTGACCAACCGTCAACACAATAGATCCACACCCCCGGGACACAATAAAACACAAACAACACAAACCACATCTTTACACAAGTGGACAAACAACATAAACAACAACAATAAGGCCCTTTTTTGGAGGGCATGTACCTTCCATCAGCCTCCTTGGCTGTATCCACCTAGACGCCACACTTAAAAAGGAATTCTGATTGGATAGTGTGTAACCCTTATGTGTCCCTGTAAAACAATGAAATAAGAGTATTCCTCCAACAAGCTAATGACTCTATTAAACATGTATCTTTTTAGCTCCCAGCAATCAGACCTTTGTTGAAGACCCAGAATGCCCTGAGGGCTCGCTCCTGCCTTTGTGAATTACCGTGCAGGCTAAATTACAGCTGTCTCTTCAATGTGTGTTTTGTTAGTACATCAATAAAGCGGACGGTGAACATGTTTCCATCAGTCATGCAGAGCGATACTGTGCGATCACTGCCTCCGGGCCTAAGTGACGGGCTTAAGTAACATTGCCACGACAGGCTAAAAGTGAAAGGGGGCTGTAGAAGTGGACAGCTTCCACATGCCAGCAGCCCATATCCTCTGCCCAGCAGAGACCGTGGTTGGTCTTCTCCCTCAGGGCACCCGGCACCTGCGGTGGGCGCAGAGGTGGGCAGTGCCAGCGTCGCAGAACCACCGTATCGTGGCGTAACGCGGCCTGACAGACAGGCCGTCACTCTCCGCTGCGTCAGAGGCGGCGGCTCACGGTGCGGCTACAGGTCTGCGGCTTCCGTCTGTCAGCCGGAGTTTAAATCTCTTAATTAAACCTCTTTACGCGACCGTGTTGCATTGTATGTTAATTAAGCTTCTAATTAAAGATTGAGTGCAGTATCTTGTAATTAATGTGATGTTAAAGCACTACAGATTATTAATCCTTGGCTGCTTTCGTTCCATTTAGCTCTTTGTTCTTCTTTGAAGTAGGAAATGAAGAACGATCGAACGCGCCGAGGCACGAGCTGGTGGAGACATATGATATGCCTAACAATAAGTTAGGGGCACCTTTCAAACAGTCTGTTATTGAAAGAGAAAATTGGAATTAAGAACATTAATGCACTTTGATAAAGCCATTTAAAAGCCTTACAGAAGAGCTCCACTGATTCTCTTTCCCAACATGTCTGCATAATTCAGTTGTTGAGATGTAAACAGAGTCATTCAGACTGGTAGGATGGGAAATGGTTCACTGTAGAGAAACTCACCGATGTCTACACATTAGTGATGATGGGAACAACACAAGTACAGCCATTTCATTTACTATCCAAGCTCACCAGTGAACCGACACATGCCTCTTCAGTTTACATGTAATATTGGTGGTCAATATTGGTCAATTAGTGGTCAAACTGATTACAAAATGGTTTCTTTAGGAACTACTTTGCCTTAAGGCGAATGCTTCTGCATTGAATCAATGCAGTGTCTACACCATAGCCTGCGTAAGTGGCCTACACCGCTGTAAGCGCTTATACTTCTGGTTGGTGTTTCTGCATCTCTCACTGCCAAAGCACTAGTTGGTGATGAGATTTCTAGTGTTGACTTTCTTGGAGTTTGACAAACTATGGAGGCTGTATCTGGGCAGATTGTGTTGGAGTTGGAGCTCCAGCTGAATTGTGGTGGAAGGTGGAAATGGAAAGGCAAAATGATGATGGGGACCAATGGCAGTTGTTGCGGGCTGTGTTGTCACGATGCGTAGTTACGTTTCTGGGGAGGTGCGTGTGAGCCAATACCGGTAAGGTATGGCATAGGGTAAGGTGTNTTTCTGGGGAGGTGCGTGTGAGCCAATACCGGTAAGGTATGGCATAGGGTAAGGTGTAGGGTATGGTGTGGGGTATGGTGTAGGGTAAAGTAATAGGATGAGGTGTGGGGTACAGAATAGGCTACGGTGTAGGGCATGGTGTAGGGTAACACAAAAAGTGTAGGGTATGGTGTAGGGTACAGTGTAGGGTAAAGTAATAAGATAAGGTGTGGGTACAGAATAGGATACGGTGTAGGGCATGGTGTAGGGTAACACATAAAGTGTAGGGTATGGTGTAGGGTACAGTGTAGGGTACGGCATAGGGTACCACATAGGGTACAGCGTAGGGTACGGTGTAGGATATGGTGTAGAGTAACGCATAAAGTGTATAGTATGGTGTAGGGTAGAGTAATAGGATAAGGTGTGGGGTACAGCGTAGGGTACGGTGTAGGGCGTGCTGTAGGGTAACACAGAGTGTAGGGTATGGTGTAGGGTACAGTGTAGGGTACCGCATAGGGTACAACGTAGGGTACGGTGAAGGGTATGGTGCAGGGCACGCCATGGTGTATGGCTCTTAGAATGCCCTGCATGTTTCCCTCCACCATGAATAAATACAAATTAATATACGTTTTAGTCCAAAACTTTAGACACAAACCCACAAGTCTGAGACATCTTGCAGCATATTCATAACCATTTCATATAATAACTTTCTTAGAGATGGACACCTGGGTCCACTCACCACCGCTGTGAACAACCGTGACTCGATATGCTCCTCTACAACATTTCACACCACACCCATGACCTCTGAATGACATGTAAACCCTTTACTTAGTTCCCCTGCAGGCTTCTTCAAAACCTATTCAGATTACATCAAATTATTTGGAAACTATTATAAAAGCAATATTTAAATGATGTAGTCATGAGAGTGAGCGTGGGCCACATATGGAGCCTTTGAGTTTAAGGGATTAAAGAAAAAATGTTTGTTTGTTTTTTAGTATCTATATTATATATTTTTTTTTTATATTTTTCATGTTTTATTAATACATGTATTAGTATGTAATTCTTTATATACACGTAAAGGGGAAGTCCAGCCAAAAAGTCAAATTTGCCATTGCTACATCATACATACTTGCCTACCAGCCTCCTATCATGCTGCTACAATACTCCCAGTTTTTATATGTCAGGATAATAATGATAAACTTATGGAGGTCAAGAGAGACCATGAAGTAGTTCTGTGTTCTCTAGACTGTTATCTGGACATCACGGCTTAATTGTGTTGTCGTCTCCACACGGATCTCAACATCTTCGCTAACCAAGATCACAAGGAACATATGTTGCGTTCTCAAGAAATCTTTGCTAACCAAGATAACAAAAGTTGTTTTCTTGAGATCACAACTTATGTTTCCTGTGATCTTGACATAACACCATTTGTTTTGATGATCATGAGAAAAATGAGTTGTGACTTCAAGAAAACAGCTTAGTTAGCAAAGACTTCTTGAGAACACAACATGCATTTCTCATGATCTCGAAAAGGAAACAACTTTTGTTATCCTGAGATCACAAGAAAAACGTTGCGATGTTGTGATTTTTACGTAAACAACTTTTGGTAAGCAAAGATTCCTTGAGAATACAACATATATTTCTTGTGAACCCAACAAAGTAGCAGTTGTGAGAAACAAGTTTGGTTATCCAGAGATCACAAGAAAAAATATGTTGTTATCTTAAGATCACAAGGCAATGAAGCTGTGATCTCAGTCCAGAAAGTGGTTACTACCTTATGGCCTCCCTTGAATGTGTTGTTCTGCATTTGCAAGCAGGTTGAGGCGTCTTTATAGAGTGGATTTGTGGGTAGAGCTAGTGAGGATTTATATTTCAGGCAGAAATGATTTGTAAATTTACATAACACATAAGGGACTAAACCGCAGCACAGCCACGCTAGAGGAACGCTAGCTCATGAAAGCCTGGAAACATGAGACAATAGCGGGTGACCATATAAGACCAGCTGGTTATATGAGAGTAGGTCAAACTACCCACAGTCTGGAGCAGCTACATGAGGATGTGCTGTTTTCCCATTGATCTGGTATACACTCATATGTGATGCATTTATCAATATGATGCATCTATCGACCTTTTTTCAGACTTCAGAGTCTAATGGCAGCTGATTTCTTATGGAACTGTGCCTTTGCAGTTTACGGGCTTTAAATCACACACATTGCTAAGAAGGAACCGGCTGAGAAATGAATATTTCGCTAATTAATCTGCAGTATTCATGGCGCTGATGCTAATTTCTCCTCCCTCCCCTGGTATTTGGAGACCGTGCTGCCGATGGCTCTTTTGCCAGCGTCCCCCTCTTCCCCAACACCTCGGCCCTCAGCCACCGCCACAGTGCGCACAGGGGACACGGCGTCTCTCACTGCCATGCATGGAAAAGGGCCCTGAGTCTGGTGTGAAGCTGATTATTGACTGAGCTTACCTCAGGCTCCTGCTCTCTCTCTCCCTCTCTCTACCACTCTCTCTCTCTCGCTCTCTGTCTCTCCCTCTCTCTCTCTCGCACATACACATTCACTAACACCCTATTTCCATCTTCTCCGTGCTTCCTTTGGCTGTCACCTGCTCGAGGCCTCGCTGCGTTCCTCGGCCTTCCCATCGCCCCTCACACTCTCCTCCCTTGAAAATTAATCAACGTAGATGAGACCCAACACTGCCTTAGCACATAAGAATGAAAGAACGTATAAAATTGCTCATTAGAAATCCTTCCCCGGGTGAAGGCTTAGACTTCTGACCATTTATCCGTAGCCATGATACTGAATCAGACTTCTTTATTTCTACAGGAGTGAGACTGAAATGCACGACACAGTACACCTGCGGTACAGGCTTCTTCTCCCCTTTAACTAGCGCTCTATGTACTGTTTGTATTATGGTGCGGTGGTAGGATGTACAGTATGGTGTAGGGTACACTGTAGGGTCCAACATAGGGTATGGCATAAGGTACAGTGTAGGGTCAGGTATAGAGTATGGTGTAGGGTACGCTGTGGGGTACGGCATACGGCATGGCATAGGAAATGGCGTAGGATACAGTGTAGGGTAGAGTGTAGCGTATGGTGTAGGGTATGATGTGGGGTATGGCGTAGGGTACAGTGTAGGGTAGGGTGTAGAGTATGGTGTAGGGTACGATGTGGGGTATGGCATAGGGTATGGTATAGGAAATGGCGTAGGGTACAGTGTACGGTAAGCTGTAGAGTATGGTGTAGGGTAAGCTGTAGGGTACATTATAGGGTAGGGTGTAGAGTATGGTGCAGGGTACGATGTGGGGTATGGAATAGGAAATGGCGTAGAGTACAGTGTAGGGTAGGGTGTAGAGTATGGTGTAGGGTACGCTGTGGGGTACGGCATAGGAAATGGCGTAGGGAACAGGGTAGGGTAGAGTGTAGAGTATGTGGTAGGGTATGGCATAGGGTATGGTGTAGGGTATGGCATAGGGTATGGCGTAGGGTATGGTGTAGAGTATGGCATAGGGTATGGCGTAGGGTATGGTGTAGAGTATGGCGTAGGGTATGGTGTAGAGTATGGTGCAGGGTGAAGGCTTAGACGTCTGACCATTTATTCATAGCTGTGATACAAAATCAGACTTTTCCATTTCTACAGGAGTGAGACTGAAATGCATGGCACAGTGCACCAGCGTCACACCCTCCTTCTCCCCTTTAGCTAGCACTCTATGTTCTGTTTGTTATTATGCTTCTTTCCTATGCAGTCGGTATATTTAGAATTATTGGCCTTTAAGTTGATCTGCTACATTTTTTATATTTTACGTTTTACACTTCTGAAGCTTTTTTGCTTTGTGTGGTTTTTGAACCAAAATACAGTCAGAATTCATTCCTACAAGACCATTTTCATTTTCCACGCTCTGTTTATCCCTGTTGCTTACACTGTGTGGAAAAGTCATGATGAATGGACCAACAGAAATGGCCCAAAATCACTTGGGAAAACATCTGGTTCCATTGACTTCCATTAAAATGATATTAGGTTTTTGTCCTCTCCTGTAAAGTTGCTATTCTGGAGATATGTTGCCCGACATCTGACTGTAACGTCGGACTGATGAACCAGATGCTTGTGGATGTCAAAGATGACAAAGGTTTAATGTGATAAGGTGCGTATGTCGGTACAGAGCGGGCAGGTAAACAGAGCAAACAAACCGAAGTGACCAAAACAGACATGGGCAAAAACAGACATATATCCAGGGACAGGTAAGGGTCAAAAACCAATATAGTCCAAACAAAACAGGCAGTCAAATCAAAAGGAAGAGGCAAAAGAGAAAACTAGTGGATGAACGAGGGTCATACACAGGAAACCGGAAACAGCAAACAACAGGGGACGCTCGGCATCAAGTCAATTAAAAACAGGTGAACATAATTAATATTCAGGGGAAGCCAGAGCGGGTAACACGTGGTGTTGGCGCCATAAATGGGAGGATTACGGGAAGTGTAGTCTCTAGATTTGGCAGAGGCAGAGGCAGAGTCCAGTCGCGTGACACTGACACATTGTTTTTAATAGTTCTGTGATTAGGATTGGGCTTTAAATGTATTTGAATCCATTTATTTTAAACCATTCATGGTGGAGGGGTAGCTGCAGGGTGCTGTACGGCAAAATAGACCTTCAATCTGTGCCATCAATGTCAGAATCAAGGGAAACGTGTGAAGAAACAAAATACCAACCCACAGTAACGCTAAGTGAAGCTAGAGTCCCAATGCAATTAGCGATACTAACAGTGATTCACATGAGGTGTTTTTTGCCTGTTCTAGATTAAACACAAAGCAGTTAATCTTTACTTGAATAGACATATTAGCATATGTTTTAGCATATAGTGTCTTAAATCTTGAGCCCGAGTTAAGTTGCAAGCAGAGAGACAATTAAAGAGACAGTTCACTGGTGAACGGGACGGCTCGTAATGCTCAACAAGACGTCCGTTTATGGTCTTCAAGTAAAGGAGCCAATCTGCTTCGGGGGAAAGCTACAAGCAGGAGTCGTTCGTAGAGAGAAACTTACTGAGTCAACATCGTTCACAGTGGTAGTGATGGGAACCAGACATCTAAATCGCCTCTAAAATCTCCCTCACAGAATGCTGTCATGCGTTGGCTGATGCAAGAGACACTGCTTTACAATGATGTGAGTTAAGCTTTTGTTCTTAAAGGAACAATATGTAATATATTTACTGTACTAAAACATAAAATGGCTATGATATGTCATCAGTGATTGAGGAAACATGCTAAGCTGAAATACTGGCATCTCCTACAGCACTGCTACAGCCGGTATGCTCTCCTTTAAAATTTCCGTTCCAGAGCGGAAAGCCTGTTTGTGTTTTGGCCCATCCACTGCCCATTTCCCAGTACCAGTTTGACACCTCAGGTTGCCAGTCATGACACAAACTGGCAGGCAAACTCAGCCTGCTGCAGCCAAATAAACAACTAGGGTTAACAGTGATAACGCTGCATTCTAGCGGACCTAAAAAAACGTTGTTCTAAGAGACACCAGCGATGCGTTTGAAAGCTGGAGACAGTTTAGAGCCCAGAAGGACTTTAGGACAGATGCTGAGTTGACTAGTTTTCTCATTCACAGCACTGAAGTTAGGTTAGGTAATGGCTTGTCAAGGCAGCTAGTATTTGAGCCACAGCTGATGAGTGCTGGCTAATGCTAACACATGCTAACATGAAGGAGGAATGGATGGGCCAAGACTGTTTATTACTTTGGCAACAATCTGCGTCACAGACATTATGACTATGCGTTGAACAAATTCTACAAATTGAGTAATGTTACACACGGCTAATGTAAAACATTAGCTGGTCAACTTACAGTGTAGGAAACTTCGTCATGTGCCGTTGTCAAAGTTTAATGGGGCACTTGTCTTGCACTTGCCTCAACCTGGCAACCCATGTGACGTTAAATTCTAGGGAGGAGGGGACAGGTCCAGACAACTCTCTCCAAGATTATAACTTCAGTAGCCATTTATAAACTCAGTATGTGCATTTCTGCAATGACCCATAATATTGAAAATACCCCATAATACATCAGGCTAGCTAGCCACTGCCAAAGTTTATTGGTGCACTAGTTTTGCACGTCCTTGTGTGTGTTCAATGTTCTCAACCTGGCAACCCATGTGAACTTTATCTCTAGGGAAGAGAGGACAGGTCCAGACAACTGTCTCCAATATTTTGAATGCAACAGCCATTTATAAACTCAGCATGTGCATTTTTGCAATGAGCCATAATGTCGAGAATACCCCATAATACTTCAGGCTAACTAGCCACTGCCAAAGTTTAATTGTGCACTCGTTTTGCTTGTGTTTGTTCAATGCACAGAACCTGGCAACCCACGTGAGGTTTGAGTCTGGGGAAGAGGGTCATATGAGTCATAATATCAGCTGTATCCCATAACACATCAGGCTAGCTAGCCACTGTCGAAGTTTAATGGTGCACTCGTCTTGCTTGTGCTTGTTCCGTGTCTTCAACCTGGCAACCTACGTAAGATTTGATTCTGGGGGGGAGGGTATGGGGGCAGACAACTGTTCCCAATATTTTGACTGCAATAACCATTTATAAACTCAGTATGTGCATTTTTGCAATGAGCCAGAATGTCGAGAATACCCCATAATACTTCAGGCTAACTAGCCACTGTCAAAGTTTAATTGTGCACTCGTCTTGCTTGTGTTTGTTCAATGCCCCGAACCTGGCAACCCACGTGAGGTCTGAGTCTGGGGTGGAGGGTCATATGAATCATAATATCAGCAGTATCCCATAACACATCAGGCTAGCTAGCCACTGTCGAAGTTTAATTGTGCACTCGTCTTGCTTGTGTTTGTTCAGTGTCTCCAACCTGGCAACCAACCCGGTAAACATTTGAACCATTTGAACCGTTGAAACAATGTTGAAATCACGTATCTGACTATATTTAAACACATTTTAGACCATGAACGACCACTGTTTACTGGGTACGTGAGGTTTGATTCTGGGGAGGAGGGTATGGGTAAGACAACTGTCCCCAATATTTTGACTGCTGTAGCCTTTTATAAACTCAGTATGTGCATTTTAGCAATGAACCATAATGTCGAGAATACCCCATAATACATCAGGCTAGCTAACACCATAAACATGTGTAACTTCAGCTTTCCCAGGGCCGAGTAGGACCAGCAGAGGCAGCATAAATCCCCACTGAACTTTTCACTCGTCCCCCACAACCCGAACCCCGCAGGATCCAGCACGCTAAAAAGCAGGCCGTCTGTGTACAGTAGCGTGCATTATTCATGAGGCAGCCCGCGCTGAGCGCGTGTGAAATCAAACAGGCCTGTCTGCGTTGTAGTTCTGCCCCTGTCCACCTACTCGCACACACCCACGCCCAGCCTGCAGTGTGTGCGCTGGAGTGGATACACACGCAGTAAAGGATATGAATATGGTGGGGGAAAGACCAACACGGCCCATGCAATTTGGGCGCCATTGGAGTTCAGGGAGCGTATGATCGGGAGAGTGCGTCTGAATGCCCCCCTTTAGAACCCATGCTGCGTGGAGGCCGGGCCCCAACGTACCACACGCACATACACAAACATCACACATACGCAGCGAACCCCCTTCACTCTCAATTTAACCAGAAATCGGATGAACCCTCCCTGCCTCATCCCTCACACACACATATACTTCCACACACATGCTCTTTCTCTCTCTCTCTTACATGCATGCTGACACTAACACCAGATTTCATGGAAGAAAGAGTAGATATAGTTGTGAGCTGATCAATCAGCAGGCGTGAACTGAAGCGGCAAGGCATTAACAATTCACATCCACTCTCAATCCACTCGCCCGAGCAGAAGAGCCTGCAGACAGAATATTTAATGTACGCCGATTTCCCTGCGCTGTGTCTTGCGAGCCGTTCGGGGACACCGAGCCCTGGCCCCTGCCGTACACTTTAGCGGCATCCACACAATTAAAGCATCATTCAGGTGCATCGCACTTACCTTTTTATTCGGAGCCACCTCTACCGAAGCCTCCCCCCGCTGCGAGCCAGAATCTGCACCGTGTTTAAATTGGTGGGGCCGGTGCGAGTAACAGGTAACTGACCAAGCTCCAGGCTTGGCAAAGCCCTGGGACCTAAGAGACCTCAGCTTGGTCCGAAACAAGTCATGTAGCAAGCCTTATTAAATCATGTCCAAGCTTTGTTTCCTTCATAAGCACTTTTGTTAGCTAGCAAATCACTTATCGTGTTAAGCACCTTACCCACAATACAGCTAGCTAAAGTGTTAAAGAAGAAGAATAGTGCTAAACTTGGGCAGAAAATTGGTCTAACAATTTTATAATAGCTAACTACCTTCCACCCAGGCTTCTTCAGCAACTCTAGCCAACTAACAAGCTGCCACCTAACGCTGATGTTAACTAGCTTAATCACAATCTAGCTAGCTAAAATGCTGCCAAAGAAGAAGGATTGGGCCTGGCCAGAAATAGATAGCGAAGCATCTGTGTTATTAACTTCTGCTCAGGCCTTTTCACCATTAACAACTCCTCAGCCATCTAACAAACTTTACCTTAACGCTAATAGTAGCTAGCTTAACAATATAGCTAGCTAAAATGTTGGGAAAGAAGAAAAACGCTGAATTTGGGCCGACATTTTGTCATCGCAAACTACCTTCCACCAATGTACAGGCTTCTTCACCAACTCTAGCTCGCTAACAAACTGGCACCTAACACTAATAGTAGCTTAATCACAATCTAGCTAGCTAAAGTGTTGAGGAAGAAGAAAAACACTAAACATGGGCGGAAATTTGGCCATAGCAAACTAACTTCCACTCATGCGTAGGCTTCTTCACCAACTTTAGTTAGCTAACAAACTACTACCTAACACTGATGGTAATTATAGCTTCACAATCTAGCAAGGGCATCATTAACAAGCTTGGGCTTCCAATTCTTTACCAACAATCTGTCACCTAATGCTAAATACCTTCTGGGTAGTTAACTACCTACCCTAATCACAACCTAGTTAGATAAGTGTTGATGAAGAAATCTGAGGTTGGCCTGAAATCACTCACCTGACTAACTCGGGACCTTAAACTAACAACCTGAAACTTCCACCCAAACTTCTGCCCAAACTCAGGCTTGCAGAAACTTGCAGGAGGCAAAGCTGACTACCTCACCCACACTTTGGCTAACAATTGTTCTCATTTATAAACTTTCGCCTTGTGTTAAGGTTAGCTGGCTGGTTAGCTAGATGGCTAGCTTACAGCAGTTTTCCTTTATGAACTTTCACTTTGTGTTATGGTTAGCTGCCTCACCAACACTAGTTAGCAAGTTAGTTTGCTAGCTGAAGTGCTTGCTGGTGAGGTTGCTAACCTTAACAGAATTATTAGAATTAGTTCTGAGAGGGAATGCTGTAGCTTTTTATGCCAATGTTGAACCATCTAAAGCATACTTTCAGTATGCTAACTATGCTAACCTGAACCTTTTGATTTTGAGGAACCAATTTACATCCACTCAAGCACGGAGGTTCTTGTACCCGACTTAACATCATTGGTCTCTGAGGCCAAATTAGATACTGCTGGGCTCCGGCCGAGGCTCCCCCTCAGGACACCCCTGTCACTTCAGTGGAATCAGCAGAGAGCCCAGCAGCCAGGGAGAAGCCCACCACACGTGTGAGTTCAGCTGAGAGCCTGTCACTGCCCACAGCGCCGCGTAGAGCCAAATTCAGATAGGCGTCGATGTTTAAGAAAACAAGCGCTAAGGCACCTGAGGGACAGCAGCACGGAGGCCTGACCGCAACCTCTCTGTCAGGATCAGCGGGGACAGCTGTCACGGACAGGGCCAGCTACAAGTGTGTACTGGTTGAGAAGCAGATAGAAAGAATAACAGATAGATGCCGGGAAATGAGAGTGCTACAGTAGATACTCAGGACGTTATATACACATGATGAAACAGGCAGACAATTACACATAGTGCACACTGATACCCATACGGGCAGGACGCATCTAAGGGTATTGGGCTATGCCTGCTATTTCCACTGAACGTGTAATTATCGCTCCGATTTGGAATGCAGTCGGTGCATTTCTTTCATACTTCCATCACAGCAGCAATTTTGGATGGCGTCTGCACCAGTGCACCAGACTGCAGGGAAGGCCTCTGCATGCCATAAGCATCCGGTGGGGGGTGGGGGGTGTAGAGGGGACGGGTTCTGTGACCAGCGAGCGCAGCATGTTTCCTGGGGCAGAAAAAAATCAAGCGCACACTCACCTCACGCTTTTTGACGGCAGCGGGGGCTGCGGCTCATGGCCCGGGCGGGGGGGTTTCATGCCTGGCAGGAAGCATGCTCACTTGGTCCTGCACTTGTTTAGAGCCAAGCATTGTTGTTAAGCACCGCGGCTTTGCTCGATGACTTGTTGCTCGATGACTTGTGAAGCTGACATAATCTTGCTTTTCACTGTTATATATCTGTTCTCTCTCTCTCTCTCTCTTTTTCTCTCTCTCTCCACTCACCTTGATCCTGTCGCCCGCCCGGGGTTGCCCGGAGGCCCCCTCGTTCGGCTGCACGCGAACGGAGCTCCGCCGCCGTTTTTCATCCCCAACAATGAAAGGAGCTTTCAGCAAGGCTGGTTCCAATTCATCTGTGATAAATGAGACGATAAGGCAATCAGAGCACACCATGACACACACTGTGCAGTTAGTTAGGCACACTTCGAGCCCATTCAGGTGTGCCGGTGCGTCCTGCCGTCGGGGGGGCCCTCTATATATACGTTCCCCGGTCCTGACGGTGCATGGCTACTGCTCCTGCTGGAGCTCGGAGAGAAGCTTGCTTGGTTAAGGCTTCTCTAGGCAGGTCAGGTGGGGCTGCTCTATCATCTGGGAGCTTCAGAAGTTTTGGTAGACTCTTTCGGAGCAGCTCGAGGAAGGCTGGATATTTGCAGGTCAAACTTTGCAGGAAGCCGACCCGTGAAGGACACCCAACCCCCTACAACACACACTTCTGTCCCCCCTGAGTGGGTGCCCATGTTTGGGAGGGGTGCTGGAAGGGGGGCCTACAAGCATGGGATCACCTGAAACAGGTACGTAGATTGATGGTGTTTTCAGTATAAGGAGCCTGCACTTTCTCTTGCTACCTGTGAGACAGAGCATGCGGAATTGGGGGAGATTATTTATCCCCCCAAATGGAAATGAAATGCATTTCAGATTAGCTTCATCAGCCATTCAGCCCCTCCCCTGCCATCTAGCAGCACGGCTTGGTTTACCTCACGCTCGCAGCTTTAGGAGCCGGGATTACTCTGAGTGCTGAAAATGGGTTTGACGTGCCCTGTGAATGCAGTGTTGGTCGTGTAAGTTTCGCTGGGGTGGCTAGTTGTGTTGGCGGGCGGGCGGGCGGGCATGCGTGTGGTCACATGGTTCACAAATAGCATATATAGGGGTCCTGTTAGGCACTACAGCTTCGGCTTTATTGCAGTTTATTTTCATGTTATACGTTTCCTACAGTGCCAGCTTGAACTGTACAGCTTTGTTTGGACTATTTCAAAGCTAACAGCTAGCAAATCTCATATGGCACATCATAACTGTCCACAGTTATGGGCAACTTCACATCTCTCCTTTCATTTTTATTTTTTTATTGTATCATTTGAATGCAGGGGCTATCGTTTACATTGCCCGACAATTTCAAGAAGAATGGAACAAACTGTCTTTGTGAAAACTCTGGTTCCATTAACTTCAGTGCCTTCTACTAGAACGTCTCTAATTTGGACGTTGACACATTTGTAAATGTGCCCTTAAAGGTACATTAAGGTCCAAAACTTAAACCTTCAACACGTTTTCAAAGGTAGAATATGTTTACTTTGTCAGGAAAAAAGGATGCAAAGGTTTGGGCACCCCTATTCAAACTGCTTGATTTGTTAAGCTTCTTTCTTTGGCATAATATCTGCTTATTTACTGAATTAAAAATGCTAATGAATCAATTTTTTTATATTTTAATTGTAAATGTAAAATGTGACTCATGCAAAAGTTACATCACGACTTTCTTTTGCAGAATTACTGCTTATTTACTGAACATGCTAAAAAATATATCAACATATCTTATATTTGTATCAAAACTTAAAATGATTCAAGATTCAAGATTCAAGCACTTATTGTCATATGCACAGAGAAACAAGCAGTTTGCACTGTACAATGTAATTCTGTAACACTGTACAAACTCTGCATCACCTCCTGGATGACAAGTATTAACAATTACAGTATAAATACAAAGTACTAAACAATAAAGAAAAGACGAGAAAGAAGAAAAATAGATATATGTATGTAAATTAAGGAAATGTACAGTATATATGCTATGAAGGTCTGAAAGGCATGTATGCAGTAGCTGTACAATAGCAGTCAATTATACACTCAAGTATCCTTATTAAGTATATATGTATCATACACATAGTATACATAATGCAGTATAAACATAATAACACTAGTGATGCATTTAATGCATGTGACTTTATCTTTTCACTAATTGAAATCATGGGCTCAAATATGTGCAGCTGTCAGAAGTAAACCTTATATCTCCAACATAACAATTTTACATAAGAAGGAAAAACATACCATACTTTTAATGTAAGTCAAGGTAACCAGACATTTTTGTAATTTTGGGCCATTTTAGTGCATTTTGGGACTTTTAGTGCATTCATCATGAAATTTACACACAATGTAAAGGGGAAATTGTACTTTCAAAATAGATCAAGAACTGAAAAACAACAAAAATGAAAAAATAAGTCACTTGGTCAGAGATATTAAAACTATATTTGTACCTTACTGTAACCCTTTTCAGCAGACAAATAAAAAGCCTGATTCAAGACAGAAAGTCACCTTCAAATAAGATATAATAGCAACAGAATAGATTCCATTATGTTGCATAAATAAAGTTACCCATGCCCACTCTTGAGGGGTACCGCCCCAGTGACAGTGTAGCACCTGCTGAGAGTACACTTCTATGTTTCTTTCTCTCGGCCTCATCGTATCTGTGTCTCGGCTTATGTGTATGTGAGCGCCTTCGCGTCCAGGAGAGGAGTTAACACTTGTAGTGCTGTCCTCTCGCATTAATGCCTCCATTTGGATACAATGTGGGCAGAATGCTATTGTGTGTGTGTGTTTGGGCACAAACAGGTCTTAAGACTGGGTGGGTTTTGGCGGGGTGGGGGGTGTGAAAGGGCACTGGCCCACATGCTGAATGGAGGGGCAGCTTCAGCACCTCCCTCGGCCTGTCACTCAGAGAGAAAGGGAGAGAGAGAGAGAGAGAGAAGAGAGAGAAAGAGAGAGAGAGAGAGAGAGAGAGAGAGAGAGAGAGAGAGAGACTGTTTTGCTTGTCAGCAGATGGACAGATGTGTTTTGACAAACGTGTGACAGTTGATTCGTCCAATCTGGCGGCACTTAACAGGCAATTATGTGCATTTGCTTTGTATCATTTCCCTGTTTACGCTCGCACGGCACGCCATGGCCCAACACGGCCCGGCCCAAGTGCTTCCAAACGGCCCCGAAAACAGGACCGGCTCACTTTGTGCGCATGCATCCAGCATTGCTTCAGTGCGAAGAAGAAGAACTTCCATAACTCGTGCATGCATACGCGTGCTGGCTTCTCACGCACCAGTGCACCCGCGAGCGTAAAAAGCCTGCGCCGTCTTTGTGCAAATTATAGAGCTTTTCCTTTTTTTTCATAATGGCAGCGTGCTGCTTCACTTTCTTCACTTTTAAGCCTAATTAGAAAGTTTCTGAACGAACTCCTTCGTTAAGTATGTAGACGACGGCGGATTGACAGCATTAAAACCTCTTTCAGCCTCTAAGTGCCCTAACCTGCAGAAGTCCCTGTGTCGATTTAATGAAGTGAAAATTGCATTCTCCTCTCCGCTTGATATGAAAATGGAATTTGCGATCATGAAATATACACAGTTGTCACTTCTTAAAAAGGTGTCAGCAATTTGCTTCACTGAGTAAGGTGAATATTAGCCGTGACAGGAGAAGAAGAAAAGGTTCAGAGAGAAAGAAGAGAGAGAGAAAGAGAGAGAGAGAGAAGAGAAAAAAAGTGTGATGCGTGTGATCAATGGAAGACTTCATTGCTTCGCGCTTCACTGCCTTTATAATAAGAGCCCGTATAGATCCGGGGCCCTCTGGAGCTCCAGAGCCGAAGACGTTGTCCCGACATTCCGGGGGACATGGCAACACTGCCACCTACAGGCAGGCCGCTGTACCTGAGAGGGCTGCTGGGCCTGATGGGAAGCTGCAGTGTGACAGCTGCTCTCATTCTCACCTACTTTTCACCCCTGTGTGGACCGGAGCACGCTTTTTGGGTGCTGCTCTTTTCGACGCCGCAGAGGGCTCGGTGGGTTTATCTAAACGCTGGACGAGGAGGAGGAGGAGAAGACAGGCTCTCCGAACGCCAGCGATAAGGCTGTACGCTCCTCCAGAGCCATTCCGGCCTTAGTCTTTCTGCCTGCACTGCAGCAGCAAATTACATGGTTTCAGGCAGCCAATTATACACCAGTGGTTTAACAAGACAGCAAACAGAAAAATCTCGGGCCGGTGCGGCGGACGACCAAATTTGCATTGGCAGGTAGAGTGCGGAGCACTTCGGCCTGCTCACCTGGAAGGTTCAGGGATGCAATGCACTCACTTTTTCCTGTTGGATAATATTGCAATGTTCTCGCTCATTGAATTGGCCCCAACAGCATATTTGGAGGGAAATTCATACCTTTAAATGTCATTTTGGATTATTACATTTCCATACAAGCGGCGGCTGGAGATGCTGATTCAAGTAGAGACACATAAGGCTCCGTTCCAGCATGTTTTATTCATTTATTGCTTATTTCTATCTTTCTATTATTAGTACATAGGTGAGGTTAGATAGTTACTAGATAGAGTGTTGACAGTGGTGGTGATAGGAACCAGACGTCTGAAAAGTGAACATGAAACGGTTATGAGCCCCCAAAGACAATAGCTTTGAGAAGCTTTTGGCCTTACAGTTAATTGTGGAAAGGTTCATTTGTGGTATTATTAGGGAAATCAGACCCAAAATTCATTAAGAGAAGATGCATGTAGGTTCTTCAGTCAAGGTTCTTCAAAATCAAGACCCCCTGGTTGTCTCTACAATATTAAATTAATAATGCTAATACATTTTTAAAGCTTTGGCTATTAAAGGCCTATCCAGAGTTTGAAGAAACAGCATCAGAAGGCTTATTACTTAGTAACTACCGTTAATTATTATGGTATTACTATGTAACTACATAGAATAAATACTGGTTCTTTGAATTGACCCAATTTAAATGCATCAGTAGGTTGTACTTGAATAAAACAATTACATCCGTTCATAGATATTTTATTCATGCGAATCCAATCAACACATTTAAGCCATGTAGACTGAAAGCAGTGTAATATGAAAATCCATAACTTCTACCTAGCTAATAAAAACATCAACACAATGGTAACTGGCGAGAACGGATGCTGAGCTCACAGAGGCAGAGATTTGCTTTGGCCTGCTCACCTGGAACCCTCAGGAATTGAATGCAGTCGTGTTTACCTGTTGAATAATATTGCATTGTTTTCACTCACATTGCATTAGATTTATCCCAACAGCATATTTGGATTCAAATCTTCCAAACAGGAGAAGGAAAAAAACAGCATTAAAACTTTTAAATGTAGGTTATTTCAACTCATGTACCAGCTGGAGATACTGGCACAAGTGGAGAGGCAAGGTTTTGTTCCAGCATGTTTTAATCATTTAATATTGATTTATATCTTTTTAACTCTGAAGGTCTATTATTAGTGTATAGGTTAGATAATCATTGAGGGTTTATAGTGGTGTTGATAGGAACCAGACGTCTGAAGAGTTCAATGCCTCTAAAAGATAGTTATTACATGAAAGTGTTATGGGCATCCTGACACTACAGCTTTGAGAATATTTTGGCCATTTTGGTCAGTTAATTGTGAAAAAGTACATACAGGATATTATAAGGCAAAATAGATGCAAAATGAATAAACAGAGCATGTATGTAGGTTCTCTTTGGATAGAAAGCCATGACCCCTGGTTCCTACCACCACAATGAATCTCTCTACAATAAACAATTTCACCTTAAAGACTCTAAATGACTGTCTTTACATTTCAATATTGAACACAAAGTAAGAAATTCCCTTTTAAGATTAATAAATGATAAATAAACCTGCAGTTTAAGGAGGCACAACAAAGGTTTGTTGAACAGCGCTAAATGAATTGAAAAGGTTTACCTAAAAACCTACCCAGATTTTGAAGAAACAGAAATAGAAGGCTTATTACTTAGTAACTACTATAAATTATTCTGTAATAACTATGTAACTACACAGAAAAACTATCAAATGCATCCGTAGGGTGCACATGAATTAAAAAATGACATCAGTGGCTTCAATTGACACTTTTAAACCATATAAATTGAAAGCAGTGTAATACTGTATATGAGGGCTTAACTTCTACCTAGCTAATAAACACATCAACCTGACGGTAACTGGCCAGTGTGGATGCTGAGCTCAGGGAGGCAGAGATTCGCGGCAGGTGCTCTGGCCACATAATGACAGCAAGTGTTCATCCAGCCATCCATCAGCAGAAGGCCCGCACAGCCCCCCTCGGCCCCCTTCAGCCCCCTGGCCCAGCTGCACCTTCCTCAGCCCAGGTGAGTGAGGCGGGCCTAGGGCCGGGCATTTGGGCCTCTGACCTCCAGCAAACCTGCTGCCCATGCGGTGATCAAAGCCCAGCCTGGCCAGCAGGCCTGCTCCGAGGCTTTGAAGATGGAACGCGAGGTGGAGCGGCATGAGGCTCACCGTGGGGGGCTTTGGGGGGGGCACTGATGAGATTGTAGTGTGGTTGTGGGAAGCAGGTGATGCTTCCAAGCATGTGCACGTGAAGATCAGTCATAACTGCTTCAAAGAGGTTCACATTTTTGTAGCACTGTTAATAATGCTAATAACGATTATGTCGATTACAATCAACCAACGCATTGATGAGGTTGTGGGGTAGCTGTGGGAGCCTGGTGAAGCTCATGAGTGAATCTTAGGAGCTATCAGGCCCCAGGTGACATCTGCTGTGATATGTTTATACCATGGGTATGTAGCATAGAGACCTGGGTGTCAAATATTCATATATATATATATATAGTAAAATAAAATATTAACTAGAATTTTTATTCACTTAACATTTCAAAACATTTTTCAGACCACATAAAAACAGTTCAGATGGGAGAAATACTACATTATTTGCAATGTATAATTAATACACATCAGCAAACAATAATGATCAATAGACTACAAATCAATCAGGAACCCTGATGTTTAAGAAGGTTATACAGTGATTGCAGTAATTACAGTAAAAACTCTTAATAACATAATAATAAGCGTGCAGTTTAAGAAGTTCTACAAATGAAACACAAGACATAAACTAACAGTAATCATCAGAGATGGAGAATACAGAGAATACTTAAAGAATTGTGATTATTAATTACTATTTTTGCAAGATTTACACTCAAGATTTATTGAAATTCATGGATACGTATTCTCTTACTCAGCTACGTTTCCAAAAGAATAAGCATATTTTTACTCTATACACACAACCACAAAGAGTCTGGGGTGACTTGTCATAAGAATAACTTTCATTCATTAACATGTACCATATGAATTGAAATGCTGTAAACTAGCCACCCAAACATAAGCCAGTAGTTCATTCACAGTTTACAGTATTTTGGGAACAACATAAAATTAGGACATGATAAAAATCCTGGAAGTGTTATTAAATAGTAAAGTATGATTTTCTGTTTAATGGAATTTGTCAGCACAAAAATACTATAAACAGCTGTTTAATTAGCTGTTAAGGTTAGTGACGGGGTATTGAGGATGCCAGTTTCTTTATAAGTCATATTCAAAACAGGACTGATTTCTCAGTGATCATTCAAATTTTAAAAGAAGCTAGTTTCATAGCAGAATCATTTCATGTACATATTTTTAAATAAATTGGTTTTATATGAAGTTTGACTGCTTTACAGGAAGCTAAGTGAGGCTGTCCCTGGCCAGTAAAAGGTGAATAAATGAATGAATGGTTTAATATAAATGAAATCAATGATTCCAAACATTTCCTGCTAATCCAAAACAATGTATGATTTTAAACTGATTATAGTTTTTTCTCATGACAAATCTCATGACAATCTGCCCCAAATCCCTTAATGTGAAGTTTGAATTTTGCAAAACATTAGTTTTGATTGTAGAATAATTTCATAATTGTATGTTCAAAGAATTTGGTTTTATATGAAGTCAGTGACTCTATGGGTCTGTGAACCTGTAGGCTTGACTGCTATAGGAAGCTAAGCGAGGCTGTCACTGGCCAGTGAATGGATGAATAAATGAATATTATAATATGAATGAAAGGAGTGACTCCAAACTGTTGGGTAGTAGTATAGTTTCTATTAGAGATTTAAAGCACTTTTTAGAGATTCACTGTTTCTCTTACCCATCAGACGAGTTCACGTTCCTGAGTATATCGTCGCTGTCCAAAGAAAAACGTATCTCCATTTTTGTTGATTTTTACTTTTATGCCTCGTTTGATCACATGAGTTGCTGTTTACACTGTGTGGAAGTTTTATGAAGAATGGACAAACAGAAATGGCCCAAAACTGCTTGGAAAGACGTCTGGTTCCATTGACTTCCATTCAAATTAAATGAGGTTTTTGGCCTCTCCTGTAAAGTTGCCATTTTGGAGATACCTGTTTTTCTTTGGACAGCGACGATATGTAAAAGCATATTTTACTTTCACTGAAGTTTATTTTTGGTGTGTTAAAATGTTTAACTTCAGATTTAGAGAAGATTTAGAGGACAACAGTTTCTCTGTACTTGTTACACCTCTGGTAATCGTCCCTAGAACACAAAGCAACATATACAGAAGTCTCAAAAACCTGCTGTAGAAACACACACTCAGAAAATATGTGTTTTCTAAAAGGTTCTTTGGTAAAGACAAAGGTTCTACAGTATTTAGAGCCATGTGCTAAATATATTGAATCAGTGCATACTTAAATAGACCTTTGCAGGGTGAAATGGATCTTTAGACTGATGCGGACAGCGTACGTATACGGTTCTATACAGCACCCAAAAGGGTCCTTCTATCCTGATGACCTTGACATCAAAACTGATCTGAAGCCTTTTTTTGGTGCTATATAGAACCATATATAACACATGTTCTCAATCCGAAGACCCATTCCAACATACAAAGAACTGTTTAAGCATACAAATGAGTGTTCAGAACCACCGTCTTGACCTAAGAACCCCTGAAAAAACAACGTTTGTAAGAGAGAGAAAAATGGTGGGTCAATCTCAATGACTTCAATTACAGTTATTTAAGTGCCTGTTTTTGTGGTCAGATTGAGCTGTTTGTATCTATGCACATCATCTAGTAGATTCAGCTAATCTCTCTCCTCTCTCTCTCTCTCTCTGTTTCTTTCTCTCTGTTTTTAATGGACTGCCAGGTTAGCTTTCGGGACTGGTTGGGTCAGTCCTGAGATTATGCTAACTGCTTGATTAATCATTGAACTTGATTTATCTTTAATCGCTGGCTGAGTCCTAGTATGGCTTTATTAAAACAGTCTACAGCAACAGAGAAAATCCAGTCAAACAGTTTTTCAAGTAAAGTATTTCAAGTAAATTCAAAACTAAATTATAATTTAAACATTTTAATAGTTTTCTCATGACAATTTGCCCTATAATCCCAGAGACACAAGTTGGCCCAAACTGCCAATGTTTGCTATGAAATAATGAAATTAGCTTAGCACAGGACATTATCCAGAAAATAAAAAATGCTGTACTTTCTCCTCTACTGGCTAGAAATGTGTAACTGTGGAAAATTTAATTAGTAGAAAATTATAATGTCTCAGTTTTTACTTCAGAATGTGTGGCAATTCTATGCTCACCTCAGCTCATAGCGTGTCTCGCCTTTCCCAGACAGGATATGACATGAGACCAAGTGGATGCACAAAAGTAGTATTGCACTGAGAAGTAGCACCATGTGATGTCTTATTTTAACCTGTTCTTAACATTGTGTATTTTGTTTTCATATGTACTGTTTAATTTGCACTTTTGTAAGGTGTCCTTGAGTGACAGAAAGGCACCTATGAAATAAAATGTATTATTATTTATTATTTTGTTGGTAATATTAACAATGTGACAACCTGCCCCTGTGACACGATGCCATAGTTGCCCCTGCAGTATTCTGCAAAAGTTAAGGCATCTAACAAATATCTGAAAAGCGTTTATCATACACTATCAGGACATGTATGTTTTCTAGTTAATAACTCTATATAACCCCGGTGCTCCTCAGGCTCGTCATCTGGTAGATTCAGAGGCTCTCTCTCTCTCTGTCTCTCTCTCTCTCTCTCTCTCTCTCTGTCTCTGTCTCTGTCTCTCTCTCTGTCTCGGTTTCTTCCTCTCTGTATGGACTGCCAGGTTACCTATCGCTACTGGTTGTGTCAATCCTGAGATTATGCTAACTGAATTTCTAGCATTGTGATTATAAGCTGAGAGCTGAATATGAGTGACTAAGAGTGTAGGAATGTCTGAACAGCCGTGTTTTAGTGGGGTTTAGTGGGTTTGTTTAGTGAGGTATCTAAGCAGACCTCTGATTAACGTGGTTACAAGGACATCGCCCGTATTGTCTCATTATCTCAGGGCCCTTATTTTATTTTATCGTATGTCTTGCATTCGTCTATTTTATGCTTACTGTTTAATACATTCAGTATACACTTGTTCTTGTTTTAGCTGTAATCTGTTTATAGTTAAATGTTTATGTGCTGCAACCTGGGTCAGAGAGTAATGCAATGTCAATCCTCTGTATGTCTTGTACATATTGAAGTATTGACAATAAAACTACTTGACTTGACTGTATATTACTGTATATTAGAAGTTAAATCATGTGAGTAACCTGCAGCATTTCAGTGATATTTTGGGCTGCGGCAGACTGGAGCACGTTGTCACACTTTTCACACATATCTTAAGATACGGTGGGATCAGCAGATGCATACCAAATGAAAGGGCGAAGTCTCGGGCATATATTTCATATTCATTACAATTTCATAACTTATTTCAGCGCAGGCTTATAAGCATTTAAATGGCAGTTATGCATTTGTGACAAGTCGCCCCATCAACTGTGGGGTAAGATGTCACACTGGATTCTGTAACAAAACAACAAACTAATGATGAATTCATTACTGGGTTATTTTCCTTCTTTTTGTTTTTTGTGTTTTGTACTTCAGTCAGAATGAAAGCCACTTTAAAAAAGCATGATTAATTGTTGAAGTTAATTCATCTTTGATCACTGGCTGAGCCTTAGTATAGCCTTATTAAAATAGTCTACAACAACTGAGAAAATCCAGTCAAACAGTTTTTCAAAAACAGCACTTCAAGTAATTTCAAAACCAAATTTTGATTTTAAAATTATAGTAGTTTTTCTTAGGACAAGTTGCCCCAAACTGCTATGTGTGCCAATGATTGCTATATTGTGAAATTAACTTGCCCTAATTAAGCACAGGACATTATCCATTAACAATGTGACAACTTACCCCCATGACAATATGCCATAGTCTTCCTTGCAATACTCTGCAAAAGTCGAGGCAACTAACAAATAATTCAAAAGCGTTTATCATACACCATCAGGACGTGTATGTTTTCCAATAAATAACTCCAAATATATAACTCTAGAATTATTACTAATAAACATAAATACAGTAACTGGCTGCAACTTTTAGCCATTTCATTAATATTCATCAATTCCTTTAGCACCTCTCCTGACTGAATTGAAAGAGGGACTAATAGGATAAACTAAGATTTGGATTGCACATACAATTAAAGCCTTTTTTTGTAAATGGTTAATTAAAATTACTACTTATATTATTAATACTATTTACCTTTCAAGATTGTGTTTTTCAGAGTGCACTGCTTATATAAATCACTTATTAAATATAATGACCCCCATACGGCAGTACTGTAGACGCCAATGCCCAACTGTTTTCTGTAATACCTAAGGTCAACACAATAGCAGTCATCAGTGTTAATTCTCTAATCTAACCCTATGCTCACTTCAGCTCATAGCACGTCTCGCCTTTCCCAGACAGGATATGACATCAGACCAAGTAGATGCACACAAGTAGTATTGTGCTGTTACGTAGTACCATGTAATGTGGGGAATATTAATGTGACAACCTGCCCCTGTGACATGATGCCATAGTTGCCTCTACAGTATTCTGCAAAAGCCAAGGCAACTAACAAATACCTGAAAGCGTTTATCATACACTATCAGGACATGTATGTTTTCCAGTAAGAAAAAGAATTAGAATTAATACTAATAAACATAAATACAGTAACTGGCTGTAATCTAGCCATTGCATTAATATTACTCATTTCCTTCAGCAGCTCTCCTGACTGAATTTAAAGAAGGGCTAATAGGATAAACTAGGAAGTGGATTGCACATACAATTAAAGCAATTTTTGTAGATGGTTAATAAAAAATGACTACTTATATTATAAACTTAATAAACTATATTGTTTATTTACATTTGCACAACAATGTTTGACATGTGTGCTGCTTATATAAATGGCCTATTAAATATAATATTCCCCAGTACTGTAGACGCCAATGCCCAATTGTTTTCGGTAACACCTTTTAAAGCAGTACTGTTGTCAATACAACAGTGTTAACTCTCTAATCTAAATCTATGCTGACCTCAGCTCATAGCATGTCTCGCCTTTCCCAGACCGGATATGACATCAGACCAAGTAGTTGCACAAAATATATAAAAAAGTATATTTTGCAGCATAAAAAACTCACTATATAAATATAACACTAGAATTATTACTAATAAACATAAATACAATAACTGGCTGTAATCTAGCCATTGCATTAATATTCATCAATTCCTTCAGCAACTGTCCTGGTTGAATTTAAAGAAGAACTAACAGGATGAACTAGGAAATGGATTCCACACACAATTAAAGTCTTATTTAGTTAATAAAAATCCTACTTTTATTAT
The DNA here is from genome assembly GCA_034552555.1 of Semaprochilodus insignis. Lineage (NCBI taxonomy): Eukaryota > Metazoa > Chordata > Actinopteri > Characiformes > Prochilodontidae > Semaprochilodus > Semaprochilodus insignis. Next base: position 1,771,973 of record CM067485.1, read on the forward strand.
AAACTTAATAAACTATATTGCTTATTTACATTTCAACATTGTTTTACATGTGTGCTGCTTACATAAATAGCTTATTAAATATAATATTCCCCATACCGCAGTACTGTAGACGCAGATGCCCAATTTTTTCTGTAACACCTCTTTAAAGCAGTACTGAATGATGGATGGCAGTCGGCGCAGTAGCAGTTTGTACTTTATTGTACTGTCGTCGGTACAATAAAGAAGTGTTAAATCTCTAATCTCCCTCCGTCTCTCTCTCTCTCTCTCTCTTTATCTGTACAGACCCTCTGCTTCTCTCTCTCCTTCTCGCTCTCTCTCTCTGATGGAGGTGCCATGCAGAGCCGTGTTCAGTGCCATATCTGCGGCGCTGCATCGAAATGTCACTGAGCACAGCACACGCGGAGCAGCTGAATATTCCCCCGTGTCTAAAGAGATCAGAGTGAGTGGGGCGGGAGGTGGGGTTGAGGGGGGACTGTGGCTCCGGGTGGCCACGGATTGGTGGTTCCGTGACCGGCTGCTTCACCGCACCAGTGCTGAGGGGCTCACTGTGGGGTATTTGTTTGGAATGTTAGTGCGCAGTGCTTTGTTTGCTAGGGAAGGTATCAGGGCTGTTTTGGGAGAATGTTTCAGAGGGGATGGTTTCCTACTGCTGGGTCAAATGTCAGGAAGGTACCATGACTTTACCTCTCCGAGGGTCTTGTTCTATGCTGATTATCTCATGCAAGTATTACTCACTCTTAGATGTGCATGAGTGTAAAAGATACTGTTGTCGTTGTTGAGTTTATGCTATATTACATAATCATTACTATGTAATTACACTATAATTACATAGGTAGGACATGAATTATGTCCTTTTATTGCCATTGTACTTGCATACAATGAAATTTAGGGTGACACTCTCCAAGAAGAAATAATAAACAATAAAAAGAGTAGTAATAAACAATATGGAATATAGATAGTTAAGATATTTACATTTGGACAGTGCACTCAATGTAAGCATGGGAATAACCTACTACAACAGTTATTATAAATATAAATAATATGAATAGTTATGAAAAATAAATATAAATAGGTATGAATGTGTGAAGTGACTGTGCATGGATGTGCAAAATATGCAGAACGTACAAATTTGCCAGTATATGGAGGCAGAATTACACTATGGATAATATGTATAACATAAGGTGACTGTACATAAATGTGCATAACGTTCAAAGTGAACAAGATTAGTCCAGAGGTAGTAATCAGTCAGTCAGTGAGGTGTTGTGTATTGTGTATTAGAATGTATATTCTGTATGTGTGGTTATGAGCCTGCAATTGTGACTTTGTGACTGTGTTTTAATGGCAATGACGGTCAGAAGTTCTCTATTGGCTTTAATGAGAATGACAGTAGAACCTAGGAAGGTTAACTCTCCTCATAGATACAGGTGGTTAGCGCCTACATCCAACATAAGCCAATGTACACTAGAATTGTAGAGTCAAACCGTTATTTTATAGAAACCAATGCAGATATAGGATGTATACTAACATCAGGCTTAAGCATGCACACAGCGTGAAACAGGAAGTGACCCGAGATTCTGTCATGGTCCAGCTCAGCCCGATACAGGATCAGTGGCTATTAGGTTGTGTTGAGACTAAAAAGGATCATCAGCTGAGAATCCCCATTGACAGTGTAATTTAGCGCAAGACTAGGCTTAATCTGTGTCGGCAAAACTGACAAGTGGCTATTTGGGTGTGATCAAGCTTTCAAGGCTGATTGGTGGGCAGTGAGCGGGGCGAGCAAGGTTGAATTAAACTATAAAAACGTGGACTTGCGGCATGTCAAGCTAACATTGCTGGTGAATTTACACTGTTGGGCTGGAAGACTTCGACGGAGGGTAATGCGGATACGGCTATTTTGAAACAGACCCTGAAATTGAGTCTTCAAGGTCTTTTGTGTAAGTCAAGGCAGGAAGACTTGTGGCATAAACTTTGGACTCAAATAGGCATCCAAACGATGCTCCAAGAAACATCCGAAACCATGGAAAAGTCCCCAGTTTTGGATGTTCTTGTTCCGTAAGTTTCAGGCTACTGTACTCTTGAGCTACGGAACGGCCTGCAGTACAACACGCCCACGCACAGCTCATCCACGATAAAGCTGCACGACTTGAGATCCCCCGATGCCAACCGGCACCTGTCAGAAAGCGGCAGCACTGTCTTTGAGCGAGGAAACTCCAGCTCCTACGCCCCCTCGCTCGCCTCTGTAAACCTATGGACAAGCGTTATTGCTCAGAATCTCAAGTAGTATCCCGGCAGACAAACGTTCCTTTGAGTTGTCTTCATCTGCTGCTTCCAGGCTCTTCCTAATAGGATATTCATAGAGGGGGTCTAATTGCGTAGCGCATTGCTAATGCTGCCAATATCGGGGGAAGCTAAAATGCTAACGTTGTTCTGGAAATAACGGTGTTGCTAATATTAAAGGCCTTACCTTTAAGTAATAATGAGCGAGCTGTAGTTAGCACTATGCATTATGAGGTCAATGCTAACTGCTCATTCATTCCTGTCGGTGTTGGTATATAAACTCCAGCAGAATCATGAATAATGGTTGCATATCAACGCTTCAGCCCTTCTTCGATCCTTTAACAGTTGCCTGTAATTCGCTTCCCCTCGAATCAGTAGGCTATGTATAAAAACAGGAGTAAAATGGAGCCAGTGTGGGGTCTTAATTGAAGCTCCCGCGCGAGGAGGGGCTCTCCATAGGATCAGTGTCAGGAGCGACGGAGGCCGGAGGTGCTCCCTCGCTGGGGCGGGCCGGCTGGGGAGGTGACGGGGCTTCTAATTGCGCTCCGCGGAGAGCGAACACCCCTGTGGACGGAAATGAAAGAGCTCCTGGCCTGGCTGCGTCTCCATTGTGCGAAAATAAATACATCCAGTCGCCGCCCTTGGCGTGAAATAACACACCAGCCGTCGGATTTCACTGGTCATTTGATTCCCAGCTGCACGCCCCAAAACAAAACGATATTGTCTTAAAAGACGAGGCCCGAGCGACCAGCGTGTTTTCGAGTGGGGACCTAGCTGGGGCTTTAAGTGCGGTTCATTCAGCCGAATCCCGCTGGAAGAAAGAAATGACACAAAAGGAGGTCAGTCGGAATCTTCCTGCTGCCGAGTGGCGGAGCCAACCCGTTGCACTTGTTACCGATAAGTGTTATTACTGACAATTCTTGCCCCGTTTCTACCATTAAAGGATTTAGGGACATAAGAACTACAGCGCTGCTTTTCTTTTTATAGGTTCTGTTTACCACAGCAAAGGAAAAGCAACACGTAGGCCCACATGTTAAACACCCGACAGCCGAGCCCGGTTCTACAGGAATGTGAAAGCATTGCATGTTCAGTTGAACTTTGTGGAGAACGCATTGAATCCAGATCATGGAACTTCTTTTTTTCGTGACATAGAGGGAAGACTATTCCAAACCCTTTGATCCCTGGTGATCAATGTTAGCATATTGTATGGTTGCTAAGGTCAAGGAAATTGCAGTACTCAAATGTAGCTAGCAACTTGCATGCATATTACTATATTAGAAAATATATGCATATATTTAAAACATATGCCAAATATGTTATGCCAATATATGCTAATATGTGCTTTTGAATGTATAAATTAAAATGTAAAAAAAAAAAAAAATATATATATATATGTATATATATTCATAAGGCATGACACGCCTACATACATACAAGCTTGTCATGACATCTGACATAACCCTACATGAATGCTAACAAATGTTTATTCTAGTAAGCATCATTTGCTATGAAGGTTACAAGCTTACCAGACAAACAATGAGTCACCTTGCGTATTTAAGGTGGTAGTAACTTCAGGCTCCTGCAGATGGCGCTGCTGCACGAGGATGATGGGGCTATAAATACGGGGTGTGAGTGACGGGATCCATAGATTGAGAAGAGGAGGTACAGTGCAGGGAATGTCTCGTTCCATGTGTGGAAAATGGCTCCAAAGCAGATGTTAATGATGGGCTAAAAGGAGTGACTGCATTTGGGCGTGCCAAAGACCATAGTGTGAAGGAAGTAGCTGAATCTGCAGGTGTATGGAAGCGTACGGTCATACGGGTCTACTAGCAGTGGCTAAAATCCCAGTCTACAGGAAACTCTCCTCGGAACTGTGCCAGGGAAGGCATCCACCAAATCTGGCCCAACTGACCAATTCTTTGACGCAAGAGTGTCTGAAGATTACATGCCTACATCCAGAAACTTGTCCAGTACATGGCAAATCGAAGCTGTTATTCATTTTTTGACAGGTGAGCTTTTTTATATATATATAGTCACAGTGCATCAACAGTAAAGGCAGCTCTGTGAATCTTTTACACAGTGATAGAAAACAGGGTAGGGGACAGAAAGACCCTGATTCTACAAGCCAGATTAAAATGAGTTAAAGAGACCAAATTCTCTGAAGGGATCATCAGCGGGATGCCCAGTTCGTTGGAGTTCCAGTGGGGATATTCCAGTGAGCTCATGCACTTTTGGACATATAATTATGAGTAAACGGCAGCAGTGCATTTCAGTGTGTATTTGCATAACCATGTGCTTTCCTAGCACGTCCTCATTTACTTCTGATCCACGCTCCAGTGATTCAGTTGTTGAGCCGGTCCTGCCTACAGCCTGTGAGAGCCATGCAATTTAATGTTTTCATCAGGAACAAGGATATAAGGTGATACATAACAATTCCCTTTCAGTCTCCCTCCCCCTATCGGCTGTGGCATCCTCTGCCCTAAACCACGTCTCGCCAGCCGTCTCCAATCCGTTAAATTGTCACCCCGACCGGAGTGTTTGTGTGGGCCCTCCAGCTGCCTGCGTTACAGTGCGAGTCACTCAAGATAAAGACAAAAGGCTGATGTTTGCTTGCCCCCCTCCCCCCCTCGACACCCAATTTAGCAGACACCCGTTTAAGTGGCACTGTCCTGGGCGGAATGGCATGCGGGGAGAAGTGGGCCGTCTGCTCGCTGTCACTTCCTGTTATTAAGGAGGCGCTCCTCGGCACCTGGGGGAACGCCAGTCTCTCAGGCTGCCGTCAGAAATCTGCATAAACGCTAGCGGATGGCTGCGCGCGTGCGGGCCCACGCTCCGGACGTCCAAACAGGCCGCCTGTCGTTAGCCGAGCCTGGCCTGGGGTCACCGCGCTGTCCCCCGATCCTTCACGGTTCCTTTGACTCGCACTGACACTGCTCTCCGAGTCAAAGGGGTCACCAGCAGCGGTTTCAGCGCCAAAGAAAGCACAACACGGTCACTCCGCTGACGTTAGCCTGATCTGGGAGCAGGCGGCTAGCTGAGCACATTCAGACCCGTTTTATTATAGTGTCTAACACGCCTCCGTCCACCTCCTCTCCAGACGTCACACGGGTGGTCATCTGCAGGGGAGAGCAGGAGATACGTTGTGTACAGTTACAGCAGCAGTTCTTGCACAAGCTGTATATGCAGATTCCCTTCAGACTGTAAAAATACATCTAATAAAAGCTAAATACACCAAATTAATGCTGCTATTAGCTATCTAGAAGCCATCCAGTCAGCTCTCACATCACTGCTGCTGGATCGAAATGTTGACTTCACAGGAGAAGGAAAAAAACATACTTTACTTTTAATGGAAGTCAATGTAACCGAACGTTTGTCCAAGTGACTTTGGGCCATTTCTTTTGGTCCAGTCATCATGAAATTGACCCGGCCGTTGATTAAAGGTCAACAGTCGTTTTTCAACTTATGTCAAAAACTGAAACAACATGAAAACTAAAATTCAAGGTTCTATTTGAAAGCATGCTGTAATTTCAAAATATAAAGTATTTTATTTCTGCTGCTATTTATAAACAGCTTCCTTTGGGCCACCAAAGCCCCCAGTTATATCACTTTGCATGCAACAATAAAACAAGAGCTAATAAATACATATCAATCAACTAATGAGTCAATTGTTCATTAACAAATACATTCTGAAAATGCTAAAGCTGATCCAGTAAAACGTCAAAAAACAAACACTGTTGAAAATCAAGAGTGCGAAAATCATATCCCCAAAATGGTAACTTTACAGGAGAGGGCAAAAACTTAATTTAACTTTATTGTAAGTCATTGGATTTTTTTAGAGCAATTTTGAACCATTTACTTGGGGCCATTCATCATGAATTTTTCACACAACGTATGGGATATATGGATGGCATGCTTTCATACATTTCTAGGACAAAATGTCCTGACTGACTGTCACAGAGGACCGGAGGGCCCTCAGACATCATTGCATGCTACTAAGTATTGAATAAAGCCACATAGGCTCAGGAATACTTCAGAAAAACATTGTCAATGTAGTAACACTGTCTGCCATTGCATCAAGAAACAGGACTTGGATCTCTTTTACAGAAGGATCGCATAGTACATAGTTCTCTGGGCCTGAGCTGATCTCTCTTTATATATGTATATGAGATATATACGATATATGTGAAGTGTGACACATATATTGTTGCTATCAAAAGACTTATATCTCCAAAATGGCAACTTTACAAGAGAGGTCAAAAACCTAATTTAATTTTAATGGAAGTCAATGGAACCAGACGGAACCAGACTAATGGAAGTCAATGGAACCAGACTAGGAACAGTTCAGATTTGGCAAGTTTCTCTAGAAACTTAAGGGCTTTGTTTGCATCTTAACAATTCACACACACAGAGGTCCTAAAAGAGCTGCCAAATTCTCCCATAAGCGGCTGCTCGGACAGTTCTGGCACTTCCAGATCCTTCCAGAGAGTCATTTCACAGACTGCACTGTAGCTAATAAAGCAGTGGGTGAGCCCTTAAGACGACGGCAGGGGTTCCTGCTCTCTAGACCAAGCTGAAGGCAGTATTTTGTGGCCAGCATACAGTAGCTGACAAGCATGTGAGAACAATAGCAGCAAAGCTACTGTTTGCTGTGGATCTATTAGTTGCGAGCTAATGGATGTGAAATGTGCAGTTGGGCTAAAGAGGGACGACGGACAGCAGATGGTAGCTCCAGGCTATTTTAAACGTCTGCACGATAACTATATGGGACATATTATGTGGGCTCAGGCATACGTCTAAATTCTGACCGCTCAGTTATTTTTACACTGATTTGAATGGAAGGAACGGTGAAAGAAAGCTCTGGTGATTTGTTAACAGCACTAGGGAGACTGATTAAACTGTAATCCAGTGATAAAGTTTATGGTTTATTAGTTGTTATATTGAGGAGATGATTGGTGTCAGTCATGTGGAATCTTGTCTTCACTCGAATCCTTAGAGCTCACAGAAAATATCTGCAGTGAACACCAGAAGATAGAGCCGTTCAAGTAGAACCATGTTTCATACGTCCTTGTATCTACACTCATTCTCCACTGACCATATAGGAGCACTCTGTAGTTCTACAGTTCCAGACTGTAGTACATCTGTTTCTCTGTATACTGTATTACCCTGTTGTTCAATGGTCAGGACCCCCACAGGACCACCACAGAGCAGGTATTATGTGGGTGGTGGGTCATTCTCAGCACTACAGTGACACTGACATGGTGGTGGTGTGTTAGTGTGTGTTGTGCTGGTGTGAGTGGATCAGACACAGCAGTGCTGCTGGAGTGTTTAAACACTGTGTCCACTCACTGTTCACTCTATTAGACGCTCCTACCTTGCTGGTCCACCTTGTAGAAGTACATTCAGAGATGATAGCTCATCTGCTGCTGCACAGTGCAGTATTGGTCATCCTCTAGTCCTTTATCAGTGGTCACAGGACGCTGCCCACAGGACGCTGTTGGCTGGATAGTTTAAGAACTCCAGCAGCACTGCTGTCTGATCCACTCCCAGTCACCACTCTAGGGAGTTGTGCCCCCTGCCCCCTGTGTGTGTATGTGGGTGTTTCACCATCATGGGTGGGTTAAGTGCGGTAGACAAATTCCTTTCTGTGCAAACAGGATTGACTGTAATGATTAATAAACTCAGACTGATGCTCGCTGAGCTAAAAGCAAAGCCTGGTTTATTTAGCAGATTGGCGGTTAAGCTCAGCAACAGCATCCAGGCAGAGTCAGAACCAGATAAGGCAATGGAATGAACAACAAAGAGACCGCTCGGTATGCTACAGAGTGGCAATACATCACAAAGTGTGTGTGAAACCAAGGGGTATATAAGCAAGCAGACTGATTACAAACAGGTGTGTGTGGTTAAAACTCTGAGGATGATGAACGGGGAAACGGGGCCTGATTGGGAGCTGACAGACATGTGACGCTGACATCATCGGGTGGTGGGTTATGGCAGATGGAGTTCGGAAGATTGGAGGAGGAAGGAGAACCCGGAAGTGTGGCATTGACAAATGAATTCTAATTATACTTCTGGACATGCCAAAGGAGAACAGAGACCTTCACCACCTCCACACCTGGAACGTAAGAGACTTAATTAATTCATTCATCTTCTAAGCGCTCACTGGGTGGAAGGAAGGAAACACCCTGGACCAGTCCATCACAGGGCAGATACACAGACATCCACATACACTCACACACTTACATGTAGGGGGCGCAATTTGGCATGTCTAATTCACCTGACTGCATGTCTTTGGACTGTGGAAGGGGAACATGAAAAGCACAGCCCTGCCGGGAACTGAAGCTAGGCTCTTCTTGGTGTGAGGCGATAGCGCTACCCAATGCGCCACTGTGCCACCTTTAAGAGACTTAGGTCTAGATAAATATAATAACTGAGCAGTCACACATAGCCTCAGATGTGTCATAACCCAGTTTGCTCTGGTTATGAAGGTGCTAACACCATCCAGGACAAAGCAAGCTAACCCTTTGGACCCTAAAGTTCTCATTGATGGAGACTTGCAGCCAATGCCAATGCCAGAGACAACAGAGGGTGACTGAAATGTTCACATTCTCACATTCAGAAATCATGTCCAGTGTGGTAGTGAGCATCCTAAGAATTCAAATGACTTTGCTGATGCCTGAATAAGCCATACGAAGAAATCGCGCATGGGAAAGGTCTTTAGGTCTGGTGTTGAGTTTTCAGTGCGATGGACTTCTATAGTTAACCAAGTACACCACACCTACTTTGTTGTCCCTTTGTCTAAATGACCCAGAACTCCCCTACTTGATGGGCGACTGCCTCTAACTTTAAAATAGAGGTGTTGAGGCCCAAAAGGAATTTACAGTCTCCCCCATCTAGGAGCCAGGATGTCTCAGAGACATCCCTACAACAAATGGCATTGCTAGATTGGGGAGCAGACGTAAAATACACTACCCATTGGAGATCATTACATGACGATGTGACTACTCACCACAGCCCCCACATATCACCCAAGAAAGACATACAAAGTGCAAACGAGATTAACCCAAAAGGCAAGGGAACAAGAAGAAAGTTCAAGTGAAGTTACAAAGTTGATAAAAGCAAATAAAGAAAAATTATATTTAACCTGCACTTTCTTTGATGATAGTCTGGCTTTACCTCAAAGCACCCATGACCTGTAAAACTTCACAAACTCTTTCTTGACTGTTCAGCACTTCACACTGCAGTTTACAAAGAGAGAGAGAGCGAGAGATAGAGTCTCTGTTTTGTAGATTATATCCTGCCAGTCTTTTCACAATCCATTAGGCTCTGGAGGAACATCAGAGAGAAATAGAGATGGAGTGGAATTCCAGCCGGACGACGGAATAAAAAAAAGACAGAGAAAGAAAGAGAAAGCGAGAGACAGAGAGGTTTTCAAAGCGGGCGCAGGGGGTGGGGAAGGGGGCCGCCGTGCACATGGTTGCTTGACCTGAAATATAACAATTAGCATCCAGCATGTGACATCTCTCCACATTCTCCCCCTGTGAGCTAAAGCTTCCCCTGCCTTTAAAATTCCACCACAGGGTGGATAGCTGTGTCCGGCATGGAGCTGTAGAGGTTCCTAACGGTGTAGTGCAATAATCCATCCCATGCAGCTTGAATATCCTCACACAGTTCCTGCAGATGGTGCGGTAGGGGTGGAGGTGGAGTGACACCAGGCCTTCTGGACGTGTGACAACAAAACGTTCATCTTGGTGCTGACCACGGTGCCTCCTCACACGGATTCGTTGGTCGTCTCCACCAAGACAAAAGCGGCACTCGTCACTGAAGATGACCCGCTGCCATTCTGAGTCACTCCATGACAGTCAGGCACGACATCATTACAGTCTTTGGTGATGCTGATGTGGTGTTAAGGGCAGTCATCGTAACGGTCTGTGTGAATGTAGTCCTGCGTCATGCAACCATCTGCCAGTGCTGCTGATATGTACTGTAATGTCTGATTGGTACAATTGGTGAAAGCTAATTTCCTTGTCGGAGGACAACAAAGAAAAGAATAAGGAATCTAGTCTACACCTCCATTCACATCTACTGATGGGTTTGATTAACAGTTGACGGTATTAGCAGTAGGCCTGATAGTTTTGGAGAAGGGTCAGATTCGACTGTGAGATGAGTATGAAATGAGTGTTTTATGTGATGTTAGTTCTTTCTGAACAGATGGCTGGACATGGCTTTTGGCCCCTCAGGCCTGGCAGCTGACCAAGTGGGTCATCAATAGAAACAGAGGCGTTCTAGCACAGTTCATCTGCTTGGTTCAGCTGGAGCATTTCTGGTGTGTGTGTGTGTGTGTGTGTAGGGGGTACACATGGCCACTGTCTGCAGAGATCGTGGGCATCTTTCATCTGTGTCCTGTCCAACCTGAGGGCTATTAGTTTAGTGAATTGGGTCTGAGGGAAATTCAAGTGTAGTTCACACTGCTCTAGATAGAGATCTGATAGATGACTCTATGGATGGCGTGCTCTACACATATATAAGAAGCTACTTTGTTATTTACAGCCACATAGGAAGGAATACTTCGGAAAACCATTGTCACTTAACACAGTAGCACAGTCAGCCACTACATCAAGAAACACAACTTGGATCATGTTCTATACACTGAGTTCTCTGGGCCTAAGCTCATCTCAGAGGGTCCGAAAGACTGTGGAAAGGCTGTGGCCAGATGAGTCCATGTTTCGGCTCCATGCCGAAGATAAAAGCCACCATCTAGACTTTTATCAGCGAACAACACAAAAGCCATGTGGGGAGCATTAGTGCCCACGGCAGGGTTGACCTGCCTAAGTATGAGGCGTTCGTACCTTAGACGCAGAGTCATATACTGGGAATTTAGAGAGACAACGCCAGGCCTCATTCTGGCTGTAATACACCTGCGTGGCTTCGTAGGCACAGAGTGCGTGTACTTGACTGGCTGGCCTGCAGTCCAGATGTGTCTCCAGTTGAAAAATTTGGATCTGGCATGTACTGGGCAAGTTTCTGGATGTAGGCCACATCAATGTTCAGACACTCTTACATCAAAGACTTGTGCAGTTGGGTCAGATTTGGTGGATGCCTTCCCTGGCACAATTCCGTGGAGAATTCCCTGTAGACTGGGATTTTAGCCGCTGCTGGTAGACCCGTATGACTGTACACTTCCATATACCTGCAGATTCAGCTACTTCCTTCACACTATGGTTTTTGGCACACCCAATTGCAGTCACTCCTTTTAGCCAATCATTCACATCTGCTTTGGAGCCATTTTCCACACATGGAACGAGACATTCCCTGCACTGTACCTCCTCTTCTCAATCTATGGATCCCGTCACTCACACCCCGCAGGTATAGCCCCATCATTCTCGTGCAGCTCCATCTGCAGGAGCCTGAAGTTACTACCACCTTAAACATGTAAGCTGTCACTACGGCGGCTCTAGAACATCCCATGAAGTTAGTGGTTTCCGAGATGCTACCACCGTTCACCTGGTACCCAGACTGGTGTGCTTGCTTAAATAACCATATGTGCAACCAAAACTATAAACACATATGTACCCCATATACCATATATATATATAATGCATAGCTATTCAAGTACAGCAGCAACCAACTGATCACCAATCCAAACAGAACTCATAGAGTCAATTTCTGTCCCACATTTGCTAAAGCTTTCTGGGTAATTATTTTGAGGATGGGATAATATCCATTCTGGGTTAAATGACTTGGAAGAGAGGGGCATGTGGTGGGCTAAGAGAAACACAGGTTGTGTTTGTGTTAGGCTAAAGGTGCACAGACACTAATGTCATGCAGAAATGCCCTCAAGCTGAGAGGTCAGAAACGCCCCGTGTTACTGCTTGACCTGCTCCGTGTTGGGCTAACAGTGGCTTTTTGTAAGTGTGTACACAATGGCTGCCTTTTCAAGTGTGAAGAAGAAACACGAGTGTATGCCCAGCTGGGGCTGCCAGCACACCGCCCCAACACGTTTCCTCCTTCAGCAATTTACATTCATGTCATAATACGCACACAGCCGCACGTCTGATTAGTTCTCTTATGAAGGGTTCTAGCGTGCGTATCTTATCAGTATCTTCGGCTTTTTTCTGTTAATAGTCTCTGATGACCAGCAGCACCATCACTGCTGCGATAATTAACATGACATGTGTCTCGGAGTGATTGACAGCACATGAGAACGGCTTGGCGATGGAGTCGGAATGCTTGACTGACGTTTGTGTTGGTTCTGTGTTCAGTCGGGTTTCCTTGTGAGCGTGAATGAACTGGCCGCCTGTGGCTAACAAGGAGTCACACCTTAAACAGATAAGCAGAAACCTATCTTCTTTGCACTGGTCAGATGAGGTCGAAGGTGCACAGTTTTGGATGGAAAGGTACACGGAAAGCTTACAGGCCAACCTGCCTCTAAACAGGGCCATTACTGAACAGACTTTATCACTGCAATAAGATATAATTAACTCTCAGATGTACAACTTTAGTCGTGTAACACCACGATAAGAACGAGAGCGTTTATCCTCACTGAACCATGATGGATCTCAGACCCTGTTCTAAAGACACAGCAGATCACACAGTATAGTGTCCGAGATGCACTGTAAATGTTAGAGCTAGGTAAAACCTTATTTTTATACAGTAAAAAATATATATAATAATTTTAAATATATAAATAATTTTTACAGTGTATATATACATAAAATATGCAACCTAAAAAATTACTTCTATTTGTTACAAGCATATATCTGCTGATATCTGAACCCTTAAACATTTATTTATTATTATTGCACTGCCTTTTTATCGCTGCGAGTTTTACATATTTTCTACAGGTCTACAGTTATATCTGTATTTTTTGTAGATAGACTTTCTTGTATATATTTCTTGCCTCATTGTAATAAGTGAGATATATTTATCCATAGTGAACTGTACTATTTATAGTTTAATAGTTAATAATATTGCTGAGCCGGTACCTACCTACTTAGGTTTCATACTGTACAACCCTTTTTGTTTTTGTTTTGTTTTACTGTGCTGTATTATGAAACCGCTACTGGATGCTAAATTTCCTTTCGGCATCAATAAAGTATCTATCTATCTATCTATCTATCTATCTATCTATCTATCAATTGAAGTTTTACTCAACTCAAAAATTTACTCATCCATTCAAAGAATTGAAATTATTTTTTTATGTTGGACCACTGAAACACTTTTGACAGTGTAAATATATATATATATATTATGTTTTTGATATGTTATTTTAGTTCAGTTTGTTTCTTCATTTCTTTTTTTGAGGTTTTTTGTCATTTCTGCATGACAACTGCTCAGTGTTAAAAGTTCCACCTAAAAAATGATTCCAATTTGTTGCAAGCAATTGAATAAGTCAACTCAAAAAATAACTTTAGTTCAAGTCATTCAAAGTCCTGTTGTTAGGTTGAATAAACCTAATTCATTTGTTTGTGACAAATTACAGTATTTTTTTAAGTTTGACCAATGAAACACTTTTTTACGGTGAAGCTTGTGATTGGACCAATGAAAATGCTCCAAAACTGAAAAATGGGAAAAACACACACACTTATTATATATATGTGTGCGTGTGTGTGTGTGTGTATATCTATATGTATATATTTTTTCAAAGCAATTTTGCAGCATTTCTATCGGTTCATTCATCATAAAATTCCACACAATGTAAAGGGAGATGCAAAATTGACAAAAATGGAGATGCAAGGTTTTCTTTGGACTGCAACAATATTTAAATGTCTCAGATTTCAATGAGGAATGGACCGATAGTAATTCTATTGCGATATGATTTATAAGTACAAACCCGTTTCATGAACTTACATTAAAAGTTACAAAAATACTATTTAGATTTTTATATATTTGATTTTTATATATTTGGTCATATAGTCTTATATCTTATGTCAGATGTCAAATCATTCATTCATTTTTTTATTTTCACACCATCCACCCACACTGGTGAACACTTCATAATGAAATTATGCCTTCATTAATATGTATATCAAACATAATGATGCCTTTTTCTTTCTCCTGATAGATTCAACATTAACATGTCTTCATACAGTGACAATAAATTCAATCTTACTTTGGTGTTTAAAGCCAATATTAACACAGTGAAAGTAAAGAGGAGGCTTGGCACAGTCATATGGCTCTCCTGCACCTGCCCCCTGTGTTGGTCAGGCGATGGGGTTGGGGCCAGTGTTGGCGGGGGGGCTTGTGTTCAGGGGTGAGGGAGGGTAGTAGACCTCCTGAAGGGGATTAGCATCTCCCAGGGTGCAGAGAGAGGAAGTGGAGAGAACACCTGCCATGGTGTCAATAGAACACAGTGGAATCACCGCAATCATTCCCGGCATTCCTTTCAGGTGGGGGGTGAGGGGTTGAGGTGGGGGATGAGGGGTTGGAGTGGGTTCAGAGAGCAAAAGGTAGGAAGATATATACACATACACACACATACACACACACGTACCACATTTTCATCATAACGAAATTCTGATGTAACATAAACGGTGGCTGGCATTTAGAGATTTATGGGGTCCACAGACCAAACGAGATTATTAAGAGTAGCTGGCATCGCTCCAAAACAAATCACATTCATACGTGCCCAATGTACTGTGCATGAGCTGCGGTCCAAAATCCTGATGGGAGCGCGTGCGCGCCTGCTCGCGTTTCATCTTGGCCTTTCATCTCGAGCAAGCGTCCCTTTTCTTTGACAGCTCAAATGAAGAGAAAGCCGTGCAGATATTAGCCCCTCACATACCTCCATTGTGAAGGTGTTTTGAATAAGCCAGCGCTTGATATAGTGGCACTTTTTTTGATTTCGTGACAATGCGTTCAAATTGCGAGGCCGTTCTTTCATCCCCGTCCGGCGCCGTGTATAGGGATCTTCGGTAATTGGCCCCGATGCTGTCTATCTCTGATAGCGACGGTATAATCAATGGCCTATTATGTGGTCATTTGAATTGTCTCTGGAAATAATGACCCATTGAAGCTAAAAAGGGATCATATCACCCCTCTTCCATAACAGCTTGACTGCTCTCGCCGGCGTTTTTGCAATTGCTGTCATTATGGTAAGTTTCTCCAACATAATAAATCTTCTGACAACAGTTTGTCCCTCCGCCGACGGTCCCGTCAGACCTTTGTGGAAGATCATCTCCCCATTCTCCTCTCTTAATAATCTTTCTCTTAACCTCGTCGGCCGTTCACCTCTTTCATTCAAGAACCCTCAGACTGTCGTTAGCACTCCATCTCGCGCTGACCTGGGCGCCACAAGCACCTCTCCTCAACCCTGACTAGCGTTTAGCTGAAGTGCGTGAATAAGACTCTTCATTCCGCTCAGACGGGACGGTCAGGCTACGCGTTCCTTTTGTTCCAAGGGCTCGGGGAAAATAAAGAAGAGAAACTCGAAAGGCAGATGAGCGCTTTGTTCAGCTGGAGGCCTGGGGTCTCTTAGTTAGCGCTAGTTAGCGCTAATTACAGCGCTCTGCTAAGAAGACTCGGGTCAACTTTCAAACATCCATCCTTTTTCTAGGGGTCATGTCGGCTTCTCAAAGTTAGACGGCTGCTCTAAGATCAGTTCTACACTTCCCTGAAAGTGATAGGTCAGCAATACGCACATTTGCACTGAAGCTACAAAGCTAATCTAGCTAGCAAGGCAATGGAATACATTTCCATACCGTGATGGATTTTGGGAGTGGAGCATGGTATCATGGAGGGTCTCTGAGCTAGCTGAGCCTTTTCTCTCCATGATGGATGGGGTGGGAATAATATTGGTTAATAAGCTCCCTGGACAAGAATGAGCCCCCTCTGTGATGTTCTGGAGGTTCTTTGGTTGAGGTGACTGTAGATTTGAACCACAGTGCCTATACTGAGCTCCTGGACAACCAGGTTTGGCCTTTTGTTGATTATCTTACTATGGAGCATGACATTCACATCCCGGTTTTCCAAGATGACAGTTCTGGCATTCACTGGGGTGCAGACGTGACTGATTGAACTTTCAGGAGCATTCACACATCCGGACTGGCCTGCAAAATCCCCAGATTAAAATCCTCTTGAACATGTGTGGGACTGCCTGGAACAACCAATAAAACGCCAGGGATGGCATCAACCGAATCTGGCCCAACTGCGCAATCCTTTGCTGCAAGAGTGTCTGAACACTGATGTGGCCTACATCCAGAAACTCGTCCGGTACATGCCATATTGAATCACCGCTGGTGTTCATGGAGGTATTAGACGCTATTAGGTACGTTTCAGACACATGTGACTGTCTGATTCATGCCTCGGTTGACTTGTTGGGCAGGCAGGTCAAGACTATCAAGTGTCAGTGGCAAAGAATTCCAGAGTCCAGGTAATTCTCTGACTCTTCAAACCTTGTGCTCAGACTTAACAACCACAGGTTCCTCTAAACCTCCGGCTGAGGATCTGATCATCAAACTAACAAATCTACCATCAACTACTTTAGCCTTGAACGACACTGGACAGCACTGGTAGAGCTTAACCATGCTATACAGACGAGACGGCCCAAGAGCACTGCAGAAGTGGAAGCACGTCGTGATAGAGTGCAATCAGATGAAGGCGAGCGATCAGTGCTGAGAGAGCGCATCTGCTGATTTGTGTCTCACCTGGGCTCAGACTGTGTATCGCTCACTTTGACGAGCTGAAAGGTTTCATTTGAGGCGCGCGCACACACTCGCGCTCGCCTTATCAAAACATCTCACGCTTGTCATTTAGGCGTCTGAAGGCTTCACCCTTAGCAACCCTTCATTTGAGCCGCAAACTTTGCTCTGTTTTCTTTTCCTCGTCAGTCGCAGAGACCGAGTTCGGATTCCTTTGTATTCATGGGTGCGTGTGCGCTGCGGCACATCATTTGGGTTACGAGCAGCCGATGAAACTCTATGACAGAGTGATCCTAATTACCGAGCTGGACTGTGTCGTTTATAACGGCATAATTAATATCACCCCCGCCCCCCCCCGCCAATCGTCTCCTAGCCTTTTCCACTGTTTTGACAGAGGTGGTTAGAGTCCTAATCTTCTCTCCTCGCCTCGCTGGAGCTTGTGTCTTTTTTGATACGCACACATATATACACAGCCGATTGGCTCGCCGCCTCGCCCGGTTATCGATCTGCTTTGGCGTCGCCCTCTAGAAAAAGCTCTATTTTGCTGTTTTATTTATTTGCTGAATTTGCCCACTCTTCATTCCGCCAAGATATGATTACAGACAATCCCCCAGCTCTTTAAAATGTCTGTTTTCGTGCATATGATGGGTGGACATCGATGGAACAGTGTCACCGAGATCCGAGAGTAGGGCGGGGGGGTGACGGAGCCTATTTTCCTCTGAATGACACTGCGGCTACAGTGGAGAGTATTAGGATCAAGAGGCTGGTAGAGTTCACTGATTGAGCCTTGTGAAGAAAGCCTCTCGGACAGCCCAATCAATCCGCCGTTGGCTATCGATTGGGCAATATCACAGCTGTCTCCTAATGAAAGGGTACGTTTGAGCTGGGGGGGCGGGTGGCTGAGGAGAAGGGAAGAAGTAGGGGGGAGTAGAGAAGGGCCTTAGCCGCAGCGCCGGCTGGAATTACCTTTCGATTTGGCCCGGCTCCACTCTCATTTTGCCTCGCCACCTTTTTCTCTCTCTCCGCTGATCAATACGGCATCAGCCAGCAAGGCGGTAATTACCCTCTCTCTCCGAGTCCACACAAAGCCCGGCGTCCAGCGCCGGGGGAGCCGGGGGTCAGCCTGAAACAACCAGACCCTCGGAAGGTGAAGGAGGATGGAGGGGGGGGGCACAGAGAGAGGAGAGAAGAGAGGATCCCCCCCACACACACCCCACCCTCCTTCAGTCTCCAGAGCCAGGCGCACTACTTAGCTGGCTTTTTAATTACTGTAATTTTCCGCCCAAGTCGGAGAGTGAGCTGATGNGGACACAGAGAGAAGAGAGAAGAGAGGATCCCCCCCACACACACCCCACCCTCCTTCAGTCTCCAGAGCCAGGCGCACTACTTAGCTGGCTTTTTAATTACTGTAATTTTCCGCCCAAGTCGGAGAGTGAGCTGATGAAGTCAGGCTCTCTCCCCCCGCTGCTCCTGATGAGGCTTGATGGGCCTTCAAATTACGCTCACTCTCCGCCACTTCATCTGCCTCACTGTTTAGGGCTAATAACCTGTAGAGTCCTCTTTTCTCTTTTTTCTCCCTTTTTCTCTGATCCTCCACGGCTCCCCCCGTCCTCCCTGCCACACACACACGCACACACACACACGCACGTACACACAGTCACACATGCACAGTGTTGCTGTAGAATAGGAGATATCACAATTCCTCAATATTCAATATGCAACATGAGATTAAACAGACTGGATCAGCTGAAGTAACCAGTAGCACTGCATAGGGATGGATCTATTACGCCTTGGGTGTGCCTTGGGGTGGCACAGGAAACTTTGCATGAGTAAATGAGTAGTGTTCATGACACCCATAGACATAGGAACCCGAGGAGGATAATATTGGAAACATTTGCATTTGTCCCACCCAAAATTGTACCCCAGGGACGGGCGGTTGGGGGTACTGTGACTTTTGAAACCACGACTCTGGGAGTAAGTTAGCGTGTCTTGGCAGCAGGCTGCGCTGCATCGTCTTTAAGCCTTGCTAAAGTTTGTGCTGTGGTGCCTGTTCGATTACCAGCTCCACCGGCCTCAGTTTTCACCTCGTTGGAGTGTCTGGACTGAAGTTAGCGCTCACCAGCTTTGGGATCAGTAATGAGAGCACAGCGAATAGCAACTAAGGCTAATCAGAGCTATGAAAACGGCTTGTGTGCAGTGTCCGGTTATGGTAAGACACTGGGAGGGTTTGGGTGGCTAACGTTAACGCTAACTGTGCTCGAGCTGTTAGGAAGCAGTCTGAAATGTCAGGTATCTATTGGCTGTTTATCTAATTCCACAGATGTTGTTCCACATCACTAAACATGCTGTATAATGGTTGGTGTGGCGCAGCAGATAACACATTTACAAAAGTCCCTGAGCAAGACTCCCAACACTACATTGGCCTACCTGTAGTGTTAGGAGTCTTGCTCAGGGACTTCTGTAGATGTGTTATCGGGTACAGTATCTCACTGCCTGAGCTACAGTGAAATCAGCTTAGAGCTAGTTAATATATTAGGGGATCAGGTGGGCTTTGATTCATAGCAGCCCCTCCGAGTCTTAAACTCGCTCCTATGCCCTTGATGACACCTACATACCCTTGTCATGACAACTCACGTAACCCTACATTAATGTTTATGAATGCTTATTCTAGTAGTCATCATTCGCTATAAAGGGCTTATTAGCCAGTTTTTAACCAAGTTAACTAAAGTAGCTTTTATGACGGATGACAGATGACATGTATGAACTGCAAAAAAGAATATCTTGCTGAGTAAAATGATCTTATGTCTCGTTTTAAGGTAGTTTTAAGCTAATTTTAAGTGTATTTAACTTATTTCTAGATGTTTGTTACTTGTTTTAAGTGATTTACTATATTGACAGATCATTTGGTTTGTGCATGTTTCTTAAAATATCTGCTAGATATAAAAAAATTTTTGCGGTTCATAGATGATTCATCTGGAAATAAGCTCGAATTGAAAAATTAGCTGGAATTGAGGCTGAATTGAGTGTAAACCTATATGTAGGTTATGCCAGTTGTCATAACAAGCTTATGTAGGTGTCATGTAAACAGTAATATCTACATCTACACTGCAAAAAAATGATATCTTGGCAAATAAAATGATCTTATATCTAGTTGATATATCTGGAAATTCTCATTTTGAAATTGTGGCAAACTGATTTAAAGATTATTTATCTTATTTCCAGTTTTTACTTGTTTTAAGTCATTTTAGTGAGACAGTTTTTCACACTATATTGACAGACAATTTGCTTATTTTAAAAAACGTGCAAATTTATCTGCCAATATAGTGAGAAAGTTTTGCTTATAAAAAAATACTTAAAACAATGGACAAAAACAAAATGGACTTTCCACTCTGGAAATAAGTTAAGTATCTTAAAATGAGCTTACAGCTATGACATTTCTTTAACATATATCACCTAGATATATGTTAGATTTGGCTTACAAATTTGGCTTACAAAACTCAAATCACTTAAAATGTCTGGAAATAAGCTAAATAGTCTTAAAAATGAGCTTAAAACAATCTCAAAATTAGAATTTTATGATATATTAAATAGATGTAAGATAATTTTACTTGCCAAGAAATCTTTTTTTTCAGGGTACACTGTAAAAAGCGATATTTTGTCAAGTACAAATTTTATTATTTTTTAATTATTATTATTATTATTAAATGTTTTAGATTTTGAGACCACTTATTTTATTTCTCGAGACTATTTAATTTATTTTATTTATTACTCCTCTTCATTTTTTTGCAGTATAATAATCTCACTGTGCTGGCAGAAAATGTTGAATATTTCAAGCAAATTGCTGCTGAAAACAAGCTAAATCATATGCCAATACAGAGAAACACTTTTCCCCCATCAAATGTCTTAAAACAAGAAAGAAATAAGTTAAATAATCTCGAAACAAGCTCACAGCAATCTCAGCATGAGGAACGTCAGATATATTGACTGCATTTAAGATCATTTCACTTGCCAAGATGCCTTTTATTTTGCAGTGTACACACCCACACACCTCTACACAAACACACTGGTACAAACAGTCCCTCTCTGCGCTCTCCCGCTCTCAGTGTGTGGTGCGAGTGTGGTAATTACTCAGTGTGAAATCTCCACCTCAGTCCCAGCTGTGTGTGTCTCTCCTCACAGCGCGGGTCAGTCAGGACGCAGTGACGGTCAGAGCCGGCAGCAGCCTGACAACAACACAGCAAACATCTCTATCCTTCATTCTCTCCCTCATTCACTCCCTCGTTCACTCCTTATGCCGCTTCAGAGCTGACAGCACCATCACCATGAGCTGTTTCACTCAGTGGGGACGCTGCTGTCTGTAGGTGGAGTTCTGTTGGATCTGATACGATTGATAAAAATCTGCACACTGCAAAAAAATCACATCTTGGCAACAATTGTTATATTGCTCATTTGTAAGCTTATTATAAGATTATGTAACTTATCTCTGGACATCTTAATTGATTTTAGGTGATTATGATACCGGCTTGTATATTTCTGTATGTAAGTATATTTCTTAAAAAGACAAAGATAATCTGACAGTGTAGTGGAATAATATGGCATTGATAATTTGGGATAATCTAGACATTGTTCTATCCATGCATTACATCTATACATTGTTCTATCCATGCATTGTTGCTAGACATTGTTCTATCCATGCATTGCATCTAGACATTGTTCTATCCATGCATTGCAGCTAGACATTGTTCTACACATGCATTGCAACTAGACATTGTTCTATCCATGCATTGCAGCTAGACATTGGTCTATCCATGCATTGCAGCTAGACATTGTTCTCTCCATGCATTGTAGCTAGACATTGTTCTCTCCATGCATTGTAGCTAGACATTGTTCTATCCATGCATTGCGGCTAGACATTGTTCTCTCCATGCATTGTAGCTAGACATTGTACTATCCATGCATTGTAACTAGACATTGTACTATCCATGCATTGCATCTAGACATTGTTCTCTCCATGCATTGTAGCTAGACATTGTTCTATCCTACTGTTTTTTAGCCCATCCAGGTCAATCAACCCAAAGATGGCATCCTAGTAACACCTCTGCTAATAGTACAGCTGAACAAGACTATTCAGATCACTTTTTTGGATTTTATTGGATAAAACACAATGAAACATAATCATGAACTGCACTTTGCTTGGTGCAACTCTGTAGGTGTCAGTCTTAAAGTTAGAGACGTGTGAGTTAAGTGTATATTAAATGGTTGTTATAGGCCAGAATGCATCTACTGGAACACCAGAGATCTATGGCAGAAGGGTAGGTGAAGACCTTTAAAAATGCAAAGAAACAAAAGACTGATGTTATTCATGCATCATAAGTCATAAGTCAAGAATACATGAACTGAAATACAGCTGTTCTCCACAGGTCAATAACTGTGACCCATTTAAAGCATCCCA
Organism: Semaprochilodus insignis; assembly: GCA_034552555.1. Lineage (NCBI taxonomy): Eukaryota > Metazoa > Chordata > Actinopteri > Characiformes > Prochilodontidae > Semaprochilodus > Semaprochilodus insignis. Next base: position 1,794,338 of record CM067485.1, read on the forward strand.
TCAGGGCTTGGTAAAAATACTATTTTCAGAAGCACAAAGCTTTACTTATAAAAAACCTGTGAGCTGTGAACATGGGCCACCCCACCTCTCTCTCTCTCTCTCTCTCTCTCTCTCTGTCTCCCCTGTTACTGAGGGCCTCTCACACAAACTGTGAAGTCACACCCTCAGTTTAGCGGGTTGCATGCTGCTCGCTGCACCCTGTCACTAGCAGAGAGAGAGAGAAAGAGAGAGAGAGAGTGAGAAAGAGAGAGCAGCTGGAGCTCTAGCATGGCCACTGATGCATAACATTCCAATTCCAGCGCCGCTGAAAACAGGACAAGAGAGGAAAAGGTGAATCCTCACACTGAGCTTCAGGACCGTCACCGCTGTAGTGTGCGGTTTCAGACTAACTGAGCTGGAGAGGACAGATGTGGCACGTTGTTAGCATAGCATTTAGTGCAGAATGTGAGACTTCTTAACCCTTTAAAAAGTCGTCAGCTGAAAGTCAGAACACTGTTTGTAATATCTGGTGAATATTTGATATGATCAGAGAAGATAAATGGAGTCTTTACAGCTGCTCTAAGATCAGTTAATGGACAAATCACAACTAACGTTCCGGAAGAGAGCAGGTCTCCTCTTTGCCTGCCGATTAGGTTCCATGTAGGCTAAGCTTATAACCCAGCCACAGAGTTAGTAGCTAACTAGCTACACGCATGTAGTTCAACATCAGGTTACTGAAGGTCGATCTTGAATCCTTGATCACCTTCTTCCAGTCCGGTTCCTTTCATTATAAGCACACCTTGCGTGTTTAAGGTGGTAGTAACTTCATACTCCTGCAGATGGCGCTGCACGAGGATGATGGGGCTATAAATATCTGCGGGGTGTGAGTGACGGGATCCATAGATTGGGAAGAGGTGCTACAGTGCAGGGAATGTCTCGTTCCATGTGTGGAAAATGGCTCCAAAGCAGATGTTAATGATTGGCTAAAAGGAGTGACTGCATTTGGGCGTGCCAAAGACCATAGTGTGAAGGAAGAAGCTGAATCCGCAGGTGTATGGAAGCATACGGTCCTACAGGTCTACCAGCAGTGGCTAAAATCCCAGTTTACAGGAAACTCTCCTCGGAATTGTGTCAGGGAAGGCATCCACCAAATCTGGCCCAACTGCACAATTCTTTGATGGAAGAGTGTCTGAAAATTGATGTGGCCTACATCCAGAAACTTGTTCAGTCCATGCCAAATCCAATCACAGCTGATAATGGGTCTTGCATTGCTCCTTTGCTCACATAGAACCTCTATTATCTGTTTTGACTCAACAGAAAGTGGAAAGTAGCTCTGAATCTATAACATCACAGTTTCGGGTAAATTTATCAGCTAGGTTGATTCTGTTTGCTAATGTTAGCCAGCTAATTAGCCGTGTCAGTGTCTGCTAGTTTCATAATTTTACTTGGGGTATTTCATCACTAACCAGCACCAGCATTCCAACTTTGGAGGGAACACTTACGTTGAAAGCAACACAACTAGCTTCATCTAACTTTAGCCAAAAACTTTACCGTAAAGATTCATTTCCAGCCCACACTTCAATGATTCACTCTCTCCTAAACGAATAATAAGCTTGTAGTTTAACACATTGAAGTACAGGCCAGTTATTGAGTTATTCATTTCAAAGTTCGCCTAAAATCGTGGACTTGACATTCACACTGAAATCATCAGTGGAGGCTTTGGCTCAGAACTTCTATTCCTCAATAAAGCTTTCATCAACCAAATTCAGGAGGCTTTAGTCATCTTTGGTGGAACGTTCTAAAAGCATCTCAATTAAAACCCAATTCACTAATTAATTGAAGTTACTCAGGAGTTTTGGCATGTTGCTGCCCCGTAGATTGATGGGTCATTCCTCGCTGTCCTGCAGGCTTTCCAGCCTTTTGGGAATTGATGAAGGAACGTCCCTTTTATGGCTGTCTCTACAACACGTTGCCTTCCGTCCATCATTTCCTCTCCTAAAACAATGGGCCTCCAATGAGTTATTGACGTGAGCGGATTGCTGTCGTTTTGTGATGTCTCCCTCATCGCTCCAGTCAGAATGAATAATTGATTCAGCTGAGAAGGAAGAAAGGTGAATGACTGAGAAAGAATAAAAAATAAAAAAGGAGAAAACAGATAGAGCTAAAAGAGCTAGTCTGGCAGAAAAGAAAAGCCATCAAGGAATTCCAAACTGTGCTGTAGACCAGCAGCAGCTCTGAACCACCCAGATTTATAGCGAAAGATGAAAGTATGTTGGGCAAATTCGGTAGCTGCTGTAGCATAGTGGACAACACCACAACCTGCTGCATGGTACACTGGGGTGAGGTTCCCTGCCAGGGTAAACCAATACTATTGGTTGTGAAGGTGTCTGACCCTTCAGAAGACACCTTCCGTGGGCCCACCTTTCTCAGATGCAGACTAGAGCTTTTGGAAAGCAGATTACGTTCCTCTTCAAAGACACACTAACATTCACATGAGCAGGTACAAAACCCTCCTTAACTGCCTCACCCCTTTCCTATTAAAGCCGCTTTCTACCACATGATATGGGCCGGCTTGAATTGACACTACTTGCATTTTTTGGTCTTCAAGTAGCTGAACTTGGTACCTGGTACTGTTTTTGGTGTCACCTCAAGATGAGGTTCCAAGCAATCTGAGCCAAAACCAAAAGACGATGCAAAAGCACTGCAGACTGCAGGTTTGTTGACATTGTAGCAGCCTTTTACACCACAAATGCTAACTAATAGCTTAGAGTACCACTTCTGGGTCACCAGAATTGCTGTGTTGTCTGAACCCTGATGTAGTTTCCAGTTGTTTTATTTCAGCATCATCAAACCTCATCAAACAAAATCTTCCCCTTTGGTTCTTGTTCGCTGTGTTCATTCTGGTTTCGACCCTTTTGCCTGAATCTCATTTCCGCCTCTAGCTCACCCCCTCTGGCTTTGTTTACTCTGCTGCCTGTTCCTTCCGGTTCTTACCCCTGCCTGACTCTGACCCTGCTCTTGTCTACTCCCTGTATGTTGCCCGGTGTTTTGCTGTTTGTACTGACTGTCCGATTGTTAAATAAAACCAGCTTGCTGTTTAGCTCAGCACACGTCGGTCCGAGTTCTTTGTTTCTGACAATTGCCTTGGTCAAGACATGCAAGGTCAAGTGTTGGAATTTGCCGGAGACATTCCTGGGAAATTATCCTACTGAAAGATGCCAGTTGGAAGCCCTGCCATGCAGGCAACACATGTGGCCAGAGGATGTCCTGCACATATCGCTGAGCTGTTATTGTCCCTCATATCACTACTAGGGGTCATACACAATATCTCCCCAGATCATCACACCAGCTGTTGGGGGAGTGTGTTGCTGCACAGCAAAGGCAGGATTGAAGCGCTCACCACGAGGCCTCCAAATTCCGAACCTGATTTTAAACAGAACCTGGATTTATCGCTAAAGACGACACGATTCCAATCCGTAGCAGTCCAGGTATCTTGTTCACAGCAAACAAAGGTGATGGTAGCTGGCTGTCAATGACAGGACATGTAATGGGCACCATGACACCAGCTTCTGCTAAGCACCTGGAAATGTGCTGGCCAGAGACAGGAGTGTGTAAGGAAGTTGTGTCTGGATGGTGGACAAGGAAACTGGGGGAGCTGCTTGTGCTTGTCAGTGGATCAAATGATCCCCTGTACTGGTGGTCTCTCTGGGCCGTCCGGAGCCTGTTCGCCATATGCATGTGCCCTCACCTGATCAGACCACACCTGTAATCATTTACATCTCCGCCTGAGACATAACCGCATGCTGAATTTTGCAGCAATCCGACATTTCTATCTGGGTGTGTTACGTTTTTGTCTCTGCACAGTACTGTAATACTGGCAGCCAGATAAAGACTCAAAGGCAGGAAGTTGAAGATTCAAGGCTGCTGTCAGATTCCCAACATCAATATCACACGCTCAAACTCACACACTCTTTCCACCTCCATTTACACACACATACACCCTCCACACCCATTCACACGCACCCTCCACACACGTTCACACAAACCTCTGATATATTGCTCTTAATGAGCGTCTCAGGTTTGGGGGGTAATAGGTGTGATAGGCAGAATCCTCCCCCTTCTTTGTCACAGACACATTCAAGACCAATGTCAAATATTGTAGTAGTGTATCAGGTAGAGATAGCCAGAGGCTACAGAGGTCCGGTATGAAAGTGTTGAAGCAACATCTTGAACCCATCATGCTGTAGCACAGCACCAGCACCATATATGTTCTCAATATAGTACCATTACAGCGTTATTACAGCGTTATTACAGGGTTATTACAGTGTTTCTCAAATAGGAAAATATGTCTTTTTTGTTATTCTTGGCATTTTATGTACACACCTAACTCAGCCTAGTCAACAAAGGGCACTTTTGTTGTTAGCTGGCTGCTAAGGTGTTGCTAAAATGAATGGGAGTCTATAGGAGGAACAAGGGATGAATTAACTTCTGACAGAGGAGTGCGGGCCAGTATGTCTGTGGATTAGAGTTTGGGAATCTGCCCTGAGTGAGTACACGCGGTTTGGTGTCTGTAGGTTACAAGAAACAATATGGTTTGAATGGGGAGTGAAAATGAATGGGACTCTATGGGACGAACAAGTGATGAGGTAAAAAAAAAAGACAAACAGACGAGTGCGGGTCAGACCAACATTGGATTTGTGCTTGGGGGTCTGCCCTGAGATAGTGTGTCTGTCAGTTGTGGAGAAGTACAATAGATAGGCATGTACTTTTCCAGCCCGTTTACTCATAAATGGGAAAAAAAAGAAAAATAAGAGAAAAAATGGGAAGAAAACAGGAATTTTTTGGATTAAGTTAAAAAAAAAAATCAGTTATGTCGGATCAAAAAGCTATACACACAATACACCATTCCCGAACATTCAGACCGTACATTTCAGAGATGGAACGATGTTGACATCTTGGAAACTGCAGAACTAGTTAGCGGACACAAATCTCTTGACCAAGAAGAAGAAGAAGAGGAAGAAGAGGAAGAAAAAGAAGAGGAAGAAAAAGAAGAGGAAGAAGAAAAAAAGTCAAATAAGTTCAACCTAACAGAGGAACAAATAATACACAGAAATACACTGTGAGGAAATGAGTCTCAGTTCCAGCCCTGGCAATGAAAGAAATCAAAGCTTAATGCTTTGATTGGAATTCATGACACCGCCAAGCTTGTTAGGCCTAATGAAATTAGGGCGGTTGTGTCTTGTTGACGGACGACTTTTAAGCAATCACCCAGATGCTGTCTGTGCTTAAAAAGAATTACAATTAGACAACGTAAGCTCTCTCACATTGCAAAAATCGATGAATATTAATATCCTCTTGTGTCCTCCTGTGCCCATGGGTCTTAAACCAAAACAATTAGCTGAGTGAGGCAACCGGCTAATAATTTAGGAGCAATTACTGCATATACATTAGCATCTATTACAGTGGCACACCTCTTTCTACCACTTTGATGGAAGATACCCAAAGCTTTCAGCTCTGCTGAGTTATGGCACTGAAGCAACAGAAATTGCTTAATAAGACAGTGACAACGCAGCAGCATTGTGGTCCCCCATCCAACCACCTGTAATTAAGCTGTTATGCGATATCACCACCGACTTCGATAGTCACTGTCAATTAAAGTGTACCACTACATCCATTTTTAATGCACCTTGCTACAGTGTGCCAGAAGGTGATTTTAACAGAATGCTTTATCAACAGGAAAACAAAATTATACATGTTTGGTTAAGTATCTCCTTTGGTTTTGCACTGGAACTGTTATAGGAGATATAATGACTGCCCTGAACTAGCACTGAACTAGCATTTCATATGTTACTTGTCATGTTGTGTGATGTTCTGTAGGGCAGCATTGCATCCCTCAACCTTAGTTTGACAGAATTCACTCATGTAACCACCCCAAACTGCTTGCAGTTCTTCAAAACATCCTGCTACCTTCAAGATGCCCCATTAGAATGGGGTCTTCCTTGTCTTCCAACGTAAAGAAATTCTAAATGATGGGTGCACCAATTCTAGGTGAATCGGCATATATACAACTTCTAAACTCCACCTGTACAACCAGGTCTAGGACTGCAAAGACCAGTTCAGAATTAGTACCTGGGTTGAATCGGCATATATACAACTGCTACATTTCAACTGTAGGCCCAGGTCTAGGACTGCAAAGACCAGTTCAAATTAATATATAGGATGAATCTGCATATACAACTGCTACATCCCAGCTGTAGGCCCAGGTCTAGGACTGTAAAGACCAGTTCAGGATGATTATATAGGATAAATTGGCATATACACACACACACACACACACACACACACACACACACAC
>CM067485.1:1801021-1859803 GCA_034552555.1 Semaprochilodus insignis
CCTGTGTGCTCTGACCAGTTTGCTTACCATGGAGCTTCTTCATGTCCTGTGAGGGGGATCATTTCTTCCTCTGCCTGACAAAACACTGAATCCTTCACTCATTCTTTCTAATAGACTATCATCATAGTCTTCCATCTAACAGTTACTAACAGCTCTTATTCAGTGGAACTGGAAACTCTGATCCTTGTTGTGTTTGTTGCTATCCGGGGTCGCCCTGAAGAGGATATGGGTTCCCCTTTTGATTCTTGGCTCTTCTCAAGGTTTCTTCCTCTTGCTCTGAGGGAGCCGTTCCTTACCACTGTTGCCTCTGGCTTGTTCTTTGGGGGCTTGGACCCGGATTCTCTGTAAAGCTGCTTTGTAACAACATCTGTCGTAAATTAAATGGCTCCCAAAATCTGAAATATCACTCACTACCGAAACACAGTCAACACCAATTTCCTGCAGTTAAAGTCGACTTTTGCTGTTTAAATGGGAATTGTGATGATCATATGTGTGTACAACTGTTCAAAGCTGTGCTTGCTAGTCATGCCCTGGCATGTACAGCTCAGAACGAGCTAAAACGGTCACTACCGAAACGGTGTTCCGGTGTTGACTGTGCAGGTTTAGCCTGGCCTTCAGAGTGCTTTTGAACCTTCCCTCCCTCGTTATGTCAGGTTGGACGCAGAGGTGAGGCTGAAAAGCTGAACGTTTCCACGCAGCTGGCACACTGTCTGTTCCCCCAGCCGCTGGCCTGCGCACACCTGGGCTACCGGTCAGGACAGCGCGCTCAGGAGCAGCAGAGTGCTCTTTCAGACGAGCCGCCACGTCTCAGGCTGCGACAGGATTCAGCTGTGAGCATATTGGACAACAGCGAGGCCCTCGTGCTGCGCCGTGCCATTTCCTGCAGGCTTCTACTCCTGCTGTCTTCAAACACGGCTTCAAACGCAGCGTCTCAGAGCAGTGTGTGTGTGTGTGTTGGGAGGGGTGTGTGTGTGTACGAGTGTATGTGTGTTGATCAAAGGTAACAGCACTCGCACACTGAGACATCAGCCCAGCGCTAGCTCCGAATCTGTCATCCACAAGTGTCCCAGCAGAGCGTCGCCTCCGACAGCGTCCGCCTCCGGAATAGAGCAAAACTCACAGGGAGAGGCGTCGCTTCTGTGGAGCTGCTCAAGTACACGGGGGCTTCACTGCTACTACTGGGAAAAGAAAGTGCTGGAAAACAAAAGCGGGACGAGGGACGCGGTTCTGCTGTTGACAGTATATCACATCTAATAGTGTTAGGGTTGTGTTGTAAACAATAAGTAAACCTGCAAAACAGGATCTAGCAATATAAGGACTGTGTGCTCCCTCGGAGATCCTGATGCTGTATACACCTCCTTGTATCTACACTCACCGTCCATGTTATCAGCTCTACTGACCATATAGGAGCACTCTGTAGTTCTACAGGTACAGACTGTAGTCCATCTGTTTCTCTGTATACTGTATTACCCTGTTCTTCAATGGTCAGGACCCCCACAGGACCACCACAGAGCAGGTATTATGTGGCTGGTGGTTCATTCTCAGCACTGCAGTGACACTGACGTGGTGGTGGTGTGTTAGTGTGTGTTGTGCTGGTGTGAGTGGATCAGACACAGCAGTGCTGCTGGAGTGTTTAAACCCTGTGTCCACTCACTGTCCACTCTATTAGACAGTCTTACCTTGCTGGTCCACCTTGTAGATGTACAGTCAGAGACGATAGCTCATCTGCTGCTGCACAGTGCAGTGTTGGTCATCCTCTAGTCCTTCATCAGTGGTCACAGGAGTCTGCAACTCATAGCCGAGGAAATTTCCATCAACATGGAATGATTATGGACATGCTTGCGTCTCGTTGCTTGCGTGCCATTCCATCTTAAACTGTGCAGTAGTTAGCTGCACCTGTACAGGTGCTGGAATGCAACTGCTGTAACTGTGGTGGTGTTTGGCATTCAGGTAGTTAGCCAGGTAACATGGTATAACTCAAACTTAAAATGCAATTAAGCTTCATTGGTTTTCCATAAACCAAGATTCCAAGTGTGTCATCGTGGAAGTCCCCTGTGACTGAAACATACCTAATAGCATGTAACACCTCCAACACCACCAATAACAGCCGTGATTGGATTTGGCATGTACTGGACCAGTTTCTGGATGTAGGCCACATCAGTGTTCAGACAGTCTTGCATCAAAGAATTGTGCAGTTGTGCCCGATTTGGTGGATGCCTTCCCTGGCACAATTCCAAGGAGAATTCCCTGTAGACTGGGATTTTAGCCACTGCCAGTAGACCCGTATGACCGTACGCTTCCATACACCTGCAGGTTCAGCCACTTCCTTCACACTATGGTCTTTGGCACGCCCAAATGCAGTCACTCCTTTTAGCCAATCATTAACATCTGCTTTGGAGCCATTTTCCACACATGGAACGAGACATTCACTGCACTGTAGCACCTCTTCTCAATCTATGGATCCTGTCACTCACACCCCGCAGGGATTTATAGCCCCATCATCCTCGTGCAGCGCCATCTGCAGGAGCCTAAAGTTACTTCCACCTTAAACTCGCAAGGAGCTTACTACACTAATGAATGCTCTTACAATGGCAGTGCACTATTTTTATCTAGTGCTGTAGTTTGATATTTGGGACACAACCCGAGTGTTTTGACGTTGCCACTGATGCTGCCATATGACGTCAACTGAAAACAGCTGGCCTAATTTTGAGCAAAGACACAAAGAAGGTAAAAAGTCTTCTAGTCTTTACGTAAGACAAGCCTAAATACACAACAACAACGTTCCTTATTAGCAGCTTCTGTATCTTAAAATCTTCATATCCAGCATGTATTATTCGTTCCTGATCAAATCTGATTCGTTCAGCTTTAACTACTTGGTTGGTTACTCGAACATGCTCTTCTCCAGCCGCTCAGATCTCCCCAGTAGCTTGCAGGGTTGTATAGTTCATAGCCCTAGGTGGTCCCTGAGACTCAGCCATAAAGGTAAAGTCCACACGTCTGACCACCTACCTGCCGGCCTCCGGACCAAATGCTGTCTTCAAACAGCCATGATGCCTTCTGACTCTTCAGAGACCGAATGTAGGACTTCACTGACCTACAGAAAAGCCTCAGTGTTAGAGGACAGAGGAATAAAAAGGATTTAGTATATGTCTTAAAGTCAGACTGCTAGTATTTATTTCAGATTGGGGGCAAACAAATGACCAAACTATAACAATTTTATTGTATTGGTTTTATTTTATTATCATATTATTGACAATAAATTGTTTGGTAACACTTCCTATAAATCCTGTATTCATAAAGCTGTCTAAATAAATAAGGTGTTACATAATACCTTATAATACCAGGCATAAGCTTGTATAATTACTTGCAACTAGTTGAAATTACATGCATACCACTTCATAACAACTTTATTATGTCAGGCTGTAATGCACTATAACATCAGTTCATAAGAACATAATAAGAATGAATGATGTACAGATGGTCAGCTATGGCTTTAAACAAGCTTTGCATATACACACTGAATGGCCTATATTACCCGTTAGACAGTCACACTTCACTTAGAGCCTGTAAAGACCACTTATAATGCTCTATGAGGTGTAATGTACTGTAATAAACATTAATAATCATTTAAATTACAGTATCAAAAACTCATTTTACTTAAAGCATGTAATAGCCTGGCATAAAACTCTATAAAGTGTTGAATTACATGGTGAATTACAGCTTTAGTGTCTACAGTGTTCTTAAAGATATTATAAGGTGTTATGAGCGCCGATATTATTAAGTTGCACACTCTTGCAGTATTCAGTATTATGCATGTCATCACAACTTAAGAGACATCAAACAAGCTTATGCCAAGCATTATAAGGTGTTATGAGTGCTGATATTATAAAGTTGCAGACTCTTGCAGTATTCAGTATTATGCATGTCATCATAACTACTTAAGAGACATCAAACAAGCTTATGCCAAGCATTATAAGGTGTTATGCATGCTATATAATGCTTATATAATGTCACTGGCATGTGTAGAACAATTTGTGCTCGAAATGCATAATTTCCAGTTGAAACAGCCGTTAAGTCCCCATCAGATAAACAGCACTTAAAGCTTTCATCTTTGAGAGGAGAAAGTGTTCTCATTGACTCATCTTCTAAACTGCTTATTGTTCCGGGTCATGGGGAGCCCTGGAGCCTATCCCAGTGCTCATTGGGTGGAAGGCAGGAAACACCCTGGACAGGCCGCTAGTCTGTTACGGCAGTGTTTTCATATATTCACTTAGAATTACCAACAAAGCACATCATACATACACATTAACACTACACATACAGAGGTAGTGTCTCTCAGCATGGGAGACAACATGTCAGACGTCTCGGCATGGAGTTGTAGAGGTTCCTAATGGTGTCCTGTGATAATCCATCCCATGCAGCTTGAATATCCTCACACAGTTCCTGCAGATGGTGCGGTAGGGGTGGAGGTGGAGTGACACCAGGTCTTCTGGACGTGTACAGAGTGACAACAAACTGCTCATCTTGGTGCTGTCCACGGTGCCTCCACACATGGATCGTCTCCACCAAGACAATAGTCACTCCATGACAGTCTGGCACGACACCATTGCAGTCTTTGGAGACGTTGATGTGGTGTTAAGGACAGTTGTCGTAATGGTCTGCATGCATGTAGTCCTGCGTGGTGCAACCATCTGCCAATGGTGCTGGCACTAACAGGATGACCCATGGAGGACATCACTGCTCGCTGGATGTCCGTAATCATGGCTGTTGGGTCACTCTGTGCATGTTGGATAATTTGTTGGTTCTCTCTCTCCGTGGTTCATGTAGGTCTTCCAGATCTTTCATGTCACTGGCGCGTGCCTTCTTATTTTCACTGCTGGCCACACCATGCTATGGTAGTGTACACATGACTGGTATGGTGCACAATACATTGATAAGACCATCCGCTTCCCGGAGCCCTACAATGCTACCACTCTCGAACTCTTCCAACTACTTGAATTGCTTTCGAACTCTTCTCTGAGGCATACTTCACTTGGCAAGAAAGCTACCAACACAACAGCACGTGTCAGAATGGAAAGCACGTGCATGACCTTATATAGATGACCTTATATAGTCAGTCAGGTACCAAGATAAGGCCCATCCTTGCTTATGTCACTACGTTACGGCTGAGCATGAAACTTGAATCATGGGCATGTCTCATGTTGTGATACCTACCCTCCAAGTTTCATTCCTGTCGGTTGATTCCTTCTGGGTCCAACATTCCTTTGGTCGATGAGTGTAACACATTCTGAGCTACTGTAGAAACATGGCAGTGGCAGCCTCCAATGGAAAGCATCTCGCTGCTATGTAGATATGAAGGGCTCGTTCTGAGCTCATCAAAACATTTGGATTTATAGTTAAAGGTAATCATATATTAATGAAAGCATAGTTTTGTATAATTTATTCCATTTCTGATAATATAGCTCCTCAAATTTTACACACCGCTCCTTTAATTCAACAAGTCTATTTTCTTACATTGCCAGGAAGTGTGAGCTAGTGGTGTTAGCTTTCCTTCTGACTTTATTCACTTTCTTCATGAGCGCAGGTTACCGTAATAAGATCCGGGTGGGCGACTCGGACATAGACCCCTCGAAACCCACCCACACCTCCTCCTTGCCAGGCGGCACTCGCTCACCCTGGGCAGAGAGAGTGTGAAGTGAGCGGTGACCTCCGCGCCTCTGCGAAGAGGGAGAGACAAGGAGCCGGGCCGTGTCTGGCCTCATTTGCTTCTCACCTCTAAATTAAAGCCTGAACGGGGCTGATTCTCACCGCCTGCCCTGCGCGAGCCTCACCCTGTCTCTTTCATGTGCTCTGATGAGTGCCACAGGGGCGAATATTAGTTCCACTCACTGTCTCCACCAACAGCTGCTGCTTTTACACACCGGTTTGTGTTGGGTGAGGTTGAGCTGGTGTGAAGAAGACCGACTCTGTCTATGCTTGGAGCTACAGCCGCATTAACCTCAGTCACACACGCTCGGAGTCGTAGCGCTAGTGCTCAGCTTCTGCTTCCCTTAGATCTCATTGATGAAGAGAGGACTATGGTAGAAGGCTCTCGCGGGGCAGGCTGATGACTCTATACTCAATAATCATTCCTTCATTCATCTTCTAAGCTGCTTATATGCTTCTGGGTCGTGAGGAGTGCTGGAGCTTATACACTCATTGTCAAAGCCGCACCCAGAAGGAATCAACCAACAGGAATGAGACTTGGTGGGTAGGTTTGACATTGTAAGACATGCAAATGATTCAAGTTCCTCTGCTGCACATGTGACGTAAGCAGGGACGAGCCCTAGTGCTGTACCTGGCTGACCCAACAGCCTACACCCCTACCACATAATCTGCAGGAGACAACATTTCAAGATTTTGAAATTCAGAAATTTTCATGATAAAAGATTCAGGAAAAACAACATAAAAAATGATAACTCTGATATTAAAGCAGATGTTTTCAGCCATAAAAATAGATTTAATCTAAAACTGAAGCACATACATTTGACCCAATTTGTGGAATTTCCTTTTTAAAGGGCTTAAATAAGGGAAACCTTCCTCATCATGTAGCATTCACTCCAAAAATCCAAAATATCCATATGTGGAAAATAAACTGCTAAAACATTTTAAATGTTCCACAAGAATAAATATATATATATAGTGTGTTCTTATTTATTGTGTGTTTTAATTGACATATCAAATATCAATGTAAGGAGTGTAACTGTATGTGTACTTTATTTACATAGTTAGAAGGTCTGTATGTAAGCAATTTCTATCATATATACGTATTTATATACACACACACACACATATATATATATATATATATATATATATATATATATATGGGAAATTATATGTACTGTGAATACTATCTAAACGAAGCACATATACAGTTACTCTCCTTACATTGATATTTGATATGTCAATATTAAAACACAACAACAAAAACAGGGATAATAATATCAAGTATTTTTTGAAAGAGAGCATAAAACAGCACATCATAAATAAACTAAATTTACATATATCAGTTTTAAAGGCAAGGCAACATAAACTTAAATGGTTGGAAATGTCACATAAACATTAATATCACTAGCTTTGACACAATCATTAGAAGTGAATCTCGGGGATAAATATATAACACAAACATATAGGCTATGGGCCCTTTAAATGACCTCTAATTGACTTGCTTATGTGGTTTTAGACACTGCATCACATGCCATTATATATTACACATACAGACAAGTGAGTGGACAAGTTAGTGGAGGGCGCCAGAACCAATGTCAGGGGGGAAATAGCTCACATACAAGCATTTAGACCATGTAAACAAAGTATGCATATGGTTACACTCATCATATTGATATTTGATGTGTCAATATTAAAACATAACTAATGATATTATTAACAGGGTAGAACATGGAGAGACAAGGAGGGAGGATGCAAGAGCGGGTTTGACTGATTTAATAAGAACCGAAACAACCAGAAACAAAAGCAATGCACTACAGTAACAAAACCAAAAAGAACATGTGAAACAAGGACCACCTAAAACACAGAGAGTAACAGCCCAACTGACTGAGACCCAAAACACCCAGCAAACACAAAGGGAACATCAACTAGGAGTATAAGTACACAACCACCAACAAGGAACACCTGGGAAGGGGAGGGGCTATAAATATAGGGACAGGTGAGGGGTGTGACAGGAGGGTGGAGACAAGGAGGAGCTAGAAACCAAAATAAACAAAAGCACATGGAAAATGAAAATGAACAGGAACATGAGGAAAGGTAAAGGAAGACAGAAACAGACAGACAGGGAGGGAAACAGGGCAAGACGTGACACGGGGATAGTAACAACAAGTATCTGTAAAATGCTAATTTTACAGGAGAGAGCAGAAACATTCTTTCCTTTCGCTGTAAGCAGATGTAAAATATGGTTATTCCAGGTGATGTTGGAGCATTCCTTTTTGGAATTCCTAAATCCATTGCATCACGTCAATTCTTGCATGTTGTTATAAATATTTTGCCAAAATAAAACAATGCATAAATATCCCTGTAATGAATAAAACATTTATATCCCTATCCTAAATAAAACGATTCCTCAATATGATAAATGTGATGATGGTTATATGATATGATGAAGAGGAAAAGGACAGCCAATCAGTAACAGTGCATCATAGAAGTCCCGAGAACCTATTACCTGGTGAGAACCTATTAAATATTATAACTGATATCTGACAGATCTTTTGCAACTGATTTGACGGCCGTCATGTGACCCCAAAAGGCCCAACCGCTGCCTCCCCCTGACTGGTGAGGGGAGGTGAACCTTAACCCTGCTTACAGACATGACTACGTGAGCTTTCAGAGTGAAAGGATGTAAAGACTCTCACGGTTGTGACGATTCAAAACAAGCCCACTCAAGCCCATACAAACCGTGGCCTTCCTAGCTGGACACGTTTGTGGTCCACTTGCGTCCACTTTACTGAAGCATTCGTAAGTCTTTCGTGACAACTGACAAATCATGTATAGGCTTTAATAAAGGCTTATTCCAACAAGTGTCAACTGTTATAAAGTGTCTTTTCCTCACCTTTCATAACAGGCTTATTAATGCTGGACTTCAGGCAACAAATTTGGCGGTACTGATCAGCGCTACCCTACTGTATCTACACCATGCAATTGTGCAGTAAGATTTGAATTGTGTATAGATTTTTGGGTTTGAATTTTGATTTCTTTCAAGACAAACTTGAATTTATAAGTAGCTCTACACACATGGAAGGGTCAACAGTAAACAGACACAAGCAGTAAACACTATTGGACACCAGGAGAGTCTGAGATATCATTATTGAATATCAACAAAACCTTCATACAGAATAAAACAGTTCTTTATCTACAAGTTATTCAATGGGTTATCCAAGTTATTCAATCCAACTGAATTCAATTGATCTAATTGATCTTTCCATGGTGGTCTAACCGGGTATTCGTTATTTGTGGATGTTCAAAAATGGTTCCAAAATTCCGGTATCCCCTGAGAGCAGGTCAGAATGTTATTGTTACTGTTATGTTTTCATGTAACAGTGAACATGGATGCATGTTGTTTGGTTAGGGAATGAACTCACCATCATTCATTCATTCATTCATTAATGTTTTAAGCCACTTACGCTTTTTGGGTCATGGGGAAACTTACCATCATCTGCTTCCGAAGCTTACAGTGCAAAGTTGGACTAAAGGAAATTAATAATTAATAATATTTACATGATCTAATGTTGTATTTTATAATATTATGTTATATTTTACAAGATTATGTATTAATAGATTGCTTCTGTCTGAACACAACTCTACAATTTTACAGGAGAAGGAAAAAACCTACTTTGCTTTTAATGGAAGTCAATGGGACCAGACTTTGTTCCAAGTAATTTTCGGACATTTCTTTTAGTCCATTCATCATGAATTTTACACACAAGGTAAAGGACATCGGGCACTTTCAAACGAGGGCATAAGATGAAAAACCTAAAAATTGGAGGTACAAGGTTTTGTTTCCCTCAGCAGTAATGTTTCGTGTTTAATGAATGAGAATTAATGTACAATGAGTTTTAAGCGAATTGGTATTATTACTAACTACTGCAAAGTCTCGGTCTTGACTCAGCTTTGATGTGTCCAGGTCTCAGACTTGACTCAGACTCACTTCTAGTGGTCTTGACTACAATCCTACAACCTTAATCTTAATCTCAGGAGCTGATTGCAATATAACATATAACTAGGAACAGATAATATTATTTTTTTATTAGTTTAATGTATTTTAATATGTATCTACACTGTTTGTTGATTTTTTTTATCTACATAAATTTGATCACGGCAGCTAATCTTTATATTGTGGGGCAATTTCTTGATCAATGGACCAACAGAAATCCCCCAAAAGGACCCCATAGTCATCAAGCCTCTCTGGAACCTGGCTCCTAACAGTAATCTATTGCAGCAATGCAAAAGCTACAACAAAGAAAGCTTGATCTCTCGTTTGGACTAGTCTTTTATTAAATCACAATAACTGCCGGCCCAGTGATTAGCATTTGAGATGTACTTAGACATTTCAGGTATCCTCATTTGCTCCAAATAGCCGCCAATGCTACGTTCTAATGAAGGCTTCTTCAGACTAAAGTTTCAACTGAAATCAATCAGTTGATGGCATGCGTACTCTCTGCAATTCTAATGTCTGTGCATTGTACTGCACCGATCTGTTTCATGGGGCTTGCAGGAAGTCTCTGTCTCGCAGTCTCAATCCTGATCCTCTTTCGCCCCCTACTGGCCAGACGCTTTCAAAACTCCTCTCCAACCTGCAGGCTGTCTACGGCCTACTCTCAGTGCACAGACTGTTTTCGCTCCTCGAGAGTCCGAGTGGCTTCCACGCCTGCAAACAAACTCCATTTCCTCCCCAGCTTAAGTCGTGGGGTCCCCCGGCGTCCACAGCTAATCCATCAAAGATGAGGTCACTGGCAGGGCACAGTCCATCAGGCCCCTGACCATTTGCTTGATGAGCAGGACGATTTTTTTTTTCTCCCAACAGTGGCGCTCAGTCATAAGGAGTCTGAGCGTCACAGGTCTGAGAGGCACACAGTGAGGAGGAATTCTGGGTTGTTAGAGATTAGATATTAGACTGGACCAGATTAACTTAATCTATCAATATGATGGATTTAATTCCAAAAAAAAAATAATTTTTTAGTTTTTTTCCTTTTTCATGACGTATATTGATAAATATCAGTGTGCTATGTTACTAATTAATGTTATTCTTTTCACAATACTGCCAGTACTGCCTTAAAAACAGCAACCACACAACATATATTGCTCATGGCAATATGAAAGATCTTCCGTCCTTCTTTCTTGAATTCAAAATGAATTCACAGCTTTTATGTTAGCTTATCTTAGAACTTGACGGGGCAAAGTAAGTCACCAGGATCAGGAAGTCAGAAGGCTCAGAGAGTCATCAGACATAGAGAATTACCAGGCACAGAGAGTAACCAGGCCCAAAGAGTCATCAGACTTAGAGAGTCATCAGACTTAGAGAGTCATCAGACTCAGAGAGTCACCAGGCACAGAAAAGCATCAGGCACAGAGAGTTACCTAGCATAGAGAGGCATCAAGCACAGAGAGGCAGCAGGCACAGAGAGTCATCAGGCACAGAGAGTCATCAGACTCAGAGAGGCATCAGGAACAGAGAGTCATCAGACTCAGAGAGTCACCAGGTACAGACAGCCGTCAGACTTAGAGAGTCATCAGACTCAGAGAGTTACCAGGCTCAGAGAGTAATCAGACTCGGGAAGACACCAGGCTCAGAGAGTCATCAGACTCGGGAAATCACCAGATTCAGGGAGTCACCAGGCTCAGAGAGTCATCAGACTCGGGAAGCCACCAGATTCAGAGAGTCACCAGGCTCAGAGAGTCATCAGACTGGGGAAGTCACCAGATTCAGGGAGTCACCAGGCTCAGAGAGTCACCAGGCCTCAGAGAGTCATCAGGCACATAGAATCATCAGGCTCAGAGAGTCACCAGTTACTGCTTCCTTCAGACTCTCTCTCTCTCTTTTGCCTCTCTCTGTTTCTTTCATTCTCTGTCTCTCTCTTTCTCTTTATTTCTCTCTCTACCCCTTTCTATCTCTCTCTGTATCTCTCTCTACTCCCCTCTTTCTCTGTCTCTCTCTCTCTCTCTCTCTCTCTCTCTCTGTGTCTGTTGTCCTGCCTGATGGCTGTGTGACAGTGAGAGCGGAGGGCTTTTTTCTTCATGTCTGACTACTCTCTGTAATGACTGCAGATGGGAGATCCGCAGGGGGCCGGGGGGCCCCGGGGCCCTGTCATTGTCACTGAGGGGCCTCCATGACCTGCTTCCTCTCCCCACTCTCATCCTCATCTGCCTTCATCTCGCCAAACCCTCATTCAAAAGGAGATTTGGGCAAATTGCATCCAACATCCGCACACAGTCCGTCCGCCTGAGCCCCGTATGCGGGTTTCGTGTTTTGGCGGCGGAATAGGAAGGAGCGGTTTTAGAAGCGCGGCGCAGCACATCCATTTGTGCACTCATGTATTAGATTGTGTATAATTTTGGCGGTGGCGGTAGTGGAGGGGGTAGAGCAAGTGGGGGGTGGGGGGAGGGGGTTATTTGTGGTGGTCCTCCCCAGGGATGAGCCGTATTCCACGAGGATTAATGATGATATGCTTATTGACTGGAATTAATGTATCGCTCAGGCGGGCCCGCGCGTAGCTTTAATAAACACAGGCCAGCGTCTGCGTCTCTGCGTTACAAGCTGCGCGCTCAAATAAGGATTAGCGGAATCAAATCCCGTTTTTAAAGAGATTTATAGCTGTGAACCTCGCCAGATTATTACAAACGCAAGTGTGAAAACAAACAAATTTGTGATTAGAGAAGATCTGGATAATTAACACGCAGCAAATGAGCTCGCTCCCAATATGCTTTGAATTAATGAGCGTTAATGAGAGATTGCTTCAAATCAGTCAGGAAATAATGAGATCTACTTATAGACATACAGAGAGCTGTTTACGCTACACTCTGTTCGGATCAATGTGAAGCATCTGCAGGGATGATATCTGTTCCTGTCTGCTCGTCCCGTCTGAACTGGACCCAACAGTGTGACAGCATGTAAGGAAATACGTTGGAACCGAACCTCAGCGCTGAGAGGGTAAATGTACAGAAGAACATTATCTTATAACGGGTTATAATCATTACACGTCATCTCGGATCATTTCTGTTGGCCCATATATCATAACATGTTGATGCAGTGACATATGAGCTAGTGTTCTCAGTGTTTCAGAATAAAGTAATAACGAATAAAAAGTTACATTCTGTCATCAGTTTCTCTTTTTCTCTTTTGGTCTCCTTCTCTCTCTCCCTCTCCCCCTCTCTCTCTCTCTCTCTCTCTCTCTCACTTTGTATGTCTGAATGTCCCTCCTTGTTTCTCTCTTTCTGTATCTCTCTTTGTATCTCTCAGTTTCTCTGTCACCTTACTTCATATCTGTATCTCTCCCTCTATCTGTATCTCTCCCTCTAACTGTATCTCTCTCTGTTTGTCTTTATGTCTGTATTATCTATATCTATGACTCTCACTTTGTAACTCTCTCTCTCTCTCTCTCTCTCTCTCTCTGTCTGTATGTGTCTCTCATTCCCCCCCCTCTCTCTCTCTCTCTGTCTCTCTATTTCTCGCTTTCTCTCTGTATCTCACTCTGTATTCTGTATCTCTCTCTCTCTGAATCTCTCTCTCCCTCTCTCTCTCTGTATCTCACTCTGTATCTCTCTCTGTATCTCTCTGTCTCTTTCTCTCTGTATCTCACTCTGTACTCTGTATCTCTCTCTGTATCTCACTCTGTACTCTGTATCTCTCTCTGTATCTCTCTCTCTTTCTCTCTGTATCTCACTATGTACTCTGTATCTCTCTCTGTATCTCACTCTGTACTCTGTATCTCCCTCTGTATCTCACTCTGCACTCTGTACTCTGTATCTCTCGCTCTCTGTATCTCACTCTGTACTCTGTATCTCTCTCTGTATCTCTCTCTCTCTCTTTCTCTCTGTATCTCACTATGTACTCTGTATCTCACTCTGTATCTCACTCTGTACTCTGTATCTCTCTCTGTATCTCACTCTGTACTCTGTATCTCTCTCTCTCTCTCTCACTCTGTACTCTGTATCTCTCTCTCTCTCTCACTCTGTATCTCACTCTGGACTCTGTACTCTGTATCTCTCTGCATACCCAACCTGCAGAGTCTAGCTCCAACTCTGATCTAACACACTTGATCCAGGTAATCAAGACCTCCAGGGGTTTCTGACTGTATGAGCTGGGTGTGTTGGACTTGAACTTTTCACAGACCATGTCATATCATTTATCCAGAATGTTAAATTCAGTAAATGATTAGTGATTGTGCACTGAGCTGTGCGGATGTGTGTTCACTGTAGGGGACGTTTTAACTTACTTACTCTCTTAGAAGATAAACAGAACTATGTCATCTGACCAGGAGTTCCCAAAACTTTGCCTACAAGGTTTATTCCGAATCACCTTTGATTTGATCTCCGTCTCATCTCCATGTTTTTTCGTGTTGACTAAGATTCCTCACACTGTTGGGTCTAAAACTGCTTTAGTAAGACGTTTTGCCAAAAGCATCAGAAGACTTTTGATCTGATGGCATCGGACACCCGGACACCGCTGCTGTTTTAGCAGCTTGCGCAAGCAGTTGAAGGGGCCTCAGTGTATGTGTGAGTAGGGAGGGTGTTCTTCTGTCCAAGGAGGGCCTCAGGACGGACCCCCGGCCTCTGGGAACAGGGCTTGCTGTTCCCCAGTGAGGGTCTGGTGAAGGGGGGGGGGCATTTTTTGGCCCCTGGGGAGCAGCTGTGAGAAGGCCGTCCTGGCCCACATCCGCAGGTCATGCTGATCACCCATCCAGAAAGGAACAGAGTTTGTCCCCTCAGCGAATGGCCTCTGATCCCGGCCCTCAGCCTCTTTCAGCTCCACAGCTTTGTTACAGCATGACAGGAGCATTTAAGGAATCTCACTGCTCCTTCTTACTGTTGCATCCTGAGCGGAGTAGGATGCAATCTGATAGGTGGAGTTTATGAAAAACAGGATGGGGTGAAATCTTTACACCTCCCTACAGCTATATTTAGTCTCATAACATCAATACACATCCGGGGACAACTTGTTAAATGGTTGGTGCTGGAAGAATCCACTACAAACGGGGAACGCCCCCTCTAAACCCTGCCCCCAAATTCCTATGGGTAAATAAGTGTTCCACCACAACAGTAAAGTAGGTACAGTACTTCTGGATGGATAAGGCAGAGAGCTCTGCACTGGTGCGACAGGGTTTCCTAATCCTGAGATAGATAGATAGATAGACAGATAGATAGATAGATAGATAGATATACATATGTGATAGATAGATAGATAGATAGATAGATAGATATATAGATAGATAGATAGACAGACAGAGCTGGATAGATAGATAGATAGATAGATAGATAGATAGATAGATAGATAGATAGATATGGACATAGCATCTGTATGCTAGCGATGGAGCGATATGCGGTTGTCATATAAGTGATGTCATATGGACTGAACAGCATCACTCTAGGAGAGTGGGGAATGGAAAGGGGGGTCTCAGGAAATGTTTTATTATACAGCTGATGGTTTTGATTTCTGTGAGGAACAGTAGTTTGTACAAGCCTCTTCTAGACCATAACAATGTCGGTTCTGATATGCTGTCTCTAAATGTGCTTACGATACAATACAGTTAATGAGTTAAAGTTAGCAAGCTTGCTCATGTAGATCATCCTGACTGAGCTCACAGCCCTGAAACGCCTATTAAACACTGATCACGATCCTGGAGGAATGAGCTTCATCCTCTAAAGCAGCTCTAGTGGAGGATTTACCGAGCCTGTGCTAGCCTGTGTCCCAAAGCCTGACCCCAACAGAAAGCTCATCAGTGTCAGTCAGAGGCTCACAGAGAGGTCAAAGGTCAGCAGATTTTGGAAACTGAAAAAAGGCACAAATCTGTACATCAAAGGCCCGTTCTGAAAAGTTCAAAAAAATTCAATGAGCTTTTAATTAATTACTTTTTTGCTTTTTTCATAATAATAATAATAATAATAATAATATTTATTTATATGGTGTATATTTCATACCGTTGGCAGCTCAAAGTAATCAGTGATCATCAGTAATAGCAGAAATGAAGCATTTTATTGAGCCAAAGACACAGATCATGAATGATATGACCATAAATTATTAATCGTAAAATTTAATTAACCTAATTCCAATGTGCAGTACACTAAACAGTGAAATCCACTGAAATTACTAAAAACAATATTATCCCCAAATTCATAGATCATCATTCACTGTCAGTCCTAAATAAACATTAGACTCTACCATAAACAATGTAAAGTCTTGAAATCTGTACTTTGTATTTTGATTACTGGAGATACTGGAGATGGATGGATGGATGGATGGATGGATGAATGATGAATGGTTGGTTGGAAGGATGGTCGGAGGGAAGGATGGTTGGTTGGAAGGATGGATGGATGGATAAACGAATGGATGCACGATGGATATATGAATTGATAGATGAAAGGATGGATGGATGGATGGATAGATGGGTGAATGGATAGATTTTAGATACAAAGAAAGAAAAGAACAGACAGATAGATAGATAGATAGATAGATAGATAGGGTTGAAGAGGTTAAAGCTGGTCTACAGCCTGATACAGGCCTGATAGTAAGACCTTAAATCAGAGCGACTGATGTACACACTGCACACGTCTGTAAATGGGAATATCCTTCAGAGAACTGCACGCGTGAACCAACACCCCTCCGAGGCCTGAGAGTCTAGGATTAACAGCGTGACATGTGAACTACAGCCTGGAAGCCGGTTAGTGCTTGTCACTGGCAGAGAAAGCTTCTCATCTGGAACTCACAGTGAAGTTGTCATGGAGAGGAGTCTAATCTCGGGAGTTTGTAAAGGGGGATTATAATTACCATCTGTAATCCACTGTAATCTAAGAGAACTGGCTCTGGTGACGAGCTGTGAAAGCCTCTCTGTGAATCAGCGAGAAATTTCGAGGTTGAGTGCGCCGAAATCAAAGCTAATTTAGGACAGAGGTTCGCTGTCCTTTCAAGCAGCTAATTGATATGATATTTTGTTTGAGTCTGAGTGGAAATGTGGGATTAATTAAATTAGGCTATTATACACGAGTGTGAAAGTCTCGACATTTACCAATTAGTGTGTTTCTGCTTCAAGTTTGTTCATTTGATTAATGATCTTTTAAAAGATAACTGATAATGAGAGGGAGAAACACGGAACGTACGAGAGGAGAAACTGCACGAGCGGTTGACGAGGCAGTGAGATCCAGTCTGGCTCTGTTCAGGTCATGTATAATATCTGTATTCCATGTGATACTAAGATTAGAGACTCGTTTAAATGGTTCCAATTTTCATCTGTCTGTCTGTCTGTCTGTCCATCTATCTATCTATCTATCCATCCGTCTATCTATCTGTCCATCTATCTATCTATCTATCCATCCGGGCATCTGTCCACCTATCCATCTCTCTCTATCTATCTATATATCTATCTATCTATCTATCTATCATCTGTCTGTCTGTCCATCTATCTATCCGTCCATCCTTCCGTCCACCTATCCATCCACCATCCACCCATCTATCTATCTATCTATTTGTCTGTCCGTTGGTCCATCTGTCCGCCCGTCCACCTATCCATCTATCTATCCATCCATCCATCCATCCATCCATCCATCCATCTATCTATCTATCCATCCATCCATCCATCCATCCATCCATTCATCCATCCATCTATCTATCTATCTATCTACCTGTCTGTCTGTCTGTCTGTCTGTCTGTCTCAGATTTATGTTGAATAGTATGTTTATCTGACCATCTTAGAGGACAGTGGATCATTTGACAGCTCCTGTTTCTCTCCACATGATCCTCTGGTGTTTCTTTGACGGTCAGTCTGTCCTGTGTGCCGTTTTAAAGCCCTTGCCTGATGCCACTCTCTCTTGTCTTTCTGCAGGGTTTCCGGTCAAATTCAAGCCCGCAGCAGTGCAGGAGGACTGACCGCAGCTGGAGATGAGGGGATTATTGGCCTCTGGTGGAGAAGGACAAAGCAATATATCAGCAGAGTTCAGAACTACATAACTAACCCCCCCTTTCTCCCCGATCCCCGCCATCTCACCTCTCACTGTACGGGACAGCTCCTAATACAGGGGGATTAGGCTGTCCACAGGGGATACTGATGCAGGTCAAGAAAGACTCTGTCCTTCCCACTGGCTTAAGAAAACAGGAGATCAGGATGTCCACTGTGGCAGCATCACTAATTTAACTCCTGCAGGGTACACCAGTGTGAGCAGTGGAGCTAGACGGTTTTGTGATTGTGTTTCCACCTCTGGCAAAACAGTAAGCAGTGTTTAAGTGGTTGAATAAAAAAAAACATGCAATGGGCTTGTATTATGGGGAAATCTGACTTTTAATAAAACAGAATATTCTGGATTAATGCTGCTGTCAGAACAAAACCTCCATTGTTGTCATTTTCAGTTTTGACAAAGAGAAATGATCCAAAATTGCTTGGGAAAATATCTGGTTCCATTGACTTACATTAAAAGTACAGTGTGTTTTTTCCTTCTGCTGTAAAGTTATCGTTTCGGAGATGCAAGTTCCAACCCCAGTGAAATGCTTGGGTAAAGATATGGGTAGAGTGGGCAGTGGCTGACCAAAAAGAAGCCAACAGGCCACCCTCCACAATACTTGTAATGTGCTGAATCCACAAGGAACAAACCAAAGAAAAATCGAACAGCACCGTATACTATACCTTATATATTTATTTGACTCACAGTTATAAAACACTGACCTTTCAGCACTTCGGCCTTCACTGGCATGCACGTGGTCCGCCAGCCAAAACTGCTATATAGACCAAACAAGTGTATACCACCCGATTGGCGACGTCACCAACGAGTCACAGGTATAATACATCATCCTACAAAGTAGCAGTCAAAAACACCTAAAGGAAGAGCTTCTGGTTTATACGTGTCATGTAAAATTATTCTAGGATGAAAATAGTGTCTTGTGAGCTGTGAAATGAGGAAGCTGTGGATGATAAACGGAGCTGTATAAGTAAATCATCATCATAACTGAGAAATCTGTACAGCACTGGGAATTATAAAGAAACTAGCATCCACAGTGCCTCATATCGATTCGATTCAACTTTGTCATTGTGCAGAGTACAGGTACAGAGCCACTGAAATGCAGTTAGCGTCTAACCAAAATATGTATCGGAAAACCCATAATCAAATCTCACTATGTAAACAGATATACAGAAAATGATAGCCTGTTATTTATTAACACTTCCATATTTTTATCGTGTTTGTGTTGTTCCCAAAATACTGTAAACTGTGAACAAAGTGTGGCTGTAACTTTTGGTGTAACTTTTAGTTTATAGCATTTCATTCTACACTGTCTGCGTTATTACTGAATAATAATTATTATTATGACAAGTGACCCCAAACCTTTGAATGGTGATGTATGTCCGTTGCCATGACAGGCTTACTTGTCATCATACATTACAGATGCTGCCTTTTAATTATGTGTCATCAAAGTCTGTTTAGTTTGTCTATGGAATTAATTTACACTGTAAAAAGAGTTTTTGCTGTCAAAGTTAAAATTAATATTCAAAATAAACCAAATAAACCTCACGTATGGTGTATTCCAACTTTGCTGTTCATAATTTACAGAAATAGAAAGCAAATTCACAAAATTAAATGATCACATTGCCATCAATCCATCAATCAATCCATCAAACATTGATTCTATAGTGTTTTTTGTACAACTAATGTTGTCTCAAAGCAGCTTTTTATGGAAAAGCAGTTTATGAAAGAATAAAAAGAATTAAAAAAAATATATGCATAAGCATATATACATGTAAGGAATGGAATCCCGGTTCCAAGCCCCCTATGAGCAAGACAAAGGCAACATTGGGCAAAAAGGAAGAAAGTAAAAGGAAGAATCCAGGCTGGATGAATGGATTATCACAGGACTCCATTAGGAACATCTACAGCTCCATGCCGAGACGTCTGACTTGTTACAATACCAAACACGGCGGCCCGACGCCATACTGACAGACACTACTTCTGTATGTGTAGCTCAATAAATATTGCACATATCTGTCTATAGACATCAAAAATGGAATCCGGGTTGAAGCCCCTATGAGCAAGGCAACAGAGGAAAGGAAAAAGCCCCTAGGAGTAAGAGGACGAAACCATGAGAGGAACCCAGGCTGGATGGACGGATTATGACAGGACACCATTAGGAACCTCTACAACTCCATACCGAGACGTCTGGCTGATTGCATTTGCAAACATGGCGGCCCAAAGCCATACTGAGAGACACTACTTCTGTATGTGTAGCTCAATAAATATTGCACGTCAGTCTATAGACATCAAGAATGGAATCCAGGTCCAAGCCCCTCATGAGCAAGCCAAATGCAACAGTGGCAAGGAAAAACTCACTAGGGGTATGAGGAAGAAACCTTGTGAGGAACTCAGGCTCAAAGGAGGGATCCATCTTCCTCTGGTTGACACCGGATGAAGAGAGAATGACAAACCTAATGAGATTTTATGACAAGATCAATTTTATATTGTTAAAGTGATTATTGTTATTATTACAGTGAAATACTTTATGCCAGAATTACATGTTGAACTAGTCATTGTCTATATGTCTTGTTCTCTGATACACGTAACACCGCACGTCCAACACGTTAATTCGTTTTTAAGACATTTGAAAACTTCAACAACAAAACAGAAGGACATTTTCTCCTGACTGTCTGCACCTGAATCAGCCCAGTGAAGCGGAGACCTTCAGCAGAGTCCTCTGTATATGAATATAATATATACATGTAAAGAGCTTGGCTAATAATTACAGCGTGTTGGAGCGAAACTTCGAGCTAACTGTGCTCCTTTACGCAATGATGATATGTCTTCACGCATGTTATGCATTAATTAGATAGGTACATCTCTGGCTGAGGGCTGACACAGTCGTAAGGGGGCAAGTCCCCAAGTTCACCCGACGGCTCACACCGCAGCTTAAATATAGCATCCTCATAACATGTAATTAGACAAGGCTCATCTCAAGATGAAGACGCGTCATGTGCGTGTTGTTCATTATACTTTATAGAGAAGCTATTTACAGCTTGAGCTGCATATTTCAGGTCCCGCAGTTCATGGCTGTTATTACAACAAAGATGGCATGACCCTAGAAAATCAAGTATTAGAGTACCCAGATAATAGCATATGGACATGCGTATACTGGCCACTTTATCAGAAACCTCTCTCTTGTAGCTCCAGTTTGGTGGTATAGAGCCCATCTGCTGATGCTCAGTTTGCGTTGGCCGGCATCTAGATCTTCATTAATGGTCAGTTTCTGATAAGAGAGCCACTCCGGGCTGGATATTCTTGGGTGATGGATTGCTCTCAACCTAGCAGCGTCAACAGTGGTCATGTGATCAGAAACTGACCCGTGATGAATGGGGTACAGGCTGATAAATGGTTAATATATAAATGGGTTACAGCCTGTATCACTTATACTGTAGGGCAAAAAGATGGATATGGTGGAGGCTAGTAAGTGTGAATGTGATATGGGTATTTCCTATAAAGTGGGCTGGGAATGGGAATGTCTTTGGGATGAACTGGAACGTCGACAGTGACCCAGGTCTTTGTCTGACTTCAAAAATGTTCTTATTTGACTAAATGGCCTGGGTGGGGGGCTGTTATAGCTGGGGGGTACTCTGTAGGAACTCCTATGGTTTTGGAATGTAATGTTCAACAAACTGATATAGTTGTGATGGTTGGTGTCCACATACTTTTGGCCATTTAGGATAACAGTAACACGGCCACAGAGCCATGCACGACCTGAGTTTGCCCACTGTCATCGGGGCTTTTCACACTCTCTCGCCCTCATTTTCCCAATATCGCACGGCTTAGCGAGTCCAGTCTTTTAGACTCTGAATTCAGGAATTCATTAAGTTGCATTTATCCCATGATTGGCTGCGTGGGCGACCTTTCACAGTGGATGTGCACGGCGTTGGTGCGTTGAAGTTAAATTATTAGGACTCTTATTACGGCTCCCGAAATTGTTAGAACAGTTGGATGGCTTGACGATAAGCGGAGGAAAGGGAGGCGTTTTGTTGGTGAAGGAAGTGTGAAATCAATAAGGGCCATGTACGAGTGAGCGTTACAGTCGGAGGCTGATATATGACAGATATCACAGGTCTGCCCTAAGCTCCACTGATGAGCTCCTCTTTACTCTCTCGTGCCTCTGCCTGAATGATCTTCCTCCTGGCTGGCTCGCCGCGGGGCCGGAGATCCTCCTCCTCATCATCATCATCATCGGCTCAGACGACACCCTCTCCGCACTGCTGAGTAATCTAATCTGTTCCAATGAACTCCAAGCCGAAGGAGGCAACATGCTCCAAGACCTCAGTCATTAGATTCCTCTAATGAGGGGAAGTGGGGAGGTGTGAGTATCACCAAGCGTAGGGGCGTCGAGTGGATGTTCACGCTGACTGTCAGCAGTAATATGCGCAGTGCAGGAAGCACATTACGGCATTACGGCATCTTGGATTCAGAGGAGGCCAGCAGTCTAAGAGATTGATGGGGTGGGTATGTGAGATCGGTGGTACAGTCAAAAGCCTCTGTGAGCTTGATTTAGGCATGCGAAGGGAGTTTTTAACTGAGATAAGTTCCCTCTGATTGTATATCTTACCTAGGCTTGATGGTTTAGTAGGCCAGCAATCAGTTTCTGGTTCCATCAGACAACTTTTTAGTTGGTGCAGTTTGTTCTTACAAGTGGCCATGTTTGTTAATAATGAATGAGGCTTAATAGCGACCAGCTAGCTACCTGGTAGCAGGTAGGAACCCTCAGGGTCCTTCAGGCTTTCAAAGAAGCCTAATTCCAATAAGAAATTAAAATGCATTACTCTAGGTCTTCTGGTAGTTCTAGATATGTAACTGACAGTGAATACAAGTCATAGCCTAACCAACTTTTGGCCAGGACTCCTTATTGAGAGAGTCACTGTAAACACTGATACATATGTGTGGACCAAGTTTATAACATAGGAATCTCTTTTTGGCAGCTTGAATGTACATAAGTTCCTGTGCACCAGCATACTACTAGAATTCCCATGAGTGCTAGCAGGAATTAGCATTATTGTGGAGTGTAAATCTGACTGACAGGAACGACTCTTGACATTTATTGGTGAAATGAAAGCGTGGCACTAATACTCATACACCCACTATCAAAAGAACAGCTGCAGCCTGAAGGAGGTGTGGGATTGCAGTGCTATTGGGAAGGAAGATAAAGATTACCAGGAACAATAAATGATGATCAATTTAGATTAATACAGGCAACATTTATTGATCTACACACACAGAAGTAGTGTCTCTCAGTATGGCTTTGGGCCGCCATATTTGCTAACGCAACATGTCAGACGTCTCTGCATGGAGCTGTAGGGGTTCCTAATGGTGTCCTGTGATAATCCGTCCCATGCAGCTTGAATATTCTCACACAGTTCCTGCAGATTGTGCGGTAGGGGTGGAGGTGGAGTGACACCAGGCCTTCTGGACTTGTGACACGCGAAAACAAGCCATTCATCATTGCAGTCTTTGGCGACGTTGATGTGGTGTTAAGGACAGTCGTCGTAACGGTCTGTGTGCATGTAGTCCTGCGTGGCGCAGCCGTCTGCCAATGGTGCTGGTGCTGGATGACTCATGGAGGACATCACTGCTCGCTGAATGTCCGCAATCGTGGCTGTTGGGTCAGTCAGGTACAGTGATAAGGCCCGTCCCCAACAGCGCTGTACATTCTGGCATGTTGCATTATCATCATTTATTGTTCCTGGTAACCTTGTGTTTAAGTTCACTGGTAGGTTTGGATAGTAAATTAAAACTTGTGTTGTAGACATGATGATCCCAGGTTCCCATCACCACCACCACAGTAAAGACATCAGAGTCTGTCAGTTTCTCTCGTGAAACATCAAAGATCAACTCAAACATGACATTTGACCTGTAATGTTTAAACTCCTGTATATGACTATAATCCAGTAACAGTCTTAGTTTCTGTATCATGTGGACCCCACAATATTATCACATCGTATTAGTCTGCTTTACACAAACCTGCAAGACACACCAGCGTCCCTCGTGGGCACTGGCTTGGCCCTGGGCACTGCTTTGCGGACCACTGGTTCAGATTAAAGTACATGCGTGTATGTGAAAGAGGAGTGTTTGATTCCAAAAACACATGACACATCATCCTTACAGGACCGAGAAGTCCTCCTGAGGGACGGCAGACGGAGGAGGAGGAGGGAGTTTGGTATCGGAATGAGTTGCAGACCTGGAATGCCTGACGAGAACTGGCTATAAAACGTTCTAAAAGTGATGAAGTACTGAACATATTTACACATATAGTACTCTGCAAAACTCTTAGGTGCCTTAGCAAACTGTTTACAGCTATGTGCTTTATTTGCCTATAACAATTTCACATACTATGTGACATTAGAATACAGACTAATAAACATAAACACAGTACCATGTTCGACAAATGTTATGTTTCTATAGTTAAGCAGTTAAAGTGGTAGTAACTTCAGGCTTCTGCAGATGGCGCTGCACGAGGATGATGGGGATATAAATCCCTGCGGGGTGTGAGTGACGGGATCCACAGATTGGGAAGAGGTGGTACAGTGCAGTGAATGTCTCGTTCCATGTGTGGAAAATGGCTCCAAAGCAGATGTTAACGACTGGCTAAATGGAGTGACTGCATTTGGGCATGCCAAAGACCATAGTGTGAGGGAAGTAGCTGAATCTGCAGGTGTATGGAAGCGTACGGTCATATGGGTCTACCAGCAGTGGCTAAAATCCCAGTCTACGGGGAATTCTCCTCGGAATTGTGCCAGGGAAGGCATCCACCAAATCTCCCCAAATGTGCAATTCTTTGATGCAAGAGTGTCTGAACATTGATGTGGCCTACATCTAGAAACGTGTCCAGTACATGCCAAATCCAGTCACAGCTGTTATTGGTGCTCGTGGAGGTGTTACGTGCTACTAGGTAAGGTTTCAGTCACAGGTGACTCGTTCTTCTGTCTGGTGAGCATATAATGACAATAGTAGATAATTCACTCACATCCTCAGAAGACACGACCTTCACCAAGTTTTGACTGAGTTCTCTTTGAATTCTCTTTCAGTCATTGGGTTTACCAGCTCATAGAAGGGGTCCGAAGCACAACCCGCATTCTTATAATATTCTTCTTCTGCACGTTACCTGCATTTACACCTGTCCACCAGAGAAGGTGCCAAACCCCTGAAACCCACATAGTGCGGCTTTCATTTATTGGTTAGGTAAATCCAATAGAGTTAGCATAACACAGGTTTGGTTCCTGATTTCCATGGATGAAATACATCACCAGCACCTGATTGAACTTCACAAACCATGTAATGAAGGAACTGATTAGATAAATTAGGTAGTGGATGGTAACCGTGTCCACTCGTTAGCTTTATTAGGCCATTCTCTTGAAGAGGCTTCAGGTAGTTCCATGAAATCGGCTGGCATATTTATCCAGCAGTTTAATCTTAGAAGTTGGTTTCGCATTTTCCTGCACCTCACAAATCCCACATGTTCAGTGATGTTGAGGACTCTGGACTCCGGGGTGGTCAGTCCAAACTGTTATTTCTCACATGTAGCCACTCGGATTCAGCTTTCAATTAGCTCTAAAGGTTATATGATTTTCTTATTACCACAGTTAGGAATCCAAGACGGCCTGGCAGCCCTAGTTTGAGAACCAATGTGCTACAGGGAGACAACAATAAACAACCCCCTCCTCCTCCTCCAGCACTTATTTGGATTGAATGTATGGTTGAATAGTCTTTTGATCAGTGCTTGAGTGGTTGGGGGGTTGGCGGGGTGCAGCATTAAATGTCACTGAATCTGATCCATTGTCTACAGTGAGGTCGTTATTGCACCGCATCCGTCGCTGCTGCCCTGTCCTCAATGCATGTGCAGCTGTGAGTGGAAGCAGGGCCGATGTAGCTGGACGTGCAATACGTGTTGCAGTTTAAGGCAAAAGTAAAATATGATAATGGTGTACGGGCCTAGAACACGCGAATCACTGCTGGCGAACGTGTCCTGTGGTGCGAACTGGCAAACGCATATCCATTAATGAACACACACACACACACAGACACACACACGTACATTCTTTACACCGTGTTTTTCCTCCAATCTCCAGCCTCTTTAATGCAATTTAACAATGTCGCATTCTGCGCTTCACGATTCATTACGAGGCCGACAGGGCACGGCACTCAACAAGTATCCGAACTCCACCCGAGCGCTCGGTCACGCCGCAGCCCCAGATGTTCCTAAGCCGTGCTCAGTGGCTGTGTAACCTAACCCAAGTTATTTCCCACCGCTGGAGTTGGTAATTGGAGCCACATTAGGTGAGCGGCGTCCCGTCTGTATCCGGGGTATCCAGTGGCATTGTTCTGCTGTTTGATGGGCTTATTTGTCTTCTTATGCCCCACTTGGCATCGCTTCCATCGTTGTGTGAAAAGAGAATCTGAACCCATGAGCAGCGCGCCCATACACATGCACATTTCTCACACGACCCAGAAGCCTTCCTGTGACCGGCCGAGTCCAGTTTATTTTTGGGGCCTAAAGCGCAACATTTTTGTCTTTCCCCATAATTAGTTGCTTATTAGTTTCAAGTAGGACGATTAAGGACCAGTCAGGGTTCCTTCGCATTAGTTTAGCTTGCAAGCCACCTCATTTCCCAAATCATCCGTCCGATCCATTTAACAACGGAGCGAAACGCCAAGGTAGTAGGGATTTAGCCTCACCTATTCCGTAACAGCATGAAATGGGAATGGGAACTGTGAATTATTTGTGTTATTGCCGTTACTTTAACCCTTAACATTTTGTTTTCTGCTTTGTTGTTCACCACATAAGAGCCTGAAGGCTTTTACATTGATTTCATTATTGCAGTTATAGTCTCGTTATAGCCATAAGTCTGAACACAACTGGTCAAATTACATGTTTAGTTGATTTTCCAAGGGAAAATAAATTTACACTTCCTCTACTGTGTACACACTTAAATAATCATATATATTTTCAACTAGTTGTGTTTATTTTTAGTTTAAAATATTGAAAAAAATTAACTGTAAAATAGAAAATGCATTATAACATTCTGAATAGGCCGTATTTTATGCTTTATTTTTCACCAGTATGTTAAATTCAGCCAATAAACAGCAATTGCAATAATAATAATAATAATAATAATAATAATAATAATAATAATAATAAGTTACACTCACATAGCGCCACTGACATACCCAAGGACGTTTTACCATTGCCGGGAATAAAAAAGTCATAGAGAATGAAAGTATTCTGAGAAAAGATACGTTTTTAACTGGGTTTTAAAGACGGAAAGACATGTAGATTAAAATCCATGCTATCATATATTCCTTATGTTTGTTATGCATGTTATACCATATGCATGTTAACATAAATACCTTTTTCTGCAATAACTTGAAGGTAACATACCGTAGAAACTTACAAAACCATGAATTAGACATCTTTACAGCCGACAAAGCAAGTGTGCAGTGTTTTCATTGTGTTAAAAGGCTTTCGCCGTGGTAATTGTGTGCAATTTTCGGGTATCAAGAAAGCTGTATGTATTATCTCAGCACGGCCATCTTTCTGAGGAGGTGTGAACACAACATTTCACACCCAAGAGAGCCAACAATGTCCCAGGTAACATGGTTAAAAAGTATTATATATGTCATTATATTAATTAAAGAAATATGAAATATATATACATACTGGCCTTAGGAAACATCTGTTATCATGGTTTTACATGGTTTTATTATACAAGCATGCGCACAGGTCAAGCAAAGGCTTGAATAGACTTATCGTCCCCCCTGTCTGTAGTAGATTTTTAATAACATTTTATTGCTTTTGTAGAACAACCACCATGTATCTCCATTCTTTTAAAATTTCATAATGAATCGACCAATAGAAATGCTCCAAGATTCTAACTGAACCTCTTTATATTAACTTACATTAAAAGTAAAGAATGTTTCTTTTTTTTGACAGTGACAGTATGTTATGTTTTACTAATACAGAAATGTGAAGTTGATGTTATTCTCCACTGCAAACATTTTACC
This sequence comes from Semaprochilodus insignis, assembly GCA_034552555.1. Taxonomy (NCBI): domain Eukaryota; kingdom Metazoa; phylum Chordata; class Actinopteri; order Characiformes; family Prochilodontidae; genus Semaprochilodus; species Semaprochilodus insignis. The sequence continues at coordinate 1,828,790 of CM067485.1, forward strand.
CCACAGACCACAAGTAGTGCAAATTCTAAATTCTGAAAAAAAACCCAAAATACATTATTTTAAATACAGCTTACAAAAAATGTGTAAATAAGTACAAATGAGAAGCAAATCACTAAAATACTAGAAACATACTTAATGTCAATGAATTATATTTGCCATTATAAATAGTGTATTTTAAAAAATTTAATTGAAATTTTCACTAACTATCAAAGGTTTAGACACTCAGAAGGTTTTCCTCATTTTTACCACTCATGGAATTATGCAGTCCACCTTAAAACACCTCTTTACAGGAGGATGAACCAGCTTTCTTTACCTGCAGTGGAGGCTGATAGAACAAGGTTTATTTCTAAGCAGGTTTGGAGCAATTCTATTGGTCGGTCCATCATGAATATTCACTAAACTGAAAGGAGAACTAGAGCTTTTACACTGTGCAGAAAAAAAGATCAAAGTTTTTACACCACTAAATATATATTAGCGGTGGAGATATGGAGAAATATCATACTGTGGTACATCAAGAGGATATGTGGGGTATCAGGATATGGACTGTTTCAGCCTGTAGAGACTTTAAGACCGCCAACAACATCCATTTAGTTGGGTGTGTCTAAACTTTTGACTGGTACTGTATACACATACTGATGCTGTCCAAAAAAAAACAAGTTTCTCCAAAATGGTAATTTTACAGCAGAGGCCAAACCTAGTCTTTACTTTCAATGTAAGTTTATGTAAAGGTCTTATTCCAAGCAATTTTGGAGCATTTCTATTGATCCAATTATCATAAAATAAAAAAAAAATGGAGGTACCTGTTTTTTTCTTGGACAGCAATCATATCATTTTTTTTATTTTATGATAATTGTGCTAAATGTCATATCTGTTTTAAAGGGACACTAAAATACCACCATGTCTACATCTATCATAAACCAGCTCGCTAACCTCTAAGAGCACTGCGGTAGCATCTAAAGCAGAATTAGTACAAACTAGTACAAACCTCCTTCTGATGATGTATCTTGAAGGTGGATGTACCACAGTATTATATTTCTCCATATCTCCACCTCTAATATATATTTAGTGGTGTAAAAACTAAACATATTAATGGACAGACCAATAGAATTGCTCCAAACCTGCTTAGAAATAAACCTTGTTCTATCAGCTCCACTGCAGGTTAAGAAAGCTGGTTCATCCTCCTGTAAAGGTCCATTCTGGAGGTTTTTAAGGTGGACTGTATAATTCCATGAGTGCTATTTTATAGTTTGATGTCTTCACTTTTACTTTTCACTTGCATTGTAAGTTAGTACATCCTTATGTTATTGCAAAATCACTGTTTAAAAGCTGGGTTTAACATACTGGGAAAATAAAATAAACATAAGTAGAAAGATGCCAAGGTGGTTCTCTGTAGAGAACTGGGGCAGGGAGTGGGGGACGTCAAACTTGCGGTTACTACTGACTATAAGTAACAAAGTAAGTGTGCGAATAAATACAGAGAGCTTGGAATAAACTGAATGTCAATAAATATTCTGTTTATGATACAAATACTGTTTTAAATGGTCATTTCCGCTAAAGTTGTGCACACTGCACCAGACTGAGATATGAAGGCCATATCTGTTTTTGAAGGATCCTCATCAGGAGATCATTCATGTGAAGCAGTGAAGACTTCGTAGCAGAGCTCTGGTGTGTGTGTGTGTGTGTGTGTGTGAAAGGGCATGTCTTCATCAGACCTGGTGTGACAATAGCACTTAATTAGAAACATGGTCTCTGAGCCTGCAGAGTGCAGAGAATGGGTTTGTTGCTACAAGCTGATCAGATGAGGTGGCGCACACCCTGTACCCAGTATGCTGAAGGGTCTGTGTGTGTGTGTGTGTGTGTTGAGCAGTGTTCAGTCGACCGTGCTGCCCCCCCCCACCGCCCCTCAGTCACCCACTGACCTGTGCTGGGTCTTAATGAGCAGCGAGTGGTTGTCAGCCTAAACGTGTGTGACAGGCCCCACTCCGGGCACAGCTGTGCAGGACCCCACTCAGGGGGAGACGCCACACTCCTCTATCTGTTCTTCTGTTCTTCTTCTGTTCTTCTCCCCTTACTCTTACTCCCTCTCTCTGTCTCTTTCCCTCCTTATGTGTCTCCTTAACTGCTTGCTAATAATGTTTCAGTACATTATTAACTGGATTGCACTGATATGAACTACATAAACATTCATAATATGTAGAAACCGGGGCTGCAGTTACCTGGCTCGGCATTCAGTGTGCTTCTGTAGGGCTACCAACGCAATAAAGCAGATAAGTGCAGTGACCCACTATCATCTACTAGTCCTAAACATCTGTCTGATGATGAAGGGCCCATATGATGTAATAAATGAGCTTACAACTTAAAAGAGCACACCATTTACTTGACAGTCCATATATGGCAAATAAACCTGTGATGTCACAAAAGCCCACACGTTTACACAAATCCACCTATTCAACCCACAGCAGTTTAGCCCCGCCCATTCATGCTGAAGTCATAAGGAGTTTTTCCCCCCGAACTTACTTTTGAATGAGACACAATCCAAAACAGCCAATCAGAACAAAGCTCACTTACATATAACAGTTTTGAAGGCGCAGGAACAAAAACTTTTGGAAAATGGTCATATGAATTATGAGTTATGGATTTTTTCTCAAGATATCAATACCATTCCCACTCTGGAATGTTCTTCCTGGTTGGGAATGTTGTGCTCACATACAGGCATCGTTAAATGACCAAATTGTTTTTCTCCATAGGAATGAATGGGATACAAAAGTTTGTGTACCCAGTTTAGTTCATGACGATAGACATCAATTATGAACACCCTATTGACCATGAGGGATATCTTAACACCTCATAGAAACCACCTGGAATACCATAGGAACCACATGGGATATCAATCCCTCACAACTACCTGGGATACCATACCAATCACCCAGCAGCATCTTCAGGAAATGCAGTTGTCAATGAATTTCCAAAGCCCTATTGATACTGATTGTTCTTGTCATTTGTCCGTTTTTTATGTCTCAGTAATTAGTTTTTATTGTTTACTAAGATATTAGAATGGATTTTTACAAAACAGTGCAATTAATACATATAAGAATGGTTAAAATAAATACTCTTTATATGATCTACCCTTTAGGGCACTCTTGTTTTGTCTGGCCTGTGTTTCTTGTGCTTCCAGACAACAACAGAAGGGGAACCCAGCACCGACATTCGTCCTGCATCTTCAGGTTCCACGCCGGCAACAATGACCAAGGAGGGTCAGCTAGGGGTCAGAGGTGGTGAGGATGGCCATGCTCTGAGTCACGGGAGAATGGGGTGGTGGGGGCGACCCTGCAGGAGAGAGTAATCCCCCTGGCTGTCCTCGGTACACAGTCTCTGGTTCAGGGTCACGAAAATCCCAATAGCTGGTCACGCTGCGACACAGGCCGGGTCACACTGACCAGCCTTCAGAGGGGTTTCTGTGTAAGCCTCATTTACTGGAGAAGATTACCCACAGGATTACACCGAGTTACTCTGCAGCATTCAGTCCCAGCACAGGACTCTGAAAGGGAGGAAAGAAGGCAGGTATATATAGGCCTGCAGCTGGATTCATATTACTCACTGCAGTCAAAGTTGCCTTCGTTTATTTTTACTGTTCCATTCATTCATTCATTCAAGCTATTGGTGGAATAAGTCCCACAAAGACCCACAAAACAGTGATAGAAGAACAGGAACCCCCACATAAATTCAACACAGTCAATTTGTTGGAAGTTATTATGCACAGATTCATGCGCTATCATGGCAATAAAATTTATTTTAAGTTTATTGTACTGGTCTCTTTTCTTCTACATATCCCAAATAAATATTCCACATTCTATACACAACCTCACTGCACTAATCATATTTATTTGGATGCAGATATTTGTATGTATTTGGTTGGAGCGCTCATCTGGTTCAAACAGTATGGATCTGTATTGATCTTATTATGTTTTATTAGACTTTTGCATGCAAAACGTCAGGCACAAAGAACTTGGCATGACGCAAGCAGAGCTAAAAGCCAGAGGAGTTTTATTTAACAAACTGGAAGTTGAGCACAACGGCAAAGAACAAGCTCGCATTAAAACAGGGCAATGCCGGGTCAAAACCAGGAGATCAAACAAGCCAGCAAACAGAATCAGAAGGGAAATCCGAGAGAATGGTCAGAAAACCAGAAGGGGAGTCAATAACCAGCGACAATAGAGCACAGAACCAAGGGGGAATAGAGAGAGCGAGAGACAGAGACAAAGGGAAGTCAGAACCAGAAATAGCAGTAGGAAAGTCACAGGGACAACCCTCAGAATTGCAAACTGAGTTTGGCAAAACTTCACAATGTGTGTGTGAGGGGTTTATATGCAGGTGTGTAAATGGTGTCAGGTGAAGCAAATCAAAACTTGGACCGAACTAGACTGTGAATGATTGGATGACTGGGGACATGTGAGTGTGGCATCATCAGGTAGTGCACTCTGGGAAATGGAGTCCGGGAGATCGGCGGTGTCAAGGAGACCTGGAGGCGTGACATGAAACTAAATTTTGACATGTAGTTTTGCGTACTTGACCAGTAGTGGTTTTGCTGAAGAGGCAGAGCCTCATTTAGAAGCACTAATGAAACAGAATGGCATAGCCAACAGCACAGCCTTTAACTGTTTTTTTCCTGCTTGCTGCGAATAAACACATAAAAGACAGACATGACACACAGTCAAACTGTATTAGATGGTATAACTGTCTATACCTTTGTGGCTTTACCTGTGGAAGGTCAGTTAACCCGGCGGATTACTGCTAGGTTAGCTCATTGACTAAACACAGCTGAACATGAGTTACCCCACGACCAGTTACCTGGTCTGCTAACTTTACTAAATCCTAAGTGTTTGGATCTTTTGTCGCCAATCTTCCAGTCCAGTCTTCACACCTACTTCTCAAGGCAGCATGAACTGAACATATTATTCAGGCGTTCAGCCTCACTCATTGCTAACAGGTGTATAAAACCAAGCACACACCGGCAGTAGACTGAAGTGCTCTGCAGTGACTTTAGACGGTCATAGCATGCCACTATGTAGATCTGGTGGGTAGATCTACCCCAGTCAACTGAAAGTGCAATTACTGTGAAATTGAAGTATCTAAGGCTGCTTAATTGAAATGGTCAGATATTCAGGACCAATCCAAAATTCCCAATTGACAGGTGAGCTAGGCCTTTAATTTGAGCCATAAGTGCCAAAACTCGGTCAAAGCAAACTCGGTCAATACTTCTGCTAGGATGTTTTCTCACAAATTCGGTCCTGCCCATTTTAAATCTTTTGTGATTTAACACCACGCCAAAGACTGCGATGGTGTCGTGCCAGACTGTCATGAAGTGACTAAGAATGGCAGCAGGTCAACACCAAGCACCATGGTCAGTGCCAAGATGAACGATTTGTTGTAATGTGTCACACGTCTAGAAGACTTGGTGTCACTCCACCTCCACCCCTACCGCACCATCTACAGGAACTATGTGAGAATATTCAAGCTGCATCGGATGGATTATCACAGGACACCATTAGGAACCTCTACAACCCCATGCCATGATGGCTGGCGTGTTGCGTTAGCAAACATGGCGGCCCATCACCATACTGAGAGACACAACTCCTGTATGTGTAGTTCAATAAATATTGATCATATCAGTCTAAATGTATCATCATTTATTGTTCCTGGTAACCTTTATCTTCCTTCCCAACAGCACTGCAGGCCCATACTTCCTTCTGGGTGAAACTTTTGACAACTATTCTTCTATGGTAGTAGTTGATGAATGATGCCTTCTCTTCAGCTCAGTTTCTCTTGAAGTCCTACTAACAGGAGAGCTCACTTAGCTTTAGCTAGCCAAATACTATAGAGAAACACCATTTCTGCATGATTCTATTGAATAAAGTTGAATAGACATGTATTTCCCAGTTCCCAGTAATAAATTAGGTCTCCTCTGAAGACGTAGAAGGCCCTGAGGGTTCCCCTCTGAAAATGATTTATGCCAGAGCAGGCTAGCTAGGCTAACACTCCCGCCTAGCTGGACTTTTACTGTCAGGTCATTTAACAACTTCTCCACCAGCAACCAGCTGCTGGCACGCATTTAGTAATTGATGTCCTACTGTTCAGCTCCAAATGGCTTTATATTCACTCAGACCAGAGTGGCCACATCGCAGGCTGAGCTGGGATTTTACCCAGCAGCCCCTTTTGTGCCCAAGCCTGGGCTTCAGCTCACTGTTCAAAGCAACATGCAGGATGGGGGTATGGGGGGGGAGAGCACTTTGCAGTTGGTGTAATACATGAGCTGTGTGCTGTGGGGCTGTGGTGGCGTCTGCTACACTCTCAGCAGTGATGTAGGCCTTAGTGACAGACAATTTAACACCATACAAAACACACAGAGCCTCCATTAGCCCGACTCAGGCCCGTGCCCTGGCCCATTCCACACTTCATTACCAAGCAACCACAAATTACAGCCAAACAAAGCAAAGAGCGAACCATGAAATGATAATCATCTCAATATTGTCGGGCAAGGAGAGCAACAATTATTGTTAGCTTTAGCAAATGCTAACATCTTTAGGTTAGCATTTATAGCAGCAAGAAGGTGTTTATGAACACTTTGAATTTGAAACTGTTCGCATGGACAGTCAAAGTACAGTCTTGCATTTCTTAGACGCAAACCTGATATCAAATCATCTTCCATCAAATTGTATCACTAACACTAAACACAGTGTTAGCCACTGCAGCTAGTCAAAAGCTAAGGAGCACTAGCCCTGATAGCAAGAGGAGCTCCTCTAAAGTCCTCTAAAGCATTTGTAGTATTTATCTTGGTTTATATTCCAAAATAAAAGTCTGTGTGCATTTCAGGAAAAAAGAAAACTAGTTAGATCGTGTGTGTAGGACAGTTACCTGGATGGTCCAAAAGTGGACCACCAGTAGGGTGGCCACACGTCCGATTTTAGGCCGGACAGTCCATTTTTTAACTCCCAGTCCTCCGGATGGACGCCTATTAGTCCTCTTTTCGAGATGAACCATTTAAAATGTTCACTTGCCAACAATATTATGTGTGCCATTGGCTCACGTCCATGTCATAAGACATGCCTTGCATTTCATTGGTTTACCAAGGTCGTGTGACATTGCTTGCCTACCGGCTAACCGCAGGCCAGCCCTCTCAATGCTAGTCAATTATTAAGCTCCCATCTGACTCATGAATGTCATCCATTCCACCCAATTAGATGAGTAAAGCAATCATTTATGCGTTCTATAGGTTAGGTTATGATTTTAATTCTGTTCTAGTATCGTGCACGACCCCCCCAGCTTTTATGATATCCTCCTTTTAGGGGTATGAAAGGACACCCTAACCACCAGGGACAAACAGTCAGTGGGGTGTTGACCTGATCAAGCCAGTGAACCAATATATGCCTGCTTTTTGGGAGCTTTTACATGAGGCAGACATTAATACAACAATACAATGAATGGCGTGTGTATGTGTGTGTTAATATTTGTCTACCATTTTTTAAATCCCAAATATTATAGCTGCACTGTCCCATATGATTTGACTAACCCTATATTCACAACTAACAGGTGACAGAGTGACAAGTGACCAGTCATTTCCAGTCATAGCCACAATTTAGCGACAAGCTAATTTTTCTCAACTGTATGCAAATATAGTATGATGCGGTGAAGCAACATTGTAAATGATCGGCTCCAGCAAAATCTTCCGACCAATCTTAGGCTGAATTCGAAATGGCACACTGCATACTACATACTGTATACGCCCCACAGTACAGTAACAAGTTCTGACCTACAGTGTAGTATACTAATACAGTCACATGACCAGTTCCCTCACATTTACCTCAGAGCTGTTATTACTGTATCCACTGTTTAGAGCTAGCTGCTGCTAACGCTGTTCAGTTCACCTGAACTACGTGTAGCCTAGCTGTTAGCTACCCTAGACTAGTTTCCTTCAATAATATTCTTTTATTAATCTTCAGACCTGAATATTTTAACTTTCTGAGGCTCATTCTGATGAAAACATACCCCACTGCAATCACTACACCCACATTTATACTTGGAGTTGGCTGTGTTTTGGTCCCCAGAGTTACCTGCCGCCATTTTCTAAGCAGGCTGAGAGCTGGTGAGGCCGCGGTGCATGATGGGATGCAGTACACCATGAAGATAGCTCCCCCTGTATACTAGAAACTCTGACTGGAGTAGAACACCATCTTTAGTGCACTACAGATCTTCAGTCTGGTCTCATACTACTTTTAGGCAGATTTAGAATGTGAGTCGTATGTAGCATGCCATTTCAAATACAGCCATAGACACCAAGGCCCTGCGGTCCCCAGCTTCTGCTCTCTAAGCTTTATGTTCCTACCAGCATTTGGTTCCAGTTCTCCGCAGTGTGGTGGTAAATATAGAGGAGAAGCTCATAACCACTGTTTCCTTATTTCACAGTTGATATGATGCGTGTTTGTACATATACATATAAAGAAAAATGAAGTGTGGAAGAAAGTAGAGGATATTTTTGGTGTCTCTGGTGAGTTAGGGCACTCGATAGCTAGCTAGGCTAGCCAGCATGCCCATCGGCCAACTGTCTCCAGCTAAACTAAGAAAAGCTAACTGGTTAGCTCAAAGTTAGATGTCATATTAAAATGATTGTGAAGTAAAGGAACGCCATCCCACTCTTGACACAAGTGTGTAACAAAATTAAGTACAGAAGACTACCTGGCAACCCGGCCGTCAGTATGTTTTTCAGATGCAAAATGTGTTGCCCAGTTTTCAGTCAAGTAGTTTGTCAGTGCAAACTCAGTGTGTGAGTGCGGCCATGTTCTTCTGTGTGTACATGTGCGCGGGTGTGCATGTTTATGTGTGTGTGGCTGTATGGCTGTGCCTGTGTGCATGTGTTCGAAGGGGGCACCTGTGGCGCTGTGCTGAGAGGGTCCTGCCCTGTGCGGCATGCGCGTGTGCTGAAGGCGTGGTGGGCAGCAGTCTTGGTCCCCAGGCCGCTCTGTGCAGGCTAATTAAGAGCTGGCCCTGTCAGCAGCCTGCGGCAAACACAAACACTGCAGTGGCCTTGTGCTGGTCAGCGTGTGCAGCCGTGCCAAAGTCAAGCAGTGAGGATTCAGGCTAAAGCTGAAGTCACATAGAGAGCTCACTGAAAGTCTATACAGTCAGGCTCTGTCAGCGCTGATGATCACACACACACACACACACACACACACACACACACACACACAATTGTTTTTGTGAACTGTGGGGACGTTACATAGACTTCCATTCATTTCCTGGAGACTAAACCTTAACTATGAATACTAGTAGACTAACCCTAACCCATATTCTAACACCAACCTTAACACATGTCTCTTAATCTCAAAATTAAATGATTTGTATTACAGGGACCAGCTTGTGTTCCCCTCAAGAAGAAAGGTCCAGACCTGGTAAGTAACTCATAGCTCCACAATTGCACTCCATTGATCAATAAGGGGCATTTTTGCTTGAGTGGTCAACTCTGTCATGCGCACATCCGTGCCATGTGATTAGCAGCTTCTCCTCTGTGGCTCTCTGTCCAGATCGGAGTGTGTGTATGACATTGTGTTTCTGCCCAGCGTGTATAGAGCAAAAGTCTTGTCCAGTACAAACACTACATAACATAAGGATACATACAAATACAAATAACAGATTTACATACAATAAAACAGAACAAGCATGTCCTGTTTTTAATAAAGTTATCAGTGTTCAAAGTCCATTTACATTTGCGGTATTTGGCGGATGCTCTTATCCAGAACTTGATCATTTCTTACACAGGTAGGTGAATGTAGTGTTGGGAGTCTTACCCAAGGTCCCTTATTGGTATAGTGAAGGGCTTGCCCAGCTAGAAATGATTTGTTATAGGATTCAAATCTGGGGATGCCGCGGGCCAGTCCAGATGTGTAAATCTAAATCTAGTGATCCTAAATGTTCATCATGCCACTCAGTCTCACTTGGAGCCCTGTGAACAAGACAACTGTCATCTTGGAATACCGGGATTAGAATGTTATGTTCCTTTTTATTATTTATTTTTGTTATTTTTTATTTTTATTGTTTTATTTTTATTGCACTGCCTTTTTATCTGCAGGTTTTTTACATATTTTTTTACGGGTCTACAGTATTTTTGTAGATAGACTTTGTTGTACTGTCACGTGAGACAAGACGAGGAGGCAGGACGCAAATGCAAGTAATGAAGAACAAATTAAAACAAAACCAAAGAAACCAAAGACAGTAGTAAACTGAGAAATGTCTGGGAACAGGGTTACAAAAACAACAGACATGGAGACAAAACACCAAGCCAGAACAAAGGGAACAGCAGGGAGTATAAATGAACAAGGACTAACGAGGAACACCTGGGAAGGGGCGGAGCTACAAACTAAGGACAGGTGAGGGGCCTGACAAGAGGGCGGAGACAGGAGGAGCAATAACCAAAACAAACAGAATCTATCTATCTATCTATCTATCTATCTATCTATCTATCTGTCTCTGTAAAATGATGAGCAGAAGGCAAAACCTGGTTGTCCAGCAGCTCAGTACTGTGGTTCAAATTTACCATCACCTCAAACAAAGTACCTATTTCCATGTTCTTTACCCCCCCCACATCCCCTCCCGTGCCCCCTTCCTCAGAACATCAGAGGTGGATAAATTGTTGTCCAGGCAGCTTATCTATATACCTTTTGTCATTTTTAACATTGTGTTCGGTGTTTAATGGTCTTAATATATTACAGTTTCAACTCCTGCAATCACATTATACTGTAGTTCCTGACTTATCAGGACTTGCCGTAGTTAGGCATCTAAGTGAACAGGGCCTATTACAGGAACACATACAGTCATCATCAAAAGGTTAGTTGGGCCTTATCGCTGTATCTGACTGACCCAACAGCCACGACTCCAGACATTCAACGAGCAGCGATACCCTCCATGAGTCGTCCTGTTAGTGCCAGCACCATTGTCAGACGACTGCATGACGCAGGACTACATGCACTACAGGCACACATTATGATGACTGCCTTTAACACCACGTCAGCATCCCCAAACACTGCAATGGTGTCGTGCCAGACTGTCATGGAGTGACTCAGAATGGCAGCGGGTCATCTTCAGTGACGAGTCCCGCTTTTGTCTTGATGGAGACGACCAACGAATCTGTGTGTGGAGGCACCGTGGTCAGCACCAAGATGAACAGTTCGTTTTACACGTCCAGAAGACCTGGTGTCACTCCACCTCCACCCCTACCGCACCATCTGCAGGAACTGTGTGAGGATATTCAAGCTGCATGGGATGGATTATCACAGGACACCATTAGGAACCTCTACAACTCCATGCCGAGACGTCTGACATGTTGCGTTAGCAAACATGGCGGCCCAACACCATACTGAGAGGCACTACTTTTGTATGTGTAGCTTAATAAATATTGATCATATCAGTCTAAATTTATCATCATTTATTGTTCCTGGTAATCTTTATCTTCCTTCCCAACAGCACCACAATCCCACACCTCCTTCTGGGTGCAGCTGTTCATTTGATGATGAGTGTTCAATTCCTAGATCACCTGTGCCTGGCCTTTTTAGAGTGGAGTGACAGATGGACTGATGATATTCTCTGCGGTTTACCTGATGGGGACAGTTTTGGTGGTCTACCACGTCTTGCAGACGGCTCGTAGGACTCTTTCAGTCATTTTCAGAACTCCAGAACCCCAAATATCTGCTATGAAATAAACACCTTGTGTTTGACTGAGTGGTGTCGGACTTGCGCACAGTACTGTATGTGTGTTTGTATCTGTCTATCTGTACATCTGTGTGCTCGCGTCTTGCCCCCCACCTTCCTACCCCCAACTCCCTCTACTCCCAACGGAGTGTGTGTGTCTCGGTGCGACTGCGTCTAGTCAAGCAAGCGGCCGATGCTCACTGGCATTTCCCAAATGCCCCAGCTGGAGGTCTGAGTGACACACACACTCTCCCAGTGCGTCAGAGACAGAGAGACGAGCACTGTGTGTGTGCGTGCATGTGGGAAGGGGCGGCTCTCAGGTTCAAGTCTGCCCGTCCCTCGCACACCGCCGACGGTGCTGCTGATGCTATTAGCCGCAGCCGCAACGCCGCGCCTCACATGCGCGCTTCCTGTCACAGCAGTTGGGCGCCATTACTAATGCACATAAGTGCAAGGTGCTTCATTTCCATCAGCCGACAGCGTGACGCCTTTTATTTTAAGTAATGTTAGCGTCTCTCTTTAATGATATTTCTGTCACACGCGTCCCCCCGAGGTAATGGATGAAGCATCCGAGATGGGGGGATAGAAAGACAGAGAGGGAGATAATTGACTTTCAGGAAAGCTTTCTGAAATTATTTCCTGACTTCAGTCATGAATATGGAAGCTGACCTATGAGAGCGAGACAGGCTTTCAGGTAATGAAGATCGAACTTATACATATACACATGCAAGCTAAGCCATGCTGCTGAGAGTCAAAACTGGTGGTCATAGGAAGTAACCTGGAGGTCAGTGCACCTCATGCATTAGATGTTTAATTGATGTGAAAGACGTGGTCAGGATCTGAGCCTCCATATTGCCGAAGCAGGCCTAGTCTACTGCCTTACAAACCCACATACAGTGCGGTTGGTGTAGCACAGTGGGTGATGCCGATGCTGTCTTGTGCCATCCTGCACCTGACTGAGCCTGTGCCTCGATTTCCGGATGTAGTGAATCAGTACATAGTAAATACTAATTCGGGCACTGGCTAGGCCCCTGGAGGTGGAAGCATTGGGACCCTGACAGCTCAGTTATGTGTTGCACGGATGCAAGAAAACAGTGTGCAGCAACTGCAAAGTACACATCCAACAACATCCAACAACTGGGAAGGTTATCCGCTGTGCTGTGCTTAGCCATTCTGTCATTTTTAGGATGGAACCTACCGGCCATTCCTCAAAATCTCCCGTTTTGTTTACCCTGGAACCTGGAGGCAGCCATGCATCAGTGATAGTTAGCAATGTTTAATAAAGCTAAGCCTAAGCTAAGGCTAATTCTGTTATAGCGCCTCTATAGCTAAGAGTGGTTCACCAAGCTAACAGTGCTAACAGTGGTTCACCTAAGCAATTCACAAAGCAGTGGTTCACCTAACAGTGGTTCACCAAGCTAACAGAGCTAAGAGTGGTTCACCAAGCTAACGGGGCTAACAGTGGTTCCCCTAAGCAATTCACAAAGTTAACAGTGGTTCACCTAAGTTAAAATGGTTCACCAAGCTAACAGTGCTGACAGTGCCTCCCCTAAGCAATTCACAAAGTTAACAGTCGTTCACCTAAGCTAACAGTGGTTCACCAAGCTAACAGTGGTTCACCAAGCTAACAGTGCTAACAGAGGTTCACTTAAGCTGACAGTAGTTCACCAAAGCAATTTACAGCAGCTGTAGCTAGAACACAGTTAACAGTCCCATGAAAAAACTTGTTCAAGACACAACAAACTGGTTAGTCAACCGGCATAAACCAGCCTGGACCAATATGAATTCTATACTGGTCTAAGCTAATTTTTTCAGCAGGGGGATGACTGAAAACAATTTTGTCTATATACGTTTAAAGTAGTTGAATATTTCCAAATGAGCCTAGTTAGCTAGTTAGCTAGCTTTTTGCCAGGTTACTTCAATGCGATGGGTTCAAATGAACACTTAGCATACTCTATTTTGCCATTATGTTAAATATAGTGTGTGATTATTGTGTAGGTTGTATAGGTATTTAGTGGCAAACATTAATATCAAAGAATGTAATAAAAGCTGCACCCAGGAGGAGGTGTGGGACTGCAGTGCTATTGGGAAGGAAGATAAAGGTTACCAAGAACAATAAATGATGATAAATTTAGACTGATATGATCAATATTTATTGAGCTACACATACAGAAGTAGTGTCTCTCAGTATGGCGTTGGGCCGCCATGTTTGCTAACCCAACATTCCAGACGCCTCGGCATGGAGTTGTAGAGGTTCCTAATGGTGTCCTGTGATAATCCTTCCCATGCAGCTTGAATATTCTCTCACAGTTCCTGCAGAGTTTGTGGTAGGGGTGGAGTCCTGGGTCGTGCAGCTGTCTGCTAATGGTGCTGGCACTAAAAGGATGACTCATGGAGGGCATCGCTGCTCGCTGAATGCCCAAAATGGTGGCTGTTGGATCAGTCAGGTACAGCGATAAGGCCAGTCCTTGCTTACTGAATCATTCGCATGTCTCATGATGTCAAACCTACCCACCAAGTTTCATTCCTGTGGGTTGATTCCACCTGGGTGCACATATTTGTGCTTTTGATGTAAAAGGTAAAGGACATGCCAAGTGTGGCATATGGGCAATTTAAAGTTATAAAAGTTTTTGTTCTTCTCCTGTAAGAAGAACTCTGGACTGAACGATTAAACTCACTGCCAATGACAGATATCTACTTTGTCTGCTCAACTGCCCAATTCAACCGATAAATGTTCAAATGTTGTTTAATGGTGTTTGGATGACGCTGCTGGACAAGCATGCAACAACCAAAACCCAGCTTACACTGTGTGAGCATCTCGTGAAGAATGGGTATTCTGTACTATTAGAAATGGTCCAAAATGACTGGGAATAACCGGCCTTTACATTAAAGTTGAGAATTATTTTTGTCTTCCGTTACAAAGCTTTAGTTATGACAGCCACGCTGCACTCGGCGAAGGTCAATGAAACTCATCGCGACTGACAGAGATCTACTTTGTCTGCTGAAATGCTTAATTCAACCGCAAAAAACGCTGTCAGATGTTTAATTGATGTAGAAGAACATCAGACGCTGTAATGGTCAGTTTCCTTATCTCCCGCGTTCCCAATGCAGGCTGTGCCCACCGCATTCCACCTTGAGTCAAGACGGCCTAAAAACATTTCATTACGGCGTCCGCCGATTGATCGGACTTGGCTTCAAATGATGAACACTTATTATTTTTCGAATGCTCTGACTATCCAGGCATAAACGGCCATGGCAACGAAGCCTCATTTAAACACAATATTCATAAAGGCTATTAAATATAATAGAGCTGTCTAGTTAATGATTAGTGCTCATTAAACTGTCCTTCAAAAGATTTATTTTCAGCTCTTATTAGTTCATGATGGAATAATCACGGCTCACGGAACAGACGCTGGCTGTTTAATTATTTTATGTGGTTGCTGAAAGCTCCAATGAACAGTCTCTTCTCGTGGCCTGATGCCACAGCAGCACCCATGGCTGGAGTCGTAGTTGTTCTTGGCTGTCGAGTTTGGAGGAGTGTTTCTGGAAACACAGGACAGCCTGAGCAGGCAGCAAGAACGAACCCATGTTTTGTGGTCTGTTTAGTGGTATCTAAAGGCCTCGCCTCAGTTTCACAGTTTGCGTCCAACTCGTAAATGGCATTAGTTAGCGATGCTCCTCGTGTTCCTTTTTGTCTCCCTCGTGTAGGAGCATTATGCTAAGCGCTAATGCGCTTTAATGTGTTTTTCATTAACGCCGCTCCTGAAGCCCTGGCCCGCTGGTGGGCGTGGCGCTGCCCGTGTCAGCCTCGAGGAGGGAGGAAGGAAAAGTTTCTGCTGCCATTTTGTTTGCCGCCGCACTGTAATTAAGTTGCCAGCAGTGGCACATTAACGCCGCATTAGGCTGCGGAGGGCCGAGCCGAGGCTGTAGGTAAACAACGAGGGACCGCGCTGGCCGCCACTTGGGTCAGCTTTTGCTAACATGCTGACCTCCATTAAATCTGGGCCCTTCTCCTCAGAGCATGCAGTCTTTAAAAGTCACCCTGGTGTCCACCAACCTGGAACAGCACATAATTGATAATTCCTGCTACTTATTTGTCGCCTTGTGGTGCATTCAGCACGCAAAGCTGTGCATTACTTTTAATGCCTCTGGTGTGGACAAAATGGAAGGTCCCCAGGACTGTTCCCAGATCAGAATTACTCATTTAAAGAAACTATTCAGCACGTAATTACACGTAAACAGCTCTGTCCAGCCCCCTTAACTTCCTCTAGTCATGTGTAGTCAGTCGCAGGCTTCTTCTTTAGTTTCAGCGCTGAAGTCATGAGGCTAATGTGGCTAACTAGCAGTGGAAGCCTAAATGACTAATTAACACTATACAAACTCATGCCAAGATTGTGACGAGCGCTGAGCTAAAATCAAGGCGAGGTTTATTTAACAGATTTGTAATCAACCCCAGCAGCAACAAGAGCAAGGCGGACATAACAGAAGGGCAAGGCAGAGTCAGAGTGAAGAAACAAGCGGGTGACGAAACCAGGTGAACAATCAGACCAGCAAAAGTACCAAAAAGGGCAAAGACAAAAGAGTAAATCAGCGAATCAGAATAAAGTCAAAACCAGAGTAGCAAACAAGAGTAATCACAGAGTGGCAATACTTTGCAACGGGTCAGTGGGAGAGAGGAGTATTTGTACAAACAGACTAGATTAAGAACAGGTGTGTGATCAATACTCGGGAGACTCGGATCTAGAAAACGGAAGGGGATTGGGAGAGGTCGGACATGTGACAGTGACGCCATAAGGGTGGTGGGTTATGGGAGTCCAGGAGATTGGGGGTGAGAAGAGAACGTGTATGTCAGTGTGATTTCCCTGTTGAGGACTGGCGGTCTGTCCCCCATGTTGTATACCCCTCCCTAGCATGGCAGTACTCTTTGCCTTGCCTGTGATGACTTGAAGGCTGGTCGGTTCAGTGAACTGCATGTACCCACCCAGCTCCTCCAGCAGCAGCAAGCCCAAAGGCCGACCTGTGACCAAGTTATGAGAGCCTGGGTTTGATTCGCAACTGGGGGTCATTTCTGTGTGGACTTGGCATGTTCTCCCTGCGTATGTGCGGGTTTCCAAAGATATGCAGTCAGGCAAATTAATAGATGCTACACTACCGTTTCCTCCACCAGTCCAAAGACATGCAGTCAGATGAACTGGAGATGCTAAATTGCTGCCCTAGGTGTGAATTTGTGCCCCCCTGTGGCGGATTGGTGGCCTGTTCATGGTGTTTCCTGCCTTTTGCCCATTGAATGCTGGAGTAGGCTCCAGCACCCCCCATGACCCAGAAGGTTGAAGAAGTATAGAAGATGAGTGACTGAGTTAAGTTTTTGTCTCTGCAAACCAGCGCCAGCCATGTTGAGCATTATAAGCTTATGTTATGATGCAAACGCACATGTGCGGAACATACTTCAGCTTTCCAAATCCATTTGGGAATGTAATCAGATGTACATGGCTAATATTCTTCTATGTAACAGATTGTTTACAGGATCACCCGTCTTGTTCAGTCAGACAGGAGCTGTATTTAGAATGGTCTCAATCAGACTCAATCTACTACCACTGAGCTGTTAGTCTGATTGATAACAGATTATTAGGCTGCATTTAAACGTGGCTAGTAAATCAAACAGTGTCAGGAACCACGCGAGCAAGTCTGCCCAAATACCTGCTTTAACAACCACCTGCTATAAAGTAGAACCTGGGCAGAGTGGGAAACGGAGCTGGTGGACGTCCATCCTCCAGGAGCTTCCTGCATGTTGTTGAATGTTCAGTCACTGCATATGCACATACGTGATCCTCTCTGAGCAGCATATTAAACCTATTCACTTCTAAGGGTGAAGTTCTAGCACCTCTCAAATCCATCTCTCTCTCTCTCTCTCTCTTTTTCTCTCTCTCTCTCTCTTCACACCAGGCTGGTCCCGGCTGTCCCCTGCTGCTGTCCGCACGCTGGATAACTTGTGTCAGGAACAATCTGGTGCTGATTTGTCCGTCTCTGCGGTAACCAGCCATGCGGCAGGTCCGCTGCCTCTCTGACCCCAGGTGATCGGCCCCGCCGACCTGTCACATGGTGTTTGGACAGAGACGATCGCTACCTGAGAGAGAGAGTGTGTGTGTGTGTGTGTGTGTGTGTTAGTGAGAGACAGAAAGAGAGAGAAGGAGAGAGAGAGAAAGATAGAGAGACACACATCGAGAAAGAAAGTGGGAGAGACAGAGTGAAATGGAGAGAGAGAGTGAGTGAGAGAACTGAGCGAGAGATACAGATAGAGAGAGAGAGAGACAGAGAGAGAGATGAAGAGAGAGACAGAAACAGAGAGAGACAGAGATAGATAGATAGAGAGAGAGAGAGAGAGAGAGAGAGAGAGAGAGAGCCCTGCAGGTTGTTTGTACAGTAATTAGACAGTGGTGAGTAGGTGGCAGCAGTAATGTGAACAGACAAGAATTCACACACACACACACACACACTTGCAAACACAGTGCAGTGGAGCTAAAGTGTGAGAAACAGAGAAACAGACTGCAAAACAGTAAATAGTATAAAGTTATAGTGAGGATAATCATAACGTACACTCTTAAAAAGATGGTCCTCTGTAACTACATCCATGACTTTCACATGTTTACAAATCAGGAATTTTATGACATGAATAAAGACCAAATAAATTCACCATCCCCAACAGAACAGTACCTTACCAAAACACCCTGTATATTGAACCCTTAAAGGTGCCATAGAACTGGAGACTGTATTTACCCTGGGATAGTGTAACGAGGAGAGTTCAGTACGTAGAACTGTAGGTACCATGACCCTCAAACACTGTTGTTCCTCCTTCAGATACAAAACCTGCGTTTACAATAGACGGTAAAACGGGCCGATTCCCAAATCCTAAACTGTTACAGAACAGACTCATTAATATTTACTCCCCCAACATTTACTTACAATAACCCACAACTGCAACAGAAATGATGGAATATACCTGCAGAAATCCAGCGTTCCAGGCTTTGAAGGTGATGTTGGTACTTTTCCCAGGGACCCAAACTGTCAGCGGTACATGGTTGATGTTCATCTGTAAACCAGGCCAAAGCTGCTTCCTATTTCCCAGCTTCTTAATCAATTGCTCTGTTCCACCTTACATGCTGCAGCTTCTACAGGCACCAGAATGTAACTGTGTCACCATTTAAGGTGGAATGGAAAATTGGTAAAACAAGCTGGAGAACAGGAACTTCAGCTCCCACGTCTTTAACAGGATCCCGGGAAACTTTAATCCTGCGGTCTGCACATTTCACTCCGGACAGTTTTGCAAACCTTGGGCCACAAACACAGCAAATAGAGGGGAAAAGAAGGTCAGTTCCACTTTTATTAGCATCACAACCCCAACAGCAGCCTGTAAGTAGCAGCCATGCTGTGTGATTGTATCCGTGTTTGCCGGTTGAAGCAGATCATCCATAGTGAGGAACAACTTTAATCTACTGTGTGTTGACGTCCAGATGGAAAGCCAGTAGCTAGTATAGCTAACATTAGCTACTAGCATTAGCTCCAAGTAACTAGCACAGCTAACTAAATAGTATGAGGGTGGAGATTGTATTTCTAGTCTATTTCCACTTGTTGCTTCTGTGTGATCATCTCGGCTTCTCACTTTAAACCAGCCAGCTCGCCAAACAAGGGAAAACGGCTCATTTCATTCTAGGGCCAAATCATAGGATGTAGGTGGACGCATAGAACCACATCTGGCCATTTGTCACCTTGACCAAAGTCACATACCTTCTATGTAGAACAACACAGAAAAAAATATTGATATCTAAGATATTGGATATCGGCACTGGCCCAGAATTCCCTAATTAAAATGGCTGAATGAATTATTCCGGAGGAAGCAAGGTCGGATAGTGACTTGTTCAGTGTAAGGGTTATATGTTCCTAACCCCTTAACTACTAAGACCCCGTCTCTCTTGACTACATAGCTTACATGTTAATTTCAATTCAATTTTCAATTCACAGTACATGGTTTAAAAAGGTGGTTCTTCAAGGGTTCCTTAGTCAAGACAATGGTTTTATATAGAACCATGAACACTCATAGCCCCTTTTCAACCAAAAGAACCCTGGGTCTTGAACTGTTTCAGTTCCAGTTTCTTAGAACCAGCCTGCATTTCACCAGTCCTTATTGGAACCAAGGAACGGCAAAGGCTACGACATCAACATCAAAACAGTGCACTGTACAGTGGTAGTAAACAGTAATACCAAGATGGCGGAGCGTATAGATGACCTGCGATTGTTTGTGCTGTTATTCCAGATGTTTGTTTATATCCAGAAAGCAAGCACGGACCAACTACTGGAGATAAGAGGACTTAGAAGAGGTTCTCCAGCAGACCACTGGGTGTCACCATTGCTGCCTTCCTTTTCCGCAACAATAAAGACTGCTGCAAACACCGTCTGGTTTCTTAAGTAGCACCAAGGTTCAAAGAAACCTGAACTGAACCAGTTCTAGAACCAGGGTTCTTTTGGTTGAAAAGGGATTTTAGACATTCATGCTCCTGTCAAAACCAGAACAGTCTCCTTCTCGCATTCAGCCCCCTGGTTCACCAGTGAGCTACGGAAGATGAAGACAGCTGGGTGTGCACTTGAGCGGTATTACAAAGCTTCAGGCCTTACTGTTCACAAGCTAGCCTATCGGGAACACCAAAAGGCCTACACCAAGTCCCTCAGAGAGGCACGGTCACAATTTTACTCTAACATCATTAAAAGCACCCCGGGAAGTTCCAAGCAGCTGTTCTCCACGATCAATCATCTCCCCAAACCACAAGTTCTCCTGTCTACTGAAACTTCAGATAACTACTGTAATAAGTTTATGACCTTTTTCAAGGGCTATCAAAGAACCCTTTCCATGATTGAAGGGTTCTTTGCATCCTGAAGGGTTCTTCAGACTGTTGTACAAAATGTATGGTTCTATATAGCACCAAAAAGGGTTCCTCTATTTTTACAAGCTTGGCATCATAACAATATCAGAACTTTGTTGGTCCTGTATAGAAAAATGCTCTATAGAGAACCATCTACAGCACATTGTCCATCTATCTGAAGAACCATTTCACCATGCAAAGAACCATATAATCATGCAAAGGGTTTATTGAGTGGTTCTATATATGGTTCTATATATTCTATATACGGGTTTCTAAGGAACTAAGGAACCCTGAGAGAACAATTTTTGATAAGAGAGTAATTACTGAATCATTTATAGCCCTTACTAAATAATTCCTAGTAGATTATGAGTACTGTATAGCAGTTATTGATTAATCCAGAGCAGATATGAAACAATTCATGACAGGCACTGAATAACTAGTGTTATTATAGATGACCGCATAGCAAGCCTGCAGTTTGAAGGGCTGTGTTCAGCTGAGTTGTGTGTGAAGCGTCTGCTCCTGATTTCTGGGACTGCAGAAAGTGTGTGTATGTGTATGGTTGGGGGGCAGCGCATGTGTGTCTATGTAGGAGGGGGTCACTGCAGGGTAGTGGCACCAGCTGTGGCCGTTCACTCAGGGCTGCGTGTCCCAGGGCGTGATGGGCAGTGTGTGTTTGTGTGAGACGAGCACCGTGTGGCAAAGTCGTCTGTTCATCGCTGAGGTGACCAACCAGCCCGAGGGTCTTTGGGACACACACACACATGTACGCACGCACATGCACCAGAGATTTGATAAGCAGCTCAAACGCGACACATTGCACATTCACCATTTTGTAAAACTATCACACAGACAGGTGCTTCAGCGACTCTCCCTGCAGAGGAATTTGTCAGATGTATGTTATGTGTTCAGAAACGCACCGCTCTATACAGCTGTGTTTCAGATGAGCTGCTTATTTCTGTCACTCACTCTTTTCCTGAACCATGAAGAGATCGTGATGGGGCTGTCTGTTAGAGTAGCTCCACGTGCTAGGATGCTTGTAGGCTCAGATAGCTAGCACAAACAAACAACTATCTATCTATCTGTCTATCTATCTATCTATCTATCTGTCTGTCTGTCTGTCTGTCTGTCTATCCATTTTTCTGTCTGTCTGTCTGTCTGTCTGTCTGTCTGTCTATCTTTCTATCTGTGTGTCTGTCTATCTATCTATCTTTCTATCTATCTGTCTGTCTGATTCTTTCTTGCTATCTGTCTGTCTGTCTGGCTATCTATCTATCTATCTATCTATCTATCTATCTATCTATCCAGAGGGGGGGATTATGTGTGTGGAGGTGTGGAATCTGTGTAGTATTGTTTAGCTGTGTACTGTGCGGTCTGAATAGCATGTTTGTGAGCTGCTGCATGGTTTGTATTGTGTTTGTACAAGTGTGTGTGGGTGTCCATGCATGTGTGAGTGGGTGTGTTGGGCGGTGGCCTATATTTCTGTGTGTGTGTGTGTGTGTGTGTTGTGCGGCTGCAGGTGAGGCGGCGGTAAGAGCAGCCTCCTCTTTGCATAAGCGCTAATGAGAGCAGCCGGAGCGCGTAAATGGAGCCGCTTTAGCTGGGAGTGCACGGGAGCAGAGGGCTAAGCTAGCCTGCCGCTAATCATCCCAGCGGGGGGCCCTGTCTGCCGGCCCATCATTCCGCATGTGTTCAACATCGGCCCATTTAAACGTCAGGCCCTGATGGGCCACCCCACCCGCAGACAGACAGACAGAGAGAGAGGAAGAGAGGGAGAGAGAGAGAGAGAGAGATGGTGGTGATCTGATGAGCCAAAATTACCTTTTAATTAGCCGATTCTTTAGACTTTCATAATTGTTTTGGTCACACAACAAATGCAGAGGCCTGTAATTTCAAAAAGCTATTTTCAGGATGAAAGGCCCGAGCGGTGAGTGAAAAGAAAGAAAAGAAGAGAGAGAGAGAAAGAGAGAGAGAGAGAGATAAAGTAGCTAATGGAGGAGGTAACCATGGAGTGTATTTCGTTATCACGCGAGTGGTTAGGAAAATGTAGTTTAAGTGCAAATCAAAGCAGCCGGAATTATCCGAGCTGATAAAAATGGGATTTGAAGGTGATGAGTATCGGATGCATCTATTAGAAACACTTAAACAAGACATACCTGGGAAGTATTATGGGATAGCCAGTAAACCTTATAGCCTGTTCTATTCCGGAAACAGGCGGGGTTACTTTTCCACACCTCCAAAGTTCAGTCTTAGAAGTTGGTGTAGCTGGTTTTCTGCTTTCTTACCATCCAAATAACCCCAAACACATTCAGTGATGTTGAGCTTCTGGACTCTGGGGTGGTCAGTCCATTGTTCTGAGAGCACCAGCAGCTTCTTTGTTGGATGTGTGTGTCTCCTTTTCTCAGTGAGGAGCTTCTTGAACAGCTACACCTCCTTTCAGACCTCCATAGCGTTGAGGTGTCTTCTCACAGTGGACGGATGGACAGAAGTACCTGTGGATGTTCTCAAATCTAAAGCGAGAGTGGAGGTTGATGTTCTCCTCTCTCTTAGAGATGGAAGCTGTAAGTGTTGTTTATCTGACGTTGTGGGGACAGTTTTAGTGGTCTACCAGGTTTTCCAGGTGGTTGTTAGGAGTCTCCTTTTTGCTTTAGGAGTCTACTTTTCTCCTTCGTTATGCAAGTGGGTTATTGTACGTCCAGCCTCCGCACCTCCAGATAAATGAATGACTTGTACACAATGGCTGACAAAAATGAAGTACATTAAGGGTCTCTGACTTTTGCACAGTACCGTAGTTTACAGATTAAAGATGTGTTCATATATCTGGTATCTGGATGAGGGATGTTCAACTGAGCAGGAGACTCACACACAAGCACAAACTCTCACACTCATAGAGAATAAAGAGAAAACACATGCACGCACGCACACACGCACACACACACACACACACTCTGGCCCTAGATCAGTAATGTTGCTGTAGGTACTCTTGACTGATATGACCTTGTGTTGGTCACAACATCTTTAGCGTGGATGACCTTTACGCCTTGACCTCTCTCCCTTGTCATTTGCGTTTTGTCCATTTGGCCTCCTGTTCACTGAATTATTTAACCTCCGCTCGATGAAATTTTAACATTCGGCTCCTCCAGCGTCTGCCTCCGTCTAGTTTAAGCCCTTTAATTGCTACTTCTTTTTTCTCCTCTTTCAGACAAATACACAAAGATACACATCAGTTAAAGAAAAACTCTCTCTCTCTCTCTCTCTCTCCCTCTCCCTCTCTCTCTCTCTCTCTCTCTCTCCCTCTCTCTCTCATATTATGCTGCTTTCAGAACAAAACATTGTGTCTTCATTTTTGCCTATTTTGACAGAATTTGAAAATGCCATCTGGCCTTTACACTGGGCAAATATTTTGTGATGAGTGGGCAAGTAAAAAAATTCCAAAATTACTACAATTTTTTTTTTTATTAATTTCCATTTAGGTTAATACTGTTTTCTCCTGTTATTATATTGTATATCTATCTATCTGTCTCTTTATGTCTCTTTTTGTTTTTGTGTGTGTATAAGTTCTTACCAGTGTGAACCGTTTGTATGAAAGACACTGTAAAATAAGGAGGTGTTATTTGATGATAATTGGAGCTGTAAGCGACTCATGATAATTGAGAATTGACAAATCCACATATCTAAAAACCCATAACCAAATCTCACTAATTTATCAGATATTCATAAAAACAACACATATCAATAAACAGAAATTTATAGCTTCTTATTTAATAACACATCCATAGTTTTTATCATGTACTGTAATGTACCACTTTCTGTTGTTAAGAAATACCGTAAACTAGGAGTAAATGACTGGTTTAAGTTTTGGTGTCTAGTTTAGAGCATTTAAGCTTCTTAATCACGGTCATAAACAACAAAACTTCATATTGTTAACATGATAAACTTATAGGAAAAGAAGGAAACACTCCTAACCTGTAATGTAAGACAATGTAACAAGATTTTATCCCAAATCAGCATCTACAGGTCCATTCATCATTACGTTAACACAGAATATGAAGAGCATTTGACATTTTATAATCTATAATAATAATAATAATAATAATAATAATAATAATAATAATAATAATAACCGAAACATAAAACATTAAGTGCAAAAATGTAGCTATTTATTTGAGCAGTTACAATAGTTATGAATGAGTAAATTAAAAATAAATAAATAAAGTAAAAATAAATAAATAAAAATATTTCTAATACAGTAAGCAGCTCTCAAATTACATGCTGCTGATTTGCAAGGTGTAAATAAGTGAAACATTTTCATGCATGATTTTTTTTCGTGAAAAATTAATTGTACATTTTATATCCAGTTTTTCTAAAATATTAAACTCTAATAGACACTAATTGTGCATTAAAATGTGTTCCCTGTAAAGGACGTATTCACTTAGTTTCACCTAGAAGATCAACAAAACATGACAAGGGGTGCCCAAACTTTGGTAGACGACTGTATGTCAATGTGTTCAGTTAACTGTTACTAAGTACTTCCTTGAGGCAACCTGGGAATTCCAGAAACTGGGATTATTTGCCTGCTTCTTTTCCAGGTAGCCCAGAAGATATGAACACTTTCATGATAATATCTCCTGTATTTTCTAATGTTATATTTCCACATATTTATACTACCACACATATTACATTCTTAGTGAAAGGCCTGGACACATAGACGGGTGTGTGTCACAGCTGGGAGTGAAGCGGGTGCAGATTTGGGGGCACAGCACCCGCCCCCCTCCGCCTTGTCTCCCCCGCGAAGGGCCTGGAGAGGAATCACACTGAGTCTGACCTACAGCTTTATTACAGGGCCTTCAGACACACACACACACACACACACAGTCTCTCACTCGCCTAAGGAGTCGACTGACCTTTCTGATTCAAACTATTTTGATTTCTGCTCATAAAAAATGCATCTCTTTTCCATCCTGTGCTGTGCAATGTGGACCAGTAGAGCTTATTCCTGCTCAGCACTGAAATACATATATGGCATAGATATGTTTACCTGCTTTTGGAAGTATATGTGTATGTAGAAAGACAGACAGACAGACAGAAAGAGAGAGAAAACTAAAGATGAGCAGAGTGTGGGAAGGCCAGAACGATGGAGTACTATCTCCCCCTAGTGGCCGCTCCTTGCCATTGGTCATCTCCCTCTGTCGCTCCTCATCAGTGAAGTGAGCAGTGATGGCTGCGGAGTCACTGCAGCCCTGCAGGCCAGCCAGCGTCCAGACGCTCAGCAGATGAGAGCAGGCTGAGGGCTTCTCCTAAAGGATGGATGGACATCCACCAGCTCTGGTTCTCTCTGGCCAGTCTCTCTCTCTCTGCTTTATAGGAGATCTTTGTCGAAGCAATGAATCGCTCGACTTGCTTATGTGGTTACTGATGCTGTATGACCGGCACACTGTTACCTATGAACATGGGCAAAAGTACAGGTGCTGTGTGAACCCTTTATCATTCCGTGACCTTCTACATAAACATGAAAATAAACATAAATTATGGTCAGATCGTCATTTTTAGATCGTCATGTTATAGATAAAGAGAGCCCAATAAAACCAGTGACACCAACAGATATACAGTTTTTCATCCATTCATTGAAAAAAGTGATGCAACATTAAATGTTGTTATGGCAAAACTACATAAAACTCTAAAATTGGCAAGTCTAATTTTGGTATAGGGGATAAGGAGAGAGTGTGTGCGTGTGAGGTGAGTGTGGCTGACCCTACACTGTTTAAAACATCTCCACCAGCAAAGTCTGGCCTTTATCACATACATTTGTTGGAGCAGCCCTTATTTCTACTTTGAAACATGGTGGTGGTAGTATCACAGTTTGGGGCTGTCTTACTGCTGTTGTATGAAGATATTCTTCAGGGGAATGTTAAGGCATCCATCCATGCAGAACAGCAACACCCCTAAAAACACCAGCTGATCTACAAGGAATGCTGCGTGAACCATTTCATCCATGCAAAAAATATATTTTGTATTGTTTATGTAGATAGCATATGAATGAAAACGGGTTTATTATGCTTAACAACTGGTTGTAATGAACCTGATGGGGAAGAGCGTGGCCAAAAACAATGTGTTTTATCAAGCACCCGGTTTTCCATTGACTTACCCCCACCCAACCCCTTAATGCCCTTTACCCTTCACGCCACCTAATGATGTGGCACCAGGCAGCAAACACATCACATGATTTCAGTTCAGTCGAAATGACTTGTCCATTGTCAAAACCCAAATGTTAACAACATTAAAAAGGCTAATAGTAACTAATTAAAAATCAAATCACAGTTAACATCAACACAGTTAAAGCAGTTCTGTGAAGAGAAACGGGCCGAGATTCCTCCAAACCAATATAATACAGGGCTGATCAACAGATATAGGAACTGCTTGGTTGAAGTCATTGCTGCTTATGGTTTGAGGCAAATGAGTAATGATTTAGGCATGCAGTTAGCACAGCACTAATTGGTGGGGTATAAGCTTACATGACTTATTAGCTACATTAGCCTTTAGCTCCAGAGCTAAGTTCTAGCATGTCCCAGCTGTAGCTGTAATGGTGTAACAATTCACTCGTTTTCTCAGTATTTCGTACAGTGTTCCTCTCGATTGTGCTGCTTCGATCATAAAAGAAAACAAATTGTATTGAATTGTATTTAAGTTTTGCAAATTTGTAAGTTTCAAAATTTCTAATGAACCACAAATTATCAACAATACAAGCTTGTTTACACAAATGGGAATGATTAATTTAAACCAATACAAGCCTGTGAAACTGTAGCATCCTGGCTGAGCTGCTCCAGTATGCTTGGGAGGTGGGGGCCATGCAAAAGGCCAAGCAAGGAGGCTCATGGGAGGCACATATACCCTTTTGGAAGGGACTTTATTATGATGTTTAATGTTGTTAGGGTCGGTTCCTTAGTTTAAGATGTGACCATGTGTGTGATTTGTGTTGTATGGAGCCTGGGGTGCGGATTTGTGGGTTCTAGGTTGCAGGTTTGTGTGTTCCACCAATAAGTGGAGATCTGTGGCTAATAGTGACCCCCCCCAACAGTGCTGGCTTCTCTCCTGTCTCCTTCTGAATGGCTGAAAGGGCAGTCGTCACCCACCACGCTTCATTCCTGTCGATTGAGTCCTACTGGGTGCGTCTATTTGTGCAACTGTTCTTTTGATGATGAGTATATACAGTGTTGTGAAAAAGTATTTGCCCCCTTACAGATTTCTTTGGTTCTTGCACGTTTGTCACACTTAAATGTTTCACATTATCAAACAAATTTGAATATCAGACGAGCAAATACACAATGCAGTTTGTCAATGACAATTTCATTTATTAAGGGAAAACAAACCAACCTGGCCCCGTGTGATAAAGTAATTGTACCCCCCCAAATTAACTAAAAGCAACACATGATGCCCCAATCAATGAAGAAATTCAAGAACACATGAGAAACAAAGTCATTCACATCTATCTGTCTGGAAAAGGTTACAAAGCCATTTCTAAGACTTTGGGACTCCAGTAAACCACAGTGAGAGCTATTATCCACAAATGGAGAAAACATGGGGCAGTAGTGAACCTTCCCAGGAGTGGCCGGCCTACCAAAATTACTCCAAGAGCAAAAGAGGTCACAAAAGAACCCAGAACAACATCTAAAGCACTGCAGGCCTCACTTGCCTCAGTTAAGGTCAGTGTTCATGATTCAACAATAAGAAAGAGACTCTGAATGGCTCAAAACACAAAGCGTTTTGGAGTAGCCTAGTCAAAGACCTTAAACAGGCCGTTCTTGCTCGGCAACCCTCCAATGTGGCTGAATTAAAACAATTCTGCAAAGACCAGTGGCCCAAAATTCCTCCACAGAGATGTGAAAGGCAGTTATCGCAAACACTTAATTGCAGTTGTTGCCGCCAAGGGTGGCACGACCAGTTATTAAGTTTAGGGGGCAATTACTTTTTCACATCAGGCCAGGATGGCTTGGATAGCTTTTTTTCTCCTTAATAAATGAAATCATCAATGAAAAACTGCATTTTGTATTTACTCAGGTTATCTTCGTATGGTATTCAAATTTGTTTGATAATCCAAAGAAATCTGTAAGGGGCAAATACTTTTTCACAGCACTGTATAGCAGATATTCTATAGGCTACAAGAGTGTGTACTTTTCTTATCTTCATAATCTCTGACTGGAGAGGGAACACCTCTCACGCGGGGCAGGAATATCACCAGTCCTCTGCCACGTCCCTTCCTGGGGACGTTACCTTCCCTTCCCCAACACTAATCTGGATCCGGTCAAGCAAGGACCTCCGAACAGCAATCAGCGAGCATGGAAAGCACTCCTACGCTTTTCTCTTACCAAGAGAACGTTACAGCAATTTAACTCAAATGCCTCAAACCAGCAGAACGTTGCCCACCACTGATTACCATTCTCAAAATGATCTCGCTCTTTAGATGGTACGGCATGAACACACACATCCAATTTCTCAGCTCCATCTTCCTCAGATTATTCAGCACATTGGACACAATCTTTTCGTCTTAACCACCGCCTTCACTCTCCACTGAAATTCCAGTCTTTCTCTCCGCTAATTTCCCGCCCACACCCTTCCCCACCACCCTCTCCCCCCAGCCTCACTAAATCAGTTTCAGAGATAGTCAAGCCTGAAATTGGAATTTTCGATGCAGGAATATCATTCCTAGCTGATAATTACATCACCGTGGTGGAGATATGTAAGTGTATGTAAGTGCATGAGGAGTAAATTGGTCTTCAGTAACCTTTAAACTTTCATCACAGTGCTTACGACAGCTGTATGCAAAACAAACTATAACAAAGGACGATCTGCAGGCGTTAATACACACTCACTTTACACTGGACCAACTTAGGAGATGCTAATTGAGGTATGTGGAAAAGTTCGGACACCCTAGTCCAGGGTTTCTCAACCTGTGGGCCGTGGACCACCAATGGGCCATGAAGAACCTTCTAGTGGTCCGTGGACCTGTACTCGGGTGGAGGCAGTAGTTTGTAGTGGACCAAAAACATCATATATAACCATACTAGAGTATAGTATATTAATATAAATGTATGTATATGAATGTACACGTGTACAGATAAAGTAGCAGGGTCATTTCTTGCCATTTGTGTTTGCACACAGAGGAATTTGTGTTCTGCATTTAACTCACCTGTGAAGTGAAACACCCACATACTCACACACACACACACACACACACACTAGTGAACATGCACACTAGTGAACAGTGAGCACACTTGCCCAGAGCAGTGGGCAGCCCTATCCACGGCGCCCGGGGAGCAGTTGGGGGTTAAGTGCCTTGCTTAAGGGCACTTCAGTCGTTACCGGCGACCCTCTGGTCACAAGGCTTGTTCCCTAACCTCCAGCCCATGACTGGTTGAGAACCCCTGGCCTAGTCTGTACTCACTTGCACCCTCATACTCTTCAGTCACCAGCTAAGAGTCTGTCTATTCTTGTTTCAGGAATTCTCAGCCACTCTTCCTTTCAGAACATGTCTAGGTCCCTGATTTTCCCATCTCTGATGTCTAATATCTCCCCCCGGATGTTTAACGATGTTCAATGGAATATGCAGGCCATTCCAAAAGCTTCAGCTTATGTTGCTTGAGGTAGTTTACGGTGGATATGGAAGTAAATCCTATTGTAAAGCCAGCCTCGGTCACATTTGCCTTCAGAGTGTGCTAATAGGCGGTGGCATAGTGGTGCTCCGGTTTGCTCCCACAGTCCAAAGACAAGCAGTCAGGTGAATTGGAGATGCTAAATTGCACCCTAGGTGTAAGTGTGTGTCTGAGTGTCTGTGTATCTGCCATGTGATGGACTGGCGGCCAGTCCAAGGTATTTCCTGCCTTGTGTCCAGTGAGCTCTGGGATAGGTTCCACACCCCCCGTGAAGGATAAAGCGGTTAGTGAGTGAGAGAGTTTGCTGATATTTAGTGGAATCTTTCAGTCTCTGCGGTGGAAACAGCGATCTGGAAGTACTTTGGTATCTTTTTATAGCCGTCCCCTGCTCTGTAGACATCACTTTCAGCTTTCAGCACTTTCACTTTTCAGCTTCAATTTCAGCTCTCCTGTTGGCTGCTTGAAGGAGCCCATGCTTTTGGGTGTTAGCAGAAGTTTGACTTTAAAGCTGTCATCAACTGACAGGTCCTAATGACAATCATTGACCTGCTTGACCTGTCCCAACTGGTCAATAAGGCCTGACAAGTTACTTAAGTTACTATTTAATTTTTTAAGTTAGTCAAATCAAAATAAGTATTGCCACAAAATAAATAAATAAATAAAATAATAAATTAAAAAAAAAATATATATATATATATATAGAGAGAGAGAGAGAGAGAGAG